>CM039120.1:38596733-39196733 GCA_022036555.1 Microstegium vimineum | reverse complement strand
GGATCAAGATGCCCAAGAGGGGGTTGAATTGGGCTCTTTTAAATTTCTAAGAAATAATTAAAACCTATTAAGAGCCAATTAACCCCCTAGTGCTTTCCCAAGTGTGTCCTAGCGAAACAAGCAAGACAAGGCAATGAAAGCGGTAAAGCCCTATGCAATTCTACTCAAGCAACAAGAATATAATGTGGAATGTAATGCTTAAGAGTAAATGCAATAAGTAAGGAGTAGGGGCAAAGGAAATTGACACAACGACATTTTACCGAGGTATCGAGGAGTCGACACTCCCCCCTAGTCCTCGTTGGAGCACCCGCGCAAGGGTATCGCTCCCCCTTAGTCCGCGCAAGGACTAAGTGCTCTCTATGGGCTGATTCTTCGCCACTCCGGCTCGGTGAATCGCCCACAACCGATCACAACGAAACTTGGGTCATCCACAATGAACTTCACCGGATGATCACCAAGCGAACCTCCGTGAAGCCGTCTAGGTGATGTCGATCACCAAGAGTAACAAGCACTAACTCTCACTTGACCAAGGCTAGTCTAGTGATTGAATGGATGCACACTTGCTAACTCTAAGCAACTAGTGAGAATCAACACATGGAATTGCAATTCACACTCTCACTAGGGCTCTTGCACAACTTGCTCTCTCACAAGTATTTCTCAGCAATTGGAATGGGCAAGAGAGCCTCCATGGGGCTGATGGGGAAGTATAAATACTCCCCAACTCAACCCCTAGCCGTTAGAGGCAAATATCACTTTCCTGCATCACTCCGTATGCACTATTGGGGTGGGATCCGGACCATCAAGAATGCGCTTGGACCCCCCAAACCCTCTGTACTCAGCACTGTGACCCTGGCAGTCTCGACGCACAAGCAGGTCCGGATGCAAGCATCCGGACAGCGTCCGGACCGATTTCTTCTCTCTAGAGCTCTCTGTATTGTTGTCCGGACGCACAACGCAGTCTGGACGCAACACTCCGGACAACGTCTGGTTTCAATCCTGCTTTCGGGAGCTCTCTGTGTTGGGTCCGGATGCAACCTGCAGTCCGGACCCAGCCACTGTTCACTACGTCCGGATCGTCTGCAACACGCAGACCTAACCCTGGGGTCCGGATGCACAACTGATGGTCCGGACCCTAGGTTCCAGTTGCGTCCGGACCTGAAAAATAGGGCAGATCAACTTACTTCCTTCATGGAAGTTTCTCCACTTGGTCCAAGGACTATTCCTATAGCTTCCTAGTGCTAGTTTGACAAGTGTGCACCACACCTAAACACTAAGCCTCTCCTAGGTCAAGCTACTAGATAGAACCCCTCTTAATAGTACGACCAAAGGAAAAATAAAGGTGCTAAACTACTCTAAGTGTCTCTCAACTCCAATGACACTTAGACCTAGTCTAATCTTCAACCTTGTCGCCAATCCTTTGAAAACCGAAACGATTCCAATATGGGGCACATATATCATGATAGTCCAAACAACCATCCATTACCATGACCTAACTTTCTTATTGCCTCTGCAAAACACACGTTAGTCATAGTAATCTTGCATTGTCGTTAATCACCGAAACTCTAGGGGCCTAGATGCTTTCAATCTCCCCCTTTTTTGGTGATTGACGACAATACGCCACAGAGTATGAAAAGAGAGTTTTATTTTGGGTTTTTAAGTGACTTGGCTTATCGAAGCATGGGTTAGTGAATATGAATGAAAGATACATGCTTAAATAATCCAAGCCACCACATGTACTGAGGATAAAAATTAAGAGCAAGTACATGAGATATGCTTAACCACAGGTATATATCAAAGTAAAGCATGGAAGCATATCAATGGCCAAAAGCATGTGACATAATATATAAGAGTGATCCACAAAAGTCACAAGCAAGTGTACCATCACACAAAAACAAATGTATGCGATAGGGTAAACATGATGCATGAGTACGAGAGTAGTAAGCACATCAAAAGAACAAAGTATCACTCTCAACTCCCCCTATCACTAGCATACTCTCACTCTCTCTCCCCCTTTGGTGACAAAGCACCAAAAACTAAGCGTCAGGCGCAGGGGGAGCAGCCGGGTCACGAGCACGGAGGTCGAACTGCTCATAGTCGGGACTGGAGTTGTTGTCGTTAGTCTAACCCGCTGAAGCTGGAACCAGAGAGGTAGCTGTCACAGGAGCGGTGGCCACTGAAGTAGAAGCTGTAGCATCAACCACTGACTTGGCTGGAACACTCGTCTGCTCTGTGTCCGGAACCACTGTCTCTGTCGGTGCCGGTGCCAGTGCCTCTGAAGCAAGCAAGTCAAGAGCTGAAGCAGGCACTGAGGGAGCAACCTCGGACTCAGGAATAGGAACTGTAGCTAGGGTCTCTGACACTGAGGTCTGAACTGCCTGTCCCTAGGGCCATCAGCCACTGGAGTCACGTCAGGCTGTACCTCTGGAGTGGTAGTACTGGGAGCAGGTGGATCTTGAGGAGCTAACTCGGACGAAGCCACTAAGGAGGGAAAAGTGCCACCTGTCTGTGGTGCGGGCTCCGGCAGAGAAGGCTGGTAGTCAGTAGGACTATCAAGACCGGGAGGGCACTGTAGCTAGCAGAGAAGGCAGGAGCTGAACTATCCAAGTCGGCAGACGTTGAGTATGGGGTAAACCCCGTAGTGATCGGTGAGAACTGAGTCGTCTGCCCAACTATGTCGAACCACTGACTGACCTGCCTGATCGGAGACTGGAACTGGCCTGAAGGACTCGCACTCTGAGGTCCACCAGAGGACTATGTAGCTGGAGGGGAGTCACTGGCCGAGCCGGCACTGGAGTAGCGAGCTGGCACACGTACGACAGAGTCAAAACTGCCGGTGCTGTGAAGTATGAAGACGACGGTGCCGGGTGCTGAACGTAGTAAGGCACGCCAGGAGGCGGCGGCTGAGGTGACAGTCTCGGTGCCTGACTGAACTGAGGCTGAGCTGACTCTCCTGGAAACGGGCCGAGCCGTGACTGAGCTGAGGGGCCCGCAAACTGCCCAAACTGTCCGGGGGGCGAGCCAAGCTAAAACTGAGGCGGCCTCTGAAGAAACGGAGGAGGAAGAGCTCCTGTCTGCTGCAAGATATAGCCCATGAACTGGAAGGTCATCGCGTGACTAGCAAGCAGCTGCTCCTAGAACTGGTCCTGCCTGGCCTGTACCTGGCCCATCATGGCCACCATCTACTGCTAAGAAGTGTCGAGCATATCCAAAACTCTCAGAAGGACAGGGTCGGTGGGCGGAGTGGGAGGAGGGGCTGCTCTGGAGGGACCAGCCTCTGTGTCGTGAGCTGCTGCTGGACGTGGTGGAGCAGGCCTGTGCGGACGGTAGTCATCGTCGTCACTATCACAGGGGATCGGCTCAGTGCCCTAATCCAGGTCCTCCTGCCTGTGAAGGTCAGCAAGCTCTCCCTGTGCCACTGCACGCATCGTCTCATCCTGGGCGTCTATATCATCCATCTCTCGGGCCGGTATTGCACGGCGGACCCTCCTGAGGGCTCTGTTGCCCCGACGACCATCGATCACCACACTCATCATATAGATCGGAAAGACTGAGGGTGACTGGTCAAGCTCACTAGCAATCCCTGGCACTGAGACTTGAATAGAGGGGGCCAATAAAGAACAGATCCAGTGCTCGTAGGAAAGCTGCCTCTGAGATACTATGCCATCTGCTATGGTATCCTCCATCTCACAGAGAATGAAGTCGACAATGTCAAACGGTGTCTGAGTGGTGATTGCTGCTAGGAGGTACTGCTGGAGGTTTGTGAGCACGTCACGGTACCCAGTGTGAGGGAGAAGAGTGTGCCTCATCACGTCCGTTAACAAGACGAACGTGAGGGTGCAACTCGCCAGGAGACCGACTGCTACCGGGACCGAACGGTGGACGGAAGCAGGGGGCAACTAAGTCTATGCCAGGTGGTGTGCCTCCAACTGCTCTACGGGGGGGGAGGTCCACATTCCCAAAGAACTACTGGTGTAGCCTAAGAGGAGCCTCTGTCAAGTGAAACCGAGCGCGGAGGTCTGTCAGGTAGGTCCGGTGGCGCTCGCCTCTGAAGGTGTACTGGAAGTAAGCGTGATCCGGGTCGATCCAGAGTGAGGCGTAGAACTCACGGACCCAGTACTCAACATAGCTCCCCGAGCGGCCTAGGAGGTCCGCCAACCCGGGAAGGTACCCAAGTAGAGGTCGAAGCACCTCTCCACCGGTCTCGATAACACACTCAAGAGGGCACACTCGGTGGGGTCGCAGCCGGATCCTCAAGGTACGGGCTGCATCGTAGAAATCCTTGTGGCATGAGTGCCACCAACCAGGAGGAGCATCAGGTTGTCTCTGAACTGGGCACCACTCCTCAAGCTCAACGAGCCGAAGCTCACACACCTGCTGTGTAGAGGCTAAACTGAGGTCCACGTGAACTGGCATCACTGAAGGCCTTGCCATCGACGGAGGTGGTGGAACGACCCTAGGAACTCTGTTGCCGCGGCGAGGGCCCTCAGGACAAGGAGCAACCTCGACGCGGGCACGGGTAGACCGTCTAAGTGAAGGAGCCTGAGCTATCTCTGTAGTGGCCTATGGGGCCTGAGTACCCTCTGCTACTGTTGTGGTAGCCTCGGTGGCCTGTGTCTGAGGAGCTCTGGTCGCTGAGGAGACTCGAGAACACGGACGGCGAGAACCAATCCAAAGTGAAGCACCACTCTCGGCCCTGTTTGCTGCCTCTACCACTGGGATTGCTTCCAAAGCGTCTCTATCAACCAATTTCCGCTTCTTGCCAGGTATCTTCGCCTTGGCCTTCCCCTTCTGTTGAGTGGTGAGAGGGTGACGGCGAGGCGGCTCATTGTCACCGGGACCACCACCAATGTTCTTGCATCGAGCCATATCAACCATTCAATCAAACAGAAAGAGGCCCAAATGCTACTGCCACTGAGTACCAACTTGTGAAATCCCACTGACACACAAAAACACTGTCTCTCACACAAAAAAAACTTTGTTGTCACTACAAGAGGCCCGTATGCCACTGTCAATCTCGTGAGGCTTTGCCTCAATCCATACTCGCGGGCTTTGCCCCGACTACCATAGAAATAGATAGACAGAATATATATAAGCATACTAGTCATCTAGAGGGGTGAAAAGCCTATGGAAGCAAGCAATCGAGATAAGAATGGAGTGAAGGTGTCAGCTAACTTAGGTAAGAAGCGTCGATCCAATGCAAGTCGGCCACGGACAGAGGACTCCACGAACACGACTCGTCGACAGCTGAAACGCACGCTGATAAGTCCGAAAAGGAAACCCCAGGGAGGATTGGAGACAGGGGAAACCCTAGGGGGGAGACTCTGCTCTGAGGCACTACGAGGGGGAGGAGCAAATGGTGAGGTAGGGTGGTGGTTGCGCGCGGGGGGAGCAGAAAGCTCGGCGGCAGCACTGGTGAGCTCGACGACGGCGCTGGAGAGGGCGGCACGGCGAGCTGCAGGGGTGAGATGGCAGCGGCGAGCGGGCGGTTGCGGCGAGGGGCGTGCGGGCGAATGCGGTGAGGGGTGGGAAGCGCGCGGGCCCACAGAGAGAGGCCGTTGGCGGAACTGGACGGCGGTGAGGTGGATGGGCGGCGCAAATGGAGAACGCGGTGGCGGCGGGGGCGACGGTGTATGGGCGGGAGGTGTGGGTGGGGACAGAAGAGGGTGAACACAACGAACGGGTATCTGCGCTTAAGAGGGAACTCCGGACGCAGAACGGTGTCCGGACCCGCGGCGCCAGACGCCGAAGGGGTGAAAACAGAGCAACATGTTCTCTGTGTTGTAATTATCCAGACGCAGTGAATAGGTGCGACCAGAGACACTGTGCAGAAGGAGTGCACAGTGGAGGGAGCTGACCGGACACCGGAGCGTTTGTCCGGATGGCTGAAAACGTGTGTCCGGACTTCGCGACCGGAGCAAAGCAGAGAGCAGAGAGGGGATCCGGACGCGGAAGAGAGTCCGGACCGGAGGGTGAAACAACATCCGGAGCCTGTTCTGAAACCAGAATTGCATTGAATTTTCCTATCTCTCCCTTTGCTTTCTCTCACATCATTTCCAACACAAAGGAGACCAAGAAGAACAGGTTGGACATGGTGTGAGAACGATCACTCAAACCCTCATTGGTTTTTCAAATAGTTAGCCTTTGGCTTAGCTCTTTTTAGTGAAAATAGGCAATGAACGAGGGCGAGGAACACCGTAAGGCCATTAGTAGGGGTATAGTAACAACTTGAGCGTGGAATTCTCCCCCTAAAATGGACGAACTCAGAGGATTCTCAAACTTAACCGAAAAAGAACGAGCAAACAACAAACATGCATATGCAATGCATTACTTGAATTTGAATCTAGTTGTTTGTCAAGTTTAAACCGCGATTAAGCTTCTTCACACGCTTTGGGGTGGTTATCCTAACCGCATTAGACAAGCCTATGTGCATGTACATAATTTAAACATGAATGCAAGGTACCAACACAAGGTCATCTTTTAGTGAAGTTACTTAGAGCAAGCACATTTAGTTCACTTCTCAACCTACAAAAGGTTACTTCATCAAGTGGTTTTGTGAAGATATCCGCCAATTGATCTTCACTTCTTACACCAACTAGGGAGATATCTTTCTTGGAAACATGATCCCTTAGAAAGTGATGACGGATATCGATGTGCTTAGTGCGGGAGTGTTGAACCGGATTATTAGCAAGTTTTACCGCACTTTCATTATCACAAAGAAGTGGTACACTTTTAAGCTCAACACCATAGTCTAGAAGAGTTTGTTTCATGTATAGGATTTGTGCACAACAAGCTCCGACGGCTATGTATTCCGCTTCCACGGTAGACAAAGCCACACTATTTTGTTTCTTAGATGACCATGATATAATTGATCTTCCAAGCAAATGGCAACCTCCGAAGGTACTTTTCCTATCAACTTTGCAACCGGCATAATCCGAATCAGAATAGCCCACTAGTTGAAAAGTAGCTCCTTTGGGATACCAAATGCCAATGCTTGGGGTGTGCTTTACATATCTAAGGATCCTTTTTACGGCACTTAGATAGGATTCCTTAGGTTTTTCTTGAAACCTAGCACACATGCACACACTAAACATGATATCGGGCCTATATGTGGTAAGATATAACAAACTACCAATCATAGAACGGTAGAGAGTTTGATCAATAGATTTACCGTCCTCATCAAGGTCGAGGTGTCCATTTGTAGGCATTGGGGTCTTGATTGGCTTACAATCTTCCATCTTGAACTTCTTTAGCACATCATTGGTATACTTCTCTTGAGATACAAATGTGCCTTCTCTCAATTGCTTTACTTGAAACCCAAGGAAGAAAGTAAGCTCTCCAATCATGGACATCTCAAATTCCTTCGACATCAAGTCACCAAACTCCTTGCAATGATCTTCATTCGTCGAGCCAAAGATAATATCATCAACATACACTTGACAAATGAAGATATCTCCATCTTGCTTCTTGGTGAATAGTGTTGTGTCAACCTTCCCAATAGTGAATCCCTTCTTGAATAGGAAGTCCCGAAGACGCTCATACCAAGCTCTAGGGGCTTGCTTTAGCCCATATAGCGCCTTGGACAACCTATAAACATGGTTAGGATATCTAGGGTCCTCAAAACCGGGAGGTTGATTGACATAGACTAGTTCATTTATGAAACCATTTAAGAATGCACTTTTCACATCCATTTGATATAACTTCATATCATGGTGTGATGCATATGAAAGGAGGATACGTATGGCTTCAAATCTTGCAACCGGTGCAAAGGTCTCCCCAAAATCTAAGCGTTCAACTTGGAAGAATCCCTTTGCAACTAGCCTTGCCTTGTTTCTAACCACTTGACCTTGATCATCTTGCTTATTGCGGAACACCCACTTGGTTCCTATCACTCTTGCATCTTGTGGCTTCTCTTCTAGAGTCCACACTTGATTCCGGGTAAAGTTGTTCAATTCTTCATGCATAGCATTCACCCAATCCAGATTCTCAAGCGCTTCCTCTACACTAGTAGGCTCAACACAAGATACAAAAGAGTGATGTTCAATAAATGAAGCAATCTTTTGGGACCGAGTCATTACTCCCCTTGAAGGACTCCCAATGATGAGTTCTTGTGGATGGGATTGGAGTATGGGTGCAGATCTTTTATCAACCACTTGAGGAGGAGGTGTAGGTGCATCAACATCTTGAGCTTGGGACTCTACTTGAGCTTGAGGGATGAATGTATCTTCATTTGTTTCCCTCACTTTATCATCATCATCTTGAGGCCCTTGTGATGTAGAAGGTTGAGCACTTGCATCAACTTCTATTACCACTTGATCTTCTTCTTTGGGGTTGATTGCACCGGTAGGCATGTTCTTCATAGCCTTCCTCAATGGTTCATCACCTACATCATCAAGATTTTCATTTGCTCCTTGGGAGCCATTAGTCTCATCAAATTCCAAGTCATACGTTTCTTCAACTAAGCCGGTGGCTTGGTTAAATACACGGTATGCTTTGGATTTCAAAGAATAACCAACTAGGAAACCAATATCACATCTTCTTTGAAATTTCCCTAGATGTTGACGCTTCTTGTAGATGTAGACCTTGCACCCAAACACCCTAAAGAATGATATATCTGGCTTCTTTCCATTAAGAAACTCATATGGTGTCTTCTTCAAGAATCTTTGGATGAACAATCTATTGGAAGCATAGCATGCTGTATTGATAGCTTCGGCCCAAAACTTCTCCGGGGTGTTATACTCATCTAGCATGGTTCTTGCAAGAGTAATTAGTGTCCGGTTCTTCCTCTCAACCACTCCATTTTGTTGAGGTGTGTATGTTGCGGACACTTCATGCTTGATCCCAACTTCATCACAATAATCTTCAATCTTTGTGTTGATGAACATGGTGGCATTGTCACTTCTTATTTTCTTGATCTCTACATCAAATTCATTTTGGGCTCTCTTGGCAAACTTCTTGAATGATCTTGTGGCTTCCCCTTTGTCATGAAGAAAGAACACCCATGTGTATCTTGAATAATCATCCACTATCACAAGACAAAAGAGGTTGCCACCCAAACTAGCATATGTTGTAGGTCCAAACAAGTCCATGTGAAGTAGCTCAAGAACCCTAGATGTTGACATGAATGCTTTGTGTGGGTGAGTGTTGGCAACTTGCTTGCCAGCTTGACATGCACTACAAAGCTTATCCTTTTCAAACACAACATCCTTGATGCCTCTAACCATTCCTTCTTCAATAGCTTCTTGAGAGTAGACATACCAACATGAGCTAGCCTTCTATGCCACAACCAACCAAGAGATGACTTAGTGAACAAGCATGTTTGGAGGTTGGCATCATTTGATGAGAAATCCACAAGGTAGAGGTTATTGTGCCAAAATCCTTTGAATATGACTTGACTATCATCAATCTTTGACATAATCACTTCATTTGGAGTGAACAAGCATTGGAAGCCAAGATCACACAATTGGCCAACCGAGAATAAGTTGAAGCCTAGTGATGCAACTAGCAAGACATTTGATATTGAGTTATCATTTGAGATTGTCACTTTTCCAAGTCCTTTGACCTTTCCCTTTGAGTTGTCCCCAAATGTAATCTTGTCTTGGTTGTTGACATCTTCTATTGAGGTGAACATCCGGGGGTCACCGGTCATGTGTTGAGTGCATCCACCATCTATCACCCAATGACTTCCACCGGTCTTGTAGTTCACCTACACACACAAGAGATTAAGCTTGTTGTTTAGGCACCCATTGAGTACGGGGGCCCATTGCATTCTCTACTAGTGACTTAGCCACCCAAAGTGTCTTTGGTCTATTCTTGTTGGGTGGTCCTAAGAACACAACAAGTGGCTTGCTCTTGACATCCTTGTTGATGACATAGTGAGCATTGTATGCAAAAGGCCTAGTGTGCTTGGGCAAGGGTTGTGGAGGTGGAGTCACACAATTATGAGAAAAGTGTCCTTGCTTCCCACACTCAAAGCATGTCTTCATCTTTGGCTTTGACTTTGGCTTTGCTTGATAGAAGTACTTGGTTTGTTGTTGATATTGAGCTTTGGCTTTAGCTTTGGCCTTCTTCACTTGAGCGGACTTGTAGCCAAGACCGGCTTTGTCATTCTTCATGACGGTGTTCATAAGGAGCTCACTTTGAAGATTGTGGCCCTTAGTGAACCTCTCCATTCCAATGGCTAGATGGTTCTTCTCATTCTTTAGCCTCTTGTTCTCTTCTCTAAGCATATCAACTTAAAGTGTCACATCATGGTCTTTATCTTGTGACTGAATCACTATTGACTTGGTTGACTTGAGCTTGATGAGATCTTGCTTGAGCTTCTCATTCTCATGCTTGATCTTGACATAGTCATCATAGTGATCCGCCACAACCACTTGCTTGCCTTTTCTCTTAGGATCTTGCTCAATTGGCTCAACAATCAAATCATCACAAGATGTGCCAATGTCAATCTTGACAATGGGGTTAGCATCAATAGGCAAAGCATCTTCAAGACATTAATTAGCTATAAGGAGAGTATCATAGTTCATTTTTACTTCGATGTACTCTTCCCTAAGCATGTTGCATCTTTCTCTAAGCTCTTGTGTTGTCCTCTCTAGCTTATCATGTTTCTCTTTTAGCTCTTTGAGAGAGGATTTGAGCTCCTTAGCATGTGAGGATAAGGGTTTGTTTTCACTTATTAACTCATCACTAGAATTTGAGGTTGTCTCAAGTTTTTCATGCAAGTCATCATTTTCTCTTTCAAGGTTCTCATTTTTAGCTTGCTCCTTCTTCACAATTTTAGTATACTTAGTGAGCAATTTTTGTTGGGAATATTCCCTAGAGGTAATCATAGAGATGATTGTATTTCCTTGTATCCATGACATATTATGAGTTCAATGAATATCCATTAAAGACAACTTGTATCAATAAGCAATTATGTGAATTGTTTGTGAAACTCTTTTACTTGTATGGTTATTCTAAAGTTGTCCCTGATCGAAGTTTGTACTAGAATGTACATGAATATTGGATCAACACATTATTAGTTGATGACTATGTTTCACAAGTCAAGGACATGGATATGTCGAACTAATAATGTGGGCACATGTAGGACATGGTGCTGGACAGACCCGACATGAGATTGTCTCTATACACATCATGTACGTTATGTCCTTAGACCTGAGATTGTCGTATGTACTCAAGATGTGAAACGACCTACCTTGGGATTACCAAACGCTACTCCGCAACTGGGTAGTTATAAAGGTGGCTTTCGGGTTTGTCGGGAAACATGCTGTGAGACATAGTCAATCAAGATGGAATTTGCCACTCTTCATATGAGAGAGATATCACTGGACTACTCAAATGATTAGATCATGAAATGCATGGCTGTTCTTGGGTTAAGTGTTAACCCACGAGTTGTACCAAATATCGTGAGGCAAAGGAATAACAAGTATATTGTATTGTGGTGGTTCATCTGATATGAACATAGCGTATGCATAGGAGTTAACATGCCTTGCTAGAGGCCACTATCAACTATTGGTCGAGTAAGAGTACTTGGGCCATGTCTATGTGTGCGTGAGCCCATAGGGTCGCACGCTTAAGGGGCTGGAAGCCTAATTCAGGTTGGACCCGAATTAGACTAGGTTTAGGGTTACTAATGGGCCTCCAACGTGGGAGCTCATTAGGATGCCTTTATAAGCAAGGGGAGGCGCGGGGCGAGTTAGACTTACGTCCTTTGGCAGCCGCCGTCGCCCTCCCCACGCTCGCGCCTAGTACTCCTCGTGGACCTAGCAGTCCAGAGGGGTGACGCTTCTTCCCTGCACGTGTGGGATTCCTCGGAGGTGCTGCATCTGGAGCACAAGGACGAACCGCGAGAAGGAGACGTTGAGACGGACGACCTCGCAACTGCACGGCACTGCTGCGACGCGCACGACTACATCAAGTCGCTTCCGCTGCACCTGCGCGTCTAGTGGTAACCCCGTGATCTATAACTAGCACTAGTGCCTGGTTTATGGGGTAGAAAAATTTTGTTTTCTGGCTAGCATAGCAACCTCATAACCCTACAATTTTATGAGTTCATCATAAGAAGGAGCTTGGTATTATTTTTCACTTTCACTACCACTATCATCACTATCATCACTATCCTCGACTTTGGATTGTACCTTCCGATCACCCTTGGCCATAAGGCATAGGTGTGTAGAGGATGTAGTAGAGGAGGGCGGTGATGGTGGAGGAGGCAATGAAGTCCCAATGACTAGAGCGGCCACCCTTTCATCATCACTCTCATTTGTTACTTCAATGTCGGTTAACCAATCACCAACTATGTATGCTTTGTCATATTTCTTCTTTTGGTGTTGGAACCTCTTCTTCTTGAAGCCATCTCTCTTCTTGTGCTTGTACTTCTTCTTGTACTTGTCCTTCTTGGGCTTGGTGCAATGGTGAGCTAGATGGCCAAGATCACCACAATTGAAGCAATCCATCTTCGACAATGGCTTCCTCTTGTTGCTAGTGAAGAACTTCTTCTTCCTTGAGTCAAACTTGACACCGCTCTTGTTTAGCTTCTTTAGCATCTTGGTGGTCTTATTCACCATTAGAGCAATGTTTGAGTCATCATCATCTTCACTTGAGGTATCATACACCATCTTTGACTTGCCCGTGACATGGCTAGCTTTGAAGGCCAAGTCTTTCTTCTTGGTGGATGATGAAACTTCATCTTCTTTGTGGATGTGCATGTACATCTCATGTGCATTGATCTTTCCCAAGACTTGAGTTGGTGTATAGTTGGAAAGATCACCTTGATGCAACACGGTCACAATGTTGGCATACTTAGCAATTGGAAGCACACAAAGAATCTTCCTCACAACATCATCTTCATCCATTTGTGAAAGTGCAATCAAGCCCTAAAGTGGGTTTTGGTGACATGACAACATATTTAGGAAACTAATGAGACTTTGTGAGTATGACAAGAAGGTTAAACTTAAGGAGGTTGATGAACAGGTTGGCGGACCCCTCCAACTACAAAAGTGCATGGCAACAAGCTCAAAGGGTTTAAATTCTTTAATACTTTGAATTTGAGTTAGGTATGCCATATTATTAAGAGGTATTCAACACGCATGCCAACAAGTGAACCAAATGCATATCTACAAATACATCACACCTCCACAGACATAGTGGGAAATCAGCCAACTAAATTGAAGATCATTCCTTGTTGTTCTGCCCAGGCCGGCAGTGCTGGCCTCGCAGGCCGGCAGTGCCAGGCTACAGGCCGGCACTACCGCGACTTGTTCAGGCCGTGGACAGTGAGGAGGTATTTCATACCCCCTCACTCACCCCCAACGGCTAGTTCTGCCATTCTGACTTTCACATTTCGCAAGAGAAGAAAGAGAAGCTCCTCTCTTGCTCTCCCGTCTCCCTTGGTGCTCATCCACTCTCCTCCATTGATTTCCAATCATTCTTTGAGATATTGAGCCTCCAAGCTTTGAGAAGAAGCTTCTCCCTCGGATATTCACTCCTACAAGCATTTGGTTTGCGTGGTGGCCGGCGGTTTGAGTTCTTTATTCTTGGAGCCTTGTTCCTAGCCGGCTAGAGGTTGCCCTTGAGCTTGCCTCCTTCGTGTGGCAGCCTAGGGAAGTTTGTATCACCCATCCTTTGCTAATACACTTCTCTCATCTCAAGGGTTCATTCTCTTGACTTGAGACCGAGGAAAGAGCTAGACTTGTGTGGCAAGCTTGAGCCTTGTGTGGCACACCTCAACAACATGGACGTAGGCAAGCCTTGGTGGTTGTTGGTATTTCTTATGACTATTGGATAAATCCGCAAGCGCATAGATTATACCGATGTAGCACTTCACCGGGAGTATTCCAGGTATCGTATTTTCCTCAGGGAACGATAGTGATCTAACTAGGATTAAAGATATGTCCTAATGAATCAAGGGAGACTATGATAACTAGGTTGAGGGGTTCTATGTAGCAAAGATATCTAACAAGGCAAAGCTGGTTATACTGGCTTTATCAGCCCTTCTCTTGCAGGAGGCGATGGGATAGATCAGAAAGAGGGCAAAACTCTAACCGGACCGCGCCATCATGTTGTATTGAGGCCTTACCTTTTAAGAACTTATCTGACACACGTGGTGGAATACAAAGACTAGATAGAGTTGTCACCTTCTACTAGCATCCACAAACAATCCGCGCGATAAGCGGTTTACAAAGGCAAGATCTAGTCTAGACACTACGTCTACACTATTCTTACTACTTTAACCCTACGTTAAGGTTAAAGCACTCTACTTAAAGTAAAGCGATGAACAAGCGTGAAAAGGTGTATAACAGCTAAACCAGATTTAGAATATTAATTGCTATAAAGAACTCGGATGTATCACTTACAAGTGCTGAACTTACAAGAGGATCGCATCCGCTGAGGTAGAGCTCCGAAGAAGATTCCCGACAGATCCGGGGCTTTCTTCAGAAGACTTCCCTCACTCTCCTTCAACTAGCATAGCACTACTACTAAGGAGCAGTTTCTCCAATGAGGCATGAGTGAGAGTGAGGGCCTAGGGGGTCTATTTATAGCTAGAGGTGGAGTAGGGGCTACTCCGGTGCCACGTTAGCGATCCGCGCCACCTCCATCAGCCATCGTAGGAGGAAACCGTCATTGTAACCGTCTTAAATCAACGGAGGAGATCAAGTGGATGCATGGCGGCATGCAGGAAGTCGGTGGGGAGCTGGAACCACCATATGGTGATTCGGCCGAACCCTATGGCAGGTGGGCCTTGCCACTTTTCTTCTAGAAGCTGACCCCACTGGTCAGGGGGCCTGTGGGTGGTCTCTGGCCCCACCTAGGCATTCGGCCAAATGCCTTTTGTGGCCAAATGGGCTCATCTTTCGCAGGTGGCTTCTAGACGTAATGCCCATCATGATGGTGTATGTCTTGTGCACATTTGCCATACTTGGAAATATGTCATGTTGGGCCTATGGATCCTTGTGTTGTGAATCTGGACCATTGAGAGGTGAATATACTTGGATCCAAGGGTAGAGAGTATTCTTGAGGGGGTTACATGGATCATGGGGGCTAAGGATGCCAAGTGGGTCCATAGGGTGGTCGGCTGACCCCCTAAGTGGGCCCACTGGCTCCCAAAAGACCCCATTTGTCATTACCTGCATCAAATAGTCATGGGACATGTGGAACTAGTTATTGGATAAATTATGTTCATGCTATTCTTGTTTTCCTTTGAATATGAGGATGTTGATGGTGTTTTGATGGTGATAAAATAGCTTGTAATTACCGTCAACAGTGGCGAGCTGAACCACGGGTCAAATCTTGTGTCACCGTGTGCTTGTTACTTTACTTTCATATATCTTTGTTGCAAGGTGATTTCTAGGGTTTGGACCCGATCGACTCGGTGGGTGTGTTGCTACCACTTTCAGGTGGTACTAGAGGTTCCTTACACCTCTAGGAAGGTTTGTATTCAAGCACATTTTCCATTCTCGGTTTATATATTGAATTGTGTTTCATTCTATTCAGGTCACCAACGCTGCTCCTCTCAGGCTGGCAGTGTCAGCCACCCCGGCAGCACCGGACTTGAGCCTGGCAGTGCTGGCCTCTACTGATAGCAAGTTGTTAAGTGGATTTTAAACATGCCTATTCACCCCCCCCCCTCTAGGCCAATCAGGTCCTTACAAGTGGTATCAAAGCAATGTTACCTCAGAAAGCACTTCACCGTGTGAGGTAATGGCCGAAGAGGGTAAGGCTAAGGAGGTTGATCCCAAGGTCAAAGTGGTCGACCCCAAGGAGATGGACGTACATGCCACGGACAGTGAGAGTGTGGACTCAGAGGAATACTTGACCACTCCTCTCATGTCTGCTGGAGAAAGAGCAAGAAGAAAAGAAGAAAGAAGATTGAGGAAAGAAACAAGAAAATTGCAAAAAGAAGAAAAAGCAATCAATGAAGCCAAGAGCTTGAAGCTTGCCGAGAAGCTCCATAGAAGAGAGGTGAAAGCTCTCAAGAAGGAGCTCTAGGCAAAGGATGAGGAGCTAAGGAAAAGCAAAGAGCAAGCCTCTCAAGTGGAGGTTGATTCTAGTAGCTCCGATGGTGATGATGATGTATCATACCAAGCCTCCAAGATTGCAAAGAAGGATAAGAAGAAGAAGAAGAAGGATGATGGCAGCAAGAAATACTCCGCCATATCCTTTGATTATTCATCCATTTCTAGAAATGATCATAAGCCTCTATTCCATGTTCCCGCGGGCAAATTGCCTCATTTTGATGGGACTAACTTTTCCAAGTGGAAACACTTGATTAAAGCTTATCTTGTAGGTCTTCACCATGGTGCTTGGGAGATTGTGCATAAAGGATGTGATCCTCCGGTTGACTCTACAAGCCCCACCACCACCGAGCTCCGTTGCATACAACTAAATGCACAAGACACTAGTGTGTTGCTAAGTGCATTGGATGGTGATGAGTACAACAAGGTCATGGGCTTGGAGGTTGCCAAGGAAATATGGAACACTTTGCATCTTGCACATGAGGGTGTGAGCAAAGTGAGACAATCCAAGATTGATCTATTCATGGCTAAGCTCAACCGGTTTGTAATCAATGAAGGTGAAGGGCCAGAAGAAATGTTTGATAGATTGATGGCCATTGTGGGCAAGATAAGAGGACTTGGTGGTGAAGAAGTCAATGATCACAAGGTTTTCAAGATCATGCTTGAAGCCTACTCTCCAAGGAATGAAACCGTGGTGACATTGATTAGAGACAAGAAGAGATTTGAGTACTTCACACCAAGTGATGTGCTTGGAAGGGTCATCACTTTTGATATACAAAGAGAAGAAGCACAAGAGAGAAAGAAGCTTGGAGAGATGCATGAAGATCAAGGATGTGGCTCTCAAGGCAAACAAGAGCACAAGAAAAACAGCCCCTAGCTGTCCTAAAAACAGCAAGCAACCATCTTCAAGCAAAGCTCAAGCAAGCAAGGCCATCAAGCATCAACCCGAAGCTTCAACATCAAGTGATGGTGGAAGTGAAGATGAGCAAGAAGAGAACATCGATGACATGGCCCTATTCATGAGAAGATTCAACAAGGGAATAAAGAGCAATGGGTACAAGCTCATGAAGAGGAAGTTCCCAATCAAGAAATCTAGAACTTGCTTTAGGTGTGGTAGCACCGAACACTTCATTGCTAATTGCCTAAACAAGAAAAAGGACAAAAAATTTGGCAAAGGCAAGAGAGAAGACAAGGGTGACTACAAGAAAGGGAGAAGAAATGTGGGTGAATCTCACATTGGACATGGTTGGGATGAATCAACCGATAGCTCAAGTGAAGAAGAAGAGATGGCCACCATAGCTATTCACAAGCCATCCACTTCACCAAGGCTCTTCAACAACATGTCCGATGATGAAGGCTTCCCTCACACTTGTCTCATGGCAAAGGGTGAGAAGGTAAAATAAAAACCCAAAGCCAAAGCTCCTCCCCCCAAAGACATCTCTAGTAGTGATAGCTCTAGGGATGATGAATCTAGTGATGAAGAGATAAATGAAATAACTAGTAACATGGATCCTAAGACAAAACTCTTCATTGCTAATATATTGGATGAATTAGAGGCAACCAAAGCTGAGCTAGCATCTAGAGAAAAGACTCTTATCAAACAAGAGGATCTTTACATTGCTAGTGAGGAAGATCTTGAATTAGAAAGAAGTGAGGTGAGCTCTTTGACTAAGGCCTTGGCCGAAGAACAAGAAGCTCATGCTATCACTAAGAAGGAGTGTAGTGACCTCAAGCAAAAGCATTGTGGCTTAATTGAAAAGCATCAAGAGCTTGAGGCACAATACTCTCTTCTATGGGAGGGAAACTCACATCTCTCTAAAGCAAATGATGCCTCTTCTCCATCCACTAGTCAAGGTTGTGGAAAATGCTATAATGTTGATATGAATGCCTATTCCACTAACCTTGCCAACTTGGAGGCCATGAAGAAAGAAATAGCAAGGCTCAACAATGTCATTTTAGTTTCAAAGAAGAATGACAAAGACAAAGTTGAGTCCAATAAGATTCAATACAAGGATGGAAGGCATCCATCAATCAAAGATGGGCTTGGACACACTCAAGGAGGTAAAACCAATGGTAGAAAAATGATCAAAGGCATTGAGTGTGTCAAGTTTGAGAAGAAGGGAAGCATTGGTGCAGATAAGCCAGCACAGACATCAGCTCTGCTGGACTAGAGGCCGGCAGTGTCGTGCCCCAAGAAAGGGAAGGATACCATTGCTTCACCTGATCATGCTAAGCCCCAAGTCCATGCCAAGAGGATGCCCCAGCAAAAGCAGGTTTCTCAGAAACCCAAGGACTCAATCTGGGTTGCCAAAAACAAGTTTTCATATCAACCTAAGAAGAGGTCACCCCAAGGAAGCTTGTCCTCATGCTACATGTTGAAATGCAATGACCGTGGTAAAGTCATTGCAGAATTTGTGGGTGATGAGAAACATGATAAAAGGAGCATAAACATTTGGGTTCCAAAAATTGTTGTGACTAACATGCAAGGCCCCAAGATTGATTGGGGACCTAAATCTAGGAACTAAATTTGTTTTGTAGGCGTACTCCTCTGGTGGATCAAGTTGGGTGCTTGATAGTGGATGTACAAATCATATGACCGGAGAGAAGGGTATGTTCTCATCATATTCCCCAACTTCAAATGCAAGTGAGAATATCATCTTTGGTGACAACTCCAAAGGGAAAGTGATTGGACTTGGTAAAGTTGCTATTACTCTTGATCATTCCATCTCAAATGTATTACATGTGAATTTGTTGAGTTACAATTTGTTGTCCGTTTCTCAATTGTGTGAGATGGGCTTCAATTGTCTCTTTACAGATAAGGGTGTGGAAGTCTTTAAGAGGGAGGATTCCTCTATTGTCTTTATAGGTCGTTTGAAGGGCAAGCTCTACTTAGTTGATTTCAACAAAAGTAAAGCTAAGCTTGAGACTTGTTTAGTGGCAAAATCTAGCATGGGTTGGCTATGGCATCGCCGACTAGCCCATGTTGGGATGAGGAACTTGGCCAAACTCCTAAAAGATGAACACATTCTTGGACTAACCAATGTTCATTTTGAGAAGGATAGAATTTGTAGCGCTTGCCAAGCCGGAAAGCAAGTAGGTGCACCTCACCCACCAAAGAGCATTGTCTCCACCAAGCAACCATTGGAGGTAATTCACATGGATCTCTTTGGACCGGTGGCATACATAAGCATTGGCGTTAACAAACATGGTTTAGTTATTGTTCATGACGTTAATCGATTCACTTGGGTGTTTTTCATGTATGATAAGGCACAAGTGCAAGATAAGGTGAAAACCTTCATTAGAAGAGCACAAAGGGAATTCGGCTTCCAAATCAAGAAAGTTCGTAGTGACAATGGAACCGAATTCAAGAACACTCAAGTGGAGGAGTTTCTTGATGATGAGGGCATCAAGCATGAGTTTTCAGTTCCATACACCCCTCAACAAAATGGTGTAGTAGAGAGGAAGAACCGGACACTCATTGACATGGCAAGGACGATGCTAGATGAATACAAGACTTCGGATATCTTTTGGGCCGAAGCCGTCAACACCGTTTGCCATGCCATCAACCGGCTCTATCTACACAAGATCTTGAAGAAGACTTCATATGAACTCCTAACCGGTAACAAACCAAAGGTGTCTTACTTTAGAGTTTTTGGGTGCAAGTGTTTCATACTTAACAAGAAACCCAAAACCTCTAAGTTTGCACCTAAAGTTGATGAAGGTTTTCTTCTTGGTTATGGATCAAATGAGCATGCCTATCATGTATTCAACAAGACCTTAGGGAAAATTGAAATCACGATAGATATGACATTTGATGAATCTAATGGCTCTCAAGTAGAGCAAATTGATCAGGTGATTGTAGGTAATAAGGAACCACCATGTGAAGCAATCAAGAACATGGCCATTGGTGACTTTAGGCCACAAGAAGTATAGGTCACAGATGTGGAACCTCAAGATGGTGAAGCTACTGCCCCAAGATTGGAAGAAAATGGGCCAGCAGTGCTCCCTGGTCAGGGCTCTGCCCTATGGTCGGCACTGCCGGGCCAGAGCCGGCACTGCCGGACCCAGCAGGCAGGCAGCAGCCAGCCCATCTCCTGCTACTCCAAGGAACCTACAACTTATCTTTGAAGAGTATGAGTATGATGACCAAGTTGATCAACAAGAAGCCACAGAGCACCCAAGATTGAGGCAAACATTTCAAAAGGATCATCCCATTGATAACATACTTGGGAGTCTCCGAAGGGGGGTAACTACTCGTTCACATTTGGCAAATTTTTGTCAATTTTACTCTTTTGTCTCCTCTTTGGAACCTCTCAAGGTTGAGCAAGCTCTAGATGATGTTGATTGGGTGATGGCTATGCAAGAAGAGCTCAATAGCTTTGAAAGGAACAAAGTTTGGTCATTGGTGGAAAGACCCAACACTAATATGATTGGAACCAAATGGGTCTTCTGCAACAAGCACGTGGTGACAAGGAACAAGGCAAGATTGGTGGCTCAAGGTTTCACTCAAGTGGAGGGCCTAGACTTTGAAGAGACATATGCACCGGTAGGCGGTAGCTAGGCTTGAAGCAATTCGAATGCTTTTGGCTTATGCTGCCCATCATGACTTCAAGCTCCAACAAAGGGATGTGAAAAGTGCATTCCTCAATGGTCGTATCCAAGAGTTGGTCTATGTTGAGCAGCCACCGGGTTTTGAAGACCCGAAGTTCCCTCATCATGTCTTCAAGCTCCATAAGGCTCTCTATGGGCTTAAGCAAGCACCAAGAGCATGGTATGAATGCCTTAAGGACTTCTTGATCAAACAAGGCTTTGAAATAGGCAAAGCGGATCCTACTCTCTTCACTCATAATCTCAATAATGATATCTTTGTGTGCCGAATATATGTCGATGACATAATATTTGATAGTACTAACCAATCATTTTGTGATGAGTTTAGTAGGATTATGACTAAGAGATTTGAGATGTCTATGATGAGTGAGCTAAAGTTCTTCCTCGGATTTCAAATCAAGCAACTCAAGGAAGGGACTTTCTTATGCCAAACCAAGTACACCCATGATATGTTGAGAAAGTTTGACATGGCCAATGCTAAGCCAATCAAGACTCCCATGCCAACTAATGGACATCTTAATCTTGATGAAGGAGGGAAATCCATGGACATAAAGGTATATCGTTCCATGATCGGGTCTCTCCTTTACTTATGTGCATCTAGGCCGGACATAATGCTTAGTGTGTGCATGTGTGCTAGATATCAAGCTAACCAAAAAGAGTGCCATTTAATGGCCGTTAAGAGAATTTTGAGATATCTAGTTTTCACTCCTAACCTTGGCTTATGGATTCCTAAGGGCTCTAAGTTCGATCTACTTGGGTATTAGGATTCCGATTATGCCGGTTGCAAAGTAGACCGAAAAAGCACTTCGGGGACGTGTCAATTCCTTGGACGGTCCCTAGTGTCTTGGAGTTCTAAGAAGCAAAATTGTGTAGCCCTTTCCACCGCCGAGGCCGAGTATGTTGTAGCCGGCGCATGTTATGCTCAACTACTTTGGATGAGGCAAACCTTAAAAGATTTTGGATGTCAATTCACCAAGATACTTTTCTTGTGTGATAACGAGAGTGCCATCAAACTTGCAAACAACCCGGTTAGTCACTCTAGAACCAAACACATAGACATCCATCATCACTTCTTGAGAGACCATGAATTAAAAGGAGATATCGCAACTCGCCATGTGAGCACCGATAAGCAACTAGCCGATATCTTCACCAAGCCTCTCGATGAGACAAGGTTTTGTGCTTTGCGTAGTGAGCTGAATATACTTGATTCTTGTAACGTGGTTTGAACTATAGCACACACTTGTTTGTCCACCTAGCGACTTAGGCAAAACTTTGAAAAATTTCAATTATGTGCTTCAAAACCAATTTTGAAAGAAACTTGAATGTGTTGGTCATAGTATGATTGTTGATTTGCTTACTGACCAGCACATGGCAAGGGGTATGTGTCCACAATTGCATAAATATTTAGTACAAATGTGGCATAGTGCCTCACTGCCTAGCTAGGCCAGCAGTGCCGCCCCCTAGGCCAGCAGTGCGGGGGAGGCCGGCAGTGCCGGGACTTAAGGGACCCGAGCCTGTCGGGCCCAAGTCTTAGCTCTCAGGTTTTGTTTTATTTTCTCTCCCCAACCCGAGGGGACTCCATCCCAAGTCATACCCTTTCAACAGAAACACCTTCCCTCTCCTCTTTCAACACCAAGGTGACTCAAGGAGCCCGGAGGTCCCTCTCCTCTTCCCCGGCAGTGCTGCCCCTTTGGAGGTGCTGCCATTGGAGGAGGTGTGGAGGATCTTCCTCCCTGCATCAAGCTCCATTCAAGCCCGACCTTCCTCATCCTCACCCCTCTCTTTCAAAGGTAATAACTTGAAACCCTAACTTGGGTCGATCTATGCAATGTATGGTTTTTGAGATGGGATTTAGGTTGTTAGTAGTTGCATTATGTATAGTAATGTACCTCCAGTAGTTAGATTTGATCAAAACTTAGTTTCAATGGAGGATTGATGAAGCATGCATTGGTGTTGTCTGCATCAGGCCGGCAGTGCCGAACCCTGGGTGGCAGCACCCATGCATATGCTTCTACAATCGTCTATTGACCCTAATTTTTTATTAAAGCTCTCCACTAGAGTTTTAGTCACTATTCTAAGTGCATCAACTTAACCTTTTCTCCTTTTAAATGCATAGATGGACGCCGACGGATCAAGTGGAGGTGCAAGAGGAAAGGGGCCAAGAACCAAGGCCCGTGCTGTCAAAGGAGGCAGAGGAGGAGTTGATGATGGTCTGAACCTTAGGCAGAGGGTAAAACAAGAGGAAGATCTGCAGAGGGCAGGGAGTACCATACCAGACAGAGCTTGTCCATGGACACCTCCAGATTTGGGGTTGTTCAATGGCGCTTATCTTGTTGAGCATCCTGAGGAGGTGCTTGTCAGAGAGCCTCAGGACGCTCCTGGCAGAGTCAGAGTAATCTATCAGAATCAGTGGAGGACAATCCAGGAGCAGAGGGCTATTAATCCCTATGATATGCCAAAGGACATGAGTGTGGACTACAGGTTTTGGAATGTTTTTCATTCCGACTATTACACCACTGTCCTTCAAGCTTCCAAGCCCAAGATCATCAAGATGAAATATGTTGACTAGGAGCACTTGGAGATCAAGAGAGACCCTGTTTTTGACAGAGTCATTGACCAGTGCAGGGAGCTTGGCATGTATCACTGGATGGGATTCCAAAATGGGTGGAATACTGAGATTATTTACCAATTCTTCTCACATACTATCTAGACAGGGAGAACATGGTGATGCATTGGATGACAGAGGGCATGCACTACAGGTTGGACTATGTGACCTTTGCTTTCCTCCTTGGCTTTGGTGAGGAGGACAGAGAATGCTTCAATATTCATGATGAGAGAGGGCTTCTAAATGATGAGATCACTTCTCTTTACATTGAGCCTCATAATGCAGATGGTCTAATAAAGGGTTTGAGGAGCAAGTATTATATCTTGAATAACCTTTTCAGGACCACTCTCTATCCCAAGGTGGGATCTACTTCAAACCTCTACAACAAATCCAAAAATGTGTTGAGGAGGATGAGAGGTGGAGCACCACCTTTTTTAGTTGCTCGCTTTCTATGGGATGAGATCTGCATTGCTGCAGAGGATGCTAGAAGGGGGCTTCCCTATGCTCCTTATCTGATGTTCATCAGTGAGAGAGTGACAGGCCGGATCTTCAACAAGGATACAGTCCATGAGCCTTACAGAGCAGAGAAGGCCATTCACTCCACTGCTGTTCAGGAGATTAACACTCCTCCCAGAGACACCAGGACAACAGCAGCAACAGATATCCCTGAGTCTTTAGGTGCTGCAGCTTCCAGAGGTAGGAAGAATGGAAAGCTTGGTAGGATCTTGAAGAAGATCTTTGCTGGCATCTGCTATGCAAATGATCATTCTTACCAGACCAGGCTTGAGATCAGAGAGCTCAAGAAGGAGCAAGGGCTCAGACAGATTGACCCTCCTACTCCACCTCCAGAGCTCAGTGAGGAGTCCACCTATGAGGGTGATGATGATGAGGAGGAGGGTGAGGATGAGGAGGAGTTTGAGCAGCCCCAGACTCAATGAAGCAGCAAGCGTGCATCTTCTCCCAGTGTTCACTTCACAGGATCTCCTGAGGATGATGATGATGATGGTGAAGATGATGATGAAGACGACGACGATGACCATATGGAGGAGGACAACGACTAGCTTGTACTCTCTTTTCTTTTTGTTCTTTTCCCTTTTTGGTGACTTGTTGCCAAAGGGGGAGAATTACTAAGTGAAGGGGGTACAACAAATCTTCAACGGTCATGGAGGAGCAGCAGCTGCTAGTTATCTTAGTTTTTAGTTTGTGAGATGAGAGAGCAACATGAAACTATTTTATTGTAATATTGCCACTTAAGTACTTTATTTGTGTTATTTGTGGACATGTACTCTCTCATATATATCATGCTTGTCTTAGTATGCATTTCTTTTATTTATTTCTCGTTGTGTGGTCATGCTTAAGCTTCCGCAGGCTTGCTGTTTGCAGCCAAGCTGGCAGTGTCGGACTGCTCAACAGCAACCCCTCTGATTTGTGTTTGAGATAGGTTCATACGCATCACGTATATATTTGTGACACCTTTTCAGCACCCCACAGCAGCCATAGATGTAGGGGGAGCCCTACTTCACTCCAATGTGTGAACTTTGGCCTTTCATGCCAAATTTGGAAATTCAAATTCCTATTCACACATTTAGGGGGAGCTCCTACACCCATGACTTGCATTGTCTCAGATCATTATTCAATTTTGTAAGTTCTAAGTATGTTTTCATCAATCACCAAAAAGGGGGAGATTGAAAGTGCAATCAAGCCCTAAAGTGGGTTTTGGTGACATGACAACATATTTAGGAAACTAATGAGACTTTGTGAGTATGACAAGCAGGTTAAACTTAAGAAGGTTGATGAATAGGTTGGCGGACCCCTCCAACTACAAAAGTGAATGGCAACAAGCTCAAAGGGTTTAAATTCTTTTATACTTTGAATTTGAGTTAGGTATGTCGTACTATTAAGAGGGATTCAACACGCATGCCAACAAGTGAACCAAATGCATATCTACAAATACATCACACCTCCACAGACATATTGGGCAAATCAGCCAACTAAATTGAAGATCATTCCTTGATGTTCTGCCCAGGCCGGCAGTGTCGGGCTACAGGCCGGCACTGCCGCGACTTGTTCAGCCAGTGGATAGTGAGGAGGTATTTCATACCCCCTCACTCACCCCCAATGGCTAGTTCTGCCATTCTGACTTTCACATTTCGCAAGAACAGAAAGAGAATCTCCTCTCTTGCTCTCCCTTCTCCCTTGGTTCTCATCCACTCTCCTCCATTGATTTCCAATCATTCTTTGAGAGATTGAGCCTCCAAGATTTGAGAAGAAGCTTCTCCCTCGGATCTTCACTCCTACAAGCATTTGGTTTGCGTGGCAGCCTTGCTCCTAGCGGTTTGAGTTCTTTACTCTTGGAGCCTTGCTCCTAGCCGGCTAGAGGTTGCCCTTGAGCTTGCCTCCTTCGTGTGGCAGCCTAGGGAAGTTTGTATCACCCATCATTTGCTAATACACTTCTCTCATCTCAAGGGTTCATTCTCTTGACTTGAGACCGAGGAAAGAGCTAGCCTTGTGTGGCAAGGTTGAGCCTTGTGTGGCGCACCTCAACAACGTGGACGTAGGCAAGCCTTGGTGGTGAGATGAACCACGGGTCAAATCTTGTGTCACCGTGTGCTTGTTACTTTACTTTCATATATCTTGTGTGCAAGGTGATTTCTAGGGTTTGGACCCGATCGACTCGGTGGGTGTGTTGCTACCACTTTTAGGTGGTACTAGAGGTTCCTTACACCTCTAGGAAGGTTTCTATTCAAGCACATTTTCCATTCTTGGTTTATATTTTTAATTGTGTTTCATTCTGTTCAGGTGACCAGCACTGCTCCTCTCAGGCCAACAGTGCCGGACTTGAGCCCAGCAGTGCCGGCCTCTACTGACAGCAAGTTGTTAAGTGGATTTTAAACAGGCCTATTCACCCCCCCCCCCTCTAGGCCAATCAGGTCCTTACAATTTTCTTTAGCCCAAGAGCATTCAATTCTTCTACAAGAACATTTAAGCGTGAGTACATTTCATTTGCATTTTCATGAGCAAGCATGGTAAAAGCATTCATCTTAATCATGACTAAGTGATATCGCTCTCCCGATCGCTCTTTGTGCCCTCATGAAGAGCACAAATATTCTTCCACAACTCATGTGCGTTCTTTGAGGTTCGCACACGGTTGAACACATCTTTGCCAATGCCCCTAAAAAGGGTGTTCCGGGCTTTGGCATTCCACTTCTCATAGTGGACCTCGTCACCAAATGGTTCTCCATCATAAGCCGGAAATCCATCGGTGGCGGCTTTGAGCACACCAATATCTAAGGCTTCGAGGTAAGCCTCCATACGCACTTTCCAATATGGAAAGTCGTCTCCATCAAACATGGGCGGCGGTCCATCCCCATGGGACATCTTTCTCTAGGCGGTTAAGCCTAAATTAGAGCAACATGGCTCCGATACCAATTGAAAGGATCAAGATGTCCAAGAAGGGGGGGTGAATTGGGCTCTTTTAAATTTCTAAGCAATAATTAAAACCTATTAAGAGCCAATTAACCCCCTAGTGCTTTCCCAAGTGTGTCCTAGTTAAACAAGCAAGACAAGGCAATGAAAGCGGTAAAGCCCTATGCAATTCTACTCAAGCAACAAGAATATAATGCGGAATGTAATGCTTAAGAGTAAATGCAATAAGTAAGGAGTAGGGGCAAAGGAAATTGACACGATGACGTTTTGTCGAGGTATCGAGGAGTCGACACTCTCCCCTAGTCCTCGTTGGAGCACCCGCTCAAGGGTATCTCTCCCCCTTAGTCTGCGCAAGGACTAAGTGCTCCCTATGGGCTGATTCTTCGCCACTCCGGCTCGGTGAATCGCCCACAACCGATCACAATGAAACTTGGGTCATCCACAATGAACTTCACCGGATGCTCACCAAGCGAACCTCCGCGAAGCCGTCTAGGTGATGTCTATCACCAAGAGTAACAAGCACTAACTCTCACTTGACCAAGGCTAGTCTAGTGATTGAATGGATGCACACTTGCTAACTCTAAGCAACTAGTGAGAATCAACATATGGAATTGCAATTCACACTCTCACTAGGGCTCTTGCACAACTTGCTCTCTCACAAGTATTTCTCAGAAATTGGAATGGGAAAGAGAGCCTCCATGGGGCTGATGGGGAAGTATAAATACTCCCCAACTCAACCCCTAGCCGTTAGAGGCAAATATCACTTTCATGCGTCACTCTGGACGCACTATTGGGGTGGGATCCAGACCATCAAGCATGCGTCCGGTCCCCCCAAACCCTCTGTACTCAGCACTGTGACCCTGGCAGTTCGGACGCAAGCATCCGGACAGCGTCCAGACCGATTTCTGCTCTCTGGAGCTCTCTGTATTGTTGTCCGGACGCACAACACAGTCCGGACGCAACACTCCGGACAACGTCCGGTTTCAATCCTGCTTTCGGGAGCTCTCTGTGTTGGGTCTGGACGCAACCAGCAGTCCGGACACAGCCACTGTTCACTGCGTCCGGATCGTCTGCAACACGCAGACCTAACCCTGGGGTCCGGACGCACGGCAGATGGTTCGGACCCTAGGTTCCACTTGCGTCCGGACCTGAAAAACAGGGCAGATCAACTTACTTCCTTCGTGGAAGTTTCTCCACTTGGTCCAAGGACTATTCCTATAGCTTCCTAGTGCTAGTTTGACAAGTGTGCACAACACCTAAACACTAAGCCTCTCCTAGGTCAAGCTACTAGATAGAACCTCTCTTAATAGTACGACCAAAGGAAAAATAAAGGTGCTAAACTACTCTAAGTGTCTCTCAACTCCAATGACACTTAGACCTAGTCTAATCTTCAACCTTGTCGTCAATCCTTTGAAAACCAAAACTATTCCAATACGGGGCACATATATCATGATAGTCCAAACAACCATCCATTATCATGACCTAACTTTCTTATTGTCTCTGCAAAACACACGTTAGTCATAGTAATCTTGCATTGTCGTTAATCACCGAAACTCTAGGGGCCTAGATGCTTTCACTGAGGCTGCAGATTATGATCGTGCTGCGCGCTGGACCAAATATATGCACTCTCTGAAGCTCTTAATCAACAAACTGATTCAAGTGTAGTCTGCAGGACACGATGAACATCTACTCTAAAACTCTGAACTGAACTACGTGAAACAATGCACACAACCTTTTTAGCTGAATTTGTCTGCAATTTTTCTTTTCAAAAAACACACAGAGTATGTAATAAGTGGTGAAGATCTGATCAATGGTAATTTAGTGTGGCAAGTCATCTGTAGGGATTTCAAAGCGTCCAACATTCGTGTAGATACCGAATTAAAGCCAAAACTGTTGGATTTTGGCCTGGCAAGGGAGGGTCCAACAGAAGGCAAAACACACATCTCTACCGCGGCACATTTCTCAGTCAACTGAAGCCTAGCTCTTAGTTCACATTGGAGGAACATGTATGATATGGTTTTGTCTAGTAGAGTATCTATGCTGCACTTTTGTCCAGTATATAGTTATAATTACTAACTCCTAATGTTCTCTCCATTCCAAAGCAACATCGAGATAAATATATATCAATGTCTACACTGAGAAATACAAACGGCGCACTAAGCGATATCACCGACATCCAAGGTATGATTCACTTTGTATATCTCTACTTATATAATAATTTACCAATCTGTGGTGTCTTATTCATTTTCTATATATATCTTCTCTACTATAATTGAAATCTTAAATCTATACTAGGTCCACCCACGCAAACGTCCCCCGCTGAGGGATCTAATCTTTGTGCACTCAGGATATTGCACACAAGAATTTATCTCTATTAAAATCAAAGGCTCACGAAACATCTCAATCAGATCCAATGGCTCACAGCCAAAGTTTTTCCAAAGCTTCTCACCCCGTCATCCCGCACTCGCATCCCCGCACCCTCACCCTCCGTGCGTGAAACCATGGACGGAAGCACTCGACGACGCCGACGGCTTGCTGCACCCTGCCCGATCCTCCGTGCATGAAGCACGCAATCCTGCCAGAGCCCTCACCCTCCGTGTGTGAAACCTTGGACATAAGCACTCGACGGCGCCGGCGGCTTTCTACACCCTGCCCGATCTTCCCAGCGTGAAGCACACATTGAGGTTTTCAATTTTCTTTTGAGGGAACGACAGTGCATTTCATTGATTGAATCTTATTTCTTCTTGTTATTAATCCCTGGCCCTGAAGGATCATGCGGCCTACACTTTTATTTAATTCATGGCCTGAAGGGATCATGCATGTGATTGGTCCGGCGGCTACACCAATCCTTTCCGTGGAACGTGATGCTCCGGATCTGATCGGATCTTTTCATGGAGGCTGAGGTTGTAGATTATGATCATGCTGCGCGCTGGACCAAATATATGCACTCTCTGAAGCTCTTAATCAACAAACTGATTCAAGTGTAGTCTGCAGGACACGATGAACATCTACTCTAAAACTCTGAACTGAACTACGTTAAACAATGCACACAACCTTTTTAGCTGAATTTGTCTGCAATTTTTCTTTTCAAAAAACACAGAGTACGTAATAAGTGGTGAAGATCTGATCAATGGTCTTTTAGTGTGGCAGGTCATATGCAGGGATTTCAAAGCGTCCAACATTCGTGTAGACACCGAATTAAAGCCAAGGCTGTCGGATTTTGGCCTGGCAAGGGAGGGTCCAACAAAAGGCAAAACACACGTCTCTACCGCGGCACATTTCTCAGTCAACTGAAGCCTAGCTCTTAGTTCACATTGGAGGAACAACATGTATGATATGGTTTTGTCTAGTAGAGTATCTATGTTGCACTTTTGTCCAGTATATAGTTATAATTACCAACTCCTAATGTTCTCTCCATCCCAAAGCAACATCGAGACAGATATATATCAATGTCTACATGGGGAAATACAAACGGCGCACTAAGCGATATCATCAACATCCAAAGTATGATTCACTTTGTATATCTCTACTTATATAATAATTTACCAATCTGGAGTGTCTTATTCTTTTTTTATATATATCTTCTCTAAAAAAGTATCAAGACAGAGCCACATCATATCGATCTAAAAAATCTAAAAAAATAATATACATAAATCTAAAACATGGTTAAATCATGATTAAGAAGACGCGAGACACATCATATCGAGACAGAGCATGCACCCTCAGATCAGGTGAGATGGAGCTCACGCCCTCGTGGTTGGACGAAGTGAAGCCCACGCCCTCGGCTAGACATAGCCTACGCCCGAGGGGTGAGATGAGGCGGAGCTTACGCCGAGGGGTCGGGCGAGACATAGGCTACACCTTCAAGGTCGAACGAGGCGGAGCTTGCACCATCGGGGGCGAGTAAGATGGAGCTTACGCCCCAGGGGTCAGGCAAGACGAAGCATACATCCGAGGAGTCGGGCGAGAAAGAGCCCACACCCTCGGGTCGGGCGAGACATAACCCACGTCATCAAGTCGGGCGAGACGGAGCCTACGCCTGTGGGGTCAGACGAGGCGGTCCCACGGTCGAGGGGTCGGACGAGGCTGCATATGTCTCGCCCGACCTTTGTCGTTTTGGTGGCTGCTAAGTCAGCTGATGCTGTTTTTGACTATTTTGTTATGAGAGAAAAACACTGTTTTGGTGGCTGATAAGCCAAGCGAATAGGGCGTGTTTGCACCCTTCCAAATCTAAAGAAATAATATACATAAATGATTAGGAGTTAAGGAGAATGTAACTATGTCTTCTTAAATATAAAAGTGTGTTCATCTATTGTGTATAAGCTTAAATACAATCATATAAAAGTTAAACACTGTAACATTCTCAAAATAAAACTGTAGCGTTAGCACGGGTAAATATACTAGTATAACAAGTTGACCAATTATAGATTAAAATATAAATATTTTTTATATCAAATAAATATCATTAGATTAATTATGAAGTGTATTTTCATATTAAATTAATTTAGAGATATAAATATGAATAATATATAGTACAAATATGATCGAACGTAAAAGAAAATATAATCTACACTTACTATTCTATAGCGTCATATATTCTAGGAGTGAGAGAGGAGGGGGTATGTAAACATGTCCTAAGTCAACTTTGGCTGAGCCGAGATCATTCTAACGTGGACACGTCATCTTTCGGTGACATTGACTTGCTCAAAAGTTTGATATCTGTAAGTACAGTATGAATGTATGATGCAGCTTGCGAAGCAACTTCACTTGGATCCTCCTTCCTCCCTCCCCCGGCCCAGGCGGCCAGGTCCCAGGCCCCAGGCCCCAGCCCCCAGCAGGCTCTTGTCATTGCCGTCGACGGCGCGAGCAACAGCTTCCTCTGCTCCTCGATTGTCCCGCCGCCGTCACAGCTCGCCGAACACCGACACGGCGCGGCCTCTGCCTCCAAGGCGCGCCGATCCTGCAGAGAGGTAACTGCTTACCTCCGTGGCTCCGTGCACTCGTAAGAGGCAGGTGTTCATCTTTATGCCTCGAAGACCCAGGAGACGAGAGCCTGCGTAGGATAATTAACCTGGGCCTTCCTGATCCAGTAATCCTTCTCGCGCGGCATTCTTCGCATCCGATTCCTTTTTCCATCGCTCCGGACGCAGGCACGCGCGCCGGTATTCCCTGTGGAAGACGCTTCGGCGCCGCTGTCGCATTCACGGGCGCATCTCATCTCCATGCCGTCCCGAAGTAGTATGCTTTCCTTGCCTCCCAAGCTGTCGTGTCGGCGGTGCCGCCACCTTGGTAGAGAGTTAGGTAGGTGAGGGGAGGGAAGGGAAGGTAACCACCGCTTACCTTACGCGGCTTCCTTCCATTCCCTTGTCTGTCTTGACTTGCCATCCACCGGGTAGCTGCTGAGCGGGATTACCGGGTCGGATGAGATGAGAAGGCGCTGCGGCTGGCTCTCGTCTCTGTTCCGCCCTCGCCGGGCCGGCTGCTCGCTCCCGCAACCAGATCCACGGGGTCCCGATTCCGAGCCCAAGGTATACGCTGCATTCCTTTCTTGCTGTGGTTGTTTGTTTGATTGTTTCGGTAGGCCTTGCAATATATAGGATTGTTTGGTGGTTTCATTATAATAGTCAATCAGCTGTTGATTTGATTTCCCACTGAACAAAGATTCAAGGTGCCTATGCTTACATAATTTACCTTTGCTAGCTGTTTATTTAAGGGAAACTACAGCCACCATTGAGGATTTGAGGTTGCCTGTTTGCTTTTTTGGAGTAGATCTCACTGAGCTGATCTTGTCTCTATCAATACCGGCGAAGCCTCCTGGGTCCAAATACAACCCATTGAGTACAGTAGATCATGCATCACATAGCATGTGCCAACTGTATCAGGCTGTCAGCTATTACTTCAAATATCACAACTGTCCTCCGGACTAGAAAGGCCTGCTATGTGATGCATAATTTTGGTGAGTAGCTTGATAGAACAATTAAGCAGAGAAATTGGTCTATCATTTACTTCTTAGGAATAAGAGCAATGAAAGAGCTGTTAATGGGCTGTAAACTTACTGCACCTAGACAGAAAAAATCACAAAGTCTTCTGAACTTTGGAGCAATAAGGTGCCAGCATCTTTTATAGAAGAGTCTGTTAAAACCATCAGGACCCGGATCATGATCAAGGGGCATTGCAGCAACAGCCGACTGAATCTCTTCATCTGTAAATAAACAATCCAAAACTGCAGGTCAACCAGTAAAATGAGAGTTTAAATCATAGGAAATAGAAGTGAATTCAGTTCGGCCTAATCTATCTTGAAAAGAGGTAAATAAAATCCCAGCTTTAAGCTCATGTTCTGAAACAGTAGTATTCACATTAACCTTCAGAGTAGCAATGAAATTTCTTCTGTAGCTTCTAGTTGCTAGTGCCTGGAAAAATTCAGTGTTTTCATCACCGAGAGTAAACCACCGAGCAGTACTACATTGCTTCCAGAAAACTCTCTTAGCTTCCAATAAAAAGAGAAGATGCTTACAAACGAGTGGTCTAAACTTGAGTTCCATTCTGCCTAGAGATCTCTGTTCCTCCAAGCCATCAAACAGCACCAAAACCCAACTACAATTGTCAATAAGCTGATTCAAGCTGGAAATATTTCTGCTCCATTTTTAAGCCCTTGTCGAATGAATTTCAGCTTAGCTGTTAGACATTTTGCAGGCTGCAGAAAAAAAAAGTGCCATGTTCTAGTGCTGACTGACCATGGGCATAAAGGAGCCAAAATTCCACCAAAAATTTTCAAAGCGAAAAACTAGCGGTTTAGGAATACCATTTCTAATCTGTAGCACAAAGGGTGTGTAATCAGACACTGGCTTAGAAAGAATATGGACCACACTGTTAGGGAATTCAAGTAGCCAATTTGTAGAGCAAAAAACCCAGTCTGGCTCGACAAGAAGGGGATGATCCTGCATGCTGCTCCACGTGTAGGATTGACCATTGATAGGCAGCTCAATCCATCCATGATGACTGATGGGTGCCAGCGAAATGCCGTTTTTCCTATGGCTTGTAGCGCACAAGCGCTGCTGGACCTCAGATCGTCTTGCACAACGAGGACTGATTCATCCTTGGAAGTGTCCATTTTATGATCAAGCTGACGAAAGCATTGATCATCTCCTAATTGAATGTGTATTCTCAAGGCAATTTTGGTAATATATCTTGAGAGAGGTTGGTCTCCACTCTCTAGCTCCACAGCCGTCTGACACTTCATTTGATGATTGGTGGGAAAAAGCAAGTGCAGCAACTTCTGGTTTAACAAAAAAAGGTTTGAACTCCCTAATAGTTTTGGGAGCGTGGATAATTTGGAATCATCGCAACAGCTGTGTCTTTGATGAAGCAATTCCTAACATAGCTGAATCCTTGAGGTTGGTCGGCGATGAGCGTCGGCGGTGGACAATGGCAGGGGCTCGTGGGCTATCCCACTTGACTGCCCCTGCTCAAGCTGTTAGTTGATTTGTTGTAGATGCAGGGTCGTTTTCTTTCCTTTCTTTATTGGCGCGAGTGTAATTTATGAGATAAAGATAAGGGCGTGTGGGTGCGTGTTGTACTAAGGGTTCTTTACCCCCTATTTCTTATTAATGTAATGAAGCGCAGCTCTCCTGCGTTTTCGAGCAAAATTTCATTGAACTGAATAAAGATCATGTGGCTTGTTAGGAGATAGTATTCTCCATTTTTCTGTTTTCTGCTAGAAGCTTTGAAACTTTCTGAGCAAATGTGGCTTCCCGAGATCAACTTTTTTATATAACTTAATATATTATGCATATTAGATTATTTGCCAGCCATGGCTTCCCAGGTTATACCCTGTCATGATGCTAGGTACATTAACATTTTGTTTCCTTTGTGTAATGTTGAGCAGGCAGTGGATAAGTGCATTGCTTCTGTCGAAGTTGTCATGGAGAACATTCTGTCAAACAGTGATTTTTCCGAGGGTCTACATTTGTGGCAACCAAATGGTTGTCATGCATTTGTAGCCGTTGAAGGATCAGGTTACCATTATGGTATAAGGCCAAATTCAGAGTCAACCTATGCTGTTCTTACTCATCGCACACAGAGTTGGCAGGGGCTTGAGCAGGACATAACGGAAAAGGTCACCCTTGGTACCGAGTACTTTGTTGCTGCATATGTCAGGATTCAAGGGGAAGTTCATGAGCCTATTGGGGTTCAGGTCACTCTCAAAATTGAGGAGGGGTCTTCTACCAACTATCTTTCTATTGCAAGGTATTTCGACCATAAGCCACCATTCAGTGTGTTGTATAATATATCATCAGCACTGTTTTATCATTAAGCAGTTTTTACTAGGATTTTGGTCTCACAAGAACGCTGGGAAAAGATGGAAGGTTCATTTAATCTAACGACTCTACCAAGACGTCTAGTCTTCTACCTTGAAGGTCCCCCTCCTGGTGTGGACTTGCTCATAGATTCAGTCACCATCTCCTACAAGGTATTGCAATGGATCTCTTGCTTGCTTGTGCATCTACAATTGCTTGATGGCCCTGGAAAAGTAAGGATTATTGTCTGCTGAAACTATTTCTGAGAACATGTCATATTTATTTTATCATCCAGAACATGTGCAAGAACTATTGAAGACAGCTTGCATTCAGTTTTTCTTAAACATGTGTCTGACTTAGATACTAATTTGATCTACTAGATTCTCTACCTTACAGGCTTATTAACTATATATCTTCTTCAGAAAACAGAGGGGTCAGCTTCATCAATTGGTGGAACAGAGAACATCATTTTAAATTATGATTTTTCGAAAGGCCTTCATCCTTGGAATCCCATCTGCTGCCATGCATATGTGGCATCACAATGGTCTGGTTTCCTTGATGGTATTAGAGGGAACTCAGGAGAGAGCTATGCTGTTGTTTCAAAGAGAACAGAACACTGGCAGGGTCTTGAACAAGATATTACGAATCAAGTGTCTACAGGCACTTCTTATGTGGTTTCTGCTTTCATTAGAGTTGACGGTAATGTCCAAGGCCAGGTTGAAGTCAAAGGAACCCTTAGGTTGCAAAATGCAGATGGATCAACGCAGTATAACCCTGTTGGAAGGTATTGTACTTGAAATTGTTCAACAGTCAAATTTTTTTGACACTATCCTTGATTGATGATCAAATTTTATGTAACAGTGTGGTTGCCTCAAAAGAAAAGTGGAACAAATTGGAAGGCTCCTTTTCTTTGAAAAACATGCCAAAAAATGTTGTATTTTACCTGGAAGGACCTCCTGCTGGTGTCGATCTTGTCATTGATTCTGTCACTATTACTTGCTCCAGACATAAACAGTCAAAAGTGAGTTCTTATGTGTTTTTTGTAATATTTTCTTGAACGAAATGTTTTATTTGCCTTTTTTTAATCAATATCTTGTTATGCACTTTTATATTTTTTCAGAAGTCTAATGAAAAATAATCAGAACTTAACCTAATTTATGCTTGATCTTTCATGGAGTGATGAAATTCTTTGTAATAGAATTGTAAGCTCTATTTTCATTTTGTTCTAATAAAATCGGTAACGAGGAACGCAGTGCACAAGATTTTAATGTCAACTTTCTGTTGTATTGATCTCCATGTGCTTCATATTTAACTTTGTGCATAACGTATATACCCTTTGTTCTGGGGTCTTCATTCATTGTGTTCATGGCATAAAAAAAATGTGCATGAACTCTTACAGCCTCGGGTTTGCTGATTATGATTCCTTTTGAATTGAAGGAAGTAAAAGTATCAAGTGGAGCCGAGACTATAATTAAAAATCCTCACTTCGAAGATGGGTTAAAAAATTGGTCAGGAAGAGGATGCAATATCTGCAGACATGAGTTCACTGCATATGGGAATGTCCGGCCTTTAAATGGCAGTTATTTTGCTTCTGCAACTGGACGTGTTCACAATTGGAATGGCATCCAGCAAGAGATCACGGACAGGGTGCAGCGTAAAGTTCTTTATGAGATCAGTTCTGCTGTTCGAATATTTGGGAGTGCCAATGATAGTGAAGTGCGTGCTACTCTGTGGGTACAAGAATATGGTCGTGAGCGATATGTGGGACTTGCCAAGTAAGTTGTTTTTGTTTCTTGTTCTCTGTTGACAATGCTCCTTTTAGGAGCCAATGACAATTATTTTCTTACTATTTTTTTCTGTAATCAAAGAAACCAGACTTCTGATAAGCAGTGGACACATTTGAAAGGAAAGTTCCTTCTTCATGCTCCCTTTACCAAAGCTGTTATTTTCATAGAAGGGCCTCCTGCTGGAATTGACATCCTTGTAGATGGTCTTGTTTTATCTCCAGCAAGAAAGCTACAAGCTGCACCATGCCCAAAAATTGAGGTTTGTAGGCTAATGGCTTCTTACAGTCTGAGGTTATTTGCTTGTGAATGATCCTGACTCTTGAGACTTGTGAAACCTTTATTTTTGTTATAACTTTCATCTATCATGATACTGTAAAAGTGTCCTCTCTAATTCAAGAATATTTACTAAATATTGCAGAATGTTCTGTATGGAACTAATCTATTGCACAATAATGCCTTCACTCGTGGGCTTGCTGGGTGGAGTCCTATGGGTTCATGTCGATTGAGTATCCAGACTGAAGCACCCCATATGCTATCTTCTATCTTGAAGGACCGTCCAAGTCAGAAGCATACAAGTGGTCGTTATATCCTTGCCACAAACCGCACAGATGTTTGGATGGGTCCTTCTCAGGTCATAACTGATAAACTAAGGTTGCATGTGATTTACAGAGTATCTGCTTGGGTACGAGTTGGGTCTGGAGGACATGGACGTCACCATGTAAATGTCTGTCTTGCTGTGGATAACAACCAATGGGTCAATGGTGGGCAAGTGGAAGCTGATGGGGATCAATGGTATGAAATCAAAGGAGCATTCAAGCTTGAAAAGCAGCCATCCAAAGTTACTGCATATGTTCAAGGCCCTCCTCCAGGTGTTGATCTCAGAGTCATGGACTTTCAAATATATCCAGTCGACAGAAAAGCGCGGTTTGAGTATCTGAAGGAGAAAACAGACAAGGTAAACTTTAATGCACTTCACGTTTTAGATGTGAGTTTGTCCAATTCATATGTGGCCATGCATAATCCAACCATTATTTTCAACAGTGGTGATTTTTTTGCTTTGTTATTAGTGTATAAATTTCACATAATTGCAGAAAAGCATGTATTTCATGGGCTGTTGCAATCAATGACATTTTAATACATTCATTAAGTTTCACAAAACCCTATCATAACCAAATAATGGTTTAGCTGCTCTTAATCTGCTCATCTTTTTTATTGGAATTTATTTTGTTGATATGGTCTATCCTTGAAGGTAGCTGCCAGGGGCAGGGGGGGGGGGGGTATGAAACCTTTTGACCATAACTTAATGCTCGGTGTCACTAGCTAAGAAATTTGTATTTTATGAAGGCTTAGAGCATGAAACTTAGGGTTAAGTACCATAGACAAAAAAAATGGGGTTTTGTGGAACTAAACCTCTAGTTTGCTAAATTTATACTCTATGAACTTTCTCGATTTTGCTGCCAGGTGAGAAAGCGTGATGTTGTTCTTAAGTTCCAAGGATCAAATGCTGTGAATCTTTTAGGTTCATCTGTGAGGATACAACAGACCAACAATAGCTTTCCGTTTGGATCATGCATCGCGAGACACAACATTGAGAATGAGGATCTTGCTGAGTTTTTTGTGAAGAACTTCAATTGGGCTGTATTTGAGAATGAATTGAAATGGTACCATACAGAAGCAGAACAAGGGCGGCTTAATTATAAAGATTCTGATGAGTTGCTTGAATTTTGCGAGAAACATAAGATACAGGTTCGTGGGCACTGTTTATTCTGGGAAGTGGAAGACGCTGTCCAACCTTGGGTTCAGTCATTGCAAGGCCACCACTTAATGGCTGCCATCCAAAACCGTTTGCAAAGCCTGTTATCAAGGTACAAAGGTCGATTTAGACATCACGATGTAAACAATGAGATGCTACATGGGTCCTTCTATGAAGATAGATTGGGAAGGGACATTAGAGCTTACATGTTCAGAGAAGCATATAAGCTTGATCCTTCTGCTGTCCTGTTTGTTAATGATTATAACGTCGAAGATGGATGTGACACAAAATCTACCCCTGAGAAATTCATTGAACAGGTAGTCGATCTCCAAGAACGGGGTGCCCCAGTTGGTGGGATCGGTGTGCAAGGTCATATCAGCCATCCAGTGGGAGAAATCATATGTGATTCCCTGGACAAGCTCGCCATACTAGGTCTCCCGATCTGGATTACTGAATTGGATGTCACAGCAGAGAATGAACACATACGAGCTGATGATCTAGAGGTGTTCCTCCGTGAAGCATTTGCACATCCTGCTGTTGGGGGAATTGTCCTCTGGGGATTCTGGGAGATGTTTATGTTTCGAGAGCACGCCCATCTGGTCGACGCTGATGGGACAATCAACGAGGCTGGCAGAAGGTACCTTGCTCTCAAACAAGAGTGGTTGACCCGTACGAACGGCAATGTCGATCATCAAGGAGAGTTTAAGTTCAGAGGATACCATGGTTCGTACACCATGGAAGTGGACACGCCTTCAGGAAAGGTAGCTAGATCGTTTGTTGTTGATAAGGATAGCCCGGTTCAGGTGATCACACTGAATGTTTAATTTGTGGGAAATCATGCACTGAGGTGTTGTACACCGAGAGTTTCGTAGCTGATGCCACGCCTTAAGAGTATGTATAGAAAATGAGTGTTAAAATATTTTCACTTTTATTCTCCGTTCTATTTTTCTGTGTGTGATTATAATGAGTTCGTTAGATTAACATACGGGGCATAATCTGTACAAAACCTTGTGCAAGGGGAGAGAACATTAACTGGACAACCAAACCTCGATTTCATTTGTTGGAGAACTACTAATCGGTCTGTCCTTTTTCTTCTTTTTTTTGCAATTGCAGTACCGGACTGATGGAGTTTATATAGATACTTCCCCTAAATCCATATGAAGAAGTTATAATAAATTTCAAAGGCCTAATACATGTGTTCCCCAATAGACTTTAATATCTAAGCTCATAAGTAAATGTGGGAGGTATAATATCAATCAATTAGTATCATATTGCTAGTTGATGTAGAGATATGAGATTTGTCTCGTGTCAATCCTCCAAAGTAGACACACCAAAAATTACTATTGAGAGTTTCAGTTTGGAAAATTCAAAGATAATAAATTAAGAGTTTTCCTCTTCTTGTTGTTGCGTTGTCGTCGTAGTTTCTCCAGCCCAATTGTTATCGTACACCGGCAATCGGGTGAGCAGGTCTTCGGAACCTTTGTCTTTAGATCCTACACTGGGAGAAAGCGAATAAGGTTTCTGGAAAACACTCATCGTGCGACTACTCCCAACTTTCACGACATGTCGTCTACCGTCCAAGACCGGCGGCCCTATGTCCCGGCGTATTGGTTGAAAGCTGCGCTGAGCTCTTCCTCCACAACTCAATGACCTTGTATCGTCTCCATCAGCAGCATCACCAGCAGCATCATCTCCTCACTCCTCAGCAGTCTAAAGGTATAATTATCGTGATCCAATATCTTCGTTTGTAATGTTGTATATGACTAGTGTATGAGCTATATTTACACCAGTATTAATGGTCAACTTATTTAATCAGATAACTAGTATATGAGCTATGTTTAATTCAGTTTCACATATTGTCATGATTTATATGCTTGTGTTATTAATCTGGAATTTGTCTAATTATTCAACAATTCCAAAAACCTTATTATAGGTCTTTTCCAAAACTATCTATGGCTAGTTTTGCTCCCACTTTAAGAGATGGCAAGGGAAGGTACCGATTGGTTGACAACCATGAAAGTGTTATGGGTAAGTGATGGCACGCATGAGGGAAACATCTCTAAGGCCTTGTTTGGATGCGCATGTATCTACCTCAAACCATATGGTTTGGGTCTTGTTTGGATGCGCATGTATCTACCTCAAACCACATGGTTTGGAAGGGATTGAAGTGAATATTAGTTCAAATACAATCCAACACATGTGGTTTGAGAGAGATACTGCGCATCCAAACAAGATCCAAAGAGGATTAGTGAAGATTCCAAGATACCAACGAGATCTTTGGGAGTTGTGCATAATGTTTTATCTAATTATCTGTCTGATTTAACTTTGCACATAAAAGACGCAAAGACCTTGTGGGATACTCTGAATGCTACCTATGGTGCATCAGATGATGGCAGTGAGTTGTTTATCATATAGAACTTTTATGACTATAAGATGGTTGTGAACCAATCTGTTGTTGAGCAAGCTCATGAGATTCTACGTCTGGCTAAGAAACTTGAACTCCTTAAATATGGTGTACCCGATGAGTTTGTGGTTGGATGCATTGTTGCTAAGTTGCCTCCTTCATGGAGGGGCTTCACAACAAGCCTCAAGTACGAGACAGAAAGTATCAATTGAAAACCTGATAGCATCTCTTGATGTTGAGGAAAAGGCTCGGGCTAAGGAGAACACTGAGAAGGGGTGGTGAGGGACATCCTATTACAAATTTCGTCTAGAAAAACTCACATGGTAAGAACAAAGGAAAGAGCAAGTATTTCAATGCCAAGGCTACTACTACCTTTAAGAAGAAGAAGAAAAGAAAAAAAAAGCAAAGTTGGCTTGCTTCACTTGTGGAGAGCTTGGCCACTTTTCCAAAGACTGTCCAGATCAAGTGGACCGCATGTTAGGAATATGCCCTAGAGCTAATCATGTAGATGATTATATTCCGATTGTATCCATGATTAATAAAGTGTTCTTTGAATATCCATTATAGACAAATAGTATTGATTGACGATTATGTGAATTGTTTGTGGAACTCAATTACCTGAATGGTTATTCTAAAAGTTGTCCCTGGTCGGCATTCTTGTAAGAGCACACTTGAATATTAGACCAGGACATGTATTAGTTGATGGCTATGTTTCACAAGTCATAGACATGGAGATGTCAAACTAATAATGTGGGCACATGTGAGACATGTAGGCTGGACTGACCCAACAAGAGAAAGTCTCTATTCATGTCATGTACGTTATGTCCTTAGACCTGAGATTGTGGTATGTACTCAAGATGTGAAACGATCTACTTAGAGACTATCAAACGCTACTCCGTTATTGGGTAGTTATAAAGGTGGTCGTTGGGTGATCGGGAAACATGCTATGAGACATAGACAATCAAGATGGAATTTGCCCCTCTCTTCGTCAGAGAGATATCACTGGATCACTCATGTGATTGGATCAACAAATGCATGGCCGTGCTTGGGTTAAGTGTTAACCCACGAGTTGAACCATATATCGAGTGGCAAAGGGAATAACTTGTACATGGTCATAGTGGTTCGTCTGATATGATCATAGCGTATGCATAGGAGTTGACATGCCTTGCTAGAGGCCGCTATAAACTATTGGTCGAGTAAGAGTACTTGGGCCATGTCTATGTATGCGTGAGCCCATAGGGTCGCACGCTTAAAGGGCTGGAAGCCTAATTCAGGTTGGACCCAAATTAGACTAGGTTTAGGGTTACTAATGGGCCTCCAACGTGGGAGCTCGTCAGGACGCCTATATAAGCAAGGGGTGGGCGCGGGGTGAGATTGATCCACGCCTTTTGGCAGCCGCCGTCACCTCCCCACGCTCGCGCCTTTTGCTCCTCGCGGACCTAGCAGTCCGGAGGCGCAACGCTTCCTCCCTGTACGTGTGGGATTCCTCGGAGGTGCTGCATCTGGAGCACAAGGACGAACCGCGCGAAGGGGACGTTGAGACGGGCGACCACGCAACTGCACTGCCTGCTCCGATGCGCACGACTACATCAAGTCGTCTTCCGCTGCATCTGCGCGTCTAGTGGTAATCCCGTAACCTGTAACTAGCAGTAGATCCTGTTTTATGAGGTCGAAAAGTTTTTGTTTTCGGCTAGCGTAGCAACCTCGTATTCCATCACCGCAAAGGGGAAAAGAAGAATCAAATCGAACGGATAGAGAAAATGGTCCAACTACATAACTTCTTCTTTTTCATTACTTCCATGGTCGTGCCCCGTGGCACGGCAGCACCCGGTCAACCTCGTGACTATTAGCAATACCGATAACGGGTATGGTAATTCTCCTACTATACTATCAATGTTTCAATCACTAAGTTGGTGGATTGATACATGTGCTAATATTGATGTGTGTGCTAACATCTCTATGTTTTCTTCTTATCAGGGGCTTCAAGGTGTCTCTATCCTAATGGGGGAATGAGTCGCATGCTTCTGTTGGTGGTGTTGGCATGGTGGATCTGAAGTTTACTTCAGAAAAGATCGTGCAGCTGAGGAACGTGCAACATGTCCCTACTATATGGAAGAACCTAGTTAGTGTTTCCCTTCATTTAATAGATAGGTTTAAGGTAGTTTTAGAGTCCAATAAAGTAGTAATGTCTAATCATAGAAAATTTATTGGTAAAGACTATGATTGTGAAGGCTTGTTCCCCCTATCTTTGGTAGATTTTTGTAATAAGTTATTGAATCACATTTGTAGCACAATTATTGATAATTCAAGTGTTTGGCATTCTCGTTTATGTCATGTCAATTTTGGGCGGATGCCATGTTTTTCTAGCATGGGTTTAATTCTAGATTTTACTATTGCTAAAGGTTCTAAGTACCATAGTTGTGTGCAATCAAAACAATCTCGTAAGCCTCATAAGGTAGCGGAGGAGAGAAACTTGGTACCTCTAGAACTCATACATTCTGATCTATGCAAGATAAATGGTATGTTGAAAAAAGGTGGAAAGAGACATTTCATGACTTTAATTGATAATGCAACTAGATTTTGCTATGTTTACGTGCTAAAAAGTAAACGTCAGATTTCTTTAAACTCTATAAGGCTAAAGTTAAGAATCAATTAGAGATAAAGGTTAAGTGTCTAAGGTTAGATCATGGTGGTGAATATTTTCTTAGACTTTTTGATGAATTCTGTGAGGAACACGATATTATTCATGAGAGGACACCTCCCTATTCGCCTGAATCAAATGGTGTTGCCGAGCGGAAGAATCGCACGCTGATTGACCTGGTGAGTGCCATGTTAGACACCACAGGTTTATCTAAGGCATTGTGGGGGGAGCTTTTATTGACTAGAAGTCATGTCCTGAATAGATTTCCGAACAAAAATAAAGAGACAACCCCATATGAGGATTGGGTTGGTTGGAAACCATGACTTTTATATTTTTACGCATGAAGGGATGTTTGGCAAAGGTCAACATACCAATTTCTAAGAAGCGTAAGCTTGGACCGAAGATTGTAAAGTATGTCTTTCTAGGATATGCTCACCAGAGCATAGCCTATAGATTTCTAATAGTAAAATCTAAAGTTCCTGATATGCATGTTGATACAATTATGGAATCACATGATGCTATGTTTTTTGAAAACATATTTCCATTAAAAGATATGCGTAGCAATGCTAGATTCTCTTCTAAAATATCTATTGAATTTACTACACCTATTGACTCTCCTGTTGAATCACTTGAGCAACCACTTGAAGAAGTCCTTGAGAAGGATGCCACTGAAGTTCCTATAAGGAACAAGAGACAAAGGATTGCAAAGTGTTTTGGTGATGATTTCATTATGTTCCTTGTTTATACTTCCACCTCAATTATAGAGGCTCATGCATCTCCGGATGCGGATGATTGGAAAGAAGTTGTTTGTAGTGAGATGAACTCGATTCTTTCTAATAGGACTTGGGAGTTATCAGACCTGCCATTTGGTTGCAAACCTGTGGGTTGTAAGTGGGTGTTCAAAAAGAAGCTTAGACCTGATGGTACTATTGACAAGTGAAAGGATCAAGATGCCCAAGAGGGGGGTGAATTGGGCTTATTTCAAATTTCTAAAGCAAATATGAAATCCTAAACAAGTACCAATCACCTCGTGCCTAGCGTAAGTGTGTCTTAGACTATGAAAGCGGTAGCAAGGCAAGGAAAGGAAGAACAACCTACACAATTCTAGTAAGAAAGTAAGAACAAGTGCGGAATGAAAAGAGCTAGGGAAAGAGATTCTTGACACGGTGACGTTTTGCCGAGGTATCGAGGAGTCGACACTCCCCCTAGTCCTCGTTGGAGCACCTCGCAAGGTATTGCTCCCCCTCAATCCCGCGCAAGGGATGAGTTCACTCTACGGGCTGGTTCTTCGCCACTCCGGCTCGGTGAACCGCCCATGGCCGATCACAAGTCGATGAAGAAGGGCCGCTGACAATCCTCCCTACGATCACCTTCCTCCAAGCACCACCGGACCGTCTAGGTGATGTCAGTCACCAAGAGTAACAAGCCTTGATCTTCACTTGACTCAATCAAGCCTCACAACTAGAGTGGATGCACACTTGAACTCTTGGATGAACTAGGGAGAGAGGATTGATGGATGGATTTGCAAATCACTCTCTCACTAGGGCTCTTGCTCTCTTCTCACACCTCACACAGGTTCTCAGCAATCCAAATGAGCAAAGGCAGGTGGAGAAAGCAAGGGATGGTGTATATATACCCCATACACACTAGCCTACGGGCTGGTGAAAATCAGCTTTTAAATTGGCGACGAATGTATCGTCGCCCGCCCCAACGGCTAGTTGATGTTCATTCAAACAGGCGATGCACGCTCCGCCGGCTGGCGACGGACGCTGCGTCTCAGCGTCCGACGCAACTGGCTGAAAACAACCCTCTCTGGAAGGCCGACGGACGCTCCCCAGCGTCCGACGCCAAGCCGACGGACAGCGTCCGTCACGCTCAAGCTTTCTCTGGAACTCTCTGATAGGCCGATAGACGCTCAGGGTGCATACCCTAGCGCCCAACGCCTCTGGCTGATGCGATGGACAACGTCCGTCGCCTAGAAAAGCTCTCTCTCAACTTCGGTTTTTTGTCGCGATGAATATGGAAGTTGTTCTAGGAGATCTTACGGTCACCATAGGCTTGCTTAGAGCTAAGGTTGTCTAGTGTGCACCACACCTAAGTCATGAAGCTCTCCTAAGTCAAGCTACTAGTCTCAACCCCTCTTGATAGTACGGTCAAAGATCAAATAAAGCTCTATCTATACTAAGTGCCCTTCATCTCCTTATGGCACTTAGACCTATCACTCTAGGGTCTTCATCATGTCTCTTTGAAATCCGAAACGATATCCATCTTGGGGGTTAAGTGATAACCATTGATGCCCATTCAAATTGATCACTATGGCTAAGCTACGCATAGCCTCTGCAAAACACACATTAGCCATAATAATCTTCATTTGTCGTTAATCACCGAAACCAATAGGGCCTTGACGACAATAATCCTCGAGTATAAGATATAAGAGATGAATGGTTAGGATTTCAAATGACTTGGTTAGGTTGAGCAAGGGTTAGTGAATAAGAGAGAATGATACTTGCTCATCCAAGCCAAGCCACACACATGGTACTCAATGAATATGAAATAGAATTGGAGTACCTCATTATATGTTCAAAGATATATCGGAGTGTGTCGCGGAAGAACAATTACCATTTGAACATAGAGACATACCATGAAAAAAGTGACAACTCACAAGATATATTAGTGAAAATCAAGAGTTTGTCACAAACACAAGTATCTCACAGTCACAAGCATCACACACATATAGACAATGCAAAAAAAGCATAGACATGATGTAAGAGAGACGGGGAATAAAATCACACAAGTAAGATCCAAATCCCTCCCCCTATCTCTGATACTCGACTACCCTCTCCCCCTTTGGCTTCTAGCACCAAAAACTAAGTAGCTGGAGCATCTGAAGGTGGAGGTAGAGACGAAGAAGCTGCAGCCTTGCGATCAAGGATGATGAACTCTGACAGATTTGAATCATCTGAGTCCTCCCCTGAGTGTCTGGAACTGAAGCAGACTCTGTAGGCTTAGCTGGAGGAGTCTCTGAGGCTGGAGCTGCTGACTCGAAGGGTGTAGACTGTCCCAACTCCCCCTGAGGTTATGAAGGAGTAGCTGTCTGAATGTGAGCCTCAGACGATCCTGCCTCTGAAGTAGCGAGCCCAACGACCTGACGAGTGTAAACTCGAGGCTAAGAAGGAGGGGTGACTGCGAGCTCTGCAAGTGTCGCTGCTGCCGCAATCTCTGTCGGTTGACCCTGAGACACAGCTAGGGTCTGTGGTTGCTCTGTCTCAACTGCAACTGCAGTAGCATCGGTGATGACAGCTGTGAGTGGAGGAGTAGTCATAGTCTAAGTGGAGCAATCTGGTCCAACCTCCGACGAGGCAACAGAAGACAAATAGGTGCCTGTTGTCGGAGGAAGGACTATAGGTGACTGAGTGTCCGGTGTTGCTCCTACTGGTGAATCCTTGCCTTTGATCTCTCTGTAGGAGGCCGTGATGTCACGTGTAACCTCCTCTATGGTAGCCCCCCGAGTAGGTGTGAAACATGTCTGAAACTCACCGGGGGAGGCTAACCACGATGACACCTGGGTCATCGGCGTCTAGTACACAAGTGATGCGGGTGCCTGACTCTGTTGTCCACAGGACGGTAGCGCTGGAGTAGGCACCACCACTGGAGGAGTCTGAGCCTGAGAGGTATACTACTGCTGCTGAGATGCGCCAGGAAGTCCAAGTTGAGGTGTAACTGACGGTCCGGAGCTAGACCCGAGAAGACGGCTGAGTATCTCTGTCTGCTGCCTCTAAATCTCGGTTTGCTAACGCTGATAGGCCAGGAACTGGAGCTAGAACTCGTCCTGTCGTGCCTGAGTCTGTGCCTGAGCTACTAGCTACTGCGCTGCAAGCCTCTGAACCTCCTCAACATGTCTCCTCTGCTCCTCTTCCTGTCTGGACTGCTCCTCGAAAGGATAGAGAGAAGTGTGGCCTCTGAAGTAGCTAAGGCTAGAACTAGAGCTGCACCTGACCCACCGGCCTCATGGTCGTGTGACCTAGGTACGTACTTTGAGATCGGCCGGTAGTCGTCGTCAGAGCTGTTTGAGGGAAGGTCCTCTTTGTAAGTATCATCAGCTGCAGCGTCTATCTCAGCATCAAGATTGGCATGCTCTGCCTCTGCAAGCTTCTCAACTGTGGCCTCCTGTTGCTCCTCAGATACCAATGGGATACCGGTCTACCTAGTGTGTGGACCCTGAGCCCGTCTTCCACACCCTCTACCACCGTGAAGAACCAACTGACTCATGTTGTACTCCGGAAAGGCTATGGCTGATCGGGTAAGAGTCGTAAGCAGCACAGTCGACTCGCCTCGAGAAACCATCAAGAAAGAAATCCAGTGTGCATACTGGAGCTGCCAATGATCTTTGAACCCATCTGCAATAATGTCCTCCATCTCACTGACAAGAAGATCCCAAATGTGGAACTTCTCCATGCGAACAACATGAGCTAGGAGCCATAGCTATAACCGAGTCAGTGTCTCTCGGGCTCCTACTCGGGGAAGAATGGTACGCCTCAATACCTCGTGTAGAGTGCAAGCCAGTGGTGTGAGGTCACGCGGAGTGCGACTGGACCCGTCTCCAAACGGCTGCAAGAAGCAAGGCCGTACAAACTCTGTCGTGGGCACAACTCCGTCGTGTGGTCGACGAGGTGCCTCCTGGTCACCGTAGCACAAGCTGTGTACCCGTGTATCTGACGCCTCTAGGTGGAAGATCTCTCTGAAACGGGAGGCGGTGACTTTGTAGTCTCACCCTCTGAACCCGTAGTGTATAAACTCGTGATCTGGAGAGATCCACAGAGAAGCATAAAACTGTCTCACCCAGTCCTCCTGGTAAGTTCCAACACGTCCTAGCAAACCAGTCAAGCCTTGAAGATACTGAAGATGCTGAGCAATATCCGGGCCACCAACGTTCACTATGCACTGGAACGGGCAAATCCTGTGTGCCCTAAGTGGAGCGTCAGTCTCAACGTAGCCGCGGTGGAAGTCCTCGTGCAAGGTAGTGTAGAACGTTGAGCTGACACAAGGGTCTCGCTGACCGGGGAACCAAGACTGGAAGTCGACAAACCTCAACGTTTGAATCTTCTTGGCCATGAGGGCGCGAACCTGATGCCTCATTGGGTCTAGCAGATGAGGTCTAGGCAGACTATTGGGTCGGGATGGTACCGAGCCGCGTGAGCGAGTGACCCGTTTGGCCTTGAGCTCCTGGACTGATGAGTGGACCGTGGCCTCTGCCTGCTCTGTCTGCTCACCCTCTATAGCCTCTGGGGGCTCTGTCTTTGACTTTGAATGCGAGGGGGACTCACGACACGCTCCACGGCGAGGTGAGGAGTCAATCCTCAAGCTGGCGCGACGTCCACCCCGCTTCGCTAACTCTGCTGCCTCTGCTTCTGCTTGCCCTTCCCCCGATCAGTGGCCTCAAAATCTTCTTCCACTTCTTCGATCAGTGGGTGGACGCAGTGGAGGTGGAGGGTCACCACCACTGCAGGGCACGAGAAGAACAACTGTAAGATCAACTATCACTGATAAAGAAACCCCAAACACCACTAACAACTGAAACACTGAGAAAACTGCAAACAAACCACTGACTATCAAGCTGCAAGAATGGCTCTCCAAGCCCTGGACTGAACCTCTCGAAGATTTTCCTCGTTCCGTACTCGTGGGCTTTGCCCCGAGTTAGCTGTCGTTGCCACTGTCAAATTAATCTACTAACCCTGCTGCTTGATAGAATAAGAGAGAGTATATAACAATAAGCACATTAGCTAGGGTTAAGAATTTCTAATGAGAAGCATGAATTTAGATGAAAAATAGATTGATTCTGCCATTATACCTCAAGCCAAGTGACAAAACAGAGAATAAGGTGAGAATCCTCGGTCAATCAGTCACAATCCACAACCTAGCAGAGGTGGACAGCAAATGGAGAAGGTATCCCTTGCTTGATTGAATCACAGAGGAGCACCGGGGAGATCACCACGGTGTAGGACAAAAACGCAGGGACCACTGCAACGGAATGCATGGCTGAAACGCTCGTGCGGGGCAGAGGGAGGAGGAACTATGACAGCGGATCTCTAGAGCAGATCCGCCGCCGGTGAGGTGACTCAGTAGGGGAGCAGCGCTGGCAAGTGATAGGGCGATTAGGGCGACGCGGCGTAGAACGAAGCTAGGGAGAAAAGCGGCGGCAATGACGTACGGATCGAGGAAGAAGATGGGTTTTAAAACAATATACGCCCAGTAAGTTCGCGACGGACGCTCCGGATGGGAGCGACGGATGCGGAGAGCGACGGAAGCTGTGAGAGCGTCCGTTGGCCAGCATCCGTCGGCCTTATAGTGAGGGTCCTGAGGGGCCAAAACGCATCAGACGCGTCTGATGCCCCCATGACGGACAACTTCCGTCACCCTTCAGCAAGCGACTTTGCTCTGCGGACAATCGCGACAGACGCTGAAGCATAGAGGGACGAGCGTCCGTCGGCAGCGTCCGATGCCTTTTTCAAAGAATTTTTCAAATCTGATTTGTGCAACGCTCTCCCAACCAAGTCCTAATCCCAATAAGAATCAAGTAACACCTGATTGGACTTGATATGGGAACCATCTCTCAAGCTCTCATTTGCACATAGTTTGTCATAGGCTTTAAACTTAGTTTTTAGCTCAAAATATTTGAATGGAATCACAAGGAGACATCATAGGACCACAAGAGGGGTATAGAAACATCTTGAGCTTGGAATGCTCCCCCCTAAGTGGCGAACCTACCGGATGGTCAAACTTAACCAAAAATAAACGACAAACAATACGTGCAAATGCTATGCATTACTTAGAATTTGAATCTAGGTTGCTTGCAAGTTTAAACCGCGGTTAGACTTCTTCATACATTTTAAGGACGGTTATTCTAACCGCGTTAGCCAAGCCTATGTGCATTACTTAATTAACATGTTATATTACACATGATGCAAGGTTGGTTCACACAAGATCATTTTTTAGTGAAGTTAGAGTGATCAAGCACATTTAACTCGCTTCTCAACCTACAAAAGGTTGCTTCATCGAGTGGTTTTGTGAGGATATCCGCCAATTGCTCTTCGCTCTTAACACCCACTAGTGATATGTCTTTCCTAGCCACATGATCTCTAAGAAAGTGATGGCGAATATCTATGCGCTTGGTGTGAGAGTGTTGAACCGGGTTGTTTGCAAGTTTTACGGCGCTTTCATTATCACACAAGAGGGGAACTTCTTTTAGGGTAACGCCGTAATCTAGGAGAGTTTGTGTCGTGTATAAGATTTGTGCACAACTTGCTCTCATGGCTATGTATTCCGACTCGGCGGTAGACAATGCCACACTATTTTTCTTCTTAGAGGACCAAGAAACAAGTGATCTTCCTAGCATATTGCACCCTCCGGAGGTACTCTTCCTATCAACCTTACATCCGACATAATCCGAATCAGAATAGCCAACTAGTTGGAAGGGAGCTACTTTGGGATACCAAAGGCCAATGCTAGGGGTGTGCCTTATGTACCTTAGGATTCTTTTTACCGTATTTAAGTGCGAATCCTTAGGATTAGCTTGAAACCTTGCACACATACACACACTAAACATGATATTCAGCCTAGATGCGGTGAAGTAAAGTAAACTACCGATCATAGAGCGATAGAGAGTTTGGTCAATTGGTTTACCTCCCTCATCAAGGTCGAGATGTCCATTAGTAGGCATTGGGGTCTTGATTGGCTTGCAATCCTCCATCTTGAATTTCTTGAGCACATCATGAGTGTACTTCTCTTGAGATACGAAGGTGCCCTCCCTCAATTGCTTCACTTGGAAGCCAAGGAAGAAGGTAAGCTCGCCAATCATGGACATCTCGAACTCCTTAGACATCAAGTCACCAAACTCCTTGCAATGATCTTGGTTTGTTGGCCCAAATATAATGTCATCGACATATACTTAGCAAACAAAGATCTTTCCATCTAGCTTCTTAGTGAATAGTGTGGTATCAACTTTCCCGATCTTGAAGCCCTTCTTGAGTAGGAAGTCCCTTAGCCTCTCATACCAAGCACGTGGTGCTTGTTTCAATCCATAGAACGCCTTGGACAACCTATACACATGATTAGGACAAGTTGGGTCTTCAAACCCAGGAGGTTGTGAGACAAAAACAAGTTCATTAATGAAACCATTTAAGAAGGCACTTTTCACATCCATTTGAAATAGTTTCATTTTGTGATGTGAAGCATATGCCAAAAGGATATGTATGGCTTCTAGTCTTGCAACCGGGGCAAAGGTCTCTCCAAAATCAAGACCTTCAACTTGAGAGAACCCCTTTGCCACAAATCTTACCTTGTTCCTCATAACCACACCTTGATAATCTTGCTTGTTTGGAAACACCCACTTGGTGCCAATAATTCTTGCTCCTTTGGGCTTCTCTACAAGTGTCCACACTTTGTTCCGGGTGAAGTTGTTGAGCTCTTCATGCATGGCATTCACCCAATCCGGATCTGCAAGTGCTTCCTCCAAACTAGTAGGCTCAACAAAGGAAACAAAAGAGTGATGCTCAACATAAGAAGCAAGTCTAGATCAAGTTGTTACCCCCCTTGATGGACTCCCTATGATAAAGTCTTGTGGATGAGCTTGAAGTATAGGTGTAGATCTTCTATTAGTCTCTTGAGGAGGGGGATGTGGTGCATCAACATTTTGAGTTTCCGCCTCAGCTTGATCTTGAGGGATGAAGGTATCTTCTTGAGCTTCCCTCACTTGTTTTTCATCAACTTGAGGCGTGTGAGGTGGAGAAGGTACTTGATTTGCATCATCTTCAACTTCTTCCACCTCTTGTGGGTTGATGGCACCAATTGACATATTCTTCATAGCCTCCCTCAAGGGTTAATCACCTACATCATCAAGATTCGCAAGCACTCCTTGGGAGCCATTAGTTTCATCAAACTCTAAGTCATACGTTTCTTCAACTAAACCGGTGGCTTTGTTAAATACATGGTTGACGCCTTTGGAAACCAATGTCACAATGCCTTTGGAACTTGCCCAAGTGTTGACACTTCTTGTAGATGTAGACTTTGCATCCAAACACTAGGAAGAATGATATATCCGGTTTCTTCCCATTCACTCATAGGGGGTCTTCTTCAGAAGCCTTTGGACAAATAGCCGGTTGGCCACATAGCATGTGGTGTTGATTGCTTCGGCTCAAAACTTCTCGGGGGTATTGTACTCATCAAGAATAGATCTAGCAAGAGTGATTAGAGTCTGGTTCTTTCTCTCTACAACACCATTTTGTTGAGGGGTATAGGTGGCGGACACTTCATGCTTGATTCCAACTTCATCACAATAGTCTTCAATCTTGGTGTTCACAAACTCGGTGCCATTGTCACTTCTTATCTTCTTGATCTTCACATCAAATTCATTTTGAGCTCTAGATGCAAAATCCTTGAATATGCCTTGAGTCTCTCCCTTGTCTTGAAGAAAGAACACCCAAGTGTACCTAGAGTAGTCATCAACTACCACCAAGCAAAAGAGATTGCCTCCAAGGCTAGCATAGGTGGTAGGTCCAAATAGATCCATGTGAAGTAGCTCTAGGACTCTTGTGGTTGACATGAAAGCTTTGGTTGGATGAGTGTTTGCCACTTGCTTGTCGGCTTGACATGCACTACACAATTTATCCTTCTCAAACACCACATCCTTGATTCCTCTAACCATCTCCTTCTTGACAAGCTTCTTCAAGGTTGACGTGCCCACATGTGCTAATCTTCTATGTCATAACCAACCCAAAGAATTCTTAGAGAATAGACAAGTTTGCAAGCTAGCCTCATTGGAAGTGAAGTCTACTAGATAGAGGTTGTTGTGCCTGAATCCCTTGAAGATCAAAGACTTGTCATCTTCCTTGGTCACAACCACCTCACTTGGAGTGATTAGACAATGAAAACCAAGATCACACAATTGACCAACCGAAAGCAAGTTGAAGCTCAATGATTGTACTAGCAAGACATTGGATATAGATTGATCATTGGAGATAGCCACTTTCCCAAGCCCTTGAACTTTGCATTTTGAATTGTCCCCAAAGGTAATGTTGTCTTGACTTGAACAATCTTCATCGAGTGTGGTGAACATCCGGGGGTCGCCGGTCATGTGTTGAGTGCAACCACTATCAACTACCCAATGGCTACCACTGGTCTTGTAGTTCACCTACACACAAGCAACTTGGAGTTAAGATTGTTGTTTGGGAACCCACACTTGGCGAGGTCCCATAGCCTTGTCAACCAACTCCTTAGCAACCCACAACACTTTAGGCTTGTTCTTCATCTTGGGACCGAGAAACACAACAAGTGGTCTACCCTTAGAATCCTTGTTGATGATGAAGTGTGCATCATGAGCAAATGACCTTGTGTGCTTGGGCAAGGTCTTGGGTGGTGGAGTCTTGCAATCATAAGCAAAGTGAATAACTTGACCACACTCAAAGCATCTTCTAGGCTTGGGCTTTGGCTCGTCATAGTTGTTGGTCATGGCCTTGTTCTTGTAGTAGTTCTTTGCTTCAATCTTGACTTTGGCCTTCATCACTTGATTTTCCTTGAACCCAACACCCATCTTGTCATTCTTCATGATGGTGTTCATCAAGAGCTCACTTTTAAGGTTATGGCCCTTGGTGAATTTTTCCAAACCACTTGCAAGCTTGATCTTCTCATTCTTGAGCTTTGCATTTTCTTCTCTAAGTGTGTTGATCAAGGTGGTTGCATCCTTGTCATCTTCCTTGGCTGACTTGATGGTGAAGGGCTTGTTAGCCTTGAGGTTGATTAGTTCTTCCTTGAGCTTTGAGTTCTCTTGCCTCATCTTCATGTAATCATCATACTTGTCGGCCTCAACTATCTTCTTGCCCTTGCACTTAGCATTTTGCTCACTAGCAACTTCATCAAGCAAGTCCTCACAAGAAGTAGCTATATCACACTTAACAACCCGATTAATAGCAACATGTGTAGCAAGATCATGTGTAAGAAATTCATTAGCTACCACAAGTGTGCCATGATCATTTTTCACTTGGTTGTAGTCATCTTTTAGCAAGTTATACCTTGTGTGGAGCTCTTATGATGACCTCTCAAGCTTATCATGTTTCTCATTAGTTTGCATCAGTGAGGCTTTGAGCTCCCTAGTACTAGATGTGAGAGTGTTGTTCTCAAGCTTCAAATCATCATTAGCACTAGACAAGGCATCAAGCTTAGCATGTAAGTTTCCTTGTATCTCAAGTAGTTTGTCAGTTTTACCTTTGTACTTCCTTATGATGTTAGAGTATTTGTTGCAAATTTTAATTAACTCATCATAGGAAGGTGTATCCTCATCATCACTATCACTACCACTTGATCGAGTCACCACTATCATCATCATCCTCTTTTTGTACCTTCTTGTCACCTTTAGCCATGAGGCATAGGTGTGTAGAGGATGAGCCCAGTGATGAAGAAGGAGGTGGCAGTGGAGTAGAAGAACCAATCACCAATGTGGCCACCTTCTCTTCTTCACTTTCATCATCAGAGGAGTCACTTGAATCCTCAATGTCAGTGATCCAATCACCAACAATGTAAGCCTTGCCATCCTTCTTCTTCTTATGGAAGTCGAAGTTCTTCTTCTAGTAAGGCTTATCTTGCTTCTTATCATCTTCACTTGAATCATCTTGTGTACCCTTCTTGTTCTTATAGTTCTTGAATTTCTTGTTCTTGAACTTGTCTTTCTTTTCTTCGGTGCATGTATGAGCTAGATGACCAAGAATCCCACAATTGTAGCACTTCATTTAGGATATTGGCTTCCTTGAAGAGCTTGTGAAGAATTTCTTCTTCTTTAAGTCAAACTTGACTCCATTCTTGTTTAGCCTATTCAACATCTTGGTGGTCTTCTTCACCATGAAAGCGATGTTGTATTCATCTTCATCACCACTTGAGTCCTCAACCACCAATTGAATCTTGCATTTTTCCTTGGTGGAAGCTTTGAGGGCCAAGTCCTTCTTCTCCTCTTTCTCTTTGTCTTTCTTCTTGGAGGAGGATGAAGAATCTCCATCACCAATCTTCATGTACATCTCATGAGCATTGATCTTGCCCAACACTTGTGTTGGTGTAGAAGTTGAGAGATCCCCTTGGTGAAGAACGGTGACGATGTGGCCATACCTATCAATGGGCAAGACACAAAGAATCTTGCGCACCACATCGGCGAGTTGCATTTGGGTGAGCCCAAGACCATTCAACTCCTCTATAAGAATATTAAGACGTGAGTACATCTCATTATCATTCTCATTAGCAAGCATAGTAAAGGAGTTCAACTTAGCCATGACCAAATGGTAGCGTTCCTCACGCTCACATTTGGTCCCCTCGTGAAGTGCACAAACGTTCGTCCAAACATCATGCGCGGTTTTGCAATTCCGTACACGATTGAACACATCCTTGCAAATGCCTCGGAAAAGAATGTTCTTTGCCTTAGCATTGTTCTTCTGAAAGAAGAGATCCTCAGCGAACACCGATCCGCTCTTCTTGGTGGCGGCTTTATGAACGCCGACATCCACGGCCTCAAGGTAGGCCTCCATCCGCACTTTCCAATAAGGAAAGTCATCCCCATTGAACATGGGTGGCGGTTCATCCTCATGGGACATCTTGCTCTAGGCGGTGAAGTCTAATTTAGAGCAACAAGGCTTTGATACCAATTGAAAGGATCAAGATGCCCAAGAGGGGGCGTGAATTGGGTTTGTTTCAAATTTCTAAAGCAAATATGAAATCCTAAACAAGTGCCAATCACCCCGTGCCTAGCGTAAGTGTGTCTTAGACTATGAAAGCGGTAGCAAGGCAAGGAAAGGAAAAACACCCTACACAATTCTAGTAAGAAAGTAAGAACAAGTGCAGAATGAAAAGAGCTAGGGAAAGAGATTCTTGACACGGTGACGTTTTGCCGAGGTATCGAGGAGTCGACACTCCCCCCTAGTCCTCGTTGGAGCACCTCACAAGGTATTGATCCCCCTCAATACCGCGCAAGGGATGGGTTCTCTCTATGGGCTAGTTCTTCGCCACTCTGGCTCGGTTAACCACCCACAACTGATCACATGTCGATGAAGAAGGGCCGCCGACAATCCTCCCGACGATCACCTTCCTCCAAGCACCACCGAGTCGTCTAGATGATGTCAAGAACCAAGAGTAACAAGTCTTGATCTTCACTTGACTCAATCAAGCCTCACAACTAGAGTGGATGCACACTTGAACTCTTCGATGAACTAGGGAGAGAGGATTGATGGATGGATTCGCAAATCACTCTCTCACTAGGACTCTTGCTTTCTTCTCACACCTCACACAGGTTCTCAGCAATCCAAATGAGCAAAGGCAGGTGGAGAAGACAAGGGATGGGGTATATATACCCCCCACACACACACACACTAGCCCATGGGCTGATGAAAATCAGCTTTTAAGTTGGCGACGGACGCTCAGTCGCCTAGGAGACGGATCCGTCGTCGCCCGCCCCATCGGCTAGTTGTTGTTCATTCAAATGGGTGATGGATGTTCCGCCGCCCGATGACGGACGTTGTGCCTCAGCGTTCGACGCAACTGGCTGAAAACAACCCTCTCTGGAAAGGCCAACGGACACTCCCCAACGTCCTACGCCAAGTCGACGGACAACATCCGTCGCGCTCGAGCTTTCTCTGGAACTCTCAGATAGGCCAACTGACGCTTAGGGTGCATACCCTAGCGTCCGATGCGTCTAGCTGATGCGACGGACAACGTCCGTCGCCTCGGTCTTCAGCAGCCGTCACCCAGAAAAGCTCTCTCTCAACTTTGGTTTTTGTTGCGATGAATATGGAAGTTGTTCTAGGCTATCTTACGGTCACCATAGGCTTGCTTAGAGATAAGGTTGTCCAGTGTGCACCACACCTAAGTCAAGAAGCTCTCCTAAGTCAAGCTACTAGTCTCAACCCCTCTTGATAGTACGATCAAAGATCAAATAAAGCCCTATCTATACTAAGTGTCCTTCATCTCCTTATGGCACTTAGACCTATCACTCTAGGGTCTTCATCATGTCTCTTTGAAATCTGAAACGAGATCCATCTTGGGGGCTAAGTGATAACCATTGATGCTCATTCACATTGATCACTATGGCTAAGCTACACATAGCATCTGCAAAACACACATTAGCCATAATAATCTTCATTTGTCGTTAATCACCGAAACCAATAGGGCCATGATTCTTCAACAAGTACAAGTCTTGGCTTGTGGCTAACAGTTATATCTAGAAGGAAGACAAGGATTTCTTTGATATGTATTCACTTGAAGCTAGAATGAATACTATTCGAGTACTACTTTCTCTGGCCGCCTCTTATGGTCTTCTCAGTCATCAAATGGATGTGAAGACAGCTTTCCTCAATAGAGAGTTGGATGAGGAAATTTATATGAATCAACCCGATAGGTTTGTAGTAAAAGGTGAAGAGCGTAAGGTGTGAAAGTTATTGAAATCTTTGTATGTCTTGAAACAAGCACCTAAACAATGGTATGAGAAGTTTTATACAACTTTAACAAGTGCAGGCTTTGCCGTAAATTAGGCTAATAGGTGTGTGTACTATCGACATGGTTGGGGTAATTCTATTATATTATGCTTATATGTCGATGATATTCTTATCTTTGGAACAAACATTGATGCAATTAATGAGGTCAAGTTTTTTTGTCTAAGAGTTTGACATGAAAAATCTAGGAGAAGCTAATTTGATTCTAAACATTAAGCTTATTAAGGATGATAGTGGGATTACTTTGTTGCAATCTCATTATGTTGAAAAGGTCTTGATCTGGTTTGGTTTCATGGATAGTGAAAGTATCTCGATATCATCTAGGTGGACTAGAGGGCGTGAATAGGACTAAAAAATTTCAGCTCAAATGAATATTAAAAACTTGCACGACAGTGCTGCTCTAGAGAGAGGCAGTGCTGCCCCGAGTGGCACTGCTACTTTGGAGAGCGGCACTACTGCTCTAGCAGACACCCGAGGCTATAGTTTAAAATCTACCCAACGAAATTTAGATCAGGAAATTTCCTGAGCTTCCTTGAGTAGAGTAGAACCTATTCCACCACTTAGAATAGGTAGGAGCAGCACCACCAAGTAGATCAGGACCAAACCCTAGAAATCACCTTGAGGACAAATGCAAGTAAAGAAAACAACACAAACACAAGTGACACAAGATTTATCTTATGGTTCAGCTCGCCACACAAGGCTTGCCTAAGTCCACGTTGTTGAGGTTTGCCACACAAGGCTTGCCTTTCCCTCATTCTCAAATAAAGAAAGCAAACTCTTGATGTGAGGGGTGATTTACTAGCTGCAATGAATGGTTACAAACCTCCCGGGGCTGCCATACAAGTTGTCAAGCTCCACGGGCGACGCTCTAGCCGGCTAGGAGCGCTCCAGGAGTAACAAATGTAATCCACCGGCTTGAACGCAAACCAAGTGCTCTAGGCATTGAAGAACAGTTTGGGCTACTCTCTAATGCAGTTTAGAGGCTTAATCTCTCAAAGAATCAGAGAGGAATCGAAGGGAGAAGCTTGAGAGGCTCCAATGGAGTTAGAGAGAGGGAGAGAGCATTCTCTGGCTACACTAGTTGGGGAATGGTCGAGATGACCGTTGGGGCAGCATGAAGGGGATAGAAATACCCTCTGCTGTCCAACGGACACTTTAAGTCGCGGCACTGCTGCACCGTAGCACTACCGCTCTGACAAAAAATACTCCGAATGCAAAATTATTTTATATGGAGTCTAGGCAAGGTATGCGAGGATATTTGGTGGAATTTGAGCACTTGGTTGCACATTTAAGTTTGTGCATTGCATCCCCCTTTGTAGTATGGCCTTTCCTAAACTCAAGATCAAAACATAAAGTAATTTAGACGCCTTTGAGCCGGTCACCGTATCCTTTGCTAATTGGGCTGCACCATTGAATGTATTGTCCTCATTCTTATTATATCTTCACAAATGTTTGCAATCATCCTTGTCTCATCTCTTTGAGAAAACAAACCTTAGAGCTTATGAATTGAACTTTTCAACACATATAAGTTCAGTCCATGGCTTCAATTCACTTCCACTAATAATTTGATGCTCAACATAATATGACTCTTCATAGCTCGATTAGTACATCGACTCAATGCAAGTACTCTCTTCTTCACCTTAGCCATGGTACCTCGGTCCTTAAGCCTTCGCTTGACCTTCACCTCCACTTAGTCCCTCAAAACCCTTTCCTTGCTATCTTCACTTGATAAAACCATACTCAAGTCACATCATATTAAGCATCCATTGATAACCATTTCTTCAATATTGTGATCCTTGCTTGATATCTTGTATATATGAATGTTGAGATCAACCAAGCTTTGATATATGAGATTCCACATCAATATGGTCAAGCCAATTCACAAATCCTTATGTCCTCTTTATTTTGGCTTGACACTCCTATTACTCACATTAATCTCTATCTTCATACTTCTAGCTTGATCATACTAATGCAAAGTGATTTTCTAAATCTTTGTCCATACAAGCAAACCAATGTAGAGACCATCTTATATCCATTATACATTGTCTCCTTTGTCATTTGACCTTTTTGCTTGGTATTTTCTCACTAATGCACTATCAATTCATTATTCAATCCTTGATCAACACTAGTCCACTATCCAACTCTTCTTGTTCATGCAAAGCAAGCCAATATAGTGACCAATCCATAACTATCAAGTCATGTCTCATTTGCCATTTGCCAAGTATGATTGCTTTCACATGATACTATGATATCCCACAACATAGAAGTCATTTCATTGATTCCATTTGCATTGTTATCTTGTGCTTGAACTAGATTATTTCCATAATCTTCCAATGCATCAATACACAATTTGACCTTCATTTCAACATTGTGTGGAATACCATCAAGTTTGTTTTTCTTGTTGAACCTTTGATACACTTAGCAAACTTGTTAGACCTTTAATTGTGTTGTCACTCAATTCACAAAAAAACACTTAAGGGCTAGATGCACTTACAGATAGCAAGCCTTCTCAACACCTTATGATTCCAGCGTGACTTTGAGAAAGAACAATAAGATAGGAAAAGACCAATTGAGGTACTCTTAGATTATTGATTCACTCATGTATTAGCTAGCGCAACAAGACCAGATATCTCTTTGTTGTGACAAAGTTGAGTAGGTACACGTCCAACCCGGGTGATGATCATTGGCGTGCACTTGAAAGGGTCTTGCGTTATCTTAAAGGTACACTGAGTTTTGGGATTCACTATTCTAGGTACCCAACTGTGCTTGAGGGTTATAGTGATTCTAACTGGGTATTTGATATTGATTAAATTTATGCCACTAGTGCGTATGTGTTTATTCTTGGAGGTGACGTAGTGTCATGGAGGTCTTGCAAACAGACTATTTTGACAAAAATCAACGATGTAAGCAGAACTTGTTGCTTTAGACACAACTTCTACAAAGGCAGAATGGATGCGTGAACTCTTGTTAAACTTACCGATGGTTGAAAGACCAATACCGACTATCCTTATGAACTATGATAATCAAACTATGATGACTAAGTTAACAGTGCCAAGGATAATGCAAAGTCAACTAGACACGTCAAAAGACGTTTGAAAACTATCATAAAACTAAGAAACTCTAGAGTTATAACTGTGGCCTATTTGTAAACAGAAAAAAAAACTGATAGATCCCTTTACAAAAGGGCTATCACGAAATGTGATAGAAATTGCATCAAGGGAGATGGGTATGAGACCCATGTGAGTTTACAGTAGTAGTAACCCAACCTTTTTAATCGGAGATCCCGTGACTAAGGATTTGAAAAGAACAAACTATTAGTAAACTGAGGAGAGTAATGTTGAACCCTACTACTCCCAACTTTCATGATCGGTCGTCTACCGTCCAAGACTGGTGGCCCTACATTCCAGCGTATTGGTCGAGAACTACGCCTTTCTCTTCCTACACAACTCGTCGACGACCTCGTACCATCTCCATCAGGAGCATCCCCAGCAACATCATCTCCCTCAGCAGTCCGAAGGTATACTTCTCGTGATCCAATATCTGTGTTCGTAATGTTGCATATGACTGGTGTACGAGCTATATTTACACCAGTATTAATGTTCAACTTAACTAGTATAGGAGCTAGGTTTAATCTAGTTTTCGAGATTGTCATGATTTATATACCTATGTTATTAATCTGGAAATTAGTATGGAATTTGCCTAATTATTCAACACAGACGTGCATACCAATGCATCTAGCAAAATTACCAAAATGTCACTGCGTATAATTATCTGAGCAGGTTTGCAGTTCACATGTTGCCAAATGCCGACAACAGAGCCATCCTCGTGCTGTCAACCGAACTTGTGTGCCAAGTCCTTGCGTTTGGGTTGCATGCCTTGCAGTTGAGTGGGGTCTACGTGCTGTCAACCGAACTTGTGTTCTGGTGCTCGTGGAAGAATGCAAATTTTCTAGGACAAAATTCTTAAACTTTTCACTGGCTATAGGGAGCTAGGTGAAGAGTGCATAGGGAAGAGTAAAAACCATCCCCTCGTTAAGTCCGCGCACTTTTCCCTCGTAAGCCTATGTAACCGCGTCATTACGATTTTGTGAATTTCACCCCTCCTTAGCTTATGTAATGACGTCTTAATCTAAAAACAAAAAGCTTATGTAATGACGTAACGTGGGGACCTGAAACTTTTGTAAAACACATGGACTCTATTCTAGAAGGAAAGAAAAATGAAAAATCCTAATCCTAGTCTGTTTGTATGTGGGCTCTTACTAAATTATAAGCACTGACAGGACTATATATAAGTTGGAGATATATGTTGTAATCAATCAATATCAAGAGGAATAAAGAATAGTTTCATATCTTATGTCTACTTGTTCTACTATTTTCATCTACTATGTTGATAATGAGAGACGGAGAGGGAAAGATCCGAACCGCCGACAACGAGTTTTATAACACGTTATCAGCACGACAAGCTCTACATCGACATCGCCGCTGAAGTTGTCGCCGATCTTCGACATCGACGCTGACGTCCCCGACGCGACTACTTCGGCGGCGTCGACATCCCACGTTTGTTAGCGGAATGGATCTGCTACCTCTACCTGCATCTAATCTGCACTGCATCGACATATACCGTCGTCGTCAAGCAGATAGGTCTACAACAATGTCAAACGCCCTACGCGGTATGTATCTACTAACCACTGTTCTACGCGGCATGTGAGGTAGATCAAATTGGCATCATAAATAAGGTACGATGAATTGTTCGGATCATATAGTAGATTAGACTTGTGCCCCAAGCGTTCAAGCAGAATCGTTTTATCTAATTTACTATATTTGATCGGCTATAAGGCTGGAAACGTTCGTTTACACATAATTGTGGTAAAATATTCTGGTTTGAATATAGGCCGAAAGCCGATTTGCATGAAGCAAAATCTGAGATGCACCGCATGCATGCTATGATTTTTTGAGACATGCACCTTAGCCTTGCTAGCTAGCATGCTGGATGAATCGAGCACACATCTAGCGGAAGTGTGCGGATCCTATAAAAGTTCGTATGCCAACGACAATGGGATAACATTGCGCTTAGCTCGAAGCTTTGCAGAGATCTCGATCTAGTAGAAGTTGGCCTCCTCCTAGTTGTCTCACCATTGGCTAAATTGAATTCCATCCGAATGCGAGGCTGAATCTGACCTGCTGTCGATTTCCTATGTTGCATTGTATAGCCGTATACAAGGACCCAAGGTCAGGGTCGATGTACGTCCCAAAGCCATGTAGCGTAACTGCTACCTGTAGCCGGCCTGCAGCTGTTTGCTATGAATCTCGATCAGAGCCCATTGGTGGTATATACTGCTAACATGTAGCTTCATCAATGGTGTTGTACCTCATAGCATTATATTCTTGCAGAATATACCTTGATGTTTTCGGAAAGTGAACAACCTTTGACATTGAACTAAGAAAATAAATAAATAAAACATCGAGAAACATGACAGAAAAGTATGTAAACCTGTATGTTCTGCTCATGTCATGTATTGATATTTTTATATTATTTTGAATGTATTTATTTATCACACATTATGAATTATTTACCATGTAATTGCAAGTATAAAATCTTGAATGATTACATTAGAAACATGGTACAAGGTATATGAGCTCTCTAAATCCTGCAGACCTTACACTTATCATCTTTGAGAGACTCATATTTATTTTTTTTCTTAGCATAATGAATTTTTGGGATGAACGGATGTTTGGTATTAATTCTGAAACTTTACATATACCATAATCCTAAAAAAATGCTAGAAGCAGTTCAGGACTAAAGAAAATAGACTAACTAATAGATCTGAAATCTTAATATTATAAGTTTCAAATTCTTGAAGAATTTAAGCCAGACATGTATTCTGGGTAAAGGCATAAGAAAATGTGGGTAATATATATTTAATAGACATAATAAAACTAAATCTATCATTAATTGAAGCTTGTAGCTTTGCATTTATTATTATTTATTTTGTTAGATTGAATACCAATATTTCACATTACACATGAATGTGTATCACTATATTATGCTCCGTTGACCTACAACTATCTCCCCTCGTACATAAAAATTAGCATGAAAGCTATGTTTGTAGCTTGTAGCTACTAATTTTCCCCTTGTAATTAAATTAGCTATCTATCATGTTATGCTAAAATAATCTTTATTGAAATAATGAATATGTTGTTTTTCTAATGCATTGCATGCATAAGCAATATGATTGATATAAGGTTAAGCAGCTTGAGATCAGGGGGAGAGTTAATATGAAATTAGCTTAATGGAGACTAATCCATTTGATGGGATGAATAATTATGGAATTAAAATGATAGATAACATACTTATGATGATTTGGGATTTATGAAGAAAAGACATTTAGTAATTTTTTTGCATTAATGGCAATTAGAAAATTTTAGAAGAAATTCCATGTGAATTTGAATGTTGCGGATTTTATACATTTAAAGTATATTATCCATTTTTATGTATGAGTAATTGGATAACTTTTTAGGCTAAACAACTGCATTTAATTAATAACTCCTATGTTTAAATATGTGTGTGAATATTTCCTAGAAAAATTTGTCATAGCATACATGAATGGGCCTCCACTTGTAGTTGGAGATATGTGAATTTGAATCATTTTAAGCCCATAATAGGGGATATCTTTTGAAGTATGCTATTAAAGATGTAATATTGGCATTAGGGGGAGAGAAAGCCTATTCTGAATGTCAAATATTATTTCCACATAGCTTGAAGCAGAAATAATATCACACACTAAATCAAACAATAGTTTGACTAATGCTCTTGGGAAGCATGAAGCGGAGCATATGCCAGTTATTTTAAAATGAGAGGAGTAATTTGAAGTTATAAACCTGAAGTTATGTTTACTAGTAGTAAACTAAATATTATATACTATACTATGAAGCTAAAATCTACGGGACGCCTGTGGGTTATAGTTTAGTGTATACTTGTTAAATAGAAATAAAATGAAACTCCTCCATTCTCATGAAGAGAACACTTCATGAAGAAGTTTAAGCACCTCATGAAGAGGATCATCATGAAGATGAAATTCAACATACTAAGCGCGCACATCATTAGTGTTGGGTATACATAACAATAAATTATCTCTTGTTTTGGGAAATGACAAAGAGAGAATAATCTCATATTATGAGAATATTGGGAGAAAATAATAGTTGTCGACAACGTTACCTCTATAATTGCATTCTCTTATGAGAATCCGGAAAACAAAGTCCATGGCAAAGTCGCTTGTAGCGATTATATCGGGTAAATGAAGAAAACAATTAAGGTTGAATCTCCAACTTAGAAGAAATAATGTTCTGCTATATCTCTGGCAAATTGAAATAAATGAATTTGAAATATGCAGTCACTAAGTGGATTATGAAGATCCATATAATTCCTGAAGAATATAAATCGCAACATATATAAATCTCATACTAAGTATTAAGAAGTCTAAGGTATAATATATTCCTGAATGAATATTGAAGTCTCAAGAAGAGCGTGTCCTAGAAGAAATAGTCATCAAATGACTTAATATTGAATATTACTATCTCATTGCATGTGATATAATAGTATCTCATATAGTAGAGAATATATCTCATAGAAGTGACATGTTATTCACTGAATATCAGAATATCCTTAAAGGAGTTAATCCATGAAGGATTTACCGGTCGATTTTTGAATAAACACCATCAATCCTTGAAGTGAATATAGACCCGAGAGAAACCAAATGAGGAATAATAAACATCAGAAGATGTCATACAAACACTCAGAAAGTGTATATATGTAAAGCTAGCAATGAAGTATTGATATCCTCTAAATACCATTGAAGGTATAAGAATAATGGTGACTTTGGCAATTAAATTATTCCCTAAATGGCAAATGTAAGACTGGATTTACTATTGAGTGATACAATCAAAATCTCAAAGATTTGTAGAACATATAATTTGCAAATCCACTAAGAAAGGATTTTAAATATTCAAACTCTAGTTTGATACATTATCTAGAAGATATTAAATATTGTACCTTATTTACCCCATATTTCTCTGAAAGGATTTACCTGAAGTATAAAATTTATTTGTTTTGCACAACTGATAAAATGGTCATTATGCACGAAGCATATTGCTCTTGTTTATACTCTTATTACAATTCATAGAAGAATTTTGAGCCAATTTTTAAAAGATATAATATTATGGTATTGTATACCATCAATTAAGCACACATTTATAAAAAGTGCAACTTGAACAATGAAGTTCAAATAATGGCTTTATGAGGGGGAGCAAATTGATTGAATCTACCTTAAAGATAATTAAAACCACTAGAATTACAAAGATCAAGTAGATCATATTTGCTAAAACATTAAAGTTTATGCATAGATCATGGAGATAAATATTTATTCATAAAGAATAAAAGATCCTGAAGAATACACATCCAAGAAGGTTAAATGTTGTACTCTTTTTCCCTATGTGAGTTTTTACTTGAAGGTTTCTCACACAAGGTTTTTAATGAGACAACATGTGCAATACAATTAACGAATGTGATGTACTCTTTTCTCCAAGAACTATTTTTCCCACTGGGTTTTCGGATGGAGTTTTTAACGAGGCATGTGCATATCGTGCTAATCGGCCAAGGGGAGTGTTGTAAAATACATGGACTCTATCCTAGAAGGAAAGGAAAAGGAAGAATCCTAATTCTAGTCCGTTTGTATGTGGGCTCTTACCAAATCATAGGTAATGGCAGGACTATATATACGTGGGAGATATATGTTGTAATCAGTCAATATCAAGAGGAATAAAGAATAGTCTCCCTATCTTGTGTCTACTTGTTCTACTATTTTCATCTATTATGTTGATCATGAGAGACGGAGAGGGAAAGATCCGAACCGCCGACAACGAGTTTTATAACAGAAACCACGTGTTTCCGTGTCACATACAGATTGATTGATAAAATTTTACTTACATGTTGGCATGGGATCAGAGAAAAATCTTGATGTTGAATGTTTTATAAAATCCCACTTACATGTTGGCATGAGTTAGTAACTTTTCTTCATGTGAAACTTTCCAAGCAATTTTCAGTGAAAAATCTTAATGTTTAGTGTGGCGGAGCCAGGGTGATGTAGCAGGGTATTCCATATAAACAAAACTTTAAAATAGTAATATACAATAAATATATAAGACCATATAAATCAATAACAAAGAGAATTTTCTGTGGATACCGAAGGTTCTTTTCTTTATATTTTGCAGCTCTCTTCCACAAATCAATGTAGATATGCTAACACCTAACATACATATATTTGTTTCCTTAACCAAAATATTTGGTATTTCAAGGAATACCTGCTAGTAAAATTAGATGCTAAATTATGAGATTTAGTCATTATGTAAAATAAAAGCCTATCTAAAATATAGAATTTTACAACATGGAAAACACATATACCAAACAGGACTCGTTGAAAATATGTCCACCGAAAATAGTGGGATAGCTAGCTAGAAAAAATAGGAAATAATATATACAAGTTGTTGGAGTGCTTTTTTGGAGCACGATATTTTAAATGGCTTCAGAATGCATTTAGTCAGTCTGTTGAAGTTGCTCTTAGACCATTTTCAGTTATAGATTTTATTGCACTTTTTCTAGAAATGACATGTCAGGTAAAAAAGGCGCAAGAGCAATGGAATAAATAAAATACAATCGTTCTATTTCATTGTTTCTTAGGCTATGATAGTATTTAAATTTGTATGGTGTTTATGAAATGAATGCTTTCAATAGAGTTTCGTTTGGTTTTCAATATGTAAAGCACAAACTTGGCTTTAAGTATCATTAAGGTCTAAACCCGGTTATGATGGTGACGTGACGTGCTGACTGCACACTAATATGTGATGTGTGACGATTATTTTTTAATATAGATTTAACATGAGATAAATGTTTGTTAAAAACAGTTATCAAAATATATTTATGTGAGATCTAGTTTTGAAGAGTTTTTTTTGAGAGTACAAAGTATAACGCAGACACTCAACACGCACGCACACTCGCCCCTACGAACACACGCACGCAAACCCTACCCATATGAGCACCTTCGAAGGCACCACAGACGTTTCGCTGTCGACGGGAACATCGCCTACCACTTAATGCGTAGCGCCGGAAAATCCTGGATTAAATCCAGGATAAAGTGTCACATCCAGGATTTAAACCTTGGGTGAGAGCCCCTAACAATGGTCTTTGTTATTGCGTCGTGAACCCCTTGACAGTTTTGAAGAGTTTATTGTAGGGAAGATGATGCAATCCTATTTTAATTAGGACACTCGATTTAGGAGATACAACTTATTTTCTACTTCAAAAAGTATAGGATATATGCTGATGTCAACATTCTTATCTGGTGTTTGACCCAATAAAACATTAAATTCGGCCCAATTTAGTGAAAAAAGTGGGAAAGAAAACATTTTTTTTAAGCAGAGAAGAGGGGGTCGGAGGGGTACTAGCGGCGACCGGCCGACCGGGTCAGCAGCTAGCACCCGCGCCGCCGACGCCCTTGAAAGCGCGATTCATAGCAGTCTAATTATTTAGCGCAAACTCAGCCAGTCCAATTAATTACGCAAGCACGGCCCAGTTAAGTTCGGCTCCAGTAGCACGCCCACCCAATATCCACGTAGGCTCCTTTTCCGGCCATGCAACGGTCACGTAGGCAAGCTAAATGTGGATACGTTTCTTTTTCTTTCTCTCTTTCCGTGCTACTATTTCTTTTATTTTATTTTCCTTTTTATTTTGTGCGGTCTTGTATTATTATTTTAATTTTATTTTCTTTTATATGTGGAATCATATTTATTTTTATTTAGTTGTAATTAGTTAATCTGCACATGTTGTTCAGATGGAAATTATATCCATGTAACCTCTTTTGATATAGTATGCATGTAATATGTTTTCAGGTATTCTTATAGTATTGAATATTTATGAGATATTTTGTAATATGTTTTTAGATTGTTCAAGTAATTTTCATGTGGCATTTTTTATTTTCTTCTATTACATATTCTCTTTTATTGTTTCATTTTTCCTAAATTATTTCGTGTTCACACAATTTATATTTCATGTTCTATACTATATTTTTGTAATGTCCATTTAATATAAATAGGATGTTCTACGATTACTTTTTGTGTATTCATTTAGCACTCATGAGATGTTCTATGTATATTTGTAGTATTCATGTAATACTTCATGTGTTTTTATTATTTTATTTTTTATGCGTTGTTAAATATATATTTTTATTCTACTTATTTGCATTTTATTATTACTTTTGTTTTATTTTTTGTATTTTTTTTTATTTCTACTAATATATGGTTATTTTCCTTTGTCTTTCCTTTTTATTGTTTGTTTTCCATGTTATGTAGTTTTATTATTTTAATTTTTATATTTCTATGATCGTGTAATGTACATGTGACGTTGTAGGATGCATTTTGTGATATCTAGTAGTACACATGCGATGATCTAAGATATATTTTGTGATGTTCATGTACATGCGATGCTCTAAGATATATTTTGTGATGTTCATGTAGTATATTTCTATGATGTTCTATGGTATATTTTATGATGTTCGCATAGTAGTCATGTGATGTTCTCTGGTATATTTTTGTGATGTTCATAATGTATCCATGTGATGTTTATATATTATAATTGTGATGTTATATATAGTATTTTGCGATGTTTATATTATTTAAATAAGATGTTCCATTATCTTTTGATTACCCATAACATGTTTTACGTCATATTTAGATTATTGGATTTTTTCTTTTTGATTGACCATATCCTTTATTATTTATTTTTTATATTTACGTTATTTTTATTCACATAGTATTTATGAGTTGTTTGAGTATTATCCATACATATATTTTTATTCACATCTACTATATGTTTTCTCTCTCTACTATTTATGTTTAGCTTATGTACTTTTATATTTTTCTTTAAGATTTTGTCATTTTATTGTTTCTATTTTTTCATAGAATTTGTGATTTTTTCATTTGTATTATAATACCATGCATATGAATATAATATTTTGCTTTACTAAATTTGGATTATTATTATTTTTTTGAATCTAGAACATTTAGTCTATCAAGATGGAACATTTTTTTTAAAAAAAAACTAGAATATATTTTTGAATCTAGAACATTTAGTCTATTTTATCAAAGAAAAATTTTCTAGATAAATGTCCATAAATAAAATTTTATCTAAATATATCTATGTGTGGTCTTGTTCTGAAGAATTTATTGTCAGAAACACAATGGTGCAGTTGGAATTTAATTTAGATATATATTTTTTGTAGTTATAACTTTTTAAAGTTGTACTCCCTCCATAGTTAAAAAATATGTTGTTTAGGTCAAAATTTTAGTCAAACATTGGGAATAGCTTTTAAGTTATTGAGTTTGAAAATGTGAAAAACTGAAAATCAATCAATAGATTTGTCTTGAAAAATACTTTCATAAAAATATACATATATTATATTTCAATAAATATTTTTTAAAAAATAAATCGTCAAAGTTACAGTTTGGAGACTGTGCCTGAAGAATCATGGCCCTATTGCTTTCGGTGATTAACGACAAAGAGAGATTATTATGGCTAATGTGTGTTTTGCAGAGGCTATGCGTAGCTTAGCCATAGTGATCAACAATGAATGTGCATCAATGATTATCACTTAGCCCCTAAGATGGATATCATTTCGGATTTCAAAGAGACATGATGAAGACCCTAGAATGATAAGGAGATGAAGGGCACTTAGAAATAGATAGGGTTTCTATTTGATCTTTGACCGTACTATTAAGAGGGGTTGAGACTAGTAGCTTGACTTAGGAAAGCCTCATGACTTAGGTGTGGTGCACACTTGACTTCCTTAGCTCTAAGCAAGCCTATGGTGACCGTAAGATAGCCTAGAACAACTTCCATATTCATCGCGACGAAAAACGAAGTTGAGAGGCCTGTTGTCTGGGCGACGGATGCTCCTGACGGAGGCGTCGGACGCTGTCCGTCGCGTCGGGCGCTGGGTAGTTGAGTCCACTACGTCCGTCGGCCTTCCAGTGGCCATATTTTCTAGCTGAGGGTTTCGGGGTCCGACGGACGCTGTCCATCGGCCAGGCGTCGGACGCTTGGAGAGCGTCAGTCAGCCTTCCAGTAAGGGTATTTTCAGCCCGAGCCAGAGAGAAGCGTCGGACGTTAGGAAGAGCATCTGTCGCCCCTGCGACGGAGCGTCCGTCGCTGGGAAAACGTGTCAGAGTTAGCCGTTGGGCAGGGCGACGGACCGTCCGTCGCCTAGGCGTTTGAGCGTCCGTCGCAGTTTTGTGTGAGGGCTATTTATAGCCCCACCCTTCTCTCCCACCTTGCCTTTGCTCATTTCAGTTGCTGAAGTTCTTGAGAAGGTTGGGAAGAGAGCAAGAGCCCTAGAGAGAGAGTGATTCGTGAATCCATCCATCTTCTTCTCTAGTTCATCCAAGAGTTCGAGTGTGCATCCTCTAGTTGTGAAGCTTGAGTGAGTCAAGCAAAGATCGAGGCTTGTTACTCTTGGTGATTGACATCACCTAGACGGTCCGGTGGTTTTTGGGAGGAAGGTGATCGTCGGAAGATTGTCGACGGCCCTTCTCCATCGTCTTGTGATCGGTTGTGGGCGGTTCACCGAGCCGGAGTGGCGAAAAACCAGCCCGTAGAGAGCACTCATCCCTTGCGCGGGATTGAGGGGGAGCTATACCTTGCGAGGTGCTCCAACGAGGACTATGGGGGAGTGTCGACTCCTCGATACCTCGGCAAAACATCGCCGTGTCAATCATCTCTTTCCCTAGCTCTTTCATACCACATTACTTTCCACACTTGTCTTTCAATTCACACTAGAATTGTGTAGGAAGTTTTCGCTTTCAATTGTCTTGCTACCACTTTCTAGTTAGGATACACAAACGGTAGGCACTAGGAGGTTAATTGGCTCTTGCTAGGTTTAATTCTTGTTTAAAAATTTATAAGAGCCCAATTCACCCCCCTCTTGAGCATCTTGATCCTTTCAGTGTCGTTTTCTAAAACAATAAACTTTTTTTATAGATAGAGTATAGATAAATATGATGCATGCAAGTCTGATTATGGTGGGCCATAGTTTGTCTCGTTTCCTGCACTGTCCTGTTTTCTGCGCTCTTAGCTCTCTTCACTCTAGTACTACTTGTTTCATGGGCTGTGCTACAAGTCCTTTTGTTGTGGCCGTGATGCGGGAAGAAATCAGCACATTTGGTCGACGCATAGCCTCTCCCAGCGAGGAGGGCGTAGGCTTCGGCTCCACCGCGTGCGAACCCAACGAGGAGCGGCGAGGAGGGCGCGACCGCCGTTCGAGGCGCCGCAGTGCCGGCAGGGGCGGCCCCAGGGGAGGGACAGAGTGTCCGACGACCAATGGCCCAAGCCCAAGTATAAGACCCCTATAGCAGATATCAAATATTTGTTGTCATTTTCAGGAGTCCCTTTTTTTTTCGGGACAAGTCCGAATGCCACATGTCTTTGGCTGGGGAAGAGCATAGATGACAGAGCTGTGGAGCTAAGGCCAAGGTGTTTAACGTTTTATAAACCGTAATTAGCGGACTTTAGCGACAAAATAGTGGTAAAATTGTGCATGAACGTAAATAGCGACACAATTTTTTTCAAGCTATTTCAGATTATAACGGCGAAAATAACGGACTATTTTTTTCCTTGCATATTTCTAATAATTGTAATTTGTACTTATATATTCATATTTTTATTCTAATTTAGATGTTAAAATTTTAAAATATTACTTAAAAACATATGTCAAAGGCTACCAAAAGAAAAAAAAATAATTTATTCAATCATAAAAAGATACTATACATAAGTTTTTATGTATAAGATTGTAAAGTTTATTATGACAGCATATTGCTATTTAAATATTATAAGATTTTATATATGATCTAGACAGCTTGTCGCGACGCTCGACCCTCGGACCCTCGGAATCATAGGAGCGGCACTGTGCTGTGTAGTGGCTGCCGGTCGCAGGGCTCGCGCTCTTTTGTGCTCCCATGGGCGTTCCAGATCGCCATGTGCCCGTACCGGTGCTGCTGCTCCGTGGCCGCGGTGGCGGCGGCTCCAGCAGTGGGCGAGGCCGTCACGGCGGAGCAGGCGGGAGAGTGGGAGACGACGCTGCCTGCCCACCATCGCTGCCGGTGCTTGCTTTGCTGGTGAGATAGGAGAGAGAGAAAAGTGGAAAAAAAAATAGAAGTATATCCAACCCACCCGACATATGGGCCTCACGTGTAAAGGCATGAGTCAGCGCGCCACGTCAAAAGGCATGACGTCTCGAAGGACCGGCTATGATTTATTTTGTTCAAAGAAAATTAACGCCTCCTCGAGCTCCGATGAGCGCTGCGCTATCGTTTCCGGATTTCCGCCCAAACAGTCGTCGGCCCGTCGCGCCGCCGCCCTGCCGGAGATCCGCCTAGCCCAGTGTTAAGGGGTACGTCGTACGCACCCATAGCCCGAGCCGATTGATTGAGGCGCGCCATCGACCTGGACTGCGCCTCGAGTGATTCCCGTCGTCTGTTTGCTAGGCTTCCTCCCCCTCTGATACTACGATCCGCATCCTGTCTTTACTTCATCCACTGTTGTCAGTAGTTGGTGCGGTAACGGGGAATTCGGGGATTGCTTGTAAAATCCTCTTGAAAACTTAATCCAATTACACTAGCTCTTTTTCCCCGCTCTTGTACCGGCCTGGCATAAATAAGAGCTTGTTTTAGATAGATAATACAGTAATAAATAGGTACAATCTTTTTGTGGGCAAAAGTTTCTCAGATTCTCTTTGCAAGAGAAACCTTGTCCATTCCCTTAAGTTTCTCAGATTTACACTCGTCTGGTTCATTGCTGATGCCGTGCAACTAACTGATCAACTGAACCTTGTGAACTATACCTGCAGACGAGTCCTCAAATGCTGTGATTGGAAACATCTAAAGTTAGTGTAAGTAGTGTAATCTTCTGTAACAATGGAAGAGGTTCAAAAACTGTGTGATGAAGCTGGTTAGTACTTTGCATAACTTCATATTTCCCCTGTGAATTATGGCTTGGTCGCTTCAATCTGACTGCTAATACTTCCACTGGACAGCGGAGCAATCCAAGGCGGCACAGGGATAAAGTGTATGTCGGCTGTGGGGCTGGGTTTGGTGGAGACAGGCCAATGGCGGCTCTTAAATTACTACAGAGAGTCAAGGAGCTTAATTACCTAGTTCTCGAGTGTTTGGCAGAGCGAACTCTGGCGGACCGGTACCGGATTTTGGTGTCAGGAGGCAAAGGATATGACCCTAGGGGTATCTTTTTGACAAATGTTGCTTCTAATGATCTTGATTCAATTCTTTCTCAATGGAGGTCACACCTGTTATCTTAGTGCTTATGTGATGATTTCAATTACCAAATCACACACCTTTTTATGACCATATGCAGTCAAAGAGTGGATGTCTTTGCTTCTACCCTTGGCTTTTGAACGGAAAGTTTGCATCATAACTAACATGGGGGCAAGTAAGATATTTCTGGCTGTAGTGCAACTTTAGTGTGTGTTTATTTTTTCACTTCTTTTACCTGTTTCTTCCTGTTATGTTAGTGGATCCTCTTGGAGCACAGAAAGAAGTACTGAACATGGCATCTATCTTGGGACTGGAGATAACAGTTGTCGTAGCTTATGAATCATCCTTTAAAACTCAAGGTATTTTTTATTTGTTTGATAGTGCCAAGCAATATGAAGCCATAGGTGCTTCATCTGTATGATTCTTAAAATTTCCAATCATGATTGGTTTGTCTGCAATGTAGAAACTGATAATCAAGATTGGATGATATCTCAAAAAGGCAATCAACTTTGAATATGTTCTTAGTGCTTTTCTTGATTTTGCCTGTTTTTGTAGGAAGCCCTGTATTGTCCGATGAATCAACAGGAGGGAGAGGGGTAATTTACTGATCACTTGAGATCCTCTCAACAATTATTATCATTCATGTGCTTGACTTCAGTTTAATATAATTCAATGACTATTCTTATGGCCCCTAGATCAAAGAAACTATTTCCATTATGTATATTCTTCTGATTCTCTATAAGGAAAAAAAGGCCTTTAAGATCTCTAGTTTGAGTTTTATTTGTGCTGCAGTGCTGCTGAAAGGTCCAAGTCAGAAAATGTAATTGTTAATTTTTAATAGGAGGCTCTAGTATACTGTTAGAGTATATTAGGAATATCTCTATATTAGGTAGATTAGGATTGCTTTGGGAGCACTTTGACACGGACTTAATCCAGCCTGAGACCCAACCAACAGAAATAAGAGCATGGTGGGAAGAAGTGGCACCCAAAGTTCCAAGAGAGCGACGGTGGCACTTCAACGGAGTGGTGGTTTACACGATGTGGAACATTTGGAAAGAAAGAAATAGAAGGATTTTCCAAGACACGGCCATGGATGCTCTACATGTGGCCCTTAGAGCCAAGGAGGGCATAGATATGTGCTCTAGGGTTCTTAACAACCCGACTTAAGCCTTTCTCTGCTTAACCCATATGAGTGGAGCTAGGTGTCCTCTGTTTTCTTTTTTTGTATGGGCCTAGTGGGGCTTTCTAGTCTTCTGGACTCTCATGTACATACAAATTTCTCTCTTTTCTTAATTGAAAGGCAGAGCTCCTGCTAAGTTTTTGGAAAAAAATGCGTGGTTAATGTATTTGTGTATCTGTGAGGAGCAGGGAATGGTCTTGATTTCAATATAAAAGCATCCTAAAAAATAGGAAAGGTAAATGTAATCTGCAGAATTCCAACTTTTATTTGCTTCACACAAATGAATTATGTAATGAATTGCACACATTTAACTACCTTACTGATTAGCAAACAACCAGCCTAAACGTAGGGTATTCCATGACATGAAAGTACTAACATCCCACTTGATACAATTATGTTTTACCGTATTAGACCACCTGTTGCCTAATGTCACTTCACATGAATACTATAACTGTCCTTGTAGCCACGTTTCAGTTTAAGTACAAAATGAGTGACCTTTATCATGTATGGTATCTGTTTTACTTAGTGAGTGTTACCCTATGCCTAGGTAGTAGGTATATATATTTTAATTGTACAATACATTCTGTACATAGTCATTGTAGGATGCCATCAGATAAAACTATCATTAGAAAGTAAGTACCAATTACATGTCGTGGATATATTTAAGCAATTCTACCTCAGTTATGCATATGTTGGATCTTTTTTTGCTTTATCTTGATGCCAGGGATTTATAATCTCACATTTTATCTTAATGTTTTTTTATGTAAAGGGAAGTAGCACATATCTTGGGGCAGCTTCAATTGTACATTGCTTGGAAAACTATAAACCACATGTTGTCATTACTTCACGGGTTGCTGATGCTTCGCTCTTCTTAGCACCTATGGTACATTATTCAAGTTTAATCCATCTCTCTCATGTTTGCTATTGATGTAATGCTCTTTTTTGTTTAATAATACTATTTATGCAACGTGAACATGATCAATTTGTGTGATCAGATATTAAGCTACCTTTGCCTTCCCTTTCTTGGTTTATGTATCGTTATTTTTTTTCCTAATCTGAGCACTGTACTGTTTAAGGATCATATGCATATTTGTATTGAAAAATCTTGATGAGATGATATAGCTCCTTGATATATAACCAAATGTCTGTGTTATATGCCTGAATTAATAGTTGTATGACTAGGCAATTGTCAAGCCACAGGTATTAGCAGGAACGATTTGCTCTCTTTCTGATTTTTTGGAAAACAATCACTTTTTTAGGGCACTTGGCAAAACAATCACTTGATTTATAAGAATAATTAGCTCAAGTTATACCATGTTTGATTGTTCAAATGTGAGTTGGGTCAAAACATGCACTCAAATCTGTACTATTTGTATTATTTACTGCATTGCGATATTATTTTTGTTTCTATAGATTGCACAATATAATGAAGTCAATCCAGATCGTCTGAGCACATATTCTTTCATGTGACAGTGATTTATCTCTTTTACCTCCCTTTTCAACACTACATATAAGAATAAACAGCTCAAGTTATACATTTGATTGTCAGAACATGAGTTTGGGTTGGACCCCGCTTTGGGCTATTTTCATTGGACACAATAATGAAGTTAATCCAGAACATCTGAACACAAATTCTTTGATGTGACAGTTAATGATTTATCTCTTTTACTTCCCTTTTCAACACTAGATCTATGAATTAGGTTGGAACTGGAATGACATGCAGTTGGCACAAGGAACGTTAGCAAGCCATCTTCTAGAGTGTGGCTGCCAACTCACTGGAGGATATTTCATGCACCCTGGTACATTTTTCTTTCCTTTTCAAAATAATTAGGCCTTCTCTTTTAACCATAGCCATGATTTGTGTTCTTTGTATGGTCTGTTTTGTGATGTCATAAAAAGCAGGAGATGCATACAGGGATTTTCCTTTTGAACAACTTCTGGATTTGTCTCTCCCATTTGCCGAAGTTAGTTACAGAGGAGAAGTCATTGTCAGTAAGGCAGATGGCAGTGGAGGCCTTTTGAGTCCCCATACATGTGCTGAACAGCTTCTTTATGAAGTTGGTGATCCTGCAAACTACATAACTCCTGATATGGTGAAGTCAAAAACCAACTACAGTTAAAATTATTGTTAGCTTCTTATTGAAACATTGATTATATTTTGGTGGAGCAGGTTGTGGATTTCTGTAATGTACAGTTCCACCAAATATCAAAAGACAAGGTCCGCTGTGATGGAGCAAAACCGTCTAATGCTTGTTGCCCTGAGAAACTCCTGCAGTTATCTCCTACTGTATGTATTCCTTGATAATTAAATGGTACAAACTTGAAGTTTATATTTTAGTTCTTCCAACATAGAACTTGATTGTGATATATGACCACAAAGACTTGCATAATGAGCAGCATAGTTTTAATCAGAGATATATAATTCTCCCTTTTCAAAATACCGGGCCCAGTAACAGTAAGCAGCTGAGAACTGACGGGTATGTGTTGTTTCCTAATTGAACATATAGGTCTTCTGAAAATATTTTCTTTAAAATTTATGTCCTTTCAGTATTATAAGTCTTGTCAATGCATTTTGTTGAACTTACTATTTAGATAAACCAAAACCAGGATGTTACAGTAACTTGCAGACCTGATGGGACTGGTGGGAACTGATAGATTCCCTAACATCCAGTGGCGAATCTAGGATTTTAGCTTAGGGTATGCCGCTAAAAAAAATTCATATACAATTCGGTAATATTTGTCAAATTTTACAACGTGATTGGGTATATAGGCATTAAATAGCAAAATAAGGCTTAAATTCATAGATTAAGTTGAAATCATCTACTAAATTCAAATAAATAGCTCAAAATCCATACCGATAATTAAACTATATAGACATAAAAGAGTACTAGAGACTTACAATGTTATTTTGCTTGACTATTTGATTCAACACTTTCGAAGGGATGCTATATCATTTTCATCAACTTCAAAAGAAATATCTCGCTCCATGATGAAAGTGACTAGACAATCATCCAAAAAAACTATCTCCCGTCTTGTTTTTACTGAAACTCAGCTAGTCTGCAGTGCATCAAAAGATCAAATGAATTAGAAGGATTGACTGCACAAATATTAAAACGCAATGCAAAATAATTAAACAATTTGTTATATAAAAATTGTGATGTTTGCAAATAGCACAAGAGATTAGTTAGATGGAAAATATGGGAAAGCGTCGTGGAAACGTACGATCAGGGCGTCAGGCGTCAGGCATCCGGCGTTAGGGCGTTCGGCGCGGCGGCGGCGCCATGACGGTTCGTCTGGCTCCTTCGCCACCGATCCAGATTAGAACATACGATCAGGAAACGTACTCGGCCGCATCTACCCGCGTCATCACGTGGGCAGTGGACCTGCGTGTGCGTAACTGTGTTTCGTGCGTAGGCACCAAGTGGCCTGTGAGGCTTTGGGCCGCCCCACATGGGCCTTTCGTGATGTGCGTGAATCAAAGGACCAGGATTCTAGGTAGGAAGGTATTTTGCTTTTTTTTTTTTCTTTTTTACAAACACAGATACTTATACATGTATTTGTACATATAATACTCTGCTGGATGTCGCTGCTGCAGGGTATGCCAGTGCATATCTGGCATACCCTGTGGCTCCGCCACTGCTAACATCTATTTGTCCCTTGGTTGTAATACTTAGTTTTTGCTCTATTAAATGCAACTTATTTTCTCTTTCATTATTGAGATGATGCAAGATTTCTGGAGGGAGCCAAGGTCTATACAATGTAGGCGTTCTAGTCTTAAAAAAACAACACTAAAGTTTCTTCTGTCAGATGAAGTGTCTAACATAAAAAGGGCGTACCCAGTGCCGTAGGCTCCCGCACTGCGGGGTCTGGGGAAGGGAAATAGCCCGCAAGCCTTTCCCGCAGTGTCTAACATATTGAACAAATATTATTTGTCAACAGCAATGTATTTTTCAGGATGGCCTAGTTAGGTGCTGATCAATTTGCATTGCACATGTTTCTTTAGGAAAGTGGATGGAAAGGCTGGGGAGAGATCTCATACGGGGGGCATCAATGTTTAAAGCGTGCCCAGGCAGCAGAGTACCTGGTAAGTCCATATAAATACTATTGATATGCTTTTCATTTTTTAAGTTTGGCAGCATCAAGAATTGAGGAATCTATTTTTAAACAAAGTGTGAGAGAATAATTTCTCCATTTAAACATTTTCATGGCATTAGGTAAGGTCGTGGATTGGTGAAAGGTACCCAGACATTAATGAAAAAATTGTTTCATATGTCATGGGCTATGATAGTTTGAAAGCTATTGGAGGTGATGAGGATAGTTACTTGGCCAAGCAAGTATTGGATGTAAGGCTTCGGATGGATGGTCTCTTCGAGCTTGAGGAGCATGCTGTTCAATTTGTTGAAGAATTTATTGCTCTATATACAAATGGTCCAGCTGGTGGTGGTGGAATCAGGTATTGGCAAGTGATTTCGATGCTTCTTTTGTGTTGGCAAGCTAACCATTTGCTACTGAACCATTGTAGTTCAATATAGGATAAATATGCATGTGCAGACTGCAGACGGCAGACGTATGCTTCATAAATTACACAAATGGATGGCCAGTATAAAAGTTTATTAGATAATTTTAAATTCATGAAAACTGGTATCAATTGCAATGAACTATATCAAATGGACCTTGTTCTTACTCCATGCAAAAGGAAAAGATATCTGTATCGTTCTTTATTCTGGAGTTGATTTTATCCATTTGATGTGCTTGTTGGATGCTTGCAGCACTGGACATAGGAAGGAAATTATTCTACAAAAGATGCTGGTATAGTGATCACTACGAATGGTTCCATGTGACCAATAGAATGTGCATCTACTGTCTCCATGCAACATACATAGCTTCTATGACATACGTTGGTTTGGCGCAGGTTGATCGGGAAAACATCTTCTGGGGATCACATGCAAAGAAGGCAAGCATTTCTTGCCTACAGAATCAAGCTACATATTCTGAAACAGGTCAAATACATACTTCACAACCACAACAAAACCCAACATGTCGTTCAATGGGCATTCAACACTTTGATGCAAGCATGGAGACCCCAGCATCCCCTGTTCCTGCTTTACCTGGGAAAAGGATTGCTCTCTACAATGTAGCTCACAGCAGGGCCGGTGATAAGGGGAATGATATGAACTTCTCTGTCATTCCTCACTTCCCTGATGACATTGGCCGGCTTAGGTCTGTAATAACTCCGGACTGGGTGAAGAACGCAGTGTCACCTCTACTTGATTTGTCTTCGTTTCCTGATGAGCAAGCTATTCAGCATCGAAACAATCTGCTTGAGCTTGTCACTGTGGAAATTTACTACGTCTCAGGCATTAGCTCCTTGAATGTTGTGGTGAGAAATATCCTGGATGGTGGCGTGAACTGTTCGAGAAGGATAGATCGGCATGGAAAGACCTTGTCAGATCTCATACTGTGCCAAGAAGTTATCTTGCCGCCATGATTGACAACAGTACCCACTGAAGTTAGCAGCCTGGGCCTACGTGATGCTTTGGCCAGCAGTAGCAGACAGCGGTCGCCCCCAAGTTTTTTTTTTATTTCAGTTTTCATTTCTCTTCTTGTTCTGACTACATGGTATTTAAAGTGCCAGTTAAAAAGTATTTAAAGTGATATACCGTGTGCATGTTCTAAATTGCTGATGCTGTGATGCATCGTGACAACTTGTTACATGCATTGATTTAATTCTAGTTTTTAGGTCTACTAATAATTCGTGGCTGTGTCCATTATTTTGAGTTAAACTTTTGAACTAGTTACATGGGTGCTCCTGATTTGAATTATTCCTGACCATTATCAATGTATACCCATAACCTGTTCGAATCGCTAAGTTTCCAATGACCTGACATTCCTGTTTTCGATTTGTTTTCATTTTCAGAGAAAATATGAAATGAAAGTGATTAGTGTTTTCCCCAACTATTTTCATCCATGACAGTCAGTGCGCCTACTGGTATGGTCAATGACACTTCTAGGGTGAGTGCGACAGAAATAAGTTGATGTGGTGGGGGTGGGTGGGGAGTAGAACCATGGTCGTCCTATCTACTAACATAACAAGTACTACTAAATTGTTTGTCATGGGTGGAGTGGAGATAGTGGTGGGTATCAATGGCAGCCACTCTATTGATGACAATCAGCACTCACCGCCCTTGCCTCTTGTAGCGAATATGGCTCTATAGTAAGCTACTGTTTGTATTTTGGTAATTTAGTGGTAACATAATCATTAGGACTAACATATTTATGTTAGTATTATTTATAAAGATGCTAAGCAAGAAGATGCCACAAAGGAGACCAAGCACGACTTGGCAAGCGCAAGGAGAAGCACGAGTACAACTCCTTCGACAAGTCCAAGTTCAAGAGGGGTTTCGAGAAGGATGCTATCAAAAAGGTGCTCAAGAAGGTGAAGGCCCAGCAGGGTGGCTTCCTCGCATCTCTCAGTGACCTCGACGACTCTTACGACGAGCGTCACTCTCCCTCCTCGAGCGAGGATGACGAGTCCGAGAGGAAGGTTGAGGAGAGGCTAACAGTCTCTACTTCCTCGTTGACTCTGAGCATGACGACTTCTACACCATGACACTTGGAGCCGAGGAGACTAGTGAGGGCGATGCGATCGACGATGCAACACATGGTTGATATGTGCACATGATGTTCAGTTTAAGATGATGAGTGATTGGCCAACATGCAAGTATTTCAGTTTGAGCGTGTTGACCTAACCTACTTCAAAAGCAGGATGTACTCATTTCTTGGCTTGTGTTGTGCAGGTGTCGAGCTCGGAGGCGATAGTTAATGCCGAGGTGAAGGTCAAGTAGAGACGTGTCGTGCCAATGAACTGAGAGTGGTGAAGGGCGGACGTGAGGCTTGGACCGACGGACCGGAGAGTCGGAGGACTAGCCATGGTGGGTGGCACTTGGCATCGACAAGTGCGAGAAGACATGAAGTAGACCGTGTTGACCAAGTCAAGACGGCAGACGAGCGAGTCGAGCAGAAAGGCTCAAGAGAACCTGGCGCCCGACCGGGCGAGGACGAGGTGACACGTGTCGAGCGGTTTGATGGTTTGGGCCTCAAAACCATCGGAGGACGGTTTTCGAGTTTGAGCCTCAAAACTCAGGGTTTGGTGGTTGAGCCGCAAAACCACCGGTGGACCGGTTTACGGGTTTGGGCCTCAAAACCCAGGCGGAGCTTCCGAGGAAACGGGGGCGACATGTGGAGGAATCCTGGAGGTTGCGTCAAGGCGATGACAAGTCCAGGCAAGAAGCGAGGCTGTTCGATGAAAACCTAGAAGATATTTCAGGAGCTTAGATCACAGTGTCTTAGGGTTAGGTGATCCACTTATGTATCAGGGGGCTATTTAAAAACGTCCAATAGACCTAGTTAAATAGAGGATGAATGGTATCCTCATCCTCACCTCTTTTCCTTCCTCCCTCATATTCCTAGGTTTTCCTCTCTCTAGTGTTATTGCTTGAGGTCTACGAATTCTCACATGTAAGAACCGAGATTTTGTCCAAGGAAAGGAGGCTCTAACCTCCTTGTCTCCTTTGGGAGTCGGTTGTGAAATTACTTGTGTTTGTGTTTATCACTTTTTGCAATTTTGTTCTCCGATTTCTTCTCCCGATCTCCCTCTGGGGTTGGTTGTTTTGCGATCTGTTTCTTGGAGAAAGTACCGCGACCCCTTGTTAGGCAATCCACCAAAGCATTCGGGTTGGAATTGGGCGAGCAAAGAGATCGATCAGTTTTTGTTATTCGTTCTGTTTCACTCCGTTTTGGTTTTCTCTTTTTTATTTATGAACTTGTGAGGGTAGGAAGATCAAGATCTTCATGGAGTAGAGTCACATCTACCTAAGAAACCTCCCCACAATGTTTGGATCCAATCGGAGTTGAAACGAACAAGTACTCGTGATTTTTGGGTGATCCACGCAGTTTTTTGGGGCAACCGGACGCGTCCGGTATACTGTTTCTGCGCGCAAGTCACACCGGACGCACACGTCCCCATGGCCAGAGTCCGGTGGATTGACTGTTCTCGGTCGGTGCGTGAGCACCGGACGCTCACCGGACGCTCGGAACATTCGATGCTCCTCAGAGCTCTCTGTTTTTGCACCGGACCCTTGCACCTGACGCACTCGTCCAAGTGGTCTGAAGTTCGGTGCTTATATCCGTTGTCTACTCTTTGTGCACCATATGCTCGTCGAGTTCGGTGGCCCTACACCGGACGCGTCTGGTGGTCTGGAGAGCTCTCGGGTGCTCTCTGAGTTCGCACCAAACTCTAAGCATTGGATCGTTCGGTGCCTCCGGTTTAAACGTCCACTGTTGTGTAGTGTCTCAGGTTTTCGTCTGTTTCTTTCTCATCCAGACTTCGAATCGAGTTCCGCTTGCTACGTTGGATTCATATTCTCGCAGCGGACTTGATGAAATACTTTTGAGACCTGTTCTCACAAGTATTTTTTCTTGAGTTCTTGACTCTTTTCCCTAGGGGTTGAGAACTCCGCTTTTGATGTGTTTCAGTGCGATTTCTCCACTGACGGTGAGCTTTCATTTTTCCATTTTGTCTGAATCCCCGCTCGTGTTGCTTGGGGGAAATTGAGCACCCATCAACTAGGTTTGTGTTTGGGAAAGAGTGGACAGAATATTTCCGAGAGAAATTTGAGGCTCTCATTCACCCCCCCTCTGGTCGCTGTTTTGGTCCTTCTGACGACATTGACACAGCCGAGGTATCACCTTTAGTCAAGTTTCTTTCTGCCGAGGTCAATTCCCTTAGCGATACTGTGCTTAGATAGGATGCTTTACTTAAGCGCGCTACTCGTGAAAGAAAGGAGTTTAAGGAGAAATATGAGAGAGCGCTTAAGGACCTTGAGTTCTCTAGGTCAACTATGACTGTGTCTAAGGAGACAATGTGATACTTGTGGTGTCCATATGTTTAGTATCATTTCTTTATAGGAAAAGTATTGCACTCTATTGGATGAGCATAGCGAGCTGAAGGCTAGGCCTACTTTGTTGGGTGCATGCAAGTCTTGATTAGGCTTGCGATCTCAGCTGGCAGAGAATGAGGCTAGGATTTCTGATTTGGAAAAGGTCAGTTTAGATAGCATATTTTCTAAGTCTGATCGGTTTAAGGCTTTGGAGTTGAAGATTGAGTCTTGAAGGCACGGCAAGATGAGAACCAAAGAGGAAAACACATACCTTTGGTCCACCTTAAGCTAAGTGTCCTATAGTGAGCAACAGTTGTGGAAAAACAACCTAAGTTAATGAACTCACATGAGTACTCGCCTTCCATTAGACACTAAGTACCCAAGAGAGCGCACTAACTAGAACAGTTTCGTCGAGCGCACCCAACGGGAGAACTCGAACATCCACGTTTCCATCCAGGAACCAATAATGAGTATAGAACTTACATACTTAGTCCATTTCATACAATACATAGTCTCGAAATTTATTTATTACAATCCAAAGTTCTGAGTGCAGAAATAAAATAGCAGAATTTAAATGAACATCTAGCGGAAACGATACAAGGATCCATCTATTCCCACTAGAAGAATCCTTCACACAAGAGTTAACTCCTTAAGCTGCACCTGCAACAAGGGTAAAATAAACCCTGAGTACACAATGTACTCGCAAGACTTACCCGAAAAATGGGAATACTTTCCCGACCCTCAAGGATATGATGGGGCTATATGGTTTGCTGGTTTAACAAATTTGCCAAAAGCATTACTAAGAGTGTATTCTTATTTTCATTTTATTAGCAGCCATTTTAATTCATTAACTGACCATTCTAGGTAACCACCTGTTCTATATTCAAGCATGTGATAAGCAATCAGAACCATTTACATTATCTTGCCTGTTCCAGTTCTTACTACGGTGCTAGACCATAGCCAAGTCGTACCGCATAGCGCGGCGATTCGCGAATCAATGTAGCCCAGCTGGGTACCCCAAAACACACGCCTCATCTGTACCTCGGGCACAAACAAGACCAACCTACCACTCTCCTGTCCAGGGCTCCAGGTCCCCGTCCAAACTGGTACTCTAAGCCCCTGCACCTAAGTCTCGGACTTAGTGCAGTGCTTAGACCTCCACCCAAAAACCACCGGTAACAGTCGGTCCAGATAGAGCCGAAACCCAAGACAAGAGAGCAACAAGTCCTCCCGCTCCCATAATTAAGCAAGTATGTGCTCAGGATAAAAAGTTTGTGACCTGACTACCATCCATAGCAACGGACGGTTCCTAATCGACAAACAGTGTAACCCAATTAATCCCTGTTGGCCGCGGGACTCAACTCGTCATACCCACCAATAACCAAACCTCATCCTTGTCTAGTCATCATTTTATTTTTCACCCTCTTCCATGAGAGTAATATTATTCACCTAGTGTGAGCAACAACAGGTCACCCGTGCTACCGATAGCCTAAGCATGGTAGCTACTCGAAAGTGTACTAGTACGACTCATAGTATATATATATATATCACTGAAAAAATAGCGCCCTAAAGCGCTGAAATAGCGCGCTAATAGCGTCCAGAAGCAGCTACCGCAACGCTCATTAGTGCGCTATAGCGCCAAATAGCGCGCTAATAGCGCCGCTATAGCGATTTGACCAAGCTTCCGCTAATTTCGATAGCCCGCCATTTAAAACCATGATATATATATATATATATATATATATATATATATATATATATATATATATATATATGCATGTGGTTTTTATAGAACTCCTGAAACGTAAATGAATAACATATGTATAATTATATATTAGTGAATATAAAAAATAGGGTTATGCACCGAGGCTTGCCTTCAGCGGGCACGATGTCAGCAAAGTCAGTGATTGGTGGCTCCGGGGCGTCCTCCTGCACGAGGATCTCCTCCTCGACGACCTCGTCGTACTCCTGCTCGTCGAAGGTCACGATCTCCACTGGCTCGTTCACTATATGCATGCAATGATGATGATGCAATAATTAATAAACATACAACCACAAACCTTGAATTAGAACATGCTTACCAACTACTAAGCTAGCTCTAATGGCCAAGATATTAAGATAAACATCACTGCCAACAAACCAACAAGTTTCACCCAACAAGCACCGATATTCCTACACAAAAATTATCTAAATAAACTAAGCATAATAAATGATCTAATAGTCTAATCGACCGCACAAAAATATGAACAAACTACACCATGAAATAGATATCTATTTTAGGAACTCCACAAAATTTACATCAGAACTTCCGGACACTTGACTGATTTTATACTAATTAACAAAGGCAGCTCAAACTAAATAGACCGGAGAACTAATTAACTTATGAAGATCAGAGACTCACTCTAACCTAGCCGACGGGTTGGTTAGGCTAGAGACACCGCGAGCAGCTGGCCACGCGCAACCGAGCAGCTATGCGATGCTCTACTGCGGATACTGCGAAAAAGCTTTAGAGCAGCGGTGGTAGAACATAGAGTTTCGGGCAAGCTAACGCTGCCTCGGAATTTATCTCCGACTTTAGATAGACAACCTACGTACGCGACATCAAGAGCTAGTGTAGATCAGTTGCACATGGAAAAACCAAAATGAAACTGTGTTGCTCGGTCAAGGTTGTATGAGGCTTCATAACTCTAATCCTACATGTGTGCATTGGGGCTGATTGGAGTACCGGGGAAAAAGACCACTCGCACCTGATATACATTGATTGGCTGAATGACACATGAAAGCTCAGATTGTGAGGGTGTCTGACTTGCCATTTAAAGAAAATGTTCCGCGTGCACCCAACCACCATTTTACCAGGAGATAAGGATCAGAAGGAAATTTACTCCTTGCATGAGTGATGTGAGAGCCATTAAAGGAGATGCATGCATGGCTGTCCAATGTCTGCTGATGCTTGCTAGTTGCTGGAATTAGCACGTGTACACGTTGTGGTTAAAAAAATTAGAGGATCATGCACGCACAGCACCATCAAAGCAAGACGACGGTAATAACAGCTAGGCTAGACACAGGGCGGATGCGACGATGAAATGACGACGAATCGACGACGCCGCAGAAAAGGATCATGCACACACTAGTAGAGATCTGACCTTGTGTGACGTACTCAGTTCGTCACTGAAGATGCTAAAAACGTCACCAAGTGTAATCTGTGACGAATTTGTGACGAAAATGGGATCGTCGTAGAGGTCGCGTCACGTTTGATCTACGGTGACGAAATGGACTTTTTTTGTCACGGATGTGACTCTATTCTGTGACGAAAATACTATCGTCATGGATGTGATTTCTTTTCTATGACGCGCAGTTTTGGTCACGATTCAACGTCCGCCGTTGCGCCAAAACGGCGACGTTAACGTCGCCGTTAACGACATTTGTGACCTGTGACGGTCCGGTTTGGTCACAGATTGACCAATGCTATCGTCATAACGACCCGTTAGGAAACGACCCGACGGCGCTTGCCACGTGGCTGATGACGTCATTGCTAACCCGGATGACGTCAGCGGTGACCTGGATGCTGCGTTGCAGCCACATGGATCAATCAGATTCTGCCACGTGGCTTGTTCCGATTGGTTCTTGTTTGGTCACAGATTGCTGTTTGAAATCATCACGGAAGATGAAAGAGTTTGGTCACAGCTTGCGATGCGTTGCCGCCACGTGGCTTGTTCCGATTGGTTCTTGTTTGGTCACAGATTGCTATTTGAAATCGTCACGGAAGATGAAAGAGTTTGGTCACAGCTTGCGATGCATTGCTGCCACATGGCTTGTTCCGATTGGTTCTTGTTTGGTCACATATTCATGTTTGAAATGGTCACGGAAGATGAAAAAGTTTGGTCACAGCTTGCAATGCGTTGCTGCCACGTGGACCAATCAAATTCAGCCAGGTGTCTTGTTCTGATTGGTTGTTATATGGTCACATATTGCTGTTTGAAATCGTCACTGAACATGGAAGATGTTCGTCACGGCTATTGATTTGAAATCGTTACAAATTGCGGTTTGTAATCGTCACCGAAGACGCCATCATTTTCATCAGACAAATGCAGATAATAATTTAATTGCAATTTAGAAATTATACTAGAAAAACCACATAATTACATACTCAGTTCAGTTCCAACGAGCATACAACTCAGTTCACACCATCACCGCAATTAAGTTTCAATGAGCATACAACTCAGTTCACTACCTCATCACCACACCAGTTCACATACCACAACATCATACAATTAAAGTTCAAACATAGCAGCACTGACCAGGAGCCCTCATGTCAATGAAGAAGGATTACCATTGTCCACGAAGAGCCTCTTAATGAGCGCATTGATCTCCTCCATCGACTTGAACTTATTCTGTGTCTTCGCCTTGTACTCCTCCATGTCTCTCTGTGTCTTCGCTAGGCTTTCCTCAGCTGCTTCACTTCTCTTCCTGAGCTCATCGAGTTCACCTTGAATAGCAGCCTCTGCTGCAGCCTTTGCTTCACCTGCAAGTCGTTCCCGAAGCTCGCTTTCATCTGATGATTTTGACTTGCAGGACGCTGGTGTTTTCATGCCAGCGCTCTTCAGGAAATGGGTTGAGCTGCTCTGGGAGAGCACCTTAGACACAAGCTCCACTTGATGGTGCCATCCCACCTTCATCAACAGGTTCAACTCTCAAGTTTTCCATATCAACCTGAAATATCATGGACATAAAACAGTCACATGTTAATGGTTGACAAAGAACAAGATGAGAGATGTTACTTATTTCAGTTCCAAGAGGAAGACATGTGACACAAGATGAATTTAGCAAACAAATTAACTTACGAGTGCGTCCATTGCTGCATAACTAAGGCCATGTTTCTTGTTGGTATGGCAGGTCTGGAAGGCCTCCACCGCATCTAGTTCTTCACTCGGATCTAAGATAGGTTCTTCTCGGATTCTCTTCTTCTTCTGTTTCGTGGATAAACAATGACAACAAAATTTGTCTCAGATTTCATACAAGAGAATTAGCTCAGTGCAAATGTGTATGGAGACTAGTTCAATGTACTTTGAACTTACATATTCATGCAAGTGTGCCACGTAGCAGCGAGAACCCGTAGCCTGTTGAAACTTGACTTCACCGCGGTTCTTCTTGTTCTTTTCACAAGTTTCCTACAAGAGAATTAACATGTCAGATGAGATTATAGGTTCAAAACGAAGAGATCTTTGGAAACTGATTGTGAAACAAGCATATATGGCAAGATACCCATACCATGTTCTTTGGATCAAACCACTTTGCAGTTAGTGCCCTCCACTCTTCATCAGTCATGTAAGGAATAGGAGAAGTTGTAGGTACACTATTTGCAGGTACACCATTGAAGTATTTCTTCTTCAGCCGATAACGATTATTTTTTATCGCAGACCGCATCATATCAGTGCAAGCTTTAGTTGTTGCATCATTATTAGGAATGGTCAAGCGTCCCTAGGTAAATGAGAATTCCATAGTTAGTTAGTCAGTTCAGGTTAAGCATGTATACAAGTTAAGCATAAAATAAGTAATGCACTTACATTTAGCTGTGTTACAAAAGTCTTGTAGTATTTGTCGCCTTTCTTGTAATCTTTCCAATGAGGTAGGACAGGCATGTTTTCCTGAACAATGATTCCAGCCTCTGATGCAAACTTGGCAGCTTGGACAGGATCATAAGGCCTTTTATTTCCTTCATCAACAACTATGGGCAATCTCGTTTTCATAGCTTTTGTCATCTTGTCCAGCTGTTTTCCCTTAGTGGCTTCCCTAGGTCTCCTTGGAGCTCGCTCTGCAGTAGCTACAAAATAGAATCCGTATTTGATGAAATGTTTTAGTTTCATGTAAATGAGCAAAAGAGATGTCATAGTTCAATTAAAAAAAACCTATAACTTGCTTGAAGTTCCTTCACCTCCATCTACATTGCCTTCATCACCACCTGTACTGTCAAGACCAACAACTCCACTGTCTTCCTCTGCAGCTTGTCTCTCATGATCAGTAACTCTAGGTGTAGCACAACTGTCTGGTATGGCATCACCAGCATCTGTACGAGCCTCTACATTGTCCCCATTTGTAGCTTCAGTATTAAGCCTTTTTGATGATCTTCTTTGGACTCCAGAATGATGCACCTGTGATTCTAAAGCTGCCCTCACCCTCTTGTTCCTACTTCCTGGCGGCATGTTAGGATTTCTCTTCTTTGACTTTGAAGTGAGGGTTTTACTTGTACCCCTAGTAGGATACTGTGCAAAAAAAGTCAGTCATGTGCAATATTAAGCAAGACTATATATTAATTACAAGTATGAAATAAACAAGATGAATCTGAAAAGCAGGATCATATATTAAAGATCGGATTGAAAACATTCAAATGCAATTCAAATTTTCCCCATCCACTACTTGGAAGGTTAAAAAAGCACCTTAATTGCCAGGGGTTGTGGCTGCTCATCAGATTCAGTGTCATCATTATCATCATCACTATCTCCTTGCTCATCATCGCCAAGGAGATACTCTGATGACTCCGAATCTGAACTGTTGGTTTTCTTGTTTCCTGATTTTCCCCCTTGGTTGATGAAGGTTGTGGTATAGAATTATTAACCTCAGCAGCTAGATGTTCCAGTCCCATTGCTTGCAATTTCTTTTTATTCTCCACCACACGTATATCCCGCAACCTCTCATAATCGGTTATTGGAGGTGGTATTACTTGCAAGATAGCACAATGTGTGTCTATTAGTTCATAAAAAGGAGTTTACTAAGAACTAGAAGTTCATACTAATTGGGTACATAAGAGGGTAGGAGTTTACTAAGAAAGAGATGGGATAGGGTTTTTTTAGAAAAGGGACTATATTAATATCCCAGCTTCAGCATCGACTAATATCCGAGCTAAAGGGGAGTAGGAACTGTATGAATGAGAGAAAACTGAATTTGTGAACAGTGGAGGTGTATTACCTTCTTCTTGTGCAAGTTTCTTTTTGCATTGCCCCCTAGTTGCAACCATCGAGGTCCTCAAAGGGGAAGCGGAGCTGGGGCGGTGAACCCTTGTCGACGAGGAAGCAGCTCAAGTGTGAAGTCCTCAGCGATGACCCAAATCCTGCGATGATTAGGGTTACATCATTGCGAGTGAAATGCGAATGGGGCCAAAATGTTCTAGGGACAAGATAGAAAGGGATGCGGCGACCGAAGTAGTCGGTGACGACGCAACTCGTCGCCGGCTGTGCTAGGCGACGAAGTAGTCTGCCGCTTTGGTGGGGTGGAAAATAGGTTGAAAGGGGGAGGGGAACAACTTGTCGACGACGGTTGTATTCCAGCTAGGCGATGAGGTACCTGGTCATCGTGGTGGAGGAAGCAGCTCGTCGACGATGGTTGACTGCAGGCGGCGGCTGCGGCGGCTAGGGTATGAGAAATGGGGGGGACTCACAGGAATGGATCGAATTAAGGGGATAAATGGGTGATTAGAGGCGGGATAAATTTTCGGTACAACAAGTTGGGGACTAATTAGTGGCGGGATAAATTAAGGGGACTAAATTTTTTGGCGCTCTTTTTTTTGGGCACAAGCTGTGGTATGTCGTAGTTAAGTAAAACTGCATCGAAATAATGCTAAAATCACTTCAATATCGTAGTGGTAAGGCATGTTGATTTTGGTGCCATGCTCCTGGGTTCGAACCCTTTAGGAGGCTACTTTTTGTTTTTTCTAGTATTTTTGTGATCTTCACTTTTTTATTTTTCCTATGTCTTTTTTCCTTGGATCCATGTATATTTTGGATAGCAACGACAAGGGTTCACCAACTCATCCATGTGCACATTTTTTTACAACATTATACACCACAAAGAAACGACATACGAATTGATAACTGATTCATACGATACATTTACCAACTCATCCACACATAATACCAAACAAACTGTAGTTCATACATTGATCAACTACTTAAAAACAGTGACATAGAGCCAAACACACACTCACACAAAAAGGTCACTTCAACATATGAACGACAAGCATGTCAATCAGAATACCTACGAGCACATAAGCTACAAAACAGGCATCAAGAACAACCTGCATGCCCTTCTTGTCTGCAATCTCCATCTCCTTCTTCTCGACTTCAGGTTTCACATCATTAGTCGGATATTCAACTTGCATCTATAGTTTCCAAAACTCATTTGCAAGTCTATTCATCGATTGATTCAATAGTTTCAGCTCTTCGCTACAATGAACACAACAAGCAGAACCAGGAACATCCTTCCCTGTCTGCAAACTCATTTGTTCCACAACCATCAGCTGCTCCTTAGAGCGGATGTAGGGGCAGGTAGTATCATCATCCTTCGATCAAAACAAATGATGTAAAATCAGCCAACCATCGACAAAAAGTGAGCACAACAATGTCAGAAAATAGACCTTGATGTTACATGGACACTTGAGGAACCATTGGCCAAGTGTCGCCTCCTGCTTGCTCTGGATCCTAACCAAAGGAATATGGCAATATGGGCACTCCCTTCTTTTGCTGGGTGATGAGCTCGAGCACGCGGAATGCTTCATCGGCGGCAAGCTCGTCATCTGATGGCGCTCAACGAGGTGGTAGCTAGGGTTTGCGGGTGAACAGGAGAGGCAGAGAAGAGAATGGAGTAGATGAACGGGGACGAAAGGTCACAGAGTGGCGCTGTGGCATGGCGGATGGTGGTTACTGTTGTGGGTGCACTCAGGGGGCAAGAACTACTCGTGGGCGCGCTGGCGGTTGTGTTGAGCGGCGGTGCGGTGGTCGTCGGCTGATTGAGGGGATTGGGGGATTGGGGGGTGCTGGCCGTTGGGAGTAGAGGCTGACAGGGTAGGTCCACCTGGTTAGGCCTTTAGATGGGTGGACTCGGCTGACCATGGTCAAGAGGCTGACCGATGGGCCCTAGCACGCCTAATTTCTTTCAAAACTGATTTTGGGATAGCAAGTGATCTCAAATTTAAAAACCTATAACAAGAGAGTTGTAGAACTCATCGAGATCTACAAATATTGTTTTACCCAAAACTCCATTTGACAAAGTTTTAACAAATTAAAATTTTAATTTAAGTAGATGACAACTTTTAGCAAGATTTTGGAAGTTTAAATGAGCCCAAATTAAAAAGTCATGAATACCAAGTTTTCATAACTCATTGAGATCTACATTTCATATGTAGGCTGTTTTTTCGTTTGAGAAAGTGAACATAACATGTGGTACATATTTTACATATCACTCATAGTTTCTTAAACTATATGAGTGATCTATAGGATTAGTGAACAATGTGTATCACCACTTTCTCAAATGAAAAAAATGACCTACATATGAAATGTAGATCTCATTGAGTTATGCAAACTTGGTATTCATGACTTTTTTTGGGGGTCATTTAGTGTTACAAAATCTTGGTTGACTTTATCATTTTAGTAAATTCAAGATATTTCTTTGTAACATGAAAACATCTTCGAAGTAATATCAGTAACAATATGATATCACTATGTAGTATGATTTTAGATATTTTTAGGAAAAAATCATCTAATTTGAAGCTCAAATGAGGGAGAAAAACCTATTACAAGTTGTAGCAAGAGATTAAAAAGAAAAAATGTGTGTTGAACGGCGGCTGATTCGGGGTGAGGGTGGGGATTGAGCGGGAATCGGGTATTTCGGGGGGGGGGGGGGATTGGGGGCTGCTGGTCATTGGGAGTAGAGGCTGACAGGGTAGGTCCACCTGGTTAGCCCTTTAGATGGATGAACTCGGCTAACCTTGGTCAAGAGGCTGACCGATGAGCCCTAGCACGCCTAACTTCTTTCAAAACTGATTTTGGGATAGCAAATGATCTCAAATTTAAAAACATATAACAAGAGAGTTGTAGAACTCATCGAGATCTACAAATATTGTTTTACCCAAAACTCCATTTGACAAAGTTTTAACAAACTAAATTTTGAATTTAAGTAGATGACTACTTTTAGCAATATTTTGGAAGTTTAAATGATCCCAAATTAAAAAGTCATGAATACCAAGTTTTCATAACTCATTGAGATCTACATTTCATATGTAGGCCGTTTTTTCATTTGAGAAAGTGAACATAACATGTGGTACATATTTGACATATCACTCATATAGTTTCTTAAACTATATGAGTGATCTATAGGATTAGTGAACAATCTGTATCACCACTTTCTCAAATGAGAAAATGACCTACATATGAAATGTCTGGTGGAGGGGTTGATGGAGAAGGACATGACGATCGAGCGGCTGAAGCATCGGGTGAAGCAACTGGAGAAGAAGAAGTAGGCCAGGCAAGTCTGGTGGAAGCACCTCGACGCCTAATTGTACATATATGATGCAGACTACTATGAAGCATCTAGATGGCTTTTGCTTGGTTTTTTGGATGTATGAGGAAGTGTTTTGGATGAACCTCGTAGTCCTAGCTCAATATGTGGTGGTCTTATGTAGTCTTTTAGGATATAGTGATAGAAGTATGAATAACTTAGAAACTGGTGTTGGATGTATGAACTTAAGTCTCACTTGGTGATGGATGTAAGAACCTTATAGCAATAATGTTTATCTAATCTGCCTTGTGTCATAGCAGCCTGATGGTTTTTCCAGCGATCTTATATATAATTGTGATGTACAATAATCAGAAGTCATATAATTATGTGATGTAATATAATCTCAACTCATATAATTCTCTGCTGTCAAATAATGTCAACTATAATTCTGAGGAAAAAAAAACTGAACTCAACAAAAAAAAACTCTACTGAACTATGTGCATAAAGTCCAGCCCAGTATCCATACTACAAATCATCATCTTCATCATCTGTGGACATGACATCATTGTTGTCAATGCCACCATCACTACAATATTGCTCCACTGTATCATCCTCATTCTCACTCTCTTCAAGATTAATAGCAACTTCCTTCTTGTTTCTTATAAGTTCCTGTAAATTGCCTTCAATTATAGTGGCTTGTCCACCTTCAACATTGTGCAAAACCTGATTATCATCACCTTCTTGCACTACATGCTCAGTATCAGAACAATCATCATCCTGATGCACATCATGACTGCCCTATTTTGTTTCAACCACATCATAAATATTCCTATGTTCAAATTTCTGCACAACTCGCCAATCTCTACATTGTGGAGTTGTATCTTGCAGGTAAAATACCTTTTTTGCTTGCTCTGCCAAGATGAAAGGATCTGTTTTGTACCAAAATGATTCCACATTGATGAATTTGAAATGTTTGTCATCTCGTAGGCCACAGTCTTGCCTACTTGGTTGTACCAATCGCATCAAAATAGAACCACCGTCCGACGAACTTGATAATCTGAGGGATATAGCAACTCAATAACCTCTTTAAGGACACCATAAAAATTCATGCTATTTCCAGCGTGTGAACCTTCAGTCATTACACCACTGTTTTGTGTCTGCATGAACTTCTCACGATCTGCAGTGCTATACCGCACTCCATTAATCTTGCAACCAGCACTAATCCTAACTCGCTGAACTAGACCACATGACAGTGCCCATAGTCCTTCGCTAACTGATTCTGGATTCTCAATGCGCTTCTTTTCAATCTGTTGCAACAAAATTACTCAGGCCACCATTTACATATGGATAATAATGCATTTACTATGCCTATAAACAAAATACCGAGTGACTTACATGGGACTTAAACCACTTTGCAAATCCCTATTCGACCATTTGATCTACTTCATCTGGAGGTGCACCTTGCTGCACTAACTCCTCCTGTACATGCTGTAGGAAAAAATTGATTCGTAAGAATGATTCTAAATTTAAAAAATAAAACACAAACAAAATCTCAAACATACTTACTCCAAATAGTCCTCTGCTTCTTCAGCATTATGCAGCACATACCAAACTAACTTATTCATGACAGCATGATCAATGTACTCGGTCGTACTAGCTCCAACAAGAGTAGCACCATGCTTAAAAACAGATATGTCATTAGGCAATGGCATCTCTGTACCACTATCGTCGTCCTGGTTAAATTTAGTGTCAACATCCTCCATGTACCTAGAACAAAAGGTCAAGGTGTCACTTGCCATATATGCCTCAACAATTGATCCTTCAGGCCTAGCCCTGTTCCTTACAAAATTCTTCAAAGTGCCTAGTTACCTTTCTATTGGGTACATCCATCCATACTGAACAGGTCCTCTAAGCAGTGCCTCATCGAGAAGGTGGACACACAGGTGCACCATGACATCAAAGAAGACAGGTGGAAAGATTTTCTCAAGCTTGCATAGGATCAATGGAATTTCTTCTTTCAGTTGTTTCACAACATCTATCCTTAGATTTCTACTGCATAATTCCCTGAAGAAGGTCCCAGCTCTGCAATTGCTTCATATACATCCTTCCTCACTAGTCCTCTAAGGCCAGTGGGTATGATTCTTTGCAGGAGTATGTGGCAAGAATTTGTCTTCAACTTTCCAACCACCCTTGAACCATCTTCACTTATGTATCTTGCTAGGTTAGCCGCATATCCATAAGGAAACTTGATACCTTTGAGAAAATTGCAAAACTCAACTTTCTGATCCTTTCCCAACACATATGGAGCTGGTAGAGCCTTGCAGACAGAGTTTCTATCCTGCTACAAGTGCAATTCATGTCTTATGCCCATATCAAACAAATCTAGCCTAGCATTTTGTGTGTCCTTGGACTTGCCTACTATATTGAGTAATGTGCCAAGAATATTTTCACATACATTCTTCTCAATGTGCATCACATCGAGATTATGTCGAAGCTTCAAATGTTCCCAATATGGCAATATCCACAACCTACTTTTGCGGCTATAAATCTTTGGACCGTCACTGCGCTTCCTTTTATTTATAGTAATATTGTCGTCATGCTTCCCTAGCCTGACATCTTTCACCTTGTCTAGCTCCTGTCAGACCTCCTCCACAGTAAACTTGTCAGACTGATCTTTCTTTTCACGCTTACCATCAAAAGCCAAGATGTTCGGCCATTCGTGTGTCATTTTAAGGTAACGACGATGTCCAATGTAGCATATCTTGTTCCTTATTCCCCGAGACAATGGATCCTTATCGCAATGAATACATGCATAATACCATTTTGTTGTTCACCCAGATAACGTGCCCAACGCTGGATAATCATGTACACACCACAACACATCAGCACAAAGCTTGAACTTGTTACCTGTACATGCATCTAAGGTACTGACACCCTTCCATAGCTCGAGCAGTTCTTCGATTAGGGGCTGAAGGAACAAATCAAAATCCTTTCCTAGAGATCTTGGACTTGGGATGACTAAAGACATAAAGCAGTTTGTTGGATTCACACATTCCCATGGTGGGAGATTCAGCGGTGTCAGAAGCACTGGCCACATACTGTATTGTGTACTCATGTTGCCAAATGGATTGAATCCGTCGGTTGCTAAGGAAAGCCTAAGGTTCCTCGGATCAGCTGCAAAATCTGGTTCCCTCCTATCAAAGTCCTTCCATGCTTCCCCATCAGCTGGATGGCTCATCACATTGTCGACTGGCTTCCTCACCTTCTTGTGCCATTGTGTTTCCTTAGAAGTTCGTTTCGAAGCATAAATTCTTTTCAAACTTGGCAAGAGTGGAAAGTGCCTCAAAACCTTATGTGGAACCTGCTTCGCCCCTATTTCATCTTTCCATCTGGACTCCTGGCATACTGGGCACGCAGTCAACTTAGCATAACCTTACAAAACAACACACAATTGTTGGTGCAGACATGGATGTTTTTGAATGCAAGACCCAATTCTTTAAGATATTTCTTGGCATCGTCATATGATTTTGGCGGTAAATGCTGTATTGTTGATTCGATAATGAGACTTCATATACAACATCCTCACCATAAATGAAAATTTTGAATGGCTAGAACCGGGCTAAGCACCTTCTTCGCATCTTCAAGAACTCTTCCAAAACTTGGTTGTTCTCCATCAGCCTATGCCGCTGCAAACAGTTCGCCTATCATTTCTGGTACTCCATGATCATCATCGTAAACATCATCGTCCCCATCCTCATGTATCCCAAAGTCATGATCATGTCCTTCGGCCTCCTGATCTATACCGTCATCATCAATTACAACATCTGCAGGCTCCCCATGATAAATCCACCTGGTGTATGTAGGTGACATTCCATAAATGTGTATATGGGTTTCTACTTGAGTCTGACGCATCAGTCTTCGATTATGACAATTGATGCACGGACAACGGGTTGTGTTTGTCTTCGGGGAATTTTTCACTAACAAATTTCATAAACTCTTCAACTCCCTTCACATATGCAGGAGTGAATTGTTTCCCAAAAACCCAACTTCTATCCATCTGTCGTCACAATAAAAGTAACCTGGCTTGTATTAACTCCCTAACTGTGATTGAAGTAAACACAATTCAAAACCACATCTAACTCATGTATATATCAATAAAATTCGAACACAAATCGAACCTTATGTACCCGCGACCAAATCCCCCTGCTTTCCCCGTGCAATGAATGCCGACGCAGTTCTCCAGTCCTCAGGCCGCCGCGACCAATTCGTTTCATCACTACGTGGACCAAACATGGAAAATTATTTATGACCATCTCAAAACATAATTTGTGATGAATAATTTCATCATTACAATGAAGCGCACAAACAACATGTTCTATGATGAATCGCGTTTGGTAATACATGACGTTCCTGCCGCCTTCGTCATTAAAAGTCAAGCCAAAACTTCATCCCGAGTACTTTGTGATGCCGCCAAATTTTTTGTCATAGAAAGATATCATTCTGTGACCAAAGTTGCCAGCGTCACTAGAAAATCGTCACAGAAGGTCAGATCTCTACTAGTGACACACACACTCGGTCAGGAGCAGCGGTAACACACGTAGCAACACATGCAACAAGCAGAGTCGGGTAGCCATGCGAGGCATGGCTGACCACGCGACGTCGAGCAACGACGCGGGATGACTGCGCACACAAACCCGACAACCCAAGAGTGCGCTCGCACAATTAATCAGATTGCTAAATACATACGAATAAACTTTTGAACCTGACAATAACTATTGGGTTAACTTTCATTTAACATTTTTATTCAATATTAAAGGTAACGAGAATTTAACCACACAATTCATCTCATGCATTAATTTATAAACATGATCCTCATGACATGATTTAATAAGTTGATTTATGAGTAACACTGAGGGTGTTACAACAGTTGGGTATGATGATGAGTCAGTTCAGGAGGGGAACTAGCAGTCCGGGTTTAGGCTTTGCTATAGGTGGTAACGGCGAGATTTCCTATGGCAAGATTGGTGAATGTACTAGATGAAGCCCGAGTGAGAAACCTACCACTACTCCCAAGCTAACCAAGATCATCCCACCTAAGCCTACCTAGCCCACTATGAGAGATAAAGTGTTTGAGGAACCTCCAAAAGGCCCACCATAGAAGCAAGTGTTGATTCCAATACCGAACTATCTTAGGAACCCACTTGATACTCTGCTTAACATCTCTAAGGATCCCCTTCCTAAGACCAAGTTAGACAGAGTGAGCTATTCTCACAAGAGAGTGAGTCAACCACCACCCAAGTGAGAGGTGAGGTACCACTATGACTATTGCCATAGGGAATTAGGGATATGCACTTAGTTGATTTTTGTTTTAGGAGGAAGAGAGATGATCGGCGTGAGTATGAGTTTACACGTATCGTCCACCAATTGGCGTACATGATCGCCTATTCAAAGGCACATTTCTAGGTCGAGAGGTGCAATGTCTCAAGGTGCTAGGCCTTAGGTGACGAGACCACGTGGTGGTTATGCCCAGCGAGGTACCGGTCATGACCCATACGACTTTGGGCCATGTGACAGTAGCTTTGTCTCCCATAGCTCTAGCGGACCATGTTTTCTCTATCGTGGTGATCGCTATCCTCCCATGGGACATGGAATGCTTGGTATTTTTCCTAACACTTTTCAGGGGCAAATGACCCAACACTAGTATCCTTCATAGTTTAGTAACCCCAGTGTTGCGCCATTTGCTTACCTCATGTCTTTCTACTGATTCAGGATGGAGGACTAGAGAACACTTGGCTTTTAGATTCTAAATGCTCGTGCCACATGACCGGAAGTGCCAAGTGGTTTTCTAGCCTTGACCCCATGACCCACAATGAGTACTTCACTTTTGGGGATACAAGCAAAGGTAAGGTTGTGTCCCGCGGGTCCATTCGGGTCAATTTGAGTTTTGTTTGGACATTGCATTGGTTTCAAACTTGCATTTTAAGTTGATCTCAGTTTTGCAACTCCTTTACAAAAAGTTTTAAATTTCCCTATATTATCATGAATAGAAATTGAATATAAAATCAATTTAACTTCTATTTTGCAAAGTGGTAAACTAGGGTGTTACAAGGACGATCATCCCAACGATCCACTCCACGGTTACATACATCAATTTTCAGAGATACGGATCTCCATCCCCAACATAAGCGAAGCTGACGCCATCGAGTCCTTTGTTAAGGGCCTCCATTATCACAATGACTTGTGTAACAAGCTGTTGCGAAAGAGACCTAAGTCAATCCAAGAATTGCTCGACGTCACCAAAAAGTGGGCAGAGACGAATTGCGTGATTAAAGAAGACGTTAGTCGACCACCACTCCTCGACAAAGTGCTACATTGATATACTCCCAGGCAAAGTGCTACATTGATATTTTTTGTGTTATTGCGAAAATATCCAACATTCATAAGAAATATCAACACATAGCCCCCCCTATCGGGAGGCTTAGCACTATTATCACCCATTTCTATTGGTAAGTGGCCTGGTGAACCTATGTGCAATTGTGATGCCGGAGTAGATCAATGTAGGAGTCGAGTAGATTTCTGTGAACCTTCAACGAACAGGGCTGCTGAAAGCTCAAGTGTGTTTTTTGTTAATTGATGAAACCTGACTAACCCTAGTGCTTAAAGTGCATGATCTAGCTAGGGTGATCCACCTTGACATGTGAAGCTAGAAGGATGATCATGATGGATCAAGTGCTCCATGGACAAGGAAAAGAAGAAAGAGAAAAACAAAAATGGGCTCAAGTCAAAGGTATATCATAGGGCCATTTTTGGTTTAAGTGATCAAGACACTATAGAAAGTGTAATCACATTTAGGATAGATAGCCGTACTATCAAGAAGGGAAAAGGTGTTGTGATTGAGGTTATCAAGTGCTACTAGGTGGTCTCATTCATGCATACGCATTAATCAACCTAGTAACATAACCTTCTTAAAATTCTTGTAAAAACATGCTAAACACCTGCACTAAGAAGGTACTCTAAGTGTTTGGCACATTAGAGAAAGGATCGAAAAAATAGAAATGAGAAAAGGCGAAGATAGAGGCAACGAACACTGGAGACGGACGCTAGATCAAGGCATCAGTCCGTCCGTTGAGCAAACCCTAACTCAGCCTCAGCGCAGACTTTGCAACGGACGCTGGCGAGCGTCCGATGGCTATGCGACAGATGCGTCTAACAGAGTTGGGAGCTCTCTGGATTCTCTCTGTACTCGCGATGGACGATGTCGACGGACGCTAAAAAGACCGTGACGGACGCTGGGCTAGACTCAGACGAGCGTCCGATGGTTTGAATACTCACTGACACGAAGGCGACAAATGCTCCAGAGCGTCCGACGGCAAGGCAACGGACGCGCCCGATGGACTCTGGAGCTCTCTGGACACTCTCTGGACACGTGACGGACGCTAGCGACGGAGCGTCCGATGCAACATTGAACAACGTCCGTTGGACACGACTCAGCAGTAACGACTAGTTTTTGAGAGGTGTATATTTAAGTCCCATGGCCGGTTCAAGATCACTCTCTTGCCCCATTTCATTCTTGCATACACTAGTGAGCTCTTGAGCACCTCTCCCACTCATCTCTTTGATCATTTGTTCATCCCAAAAGAGATAGAGTGCATCCAAGTGCATTGCTTAGTGATTTGCATCTAGTAGCACTTGGTGTTCATCGTCGTCATGGTTTTCTTGTTATTCTTGGTGTTTGCCAACACCTAGACGGCTCGGGCGGTGGAGAAGCTTCAACACGTGTTGGAGATTGTTCGTGGCCGGCTTCGTCAATTGTGAGAGGGCTTGTACCCACCTCGGCGGAGTGCCAAAGGGTAACTCTAGTAAATTGCTCGTGTCATTGAGTTACTCTCATTTGGGTGGATTCTTATGGCGCTCGAGTAGTGGGCTAGGCTTGTGATTGCCTATTAGCCACCGAATCACCATTTGAGTAGTCGACACAACGAGGACTAGCTTGGTGGCAACCAAGTGAACCTTGGGAGAAATATCTTGTGTCAACTTGTCTCCCGGCTACTCTTTGGTATTCATTGTGATTGGTTCTTCATATTGACGTCCATCCATCACAAGGCATCAGTATAACAATCACTTCTATCCTTTGTATTTACATTCTTCATATCTTGTGTAGTTAGCTCTCTTGCTAGTTAGCTTTTCTTGTTAGTTGTTCTTGCTATCTTGTGTTGAGTGTCTTAGGTTCTTGCTATTGTTTGTTAGACACTCAATTGACTAGAATTGCTTGGATAGGTGGCTTTGCACCCCTAGTAGAGCTAGAGCAAAAAGCTTCGCTTAAGTTTGGCAAAATCATGAAGAAGAAGGGATATTGAGCTAGAAAGAGAAGAGATAACTTCAAGATCAAGGAGTATGTGAGAAGATGCTACAAGTGCAAGAGCACCGATCACATGATTGCAGATTGTCCCAATCATAGTGATGATGATGAGAAGAAGAAGGACAAGCATGACAAGAAGAAGAAGAAGCTATCATTCACCAAGAAGAAGAAGGGTGAATCATATATGGTGACTTGGGATAGTGATGATTCTTCCTCCGATGATGAATCTAGTGATGATGAGAGGAAGAAGTCGAAGAAGAAGGCATTGGCAAGCATTGCTATCAACAACAATCCATCCATCTTCAACACTCCATCATGCTTCATGGCTAAGCCAACGAAGGTAAAATCATGTGATGATAGTGATGATGAGGAGGAGTACTCCAAGGAGGAACTCATGGATATGATGGAGCAAACTTATACTTGCTTCGAGACAAAGAGGAAGGGGTGCAAAGAATTGAACAAGAAGCTTAAGGATCTTGAACAGTCCTTTGATGAGATCAATGGTACTCATGAGAGGCTAGTGGAAGCCCATGAGAAACTTGAGAGGCCTCACAAGAAGCTTGAAAAGGCTCACTCCTCCCTCCTTGATCAAGACAAGGATAAGGTTGTTGTGTCATGTGATATTGGAGTAACTTGTGATATTCTTGATGAATCATTTTTCACTCCTATCATTGTTGCACCAACCGAAACACAATGTAGCACATCCACTTGCACATCCACTAGTGATAGCTCAAAGGATGATGCTACACTAGTGAGTGAAAATGAAAAATTGAGAAATGACATTAATGAACTCACTCATGCTTTGGGTAAGGCATATGGTGGAGATGCCCGCTTGCTAAAGTGCTTGGGTAGCCAAAGATTCTCTCTTAGCAAAGAGGGATTGGGCTATACCCCCAAGAAAGGCAAGGAGGCCTTTGTAACTCCAAAGCCTAGCTTTGTGAGAAGCAATGGTCGGTTTTGCAATAGCTGCAAGCAAGTGGGGCATGTTGACCAATATTGCAAACTTAACATGAGCCAAACAAAGTTTGCTAAAGCCACCTCTATTCATTTTGATTCATGTTATATGCTTACCAAGGGTAGAGATTGTATCATGGCTAAGTATGTTGGTACACCCATTGTTGGCCCAAAGAAGAAGGCAATTTGGGTGCCAAAATCCTTGGTCACTAACTTTGGAGGACCCAAACAAGTATGGGTACCTAAGAAGAACTAATTTGATTTTTAGGTAAATTACAAAGACGGAGGAAGGCATTGAGTGCTTGATAGTGGGTGCACTCAACACATGATCGGGGATTCTAGAATGTTGTTGATGGCTATTAACACCTAATTTTAGCCATCAACTATTGCACAAAATGATAAGAAATAAACTACAAAGCATAGTTGTAGGGTTTGATTCTAACGAGTTCCACGAGTTTTGGTGTTCTCACTTGTTTTGCATGACATTCAAGTTTTACTATATTAAAGTACCTCAAATAAGGAATTAGAGTACACCATTGCGAAGAGCTCGTTGAGCCGATTGAAACAGACCTAACAGTTGGTATATTTGGAGCCCCGATGAGAAAGATATCAACACCGCAATGGAATTCAACTTGGGAACAATCTAGAACATACCGGAACTATCACCCACTATATATTTGAGGGATTAAATTTCTAGAATCCCATAGCTTTGATAAATCTATAATTTCCAGGGACAATTCGAGAGAATCGTAGAAGATCTAGTTATCAGAATAATTATGGGAAGAGTCTCGCGGGGAAATAGTTTCCATTGTACTCAGGAAGGGTCCAGAAGGCAACCAAAGGAAGCGGGGCCCGAAAGGCCGAGATAGGGTGCCGGCCGGCCCAAGCCCACGCCGGGCAGCACGCTACAGTAACGGGTCCAGACCCGCTTCTGGAAGCTTCCTCCATCGCCTCCTAGGATGCATCTTGACCGTGTTTAAAGGTCGGTTTGATCTCAGGGCTACGGTTGATCCCACTGGGATATAAATATAGGGACAAACTCCCCTCTCTAGGGAATCTCATCTCATTATTCTTCTCTAGAGCAAAAACTAGGGTTTCAATTATAAGTAGAGAAGGAGAGAGGTCCCTCTAGTTGTCTAGATCTAGTTCTTCTAGTTCTAGCTCATCTAGTTGTAATTAGAGGTGAGAGAGACAGAGAGGAGGAGAGAGGTAGGAGGAGCCAGATCTGTCGAATCTTCCTCCACATTGTACCTTTGCAGCATCTGGTTCGGAGCAATCTCCAGGTTCTTCATTTATTATTTCTAAGTATCTTATTTCAGTTCTTACTTTATTCTATCTACGGGATCTTCGCTCGTATTGAGTGCTCTAGTCTTCACGGAGCTAGAGTAGTAATTAATAGGTTAGGCGTGGTGCCTAGTCTTGCAATTACCTGAGTTTGCGCTCAATCCCACAGATAGTTGTGGTAGCCCCCAGAGGTGACAACTCTGTAAGGCCTTTGTAGTCCACCACGTTCGGGTTGGTGTTTCGTAGAGCTTTTGGCAGCCTCTCCCGACTACCTTTTTCCCAGTCTATATCGAGAGTCGAGAAGGTACTGTTGCTCCAAAGTAGGTAGATTATCGTGGGCCTTTGATTAGAAAGACCCTTTAGAAAACTCTAAAATCTCTCTTTACCTAGTTATCATTCTTTATCTAGTTATCTCTTTCTACCTAGTTATCATTCTTTCATTAGATGTTCTTAATATATCTTACCCACTAAGAAAATAATAATATATCTTATCTACCATTGGATGGTCTTTGTTCTTTATAAGTTCACTTCGTGTTCCCCGTGGAAATCGATACCCTTGGAATACTCACAGGTGAAAGCTACAGCGGTATCCGTGCGCTTGCGGATTTATCTGTGTGCGTTAAGAAATACCAACAAGCTTTCTGGCATCATTGCCGGTGAACGGTAGATGTGCTAGTTTCGAACTATGGACATCCATTTTCCTTTTTCCTTTTTACCATCTTTCTTATCTTACCAAATTCATAAATACTCTACTCCAAAGGGTGACTAGTTGGAGACTCCACCTTCTTCACCCCTCGTTCTTATAAATGGCTATGAGCTTCGCCCTGCTTGTATAACCATAGTTTGGGAGCAATCTTTCTCTAGTCTTGGTTTAGTTTTAAATCCAGTTGAAAATATGAATCATCCAAGTATAGAGGAGGCCCCAAACAAGACCAATTTGAGAGTCACCAATCCAAGTGGAATTTTGAACATACATCTAGCATTAACCATAGAGATTGGAGAGGAAGATGACATCAGTGAGCATAAAATCTATTCCATAACTATCTCAAACCCATGCTCATATGAGACATCCCTCAAACCCATTGGTCTCTTTATCATTAGTACACATGACATCTCCAACACCCTAACACTTTCTGTTTACAAAAACTTCAAAAGGGTGGTTATCGATGCATATGTTTATCATAAATATTGCAGATCTCGTTGTGTTTAATCTTGAGATAGGTAATAGAAGGGAAACCTATACACTAATACACATATTTAAAGGTTTCCCTAGGACAATCTTAGTGTCCTAAAACAAGCACCTCTATAGTGTATGTTTATGTTTTGAAGTATTTTCATATATCTTTTAAATTATGCATGGTGCTTAGTTTAAATCAAAGGTATTTTGATTTTACTTGTAAAGGCTTTTAAATTAAGCATGGTTCTTAGGTTAAAATGTCTTCCTAAATTAATCTAGACATGTTTAGGTTGATTTTTGAACTCATAGTATCCTAGAGTAGATATTGGATATTTTGTTGGACTAACCCCTATAGACTGTAGAAAAACTTTCAATATCAAATTGGGAGTATGCATGCGTAGGGAAAGGAGAAAAGTAAAGAGTAAAATGGTAGCCTGAAAAAAGAAGTTGAGTTGTTTACGTAAGCCTTCACACCCCGTTGTTGACCCCCCCCCCCCGAGTAAGGAGCCCTAAAAGAAATCTTCTTTTGCTGGTCATGCAAGTGGGGAAGCGGGAGTGGCGTCAGAGTAGAGCTTTCACACCAAAGGAGTCCTGAGATGAACTCACACTGGAGATAAATAGAGACACATGAACCTCAACAACTTTCACAAGGGAGATGCAGCTAATTCATCATAATGGATTACATGGAGCAAGGAGAAGACAAATGACAAAATCTACATCCGCTCAATCCATGGACGAAGGTGAACAAACTTCAAGACTAGGTCAACAAAAATTTCAATATCGGAAGAACAAGGATGAGAGAGAAGTGGAACAAGAAGAAAATTCGTTAATGCACAACTAATTGATGAAGGGAAGCTTCCATGACGGTTACGACACCATCATTCTTCAATGACGAAGGTAAAGGTAACTAATCAACACTGTAAAAGCTTTTCTTCGATTCTAGTATTCACATAAATAAAGATCTAAACATGTTTGAACTGCAACTTTATTTGATCCAACCTGATTAACTCAACATGTTAGTTTGATCCTATTATCACTTCTTGATCTCTTAGTATTAACCATATGGGATAAAATGTTGCGCATTCAACCTTGGGAAGATGATAAACTTAATTGATACATTATTTATAGACATTCCTTCCATGTGTTAAAACAATCTAATATGCCAAGTAATTTTGAAATGATACATTCATATCACTCATGTCATGGCTAAACAAAATTCTCAACTTTGCTCAATATGTTTAGGCTAGAGAAGAACGAATATGTTTTTGGTTCTGTTGGTGTTTTTCCACCAGCAGAGCCCATGCACTTGATCTCTGCCTTGTTTCTACGAGTAGGACACTTCTTCACCACGTTATCAAGAGCATGGGTGGATGACATTCTACCAATGAAGAAAGGAGATTCAGGGAGACCTATCATCCCAATCTCCATTGGAGCTTACACTTTTGAAGAAGCTGTCTATGACCTTGGAAAATAGACGTCGTACATCTATGAGGATACAACTGCAACTACATGGTAAACAAACCTCTCTCGACTACCTTTTTCCCAGTCTATATCAAGAGTCAGGAAGGTACTGTTGCTCCAAAGTAGGTAGAGTATCGTGGGCCTTTGATTAGAAAGACCCCTTAGAAAACTCTAAAATCTCTCTTTACCTAGTTATCATTCTTTATCTAGTTATCTCTTTCTACCTAGTTATCATTCTTTCATTAGATGTTCTTAATATATCTTACCCACTAAGAAAATAATAATATATCTTATCTACCCTTGGATGATCTTCGTTCTTTATAAGTTCACATCGCGTTCCCCATGGAAATCGATACCCTTGGAATACTCACGGTGAAAGCTACAGTGGTATCCGTGCGCTTGCAGATTTATCTGTGTGCGTTAAGAAATACCAACAAATGTTCAAATCAATCAACTCCAACATCAATGATGTCATTGATAGTATTACTTTTGGTGATAATAGCAAGGGCAAGGTCAAAGGACTTGGTAAGATTGCAATATCAAATGATTTGAACATATCCAATGTCTTGCTAGTTGAGAGCTTGAACTTCAATTTGCTATCAGTAGCTCAATTGTGTGGTCTTGGATTTAAGTGCATATTTGTAGTAGATGATGCTGAAATAATTAGTGTAGATGGGTCAAACTTGATCTTCAAAGGCTTTAGATATGAGAACCTCTACCTAGTTGATTTCAATACTAGTGAATCACAATTGTCTACTTGCTTGCTCACTAAATCAAGTATGGGTTGGTTATGGCATAAAAGGCTTGGTCATGTTGGAATGAAGCAATTGAATAGATTGATTAAGCATGACTTAGTAAGAGGCTTGAAAGATGTTCTATTGGAGAAGGACAAACTTTGTAGCTCTTATCAAGCTGGCAAACAAGTTGGTAACACCCCTCCTAAGAAAAGCATGATGAGCACTAGTAGAGCATTTGAGTTGTTGCACATGGACTTGTTTGGACCAACAACATATACTAGTATTGGAGGCAACAAGTATGGATTTGTCATAGTTGATGATCTTACAAGATATACTTGGGTATTCTTTCTCAATGACAAGAGTGATACATTTGCGACATTCAAATCTTTTGTCAAGACATGTCACAATGAGTTTGAGACCACCATCAAGAAAGTGAGAAGTGACAATGGTAGTGAATTCAAGAATACAAGAGTTGATGAGCTATGTGATGAATTGGGAATCAAGCATCAATTCTTGGCCAAGTACACTTCACAATCAAATGACCTTGTTGAGAGGAAGAACAGAAAATTGATTGATATGGCTAGGTCTATGCTTAGTGAGTACAATGTGAGTCACTGCTTTTGGGCCGAAGCTGTCAACATCGCTTGCTACTCTAGCAACCGGTTATATTGTCACCCAATGATGGAGAAGACACCATATGAGCTATTGAATGGAATAAAGCCCAACATTGCATACTTTAGAGTGTTTGATTGCAAATGTTATATCTTGAAGAAAGGCACAATACATGGAAAATTGGACAAGAAGTGTGATGAAGGGTTCTTACTTGGTTACTCAACCACAAGCAAAGCTTATAGAGTATGGAATTCGGCTAGTGGTATTCTTGAGGAGGTTCATGATGTTGAATTTGATGAAACCAATGGATCACAAGTTGAAAATGAGAATCTATAGGATGTGAGTGGATCTCAATTGCCAAAGGCTATGAAGAACATGAATATTGGTGATATTCGGCCAAGGCAAGTGATTGACACTGAAGATGACAAAGATCAAGTGCTCAACTCACCCAACATGCAAGCTAGTGGTTCTCAATTGCAAGATCAACAAGTTGCTAGTTCATCTCAACTAAGCACAATCAATCAAGCTCCTACTCTCCAACCAACCAACATTACAAGAGATCACCCCATTGATCAAATTGTTGGTGATATTACAAGTGGTGTGCAAACAAGATCAAGATTGACATCCTTTTGTGAACACTATTCATTTGTATCATCCATAGAGCCAACTAAGATTGAAGAAGCCCTACAAGATGTTGATTGGGTCAATGCAATGCATGAAGAGCTCAACAATTTCACAAGAAACCAAGTTTGGGAGCTAGTTGAAAGACCCAAGAACTACAATGTGATTGGCACAAGATGGGTATTTAGAAACAAGAAAGATCAAGATGGTATAGTTGTGATAAACAAAGCAAGATTGATAGCTCAAGGTTACACCCAAGTTGAGGGTCTTGACTTTGGAGAAACTTATGCACCGGTTGCAAGATTAGAGGCAATTAGAATCCTATTGGCCTATGTATGTGCACACAATATCAAGCTATACCAAATGGATGTGAAGAGTGCTTTCTTGAATGGATATATCAATGAGCTAGTCTATGTTGAGCAACCTCTCGGTTCTGAAGATGATAAGAAGCCCAACCATGTGTACAAATTGAGAAAGGATTTATATGGCTTGAAACAAGCACCTAGAGCATGGTATGAAAGGTTGAGGGACTTCCTTCTATCTAAAGGGTTCATCATGGGAAAGGTTGATACTACTCTCTTCACCAAGAAGCTTGGCAAGTATCTCTTTGTGCTACAAATCTATGTTGATGACATCATATTTGGTTCAACCAATCAAGAATTTTGTGAAGAATTTTGCAAGATAATGGAAAATGAGTTTGAAATGTCAATGATTGGTGAACTTAGCTACTTCATTGGTCTTCAAATCAAGCAATTAAAAAATGCCACCTTTGTGAGTCAAGGCAAGTACATCAAGGATATGATGAAGAAGTTTGTCTTAGAATATTCAAAAGGCATTAGCACTCCAATGGGCACTAATGGACACTTGGATAGTGATGTAGTGGCAACATGGTGGATAAAAAGTTGTATTGGTCTATGATTGGAAGCTTACTCTATGTGACCGCTTCTAGGTCGGATGTCATGTTTAGTGTATGCATGTGTGCAAGATTCCAAGCCTCTCCAAGAGAAAGTCACTTGAAGGCTACAAAGAGAATATTGAGGTACTTGAAGCATACACAAGATGTTGGATTGTGGTATCCCAAGGGGTCTAACTTTGGGTTGATTGGATATTTGGACTCCGACTATGCAGGATGCAAGGTTGATAGAAAGAGCACATTGGGCACATGTCAATTACTAGGCATGTCACTTGTATCTTGGTCATCAAAGAAGCAAAATAGTGTTGCACTCTCTACCGCCAAAGCCGAATACATAAGTGCGGGGAGTTGTTGTGCTCAATTGCTTTGGATGCACTACTACATAATTCTTAACCGAGGCAGTCGTTTTTGCTTTTCTACGACGGGCAAACACGGCCGCTTCGGTGGAGGGGTCACGGTTAATAGAGCATTAACCACAGCGAGCAAATCATTAACTGAAGCGGGCACTGTAACGTGCCCGCCGTAGTTAATGGATTTACTGCAGCGGGCGTTGTAACCTGCCCGCTGCGGTTCGTGGCGGGCCTGATAATATGCCCACCTCGGAAATTTGAAAAAAAAACAGGATACAATAGTTTCAGGATTCAAATTCAGATTCAAATTTAATCCACATTTCACAGATATATACACAAGACATCCACATATATATAGACAAGACATCCATGCATTCACTTAATTGTATATACTCATGAAACTAGCGATTTTTTCACAAGACATACTTAGTATTTGTTCATTCACTTCTCTCTCACAAACATACACACATGTATACAAAAGTTCTCACAAACATCATCACTATCTAGATCTATGTAAAATCCATGTCAAAATTGTAATCCTTTAGATTTAGCATGGTAGGCCACTTCCTAAGGTTTTTTGTACTTCGGGTCCTGCCTTAACGGACTTTCGGTGTTGAAGAACAGTTCTCCTTCGTATACGCATTTGTCTAAGACAAACTTACATAAGTCCGCCCTTGTTTGCTTGAAACAGTGTTGTTTGCTTTGCACATTGGTCCACCAGTCCATTCCTTTATTGAGTTGCCACCAGCTGTTGTGGTAGCCCTTGCACCTCCTTAGGTGCTCGCAAGCGTAGAAGCCACAAAGCAGTGAATTGGCCGGTTGTTTGGCGCACTACACAAGAACACAACCGTTAGAACACATGTATATATATATATGCAGAGATATATAATATGCTCATTTGATGAAAATGACAATTCAAACTTATCTGATCCCATGCCTTTTCTTAAACTTATCTGATCTTATCAATCCCTAATTTTGATTTTAATACACAAGTACGTACCGGGAAGTCACACCTAATTTTGATTTTATCAATCCCATGCCTTTTCTTAAACTTATCTGATCTTCAATCATAGAATCCGGGTGTCTTGACATAGTCCTTATAAGCTCTGTATGAAATACACTAGTGTTAGTAACAATTTGAATACGTACTACAATACTACACGAATATATATATATATACATATAGTAAGTTTGGGCGCTTACACTTTCACTACATCAAAAATGATTTTGCGCAGCATTACAAAAAAGCCCTCCGTGGCGGACATAATTTTGTTGACACCGTTTTTCAGCACGTGTCAAATGAGCTAAAGTTTGACTGGTCAGCAGCCGTTTACCATCGGCGTCGGTAAAGTATGAGCCAATATTGCCGATGGGAGTGTCGCGGGAAGGCCAAGTGTGCTGCCAATGGAGGTTGGATGATCCTTGCCGACAAAGGTTAATTGGTGAAGTCTTGCTGATGCCGATTGCCGACAAAGAGGTATTGCCGATTGCCGATTGCCGATGAAGAATCCTTGCCGATTGCCGATAAGGGGTTATTGCCAACTGCCGATGAAGGGTTATTGCCGATTGCCGGTGAAGGGTGGTTGCCGATTGGGAATGATCGGTGAACGGTTACCAGTACAAGGTCGCTAATCGGGAGATGTTGCCGATCGCTGATCGGGAAAGTATTGCCGATGCCGATGGGCATGACTTAGCACTTGGTGGCAGCAGAAGCCTACAGGTGACCGCAGGGATCTGCCGATGGAAAGCTTCCATCGAGGATAATTATAAGGAAACTGGTGTTTTATCAGTATTATTATTATAGTAGTTTGAGTCCAACTCTTGCATGAGTCGTTTATTTTCCTTTAAAATAGGTGTGTTTGTTTAGGAAATAAATATTGTTATCCGGCTCCTGCGCGAGTCAGTTTCCTTTAAAGTAGGAGTTTGTTTTAGGAAGGATACGTGTCGTGTCTTTGTACAACTCTCCATGCGGGAGTATAAATATGTGCCCGAGGGCTATGGAATAAAAAAAATCCAACTCAAAACAAACCAATTTTATCTTATTCTACTTTTATTCGCAATTTACCCTTTTTACTGCATTAGCTGTAGTTTTCAACGAGTTCTTCAAGCTTTCGACGGGCTGCATCATCCTGATCTGCGTCAAATCCTTGCTAGTTCCGCGTGGGAGTACCTCTGAGCTTTGGCAATCCGGGCGCATCGCTGTTTGCCTCGTTCAGCTCTGCTCTAGTTATCCTTGATCAATCTGAGCCTTGACGTCCGGGCACATCGCTGTCGTCTCGTTCAGTTTGTTCTAGTTATCATCCTTGTCGATTGATTGGTCAAATCGACTGGCACGCCTCCGGAATACCGAGCTTTGGGTAATAGCCCGAGGTGTTCACAGATCTGACGCTTTTTGTGTCAACAAATTTTTTCCCGCTGTGATAAATCATGGGATTTATCGCAGCGGGCATTTTTTATTTACCGTGATGGGAATTTTTGCCTGCTGCGGTAAATTGAATTACCGCAGCGGGCATCTTAAGATGTCCGCCACGGAAAATACCATATTTTCCGTGGCAGACGTCTTAGGACATCCGTCACGATAAATCATTTACGGTGGCAGACATCAAATAGGGCCCGTTGTGGTAAATAGGCAAGGCCCAGCAGATCCAACCCAGGCCCGTTAGTCGTCTTCGTATAAATTCCAGAACTAGGGTTTCATTTTCCAACACCCAGCCTCCGCCTCCTCTCCACCACGCAGAACACTGCCTCCGCCTCCTCTCCACCACGCAGAACACCGCCTCCCTCCTCCTCTCAACACGCATCTCCCTCCTCCTCTCGCCTCCCAGCCCCCACCTCTCGCATCTAAGCGCTCACACCCGCCGCCTCTCACCACGCAGCCCGCGTCCCCGGCCTGCGTCGCCTCACGCCGGACACTGCCTTCCTCCGCGCTCGCTCTCGCTGCCTTCCCCCCCCCCCCCCCGCTGGCACGCAGCCCGCGTCGATCCCCGGCCCGCGTCGCCTCATGCCGGACGGATGCGGCGGGCCCTTCTGCGGAGGATGGCGGCAGCGGACGGCCACGCAGAGGTCATGGTGCCACGCAGAGGACGCCGCCCCGGTGCCACGCAAAGGTCGCGAAGGGCCCTTCTGCGGAGGACAGCGGCGGCGCAGGAGCAGAGCGCGGTGGCGGAGGCTGCCGCTAGCGGGAAGAGGCTCATCGGCGCTTTCCTTCCTCTCGATTCCATCCGCTCTTCATCACGGTAGCAGGTGCCTTCTCACGCCCCCACTCTTTTCTGTTCTTCATCTCCTGAATCTCTCCCCCACTCCCTTCCTTTGCAGATCCGGCCCCCGCGTCATCCACAGAGGTGCATGGGGCCGCGATGCCGCTTCCCGGCGATGGATCCGGCAAGGTGGAGACCCCGATGGCGGATCCACTGCGGGTTGTGAATGGGCTCATTGGTGGGCTCGCTGGCGGGTTTCTGGGTTTCTGTTTTTTTTTATTTTTTTGAAACGTTTAACCGCGACGGGCAACATAAGAAGCCCGCTGCGGTTAATGCTATTTACCGCGGTGGGCTTCTTATGTTGCCCGCTGCGGTTAATCGGTTTTTCGCAGCGGGCACTAGCGACCGCCACGGTAAACGCCACATTTACCGTGGCCTTGTCATCGCAGCGGACGCCATTGCCCCCGCGTCATCCACAGAGGTGCATGGGGCCGCGATGCCGCTTCCCGGCGATGGATCCGGCAAGGTGGAGACCCCGATGGCGGATCCACTGCGGGTTGTGAATGGGCTCATTGGTGGGCTCGCTGGCGGGTTTCTGGGTTTCTGTTTTTTTTTATTTTTTTGAAACGTTTAACCGCGACGGGCAACATAAGAAGCCCGCTGCGGTTAATGCTATTTACCGCGGTGGGCTTCTTATGTTGCCCGCTGCGGTTAATCGGTTTTTCGCAGCGGGCACTAGCGACCGCCACGGTAAACGCCACATTTACCGTGGCCTTGTCATCGCAGCGGACGCCATTGCCCCCGCGTCATCCACAGAGGTGCATGGGGCCGCGATGCCGCTTCCCGGCGATGGATCCGGCAAGGTGGAGACCCCGATGGCGGATCCACTGCGGGTTGTGAATGGGCTCATTGGTGGGCTCGCTGGCGGGTTTCTGGGTTTCTGTTTTTTTTTATTTTTTTGAAACGTTTAACCGCGACGGGCAACATAAGAAGCCCGCTGCGGTTAATGCTATTTACCGCGGTGGGCTTCTTATGTTGCCCGCTGCGGTTAATCGGTTTTTCGCAGCGGGCACTAGCGACCGCCACGGTAAACGCCACATTTACCGTGGCCTTGTCATCGCAGCGGACGCCATTGCCCGCTGCGAAAAATGGATTTTGACCGACACGAAAAACCGATTTTCTTCAAAGTGGTTATATGCTTTCTTATTGGTACTCCACAACGAATCAAAGATGACTGCCCTGTCGTCCTGAGGATAGATGAGAAATGTAACCCAATGCCCTGTGAGGCCCGCGCTGCACCATTCAAATAGAAAACATATTACGATGACAATGGATGATCGTACACACTAATCTTTACTAACATGCAAGTTTTGAACTTACCCAAAGTGGTAGGCAGCGAGGATACACCGGTTTGAATCCTCTTTGACCTCCCTCATTGCTCCTAGTATGTACTGGGACACGACCAACTTTTGTCCGTCTATCTTTTTCTTCAATTTTTGCTCTCTCTGTCGAACGGTCAAGTCAATCATGTCTGGATGGTTGTCTGGTAGCGAGTAACGAATGATCACTCGCTCAGCAATATGCATCAAAGAGAGATAAATGATCTTTAGTTGAAGTTCCCTGCTTACATAGGCCATCATCCTGTGAGGACAAGTTAGGATGACATAAGTAGTATGCATTCCTTGCTTACGACCGTATAGGAAATTTGCGGAACTAAAGAAGTACTTACGCAGAAAACAAGGTGACTTGTGCCACGTCCAGGTCATCTCCCCGCAAGAGTCTATACATGTCATGGAATTCCACGATGAGAGAAACATCGGTTGGCAAGAGCAAGTACCTTGCTGGAATCTTAACCGTAAATGCTGACATGCCAAGTTTCGTCGCTTCCATATATCATAGATGGAATCTTCGGACCTCCCACTTCTCCTCGTGGATGAGTTGGGATCTAGTCAGCATGAGGTTGCCATTCTCAAAGTGTCCAGGGCATTCATCCAAAGGGGGCCACACATTGGTCGGTGTTTTCGGCCTGGATCAACATGATAGAAACGTTAGTGAGTGTAAAGTTCCACTGGATAAATGAATGAAAACAAGTACCATGCATATACCTGTCAAATGCAGTCGAGTACGGGAGTTCGGGTACACCATCTATCTCATTGTCAACCTTTTGTGGCACGTTAGGGCACGTACCTAGGCTCGTTTGCCTTGCAGCAGACGGTGTATTTACACCTGATGCTTCATCTGTACCTCTCGGTACTTCGTTTGTCCCAGTAGGTGGAGTGCTTGGGTTTGGAGGAGAGCTCGTCCTCGGTTGGCCTGCAGATGGTGCCTTGTCCCCCGGTGATTCCTCTGAACCTCTCGGTCCTTCGATTGGGCTCGTAGGCTGGCTGCTTGGGTGTGGAGGACAGCTTGTCACAGGTTTACCTGTAGGCGTTGCCTTGTCCCCCAGGGCTTCCTCTGAACCTACTACCACATCTATCGGTTCTGGAGACTGGCTTTTTCAAGGAGGAGGCGAGCTCGTGCCTCGGGGTGAGTTGTTGGCCTTGTCGCCGTCTTCGTCATCCCTGCCATCGTCCGGATCTGGGGGTGAAGAACTGACACAGGAGGGTTGTGATGCCGGAGTCATCGTCGTTGTCGGTGGAACGATCTCAATGTCGCTCCTATTCCATACGATTTCTTCACCGATCACGGCTCCAAGAAACTTGATTCCATTAGCAGTTGGATAATCCAACTCATATACTTCATGATCAATATGATTCCACGTAGGAACCAAGACAACATAGTTAGGAGGTATCTGCTCTTTGGTGTAACCTTGGACTTCATTTCTTGGAAACACACATGCCTCGGCCACGGTTAGTTTCTTAACCCTGCCAAACGACACCAAGAGCTGGACTAGCACGACCTCCTTGATGTCGTCTTCCCAATGACTTGGGCTATCCTCGTTAATCGTCATGCCAGGAAGGGGAACGCCAGCCTGTCGAAACATTTGGTTCCTTAGCGCTACCATGTGCGGGTCAGGACTCGTGAAGGCGTCCTTTATCCCCTGGCTGATCATCTGAGATACCCCTTCTTGGACGCCTTTGTGAAAGATGTCATCCTTATACCTTTGCCTCGACTTGTACTTGGCACTGTCACCTTTCCACGACTCCACTGCCTTCCAGCTCTTCTTTGATGACATGCCACAGACGCGACCTCAGTGCTCGGGGTTTCCCAGCACCTCGGTCAACAAGTCGTGGCCCCCGACGATCTCAGAGCTCCCGCTGTCCTTCTTGGACGCAGCTGCGGCGATGAGAGCCTTCTCAACCTCCTCGAAATGAAGCTCGTTGTACTTGGTTCTGCCCTCCTTCAGCTTTTTTGGCCTGCGGGCATATATGTAGTCCCGTCCCCTTTCTGGGAGGTCGGCTAACGGGCTGGGCGTACCAGCCGCAGCTAAGGCCGCTTCTTCCACCCGCCACTTGGGCTTATGCCCGGCAAACCCAATCATGCCCAGGTGGTGGGGATGCTCGTTCCTCTTTGCGAGCGCACTGGACTTCTCGCTATTTTCCTTTGCTTCATCGGTCGTTCTCTGTCTGACGAAAGTTTCCTAGTGATGCGGCTTCACATTAGTGTATTTAGCACACGGCGACTTCCCTTTATTCAGGTAACTCCTTGTCAGGAAGCTCTTGAAGTTTCGCAGTGCTCTTCCTGCCACGTGCATGACCCACCCCTTAGACTTAGCCAGATTTGCATCTTCAGGATAAGTGAACTGTCGAAGGATCTCTCTCCAGACATGTTCCTTATAGTCTTGTGGTACAGAGTGCCAGTCCTCCCAAGTGATCTCCACCTTCTCCTTCACAAGACATGCGCACTGGTTGTTGAACTTGGCGAGGATCGATTGTAGGCTCAACGACTGTCACTCTGGCCTCAACGTCAAAATCACATGGATTTCGTCCGCTTTATGCACCTGGTGCCTCCCGTGTTCCCCTATCTTCCGCTTTGAGGTGCTAGATTTGTTCGACGACATCGCCGTCGATGGAGCGGGTTGTGGTTCTACATCCCTTTCTGGTTGTTCCTCCTCGAACTTCAAATGCCGAGGAACCAGGGGTAACTCGTCATCCTGATTCAGCCCCGATCCTTCTTGTTCTGGCTCGTAGGTCGAGTCATCGTCCTCCTCTATACGTTGTTTCTTTGGCTTCTCGGGGGTCAAGGACGCGCCAGAGCAATAACTAGTTGAAGACGAACTGGGCGTAGGGTCACGCCATTGCCTGGCTGGTTCTTCTTCAGCCATTGGAAAGCTACAAAGAATAGACCTTTCAGTAGGGTAAAATAGTAGTAGTAAAGTAGTAAGGTAGCCTTAAGGAAGACAAGTAACAAGATAAGTAAGAATAAGATATAGTTGGCTTAGATTTGCCCGATAGTCATCACATCACCTCTAAACTAGTTGCCTGATAAGCCATCCTAGGTTAATAGGTTGCTTGACAAGCCATCCTAGTTTAGCAGGTTACAATTATTTGGACATGTTTATCATCATCGCCACTGCCTCAGCTTAAAGTTTCACGGTTGCATCATAGGCAGTTTAAAAAAAACTGAAACCACAAACTGGTAGTGGTAGTAAAGGAGTAGTAGTAGTAAACAAGAGACAGTAGCAGTAGGTAGTAGTAGTAAACAAGTAGTAAAGCAGTAGCAGTAGGCAGTAACGCAAGGTAGGTAGTAGTTGGCTCAGATTTGCCCTATATATATAGTCATCACATCACTCCTAAACTGGTTGCCTGACAAGCCATCCTAGTTTAACAGGTTGCTTGACAAGCCATCCTAGTTTAGAAGTTTAGAATTATGGGGGGCATGCATGTTTATCGTCATCGCTGTTGCCTTAGCTTAAAGTTTCACACCATTGGCAATTCTTTAAAAAAAGCAGAGCAGCTGTAAACAGTAGTGGTAAAGTAAATAGCTAGGTAGTACTAGTAGTAAAGCACAAGAGGCAGTAAGCAGGTAGTAGTAGTAGTAGTAGTAAATAGCAGTAGGCAGTAAGAACAAGAGGCAGTAGCAGTAGGTAGTAGTAGTAAACAAGTAGGTAGTAGTAGTAGTAAAGCACCAGAGGCAGTAAGTAGGTAGTAGTAGTAAACAGTAGTAGGCAGTAAGCACAAGAGGCAGTAGCAGTAGGTAGTAGTAGTAAACAAGTAGGTAGTAGTAGTAAAGCACAAGAGGCAGTAAGCAGGTAGTAGTAGTAGTAAACAACAGTAGGCAGTAGGCACAAGAGGCAGTAGCAATAGGTAGTAGTAGTAGTAGTAGTAAGCAGTAGGTAGTAGTAGCAGTAGGGGTACCTGTACCCGTTGATGTCGTACCCCTGCCATGTGGTGACCTGGCTGGACGAACGTGACACAGGCCTCTTCATGGTCTCTGTATCTTCATCAGGGCATCCATCAAGTGGTATGTGTTTCCCTTTGAGCCAATCTACAAAACTTCTTTTGTGATGGTTTTTAACCCATTCCTCTATTTGTTGCCAGTCATGAGCAACACGGATCTCTTCCAAGTCTTTTTCGACGTATTTCTCCATGCTCACTAGCTGATGGAGGATGTTAAAATGAGCTTCATCCACCATTTCGTATGGTACATCAGTTCGTACTTTCTGGCCCGTGCACCCTGCTGATGGACCTGTAGCCCAATTGCCCTCGCATCTCTTATGTATCTTACACAGCAGTTAACGGCCTCCTCGGTCTTGTACGCCTCGATCATAGAGCCTTCCGGATGAGCACGGTTATGGACGTATCTGTTCAGGGTGGACATGAACCGCTCGTATGTCCATATCTGGTGTAGATACACGGGTCCCAGTTGTTCGATCTGATCGACCATATGCATCATCAGGTGCGGTATAATATCAAAGAAAGACGGAGGTAAGCACATCTTGAGCTGGCAGAGGGTCTCTGCGATGAACACCTTCAGGGCAAGCAGTTCAGCCGCATCGATGACCTTCTGGGTGATGCGATTGAAGAAGTATGACATTTGTGTGATCACCATCTTCACGTACTCTAGACGGATAGCTCTAATCACAATAGGAAGGAACACCGTCAACATAACGTGGCAGTCGTGTGAGTTGTAGCCGGTCATTGTGAGGTTTTTCATGGATACCAAGATCTTGATGTTGGAAGATAAACTAGTCGGCACCTTGATGCCCTATTTAACTTGCAAATATATATTCATCCTTTCCTATTTTGTTAGGTTGTGGGCCGCACACGAGATGTTAACTTTACCTTTTTGAGGCGGTTCTGGGTGAAGATCATGCCGGATGCCCTGGTTGATAAGATCTGTCCGTGACTTGAGACCATCTTTCGTCTTGCCCGGGATGTCTAGCAGGACACTGATCACACTTTCAAAGAAATTATTCTCGAGGTGCATGCAATCGATGGCATGGGGTGTATTTAGTGTTTTCCAGTACCATAAGTACTTGAATAAAATTGACTTATTTTTGAAAGGAACAGGGGGGACATCAGGCGTTGCTTCACCATCCGCACGCTTTCGCTTCCTTGTTGTTTTCTTTTGTGTTCCATCTTTATCTAACTTCTTCTTTCTAAACTCGATCTCATCCATGTTCTTGACCATTTCATACACCTTTGGCCCCCATGCATTCTGCGTCGATTCTTCAAGCCGCGGTTCGTGCTCATTGTCAAAGTACTTATTCATGACACTTTTTCGGTACCTTTGATTTCGGGCGAGGAATCGTCTATGTCTCGTGTACATAGTCTTATTGGATCCCTTGAGGTAGGTGTAGCATGTGCCATCGATGCAAACTACACACCCGGTCTTGCCGGTCTTGCCTTTGATCTGCCCTGACAATGAGAAAATCCCGGGGTAATCGGTGATGGTGACAAAAATAATGGCTCTTAGGGTGAACTTCTCTTGGCGGGACACATCCACCATAATAACCCTAACATCAAATAGTGTCTTCATCTCCTCCATCAACGGCTCTAGAAACACATCTATATCGTTGCCCGGCTGTGCCGGTCTAGAAATGAGCATAGTCAACATAAGGTACCGACGCTTCTGACATAGATGTGGAGGCAAGTTGTATATGGTGAGGACGACTGGCCAAGTGCTGTGGGAGCTACTAAGAGCAACTCCAATGGTTTTGCAAATGGACTTTGCATTCTTGTTTTTGCAAAAAAATCTAACAAAACACTATCCAACGGTTTGGCAAATAGGTTTTGTATTTTTATTAACTTGGCAAATTCCTGGAAAGAACTGACATATATGCCTACTGTACTTGCGCTTGGCATTCCTGGGGCGCGCGATTTTCTCCCTGCTGCCTGCATTTTTTTTTATCGCCGCCGCCGCGTTTGTTGGTCTCCGCTGCTCTGCCTACCATCATGCGTGTCCGTTTCACCGGGGCCGGGCACGGATCAGTTGCCGAACAGATTGTCGGATTGGCCTGCTCAGCCTCAGCCTCTTCGGCTGTGCCTCTGCTTGTGGACGAGGACCCGCCATCAGCACACATGAATTATTAATGAAATCAATGCTCCGTGTACTCATCCATGTCAATTTGTGTATGGTAGATTTGTTCAAATGGAAGAAGCAACAGGAACATGCGAATTTTGCCTGGACCACAATTTTAGTAATTGCAAACTCAATTTTGCCAAACCGTTGGAGATAGACTATTTTTATCTTTTGCATATTCATTTGGGACTTGGCAAATTCCTAATTTTGTCAAACAAAAAATGCAAAACCGTTGGAGATGCTCTAAGCTCACCAAATGGATTCATCCCGTTGGTACTCAACGCGAACCTAATGTTCCTAGAGTCCTTGCCAAACTCCGGGTGTTCGTTATCGAAATCCTTCCACTGCTTCCCATCAGAGGTGTGACGCAACATTCCATCATCATTGACACGTTCAGCTGATGCATGCCACGACATGAGCTTGGTATCCTCTAGGTTCCCAAATAGTGCACGCAAGCGATCGATCACTGGAAGGTACCACACTGATAGCGCAGAACTTTTCCTCATCGTGTATCCCTCTTCTTCTGCATCCTGTAGAGCCGAGATCCTCTTCTCAGCCGCAGTACTCTTCTTAGCCCCCTTCTTCTTCTTCGGCCCACCTCGCGATGGTACCTCTTCATGGTCCGCATCCACACGACAACCGACATTCCTTTTGTATCGACTCGTGCCACAGTGTGGACAAATCGTCGAATTCTCATCCTTGCCCTGATATAGGATGCAGTGGTTAGGGCATGCATCGAACTTTACAAGTTTCATCGCCAATGGCCGGATCATCTTCTTCACCCGATACGTATTGGAAGCCACATTGTTAGTTGTTGAGTACGTGGTACCAAGGAGACTTAATAACTTGTTGAAGCCAGTGTCAGACCAACCATGCCGAGCCTTCAACATTAACATCTGGAGGTTAAAACGGAGGGTTGTGCATTCCTTAGGACAATTTCCACCGTCTTTATAGAGAGGGGTAACTGTTGCCTGCTTCATCTCCTTGAAATTGTCCAACCACTTGCCGAACATAAGGTCATCTTCGTCGATCTGGTGGAGCAAGCCCTCAAAGAAATTTACATCCTCAGGTTCATTCAGAAGAGTCTCATTGTGACCATCCCCACCATTCTTGTCATCGTCGTCATTGTCCTGAATTATATCCTCCACCGTTATGTTGCCGGCTGGTGCTGAAGATGAGACTGGTGCTCCGAAATGTCAAGATCCACCGTTATGCTCCACCACTGACGACGAGCTCAGTCTTGATGCACCACCACTCACATCAACTCTTTCACCGTGAAATGTCCAGACGGTGTAATCCTTGACAAAACCATACATAATCAAATGAGTGTGCACCGTGCTATCTGCGTAGCCTTTCATATTCTGACAGTGCGAACATGGACATATGGTTGTCGTCCGCTTCAACCTCTCACGATGAGCTTTCGCCACGGCAATAAATTTCTTCAATCCATCCAAGTACCGCGGATCACTAACTCTGTTCATCCGGTACATCCATTCGGACCTATCCATTGACTTGAATGTCTGCAAATCGCCATTGAGTTAACAGCATCACAAGAAAGAAATAGGATACAAAAGTAAAAACACAAGTTTTTTTTTCTATATATATCTTCATTAATTGAAATGGCTAGCTAGATCTAGCTAGAACTAGCTAGAGGCACCAAATATGAATAAAAGAGGGATGCAAGATCCTCCATGTACCTCTTGTTTGGGTCCTCTCCTCCAAATCCAAGATCTAAACCTCAATTCAAGATTTGGTTCAAATTGAGGGCAAAACTTCCCCCTCCACAGAATTTGGAAGAGGAATACCCGTGGGGAAGAAGAGGGGCGGCTGCAAAAAGAAACAAGAAGTATTAAAAAAGCAAAAAAACAAGCTTTCTCTCATGCGTGTCTTAGATCTAGATCTAGATCCTATAACTAGAAAGAGGCACTAAAGATGAATAAAAGAGGGTTGAGAGAGCCTCCATGTACCTCTTGTTGGGTCCTCTTCTTCCAAATCCAAGATCTATAGCTCAATTCAAAGGTTTGGTTAAAATTTAGGGAAAAACCTCCCCCTCCACGATTTAGAAGAGGAAGACACGTGGGGAAGAAAAGGGGGGCGGCGGTTGTATTTATTTCCAATGATTAACCATGGCGGACGCCCTAACTTGCCCACCATGGTAAACACCTATTAACCGCGGTGGGCGCCCTAATGTGCCCGCCACGGTTAATAGATTTACCGCAACGGGCGGGTTAGGGCGCCCGCCGCGGTTAATAGACGTTTACTGTGGCGGGAACGTTATGCCGCCTGCCGCGGTTAATCATTTACCGCAGCGGGCGCTGGGGCGGCCGACCCTGGGAGGCTGGCCACCCAATTACTGTGGCGGGCATATAGTGTGCCCGCCACGGACCCCAAAAATGGGGAGCTGCGCAAAATCATTTTTGTAGTAGTCATGAAAGCAACTTTGAAAGATTTTGGAATCAAATTCAAGCAAGTGCCATTGCTATGTGACAATGAAAGTGCGGTGAAGCTAACCAACAATCCGGTTCAACACTCAAGAACCAAGGACATTGACATAAGACACCACTTCATAAGGGATCATCAACAAAAGGGTGATATCAGAATCACAAGTGTTGGAACTGATGATCAACTTGCCAATATATTCACGAAACCATTAGATGAGAAGAGATTTTGCAAGCTAAGGAATGAATTGAACATTCTTGACTTCTCAAATATGTGTTGATGCACCCCCATATATGACATGCCTCTCCTTCGAGCTATGCAAGGTAAAAGTTAATTGACATGTCATAACATCCAATATTAGGACTTGTTAGTGCATCTAGACATCAATTTATTAGGCTCATTCATGAAAATAAAATGGATTTGATGCTTATATGGTACCACTATTGCTTCTATGTGTCTATGATCTAGTGGTAGCATATGATATATTTGTGGGCTTGCAATCCTAGTGTTTGATCTAGAATATGAACTTCAAATGTTTAGCTCAACATGGACAAGATAACCATTCTAGGATGTGTTAACAAGCTTGTCCATGGTTTAAACCGAGTTAGATATTTTGGGGCAAGTAATCTAGATTAAGCCACATCTAAGCTTCTCTCTAATAATCCTTAATTTGAGCACATCGTTTATGAAAATAGATGACAAAGGGGAGAAAGTAAGATCACACAGAAATATTCTGAAAAATATAAGCACACAAGTAGGGGGAGCAAGCCTATGAATCAAGTTGTTGCATTTATTTGTGCATTTGTTGGTATTTCTTATGACTATTGGATAAATCCGCAAGCGCATAGATTATACTGTTGTAGCACTTCACCGGGAGTATTCTAGGTATCGTATTTTCCTCAGGGAACGATAAGTGATCTAACTAGGATTAAAGATATGTCCTATGATGGATCAAGGGAGATTATGACAACTCGGTTGAGAGGTTCAAAATAGCAAAGATGTCTAACAAGGGATAGCTGGTTATACTGGCCTTATCGGCCCTTCTCTTGCAGGAGGCGACGAGATAGATCAGAAAGAGGGTAAAACTCTAACCGGACCGCGCCGTCATGTTGTATTGAAGCCTTACCTTTTAAGAACTTATCTGACATGCGTGGTGGAATATAAAGACTAGATAGAGCTGTCACTTTCTACTAGCATCCACAAACAATCCGCGCGATAAGCAGTTTACAAAGGCAAGATCTATTCTAGACACCACGTCTACACTATTCTTACTACTTTAACCCTTGCATAAGATTAAAGCACTCTACTTAAAGTAAAGCAATGATCAAGCATGAAAAGTTGTATAACAGCTAAACCAGATTTAGAGTACTGAATACTATAAAGAACTCAGAAGAAGTCACTTACCAGTGCTAAACTTACAAGATACTCACATCCGCTGAGGAAGAACTCCGGAGAAGATTCCCGACAGATCCGGGGCTTTCTCCAGAAGGATCTCCTCACTCTCCTCCAACTAGCATAACACTACTAAAGAGTTCCACTAAGAGACTAGAGAGTAGTTTCTCCAATGAGGCATAAGTGAGAGTGAGGGCCTAGAGGGGTATTTATAGCTAGAGGTGGAGTAGGGGCTACTCCGGTGCCACTTCAGCGATCCGTGCCACCTCCATCAGCCACCGTAGGATCAAACCATCATTGTAACCGCCTTAGATCAATAGTGGAGATGGTTGATGCATGGAGGCATGCAGGAAGTCGGTGGAGACCTTGGGGCATCTTTTGGTCACCTGAGGGCGGTCGGCCGACAGCCGTATGACAGGTGGTCCCTACCACTTTCTTCTAGAAGCTGACCCCACTGGTCAGGAGGCCTGTGGGTGGCCTCTGGTCCTACCTTGGTGGTCGGCCGACCTCATTCAGACAGCCATGGGCCTCCCCTTTGGCATGGGACATCCTTGATAGGTGTGGATCCTGCTGTCCGAAATTGGGCCCAAAGTGCGGTCGGCCGACCGTCTTTTGTGGCCAAATGAGCTCATCTTTTGCAGGTAGCTTCTAGTGGTAATGGCCATCATGATGGTGTATGGATTTTTCACATTTTCCATACATGGAAATATGTCATGTTGGGACCATGGATCCTCGTGCTTTGATCCAGAACCGTTGAGAGGTAGCACACTTGGATCCAAGGGGTAGAAGTGCTTTGGAGAGTGTTACTTGGATCATGGAGGCTTGGGAGGTCCAGTGGCCCCATAGGGTGGTCAGGCTACCCCCTAAGTAGGCACACTAGCTCCCAAAAGTCCCCATTTGTCATTACCTGCACTCAAATAGTCATGGGACATGTGGAACTAGTTATTGGGTAAATTATGCTCATGTTATTTTTGTTTTCCTTTGAATATGAGGATGTTGACGGTATTTTGATGGTGCCAAAATAGCTTGTAATTACCGTCAACAACATTCATAAGTACTTGCTTGCATATGTACATTCTTTTGAAAATATTCATGCTTGTGTGGTGAATGCTAGAAACTTGATCAACATGATGCTTGAATGCAACATCCGACCCATTTGGCCCGTAGTGGCCCATGTGTGTTAATGAGATATTGTGGCGGGTTTAGTCCCACCTTGGTTGTTTAGGGTGGGATAGACCAACATATAAGGCTTCTAGAGTCCATCCCACCATCCCTGGGTTAATCCTTTTAAACGAAGCGAGGACGAAAGCTTAAGTGGGATGTTGGTGAGTGTGGTTCGCTCAGTGTGCAGAGTGGATCTGAGCCGTTTGGACTGAGCGAACCACACTCTGTACACTGAGCGGACCACACTCACCACCATCCCACTTAAGCTTTCGTCCTCGCTTCGCTTAAAAGGATTAAACCAGGGATGGTGGGATGGACTCTAGAAGCCTTATATGTTGGTCTATCCCACCCTAAACAACCAAGGTGGGACTAAACCCTCAACAATATCTCATTAACACACATGGGCCACTACGGGCCAAACGGGCCGGATGTGACATTGAAGTACTACCTTGTATGGGATGGTTTTATGTTTTCAAGTGGTATTTCAAGTTTGATTCTCAAAGTGTTTTCAAGTGGTTTCTAGGCATTCATGGTGCTAAGGATGGTTTAACATTACACTCTGATTGGTATCACGCTTCAAAGGTCCATCCTTTATACCTTAGCATCATTTGGTAGCATTTACTCTCCCACAATTCTTATCCATACATATGTGATCAAAATGAACCAAACTCATATATCACATATGTAGGGGGAGCTAGTACTACGAAAGTTAAAATATTCTTTCAATATATTCATTTGTGAAAGGTTGTCATCAATTACCAAAAAGGGGGAGATTGAAAGCCCAAGTGTGGTTTTGGTTAATTGATGAAACCTATGGACTAACCCTAATGCTTAAAGTGCATGATCTAGCTAGGGTGATCCACCTTGACATGTGAAGCTAGAAGGATGATCATGATGGATCAAGTGCTCCATGGACAAGGAAAAGAAGAAAGAGAAAAACTGAAAGGTCTAGGTATGGCTAGAGGGGGGGGTGAATAGCCTAATTAAAAATTCTACAACAACACTTAGCAAACTTGTTAGAATAAAACACGGCGATAAGCATGTTTGCACTAGCACTAAGGTTAGGCAAGCCACCTACCAATTCTAGTCACTAGCAAGATGATCTATGTCACACACAAGAGCTAGAGACTTAGAGCTAAGCTACTAAGCTACACAAGCTAAGCTAGAGGCTCTACTTTGCAAGAATGTAATGAATGTAATGCAAAGCTAGAGATAGAATGGTTATACCAACATGAAGAGATAATCCCATAGATAACCAATCAATCACAAGATGAATCCTCGGTAGAGAGACAATGAGACACAATATTTTTTACCGAGGTTCCCTTGTTTGCCAACAAGCTAGTCCTCGTTGTAGCGATACACCCACTTGGAGGTTCACGCGCTAATTGGCAATCAAAGCCAAACCCGTTCAAGGGTGCCGCACAACCAACACAAGAAGGGGACCCCCAAGCTACGCGGAATCCACTAGAGATACCTTTCGCGAATCTCCCGCGGGGTAGGTTCAAGAACCCCTCACAATCCACCGATCGGAGCCGGAGACAATCACCTTCCTCCGCTCAACGATCCTCGTCGCACCAAGCCGTCTAGGAGATGACAATCTCCAAGAATAACAAGAGATCTACGATGACGACGATCACCAAGTGCCACTAGTATGCAATCAACAAAGCAATGCACATGGATTCACTCTATCTCTCTATAATATGTCAAATATGTTTAGAGGATGAGTGGTGGAAGCTTCTCAAGCAAGCACAAATGTGTGAGTGAGTAGAATGTGCAAGAGATAGCCCAAAGGGCCGGCCATATCACCTTATATAGCCCACACTCACAACTAGCCGTTTTCCAACTGAAAAACACTTCCTACGCCACCTCCGAACACAAGGAACAGTGGGGGCTCCGGACCATTAACAACGTCCGGATGCCCCCACTCAGCTGAGAAAGCTCCTCTGTTTCACCTACAGACGCAGCCTCCGGTCGCGCGCAAACGCGCGGTCCGGACCAATGCGCCAGCGTCCGGTCACATGCCGATTCAAACGGCTCTTTGCCGTGCGCACCGCAGCGCGCCACGTGGATCCGGAAGCATCCAACAGTGCGGTCCGGTCCCTGCAACAGTAGCGTCCAGACGCCACGCAGGGAACACTCCAGAGAGCGCTTTTCTCCGGACGCACGTCCGGTTCCTCCATCCGGACAAACGACTGCGTCCAGACCTTCAGCACAGAGAACAACAGAGAGCTCCAACCCCCGGACGCTGCGTCCAGGGCTGAGCGTCCGGACTGCAAACAGCGTCCGGACCTCTGTCCACATCCAGCCGGGCCTAGGGTGTGTGTCCGGACACACCCAAACCCTAGTGTTCGGACCTCCAAACAGAGTCCATACAGCCTCCAACTTTCTTCCAAGTTTCCAAGAGCCAACACTAAGTGATCCAAACACTTGTGCATGTGTTTTAGCTTTTAGTTCACATTTATCTTGGATTAGTTGGTTGTTTCACTTGGTTCAACTGATTTTAATGCAATGCATATGAACCTAGTGGCACATGATAACCATAATCATACTTAAGAGGTCCCTCCTTGATAGTACGTCTATCTATCCTAAATGTGATCACATCCTCTATGATGTCTTGATCACCAAACCGAAAATGGTCCTAGCTTACACCTTTGCCTTCAACCATTTTCCTTTCCACCACCATGCTAGAGCTTGTGCCATCCACTTGATCCACCTTGCTCCATCACATGGCATGTACCAACCTATCTCATGATTCACACTTAGAGATCAAGGTTAGTACTTAGGTGGGTTTCATCAATTACTCGAAACCAAAACACATGGGGACTCTCAATCTCCCCCTTTTTGGTAATTGATGACAACCCTTCCATAAAAGATATGAAATATAATCATTTTGAACTTGAGTTGCTTGTCCAAGCATTTTAATCAAAGATTCAAGATTTGGACAAGTTACACAAATTCGGTTTTGGTAGTTGTTAGCTCCCCCTACATATGTGTTTCATGAGTTTGGTTCAAGTTTTGCACATATGTATAGATAGACATTGTGGGAGAGTAAATAGCTACCAAATGATGCTAAGGTGTAAGAGTTAGACCTTTGAAGCGTGATACCATCGCAGTGCGGAATTTAGAATCACCCTTAGCACCATGATTAGCTAGACACCACTTGCAACAACAACTAGATAACCTTGTGAGATCAACATTAAGAGCAAGGTTTCTAGAGAAAGCTTGAAACTACAAGGGTCAAAGCTAATCAACCTATGCATGCTAGTTGATCAATCAACATTCAATTTGTATCACTAGCAAGCATCACACAAGCATATATTTTGAATTTGAAGTGCTTGTGCAACAATACATATGAGGATGCAAACATTCAAATGCAACAATAGTGTTCATGAGCTTGCTCCCCCTATTTGTATGTTCTCTTTTCAAAATTGATTTTTCATTTTTCTCTTCTCCCATGTTATATTTTTTTTAACTTCTCCCCCTTGATATCTTTTATAACTTCTCCCCCTTTGTCATCCAATTGACACAAAAGGTGGGACCAATTATAGATATTCAAGTTTTAGCTCCCCTAAGTGTGAGATAGGGTGAAATATTGTTTTTAACTTTGGCTTGATCTAAGCTATTTGCCCAAGATATTTAATTCAGTTTAAACCATAGACAAGCTTCTTCACACATGCTAAGATGGTTATCTTGCCTATGTTGAATTAAACACTTTGAGTTCATAGACATAGAGCAAACACTAGGATTCCAAGCACATCAACATGTCATATGCCACCACTAGATCATATCAACTCATAGAAGCTATAGTGGTACCATATAAGCATCAAATATTTTATTTTCCATGAATGAGCCTATAAGCATGAGTTATGTCTAAATGCTCTACAAAAGTCCAAACAAGGTATGCATAAATGCTCTCAAATCAACTTTTACCTTGCATTGTTGGAGTAGAGGCATGTTGAAGGACCGGAAACGGCGACCAGAGGGGGGGGTGAATGGGAGCCTCAAATTTCTCTCGAAATATTCGGGCCACTCTTCCCAAAAACAAACCCAGCAAGCAAGCTTACTCCACCAGCAAGATCACGACCCTAGAGAGGGTGGATACCTATGGTGATGACCAAGAGGTACATCGGATCTTCCGAAAACCAAAAACTCAAACCGAGACACCAATAGTGTGGCTCTCAAACCCTAGAGAGAAGAGAAGAGATCTCACCCAAAAATACTTATGAGAACTGGTCTCACAAGTGCTTCATCAAGTTCCCTGCGTGATTACGAAACCAACGCAACAAACGGAACTCAATTCGGAGTCCGGACGAGGGAGAAACGGCCAAAACAGCGACGAAGAAAATACTGAAAACATTGCTGGAAGGGTGGCGGATGCTGGCGACGGACGCTGACAGAGGGCGACGGGCTGAGTCCGACGAGCGACGGACGCTGGTCCGATAGGAGCGTCCGATGCTAAAAAAACAGCCCGAAACAGCCTCAGCGACGGACGATTGCAACGGACGCTATCGTCAGCACTACGTAGCGTTCGACGCCTCCGACGCACCATCCGACGCCAAACTCTGGAGCGTCCTACACTCCCGAAATCTGCACAGTGAACCCGAAAATCGTTTTCTCTCCTACAAATCTTCCCAAAACTCAACCAAATGAACTCCAACTACAACCAAATTTTGTAGGCATGATCCTTGTGCAGTTGGGGAGCTATCCCGAAGAAATCATCGCTCAATTTGGAGAGGATAAACGGGAACACTCGGATTTGGGGGAGAAAAGGCAAAACGAGGAACACCGCAAAGAAATCACCCGATCTGTGTGTTCGTGAGGTTTTAGGAAAATTCCTTCAGTGCTAAGTTGCTCCTCATGAGTACCAAGAACTTGGTTCAAACAAATTTGCAAGAGCTACTCCCTACAAAGATATTTCATCTCGGGAAAAAGAGAGAGCAAAAGCAAAAACGAAGAACACAAGCAAAAACGCGAGACACGATCAAGTAAACAATGACACCATGGCTTATGGAGGTTACAGCCTCCAATTCCTCGCAACAAACTCAAGTTCTTACAGATGTTGGTGAAATCAACCTAGGGATCTCATGAACTAGAGAGAGGGTAGAGAGAGAGAGAGTTGGGGCAAATGATTAGGGTTCAAGAGATAGGATGAGGGATACCCCTTCACCCTCTACTTATCAGGCTTTGGCTATTTCCCAAAGACCCCCCTACATACATTGAGTGAACTACCTAGCCTAAGCATTGTAGTCCAAGCTCTGGAAAATATCTCCAGCATTTTGAATGGATGGTCCCGCTTCATGCCGGGAGTTGCCGTCGCCTCGACGCAACCTCCAGGATTCCGCCACGTGCCATCCCCACTTCCTCGGAAGCTCCGCCTAGGTTTTGAGGCCCACACCACCAAACCACTCGATGCGAGCCACCTTGTCTTCGCCCAGTCGGACTCCAAGTCCCCTAAGCCTCCGCTTGACTCGCGCGTCCACCGTCTTGACTCGGTCGACTCGGTCTACCTCTATGTCTTCTCGCACTTGCCGGTGCCAAGTACAAGCCACCATAGCTAGTAAGCCGACGCCCATGGTCCCTCAGTCTGAGCCCCGCTTCCACCCTTCACCGCTCTCAGTCCATCAGCACGACAAGCCTCTACTCGACCTTCTCCACGCCATTGACCACTGTCACTAGGCATAGCACCTGCACACCACAAGCCGATAGACAGGCACACATTTGCTTTCGCAAAGGGTTAGAATCAAGCCACTCAAACTGAACCGCTCAAGTGTTGGGCAATCACTCATCACAAAACTGAACTACATGGGTACTTACCCACCATGTGTTCGCACATGTCATATAAGTGGGGGTGCATCAACTCATGTTGGAGAAATCAAGTATATTCAACTCATTCCTTAGCTTGCAAAAGCTTTTCTCATCTAGTGGCTTGGTAAAGATATCGGCCAATTGATCTTCGGTGCCAACACTAGTGATAGAAATATCCCCTTTAAATTGATGATCTCTAATGAAATAAAGGCGGACAGCAATATGCTTTGTTCTTGAGTGTTGAACCGGATTGTTGGTGAGCTTGATTGCACTTTCATTGTCACATAGCAAAGGCACTTGCTTGAATTTGACTCCAAAGTCATTCAAAGTAGCTCTCATCCATAGGATTTGTGCACAACAACTCCCCGCACTAATATATTCGGCTTCGGCGGTAGAGAGTGCTACACTATTTTGCTTCTTTGATGACCATGAGACTAGTGATCTTCCAAGCAATTGACAAGTGCCCGATGTGCTTTTCCTTTCTATCTTGCAACCCGCATAGTCCGAGTTGGAGTATCCAAGTAACTCAAAGTTTGATCCTTTAGGATACCACAACCCAACATTAGGTGTATGCTTCAAATATCTCAATATCCTCTTTGTGGATTTCAAATGACTCTCTCTAGGAGATGCTTGAAACCTTGCACACATGCATACACTAAACATGACATCCGGTCTTGATGCGGTCACATAGAGCAAGATACCAATCATTGATCTATAAGCTTTTGATCTACCAAGTTGCCACTAGCATCACCATCCAAATTTCCATTTGTTCCCATGGGTGTAATAATAGACTTTGCTTCATCTAGATTGAACTTCTTGAGCATGTCCTTGATGTACTTGCCTTGACTAACAAAAGTCCCATTCTTCAATTGTTTGACTTGAATACCAAGGAAGTAACTAAGCTCTCCAAGCATAGACATCTCAAACTCTTTGTCCATCATTGTGCCAAACTCTTCACAAAACTTGATTGGTTGACCCGAAGATAATGTCATTGTAACACTCCAAATTTGCATTGTTTTGAAAAACACTAAATTGATCTATTTATGCTCCTTTTGAATTTTCATTCAATATAATTAAGATATATATAGTTTTGGTGAAATTAAAACTTATCATATAGTAACATGTGGTGCATTGCATGCTGGTGCATTCTATTTTTGTTTGAGTGCTTATGAAAAGTACACAAAACTGAGTTTGAGATGTATTTGATAATCATTTGAAAAATTCAAATTCTGGAAATAGCAAAAACTTCCTTTTTCTCTCCCTCACTCCTTCCCTCATTTTGGCCTGAGGCCTTACCCCTCCCTCTCTTTCTCTTGGCCCAGCCGAGGCTGGCCCTCTCCTCCTCCCCTCTTGGGCCGTCGGCCAGAGGCCCACTGCGGATGAGCCCGCATGCCCCCTTTCCCTGCCACTGACCACCATGGCCCGCGTGGCAGCCTCCTCTCCCCTTCCTACCTTTTTCTCCTGGCGCCACTGACCGCCTGGACCCATGCGTCAGCGCCCCCTTCTCTTCTTCCCGTAGCCGAGCAGGACTCGACGAGCAGAGCTCGAATCGAGCGCATCCAATCCCGAGCTTCACGGGATTTCTTCCCTTAAACCGCTCGGGCTACGCCTTTATAGCGGCCGCGTATTCCCTTCTGCCCAGACTTCCCATCTATTCGACAACCGGGCCTCGCCCTAGCTCATACAGAGCTTCCCAAGCTCGGAGTTCCGCCGCCGCCGCCACTGAAGATCCCCCGAGCTCCTCCATGAAACACAGGACCTCACCTCTCTTCGGAACACGGTACGGAGCACCGCGGTCTCTCCTCCATCCTCGTTTTCTCCTTGGATAGCCCTCACCGACTCGTCATTGCGTGCAGGGAGACCGAAGCCGCCCTGCAACGCCGCCAGCCGCCTCTGTTCCTCCTCTGTCCGCGTGAACGCCTTAGGTAAGCTCGCGTAGAGCCCCTCGTTCACCCGGTATCCTCGGTTCGTGTTTTGGTGGACCGTAGCGCCGTATCCCATCGCGCCGCCGAGCTCCACGGCGGAGCCCATGGCGAACCGCCGCATCTGCTCTGTGTCGGCCGACGCTCTCTCCTCTGTCCCTTCCCCTTTCTTTTTGCAACCGTCCGATCTTAGATCGATGGATGAGATTAGAAGGTACCCCTTCGGGGTCACTTTAGTTAAAGAGACCCTGGAAGATTTGGGTCTCAACCCGCAATCCAAAGCACCTTCGGTATTTACGTTTTCTCCACTGGAAAGCGTAATCCCCGTTGGATTTCTTTTAATTCAAAAATAAATTAAAATTCCTATTTACAAAATTACCACTCGTATTCAAATGCGTATATTTTACTACTTTTAAATCCATTTTGATCCGTTCAAGTTGCAATAGATTCGTAATAAAATCCACTTGATGTTAATACCACTGTTAGTTAGATTTGAAAAGGTTTAATTTCGTGGTTAAATTTAAATTAATATATTTCTATAGGAAAATCTGTTTAATTCATATCTTTATCGTTTCAGCTCCGTTTTTCGTGAACAAAACATCGATGTGATCGTAGCAATGCGTAGATTAGTTTTATAAACCTTTCATCTTATTTTATTACTGTTGGTGTACTATTCTAATCATAGCTTTGTTTTCTTCGTGTATGATTGCCGTTGGTTGAATGGTGTTGCTTGTTGATCGGTATAGACGTTGAGCTTCCCGTTGAAGAGCCGGAGTTTTTCCTTGATCAAGATCAGCAAGACCAGCAAGAGTACTTCGAAGAAGGCAAGTATAACATGGGATTATCCTTGTTGTCCTATTCATGAATAATATAATTCATATGCATGATTCCTTGTTGCCATAGTATGATCCTAGAGATTGATATCCTGATACCTTGTTGCCTACAATTTGTGCCACCACATATGATTAGTATTGCTAGCGCTCTTAGCAGATGTACATGATCTTAATTGTTAATGACTATATTCAATAATGGTAAAACTCGCTTTTTAGCAACATGGGTTATAGGAGCTTATCTGTGGGCAAAATCTGGGATGTACAGTACAACCACGAGGGCTATATGGCTCTGGCTTTAGGTCAGTATGGGGACCTTTTCTAGCTCGTTCAGTGGTTACCTTTATGGCGCAAAAGGGGTGTGCCGAGATGGGTATAGTGTGGTTCCTAATCTTTGGGCATAGCCGCGAAGGAGTGTGACCGTGGACAGGTTGGCTCTATATCTCCTTGCCATGGAAACCTTGCGGCCCTAACTTGTTAGACGAACCCTTGAAAGGCTTCATAGTGTACCTTGCCCGCTCACCTTGGGAGTGTTTTGGGAGTTGCAAACCCGGGCAAATGGGCAAACACGACTCGTGGGTAAAGTTGTACACCTCTGATCAGAGTTAATAAACTATCATGATAGTCGTGCTCACGGACACGAGCGGCTCGGAAAACTCACAGAATTATTGGGTTCTTATTTCTATGTGGCTTATGCAAGTGTTATTTATTTATTGTATCTCATTGTCATTTACTTTATGATCATGGATATTTGAGCTGATGCAAAATACCTTGGCAATTGTTGATGTTAATATGAACTTGATCTACTTAAAATGCTCACCGCTATGAACCATGCATTCCTTTTTGAGCTTCATGAACCCCGCGTTATATTTGTTGAGTACGTATGTGCTCACCCTTGCATTCAAACAACACAGATGAAGATTGGGTTGATGATTACCGCAATGAGTACTAGTCTTGGAGTCAACCAGTCAACCCGTCCCTTTGGAGCTTCCGCAATTATCCTCGTTTAGTTTAAGTTATTTGTTTCAGACTATGTAATGAATATTTATTCGCTATGTAATAAACACTGTGATGGTACTTTTATGATTTGTCAACTCATGTGTGCGACTTTTCCTGGGGTGCACATGAGCCTTTTATGCACTTGTTTTTGTTCTTGAAAACGGGTGTGACAAATTGGTATCAAAGCATGTGTTGACTGTAGAACGCAAGCCTAGTTAGAATGGTTGCTTTTAGAGTCCTTCTTCTCTTGTTCATGCTTTCTACTAAAGTCTTGATAATTGCTAAAAGTTTTAATGCTTCTTCGGTTATATTCTATTGTGAAAACTTTGCTTCTATCTAATCTATGTCTAAACTTTTTGTAGATGCCTCCCTCTCGCCAGAACAACAAGATGAGAGTTGCGGAGTATAGTGCCTTGTTCACCCCTAGGCAGCCTCGACCAGCTGAAGAGATGGAGATTTCTGATGCAGAGTCAAGAGTGGGAGCCTTTCAGGATGAGGACATAGAGGAAGAAGTTCAGATGGAGCCAACACCAGAAGACGTCCCTTTGACAGATTGGACTGAAGAGACCCACGTCATACTGCCGAACCGTCACTATCCTTTTCAGGATCTGATAGAGATGTTTCTGAAAAACTGCTTGTATGAGATGCAAGCCACCCTGGAGTACCACTGCACGGAACGCAAGCACCCTCAGAGGCCATCCCAATGGCATGCAGAGCTTTGGGTTTGGGAAGTTGAAAATAATCGTCGTATGGTGCATGCAACCTTCAGGACCAAGGTGAGCCGATCCACTCCTAGGAAGGCTATGGAGGATGTTGCCCATGAAGCATTCATCAGCTATCACGGTCAGTATCGGGATCGTTATGGCACGAGCGATGGTGGTTTTAAGCATCTTCCTTTCCTCGTGCCAAGTAGAGGAACCTGGTACATGGTACCTGCAGATGTTTCGAAACCAAAGCTACGAGCTTTGGTGAGGTTTGGTCGTGAAATGGCAACTGTGGCAGATGAGTTGAAAGAAGAGCTGCTGTATGAGAAGGAATTCAATGAAAAGCTTTGTGAAGAGAATGAAGCATTAAAAGCCCAGCTAGCTCAACTCCAGCCATGAGAGAAGACCCCAAGTTCCTCGTCAATCAAGATCTATCCATAGGAGTTAGGCACCTTTTATGTAATAAAGAACGATAGTAGTTTCGCCGTTGCGTCTACTTTAATTGAGTCTTGGTGTAATGTGATCCTTTTGTGCTTGGTTTATTTGTTACGATGACTATGAATGATTTGGATCTTTGTAATTCTTGCTGGACATCTTGTGGTTATACCTACAAGTTTCCAAGGTTTAATAATAATTAGTTAATGTCATACATATAGTTGGGTTGGTTTTGTCCTGTCTCTATCCTTGCTGTTTTCTGGAGCAGTCGACAGTGTTTCTGTTATATCTCAAGAGCTGTTGATGCAAAATTCATGAAATTTTACTGGGAATAACTAGACTCATCCATGGTTCTTTTCCAACTGGTATCACCCCTATAGCTGTTAAATTTTAAGAGATATGTCTGTTGCATGTTGATGTTTCTGCGCAGTCTGGAACCTGAAACAGAATTTGTTCTTTGCTGTTTTACGTAATTTTAACTTCTGAATCTGGGAATGTCAGTTGAGACAAAGTTGTAGAGAATTTCGATACCTTTCCAGAAAGTCCAGAATAGACTCCATCGGATATCTGTAACTTGATTTATGGTCGTTTTACTGCAGTGTTGTCAGAATCTCTCGCCCAGAAAATTTCAGATTTGCATATAATATGTTTTTGATTGTATAAGTTATGTTTCTAAGCATAATTATTTGTGTTTTGGAGCATAGATGCCTCGTTCCAACAGGAATTCACCGCCACCACCTCCCCCGGCACCCATGTCCATGGAAGAGCTGATGGCAATGCAGGGACAGCTCATGCAGGTGATGATGCAGTTCGTGCAGAACCCGCCGAACCAAGCAGTAGCACCTGTCAACAAGCACCGGGAATTCCTTCAAGGTCATCCTCCGGTGTTTTCACATGCTGCTGATCCCTTGGAAGCAGATGACTGGCTTCGAGCAGTGGAGAAACAGCTCAACATTGCTTAGTGCAATGACCAGGAGAAGGTGTTGTATGCTTCTGGTCAGTTGGAAGGTGTGGCTCAGACATGGTGGGAATCTTACCAAGCTGCATGTCCTGCGAATGCTCCTGCCATCACTTGGGATGAGTTCTCCAGGGACTTTAGGGCTCGTCATATCCCAGAGGGAATTATCGAGCTCAAGCAAGAGGAGTTCCGCAATCTCAGAATGGGGCAGATGTCGATCAATGAGTACCATGATAGATTCTCTCAACTGGCCCGCTATGCTCCTAATGAAGTGTGAGAAGATGCAGACAAACAGTGTCACTTCCTGAAGGGAATCTACTACGATCTGAGGCTGCAGTTGAAGGGTAATGTGTACCCAAACTTTCAGACGCTGGTGAACCGTGCCATTGTGCTTGATAATGAGCGCAAGGATATGGACAAGAAGAGGAAGATGAGAGCAAATCATCTGGCAGCAACACTTGCCCCCGTTTCAATTCTCATTCTAGCTCTCAGCAGAGGTACCAAGGGCCTGTTAGCCAGTGGAATCGCAATCCGAATCAGCAAAGGCCTCAGTACCAGCAGGGTAATGCTCAGAATCAGCAGCGCACACCTTATCAGTTTCAGAGTGGAACCCATACCCCTCGTCAAGGTACCCCCAGCTCTACTCCTGCTAAGAATAGTGCACCTCAGCCCAGCACTCCAAGAGTATGCTACCGATGTGGAGATCCTGGACACTATGCTCACAGCTATCCAAGGAAGCAGAACCAGAACAATGACAGCGGCAACAGAGGAAGACCTCAAGCAACTCCTAGTTCTGGAAGGGTGAATCATGTATCTGTTGCTTCAGCTCAGGAGGCCCCAGAGGTCATGTTGGGTACGTTTGACATCAACTCCATCCCTGCATCTGTTCTTTTTGATTCGGGAGCATCACATACTTTTATTTCGCAAGCATTTGTTACCATACATAGCATACCCATGATAGCTATGAAGAATCACATGTTAGTAAGTTCACCGGGAGGACCTATACAAGTTGCTCATAAATGCCCCTTAGTTAATCTAACCTTAAGGGGGGTAGACTTTGTGATTAGTCCAGTTGTGCTGAGAAGTTCGGGTATTGATGTGATTGTGGGTATGGATTGGATGAAAGCACATCAGGTAGTGATCCAGTGCAAAGAGAGGACGATATCTCTTGTTACACCGAAGGGTGATCAGATCAGTGTTGATGTAGTTATGCAGCAGCCAGAGATAGCTGTTGTGAACCAGATTGATGATGGGATTAATCAGGATGATCCAGTGGTGGATGAATTTCAGGATGTCTTTCCAGATGAACTGCCAGGTATGCCACCTGACCGAGACATTGAATTTCTTATTGAGTTATTACCTGGTACTGCACCCATAGCTAAACGACCATATAGAATGGGGGTAAAAGAACTAGAAGAACTTAAGAAACAAATAGAAGAATTGCAAGAAAAAGGTTTCATTTGTCCTAGTTCTTCACCATGGGGTGCACCGGTTATTTTTGTTGATAAGAAAGATGGTAGTCAGAGGATGTGTGTTGATTATAGATCGCTCAATGAGGTTACCATCAAGAACAAGTATCCTTTGCCCAGAATTGATGATTTGTTTGATCAGTTGAGAGGTGCATGTGTGTTCTCAAAGATTGATCTCCGTTCTGGATATCATCAATTGAAGATCCGTGCTAGTGATATTCCAAAGACAGCTTTCACCACAAGATATGGTCTGTATGAGTATACTGTTATGTCTTTCGGATTGACCAATGCCCCTGCATACTTTATGCATATGATGAATAAGGTGTTCATGGAGTATTTGGATAAGTTTGTGGTTGTGTTCATTGATGATATACTGGTGTTCTCTAAAACTGAGGAAGAACATGCTGAACATCTGGGATTGGTATTGCAGAAGCTTAGAGATCACAAGTTGTATGCTAAGCGAAGCAAGTGTGAGTTCTAGTTGAAGGAAGTTTCCTTCCTTGGTCATGTTGTCTCTAATGGAGGTATTTCCGTTGATCCCAGCAAGGTGAAAGATGTATTGAATTGGAAGCCACCAACTAGCATTACTGAGATTCGCAGTTTTCTTGGTTTGGCTAGTTACTATAGAAGATTCATTGAAGGCTTTTCAAAACTCGCAAAACCTATGAAAACCTTATTGGAGAAGAATGTCAAGTTTGTGTGGTCTGATCAATGCCAAATCAACTTTGAAGAGTTGAAAAAGAGGTTGACTACAGCACCCGTGTTGATACTGCCAGATCTAAGTAAGAGTTTCTCTATCTATTGTGATGCTTCTCATACTGGTTTGGGATGTGTTCTTATGCAAGAAGGTAGAGTTGTTGCTTATGCTTCTAGGCAGTTGAGGAAACATGAATTGAATTATCCTACTCATGATTTAGAACTTGCTGCAGTAGTACATGCTTTGAAGATATGGAGACACTATATGATTGGGCATAAGTGTGATATATATACTGATCATAAGAGTTTGAAGTATATCTTCACCCAGTCTGATCTGAACTTGAGACAACGCAGATGGTTAGAACTAATCAAGGATTATGATCTAGATGTGCATTATCACCCTGGGAAAGCTAATGTGGTTGCAGATGCTCTCAGCAGGAAGAGTAGAGTTCATGAGTTACTTATGTTAGCCATGTCAGATGAGTTGTGTGATGAGTTTGAACGTTTGAATTTGGGTTTCTTTGTCAATGCAGCAGAGATGGTGATGGAACCTACACTTGAGCAGGAGATCCAAAAAGATCAGTTGCAGGATGAGAAGTTGAAGGAGATAGCAGAGAATCTGGTAATCAGTAAGTCATCGGGTTTCCGCATGGATGATAATGGAACTTTGTGGTTTGGTAATCGTTTATGTGTACCTGATGATAAAGCTTTAAGGCAAATGATTTTGCGTGAAGCTCATGAGTCTGCTTACTCTATTCATCCTGGAAGTACTAAAATGTATATGGATGTGAAAGAGAAATTTTGGTGGGTTGGATTAAAAAGAGATGTAGCTGAGTATGTAGCTTTGTGTGATACTTGTCATAGGGTTAAAGCTGAACATCAGAGACCTGCTGGATTGTTGCAACCTATGAAGATACCTGAATGGAAGTGGGAAGAAGTTGGTATGGATTTCATTGTTGGGTTACCCCGTACCCAGCGAGGTTATGAATCTATTTGGGTAATAGTTGATCGTCTGACCAAGGTAGCTCACTTTTTACCAGTCAAGACGAAGTACAATGGTGCTCAGTTAGCAGAGTTGTATATGGAACGGATAGTATGTTTGCATGGAGTTCCAAAGAAGATTGTGTCTGATAGAGGTACTCAGTTCACTTCAAATTTTTGGCATAGCGTACATAGAGCTTTGGGAACTAAGTTGAACTTCAGTACTGCATATCATCCTCAAACAAATGGTCAAACTGAAAGAACTAATCAGATATTGGACGATATGTTGAGAGCCTGTGCATTGCAGTATGGTACTAGTTGGGATCAGAGTTTGCCTTATGCAGAGTTCTCTTACAACAACAGTTACCAGCAGAGCATCAAGATGGCACCATTTGAGGCACTGTATGGTCGTAAGTGTAGAACACCATTGTTTTGGAATCAAACAGGTGAGACACAAGTGTTTGGTGCTGATGTACTTAGAGATGCTGAGGATCGTGTGAGTGTGATCCAAGACAGTTTGAGAATAGCACAGTCGAGACAGAAGAGTTATGCTGATAATAGAAGGAGAGACTTGTCTTTTAATATTGGTGATTATGTCTATCTCAAAGTATCACCAATGAGAAGTGTAAAGAGGTTTAACATGAAAGGTAAGCTAGCACCAAGGTATGTTGGACCGTTTAAAGTTCTAGCCAGACATGGTGAAGTTGCTTATCAGTTGGAACTGCCTGAGAATTTATCTGGAGTTCATGATGTGTTTCATGTGTCACAACTTAAGAAGTGTTTGAGAATACCAGAAGAGCAAATACCTTTGGATGATCTTAATGTTGCTGATGATTTTAATTATGAAGAGTATCCAATTAAGATTCTTGAAACAGCTGAAAGGGTAACCAGGAGTAGAGTCATTAAAATGTGTAAAGTTCAGTGGAATCGGTACTCTGAGGCAGAAGCAACTTGGGAAAGAGAAGATGAGTTGAGAAAGTCATACCCGCAGTTGTTTGAGTAAGCCAGCTAATCTCGAGGACGGGATTCTTTTAAGGGGGGTAGATTAGTAACACTCCAAATTTGCATTGTTTTGAAAAACACTAAATTGATCTATTTATGCTCCTTTTGAATTTTCATTCAATATAATTAAGATATATATAGTTTTGGTGAAATTAAAACTTATCATATAGTAACATGTGGTGCATTGCATGCTGGTGCATTCTATTTTTGTTTGAGTGCTTATGAAAAGTACCCAAAAGTGAGTTTGAAATGTATTTGATAATCATTTGAAAAATTCAAATTCTGGAAATAGCAAAAACTTCCTTTTTCTCTCCCTCACTCCTTCCCTCATTTTAGTCCGAGGCCTTACCCCTCCCTCTCTTTCTCTTGGCCCAGCCGAGGCTGGCCCTCTCCTCCTCCCCTCTTGGGCCGTCGGCCAGAGGCCCACTGCGGATGAGCCCGCATGCCCCTTTTCCCTGCCACTGACCACCCTGGCCTGCGTGGCAGCCTCCTCTCCCCTTCCTTCCTTTTTCTCCTGGTGCCACTGACCGCCCGGACCCATGCGTCAACACCCCCTCCTCTTCTTCCCGTAGCCGAGCATGACTCGATGAGCAGAGCTCGAATCGAGCGCATCCAATCTTGAGCTTCACGGGATTTCTTCCCTTAAACCGCTCGGGCTATGCCTTTATAGCGGCCGCGTATTCCCTTCTGCCCAGACTTCCCATCTATTCGACAACCGGGCCTCGCCCTAGCTCGTACAAAGCTTCCCGAGCTCGGAGTTCCGCCGCCGCCGCCATTGAAGATCCCCCGAGCTCCTCTGTGAAACACAGGACCTCACCTCTCTTCGGAACACGGTACGGAGCACCGTGGTCTCTCCTCCATCCTCATTTTCTCCTTGGATAGCCCTCACCGACTCGTCATCGCGCGCAGGGAGACCGAAGCCGCCCTGCAACGCCGCCAGCCGCCTCTGTTCCTCCTCTGTCCGCGTGAACGCCTTAGGTAAGCTCGCGTAGAGCCCTCGTTCACCCGGTATCCTCGGTTCATGTTTTGGTGGACCGTAGCACCGTATCCCGTCGCGCCGCTGAGCTCCACGGCGGAGCCCATGGCAAACCGCCGCATCTGCTCTGTGCTGGCCGGCGCTCTCTCTTCTGTCCCTTCCCCTTTCTTTTTGCAACCGTCCGATCTTAGATCGATGGATGAGATTAGAAGGTACCCCTTCGGGGTCACTTTAGTTAAAGAGACCCTGGAAGATTTGGGTCTCAACCCGCAATCCAAAGCACCTTCGGTCTTTATGTTTTCTCCACTGGAAAGCGTAATCCCCGTCGGATTTCTTTTAATTCAAAAATAAATTAAAATTCCTATTTACAAAATTACCACTCCTATTCAAATGCGTATATTTTACTCATTTTAAATCCGTTTTGATCTGTTCAAGTTGCGTTAGATTCGTAATAAAATCCACTTTATGTTAATACCACTGTTAGTTAGATTTGAAAAGGTTTAATTTCGTGGTTAAATTTAAACTAATATCTTTCTATAGGAAAATCTGTTTAATTCATATCTTTATCGTTTCAGCTCCGTTTTTCGTGAACGAAACATCGATGTGATCGTAGCAATGCGTAGATTAGTTTTATAAACCTTTCATCTTATTTTATTATTGTTGGTGTACTGTTCTAATCATAGCTTTGTTTGCTTCGTGTATGATTGTCGTTGGTTGAATGGTGTTGCTTGTTGATCGGTATAGACGTTGAGCTTCCCGTTGAAGAGCCGGAGTTTTTCCTTGATCAAGATCAGCAAGACCAGCAGGAGTACTTCGAAGAAGGCAAGTATAACATGGGATTATCCTTGTTGTCCTATTCATGAATAATATAATTCATATGCATGATTCCTTGTTGCCATAGTATGATCCTAGAGATTGATATCCTGATACCTTTTGCCTACAATTTGTGCCACCACATATGATTAGTATTGCTAGCGCTCTTAGCAGATGTACATGATCTTAATTGTTAATGACTATATGAAATAATGGTAAAACTCGCTTTTTAGCAACATGGGTTATAGGAGCTTATCTGTCGGCAAAATCTGGGATATACAGTACAACCACGAGGGCTATATGGCTCTGGCTTTAGCTCAGTATGGGGACCTTTTCTAGCTCGTTCAGTGATTACCTTTATGGCGCAAAAGGGGTGTGCCGAGATGGGTATAGTGTGGTTCCTAATCTTTGGGCATAGCCGCGAAGGAGTGTGACCGTGGATAGGTTGGCTCTATATCTCCTTGCCATGGAAACCTTGCGGCCCTAACTTGTTAGACGATCCCTTGAAAGGCTTCATAGTGTACCCTGCCCGCTCACCTTGGGAGTGTTTTGGGAGTTGCAAACCCGGGCAAATGGGCATACATGACTCGTGGGTAAAGTTGTACACCTCTGATCAGAGTTAATAAACTATCATGATAGTCGTGCTCACGGACACGAGCGACTCGGAAAACTCACAGAATTATTGGGTACTTATTTCTATGTGGCTTATGCAAGTGTTATTTATTTATTGTATCTCATTGTCATTTACTTTATGATCATGGATATTTGAGCTGATGCAAAATACCTTGGCAATTGTTGATGTTAATATGAACTTGATCTACTTAAAATGCTCACCGCTATGAACCATGCATTCCTTTTTGAGCTTCATGAACCCCGTGTTATATTTGTTGAGTACGTATGTGCTCACCCTTGCATTCAAACAACACAGATGAAGATTGGGTTGATGATTACCGCAATGAGTGGTCTTGGAGTCAACCAGTCAACCAGTCCCTTTGGAGCTTCCGCAGTTATCCTCGTTTAGTTTAAGTTATTTGTTTCAGACTATGTAATGAATATTTATTCGCTATGTAATAAACACTGTGATGGTACTTTTATGATTTGTCAACTCATGTGTGCGACTTTTCCTGGGGTGCACATGAGCCTTTTATGCACTTGTTTTTGTTCTTGAAAACGGGTGTGACAGTCATCCACATAGATTTGCAACACAAACAAGTCCTTTCCAATCTTCTTGGTGAATAGGGTAGTGTCAACCTTCGCCATAATGAATCCCTTAGAGAGGAGGAAATCCCTTAACCTCTCATACCATGCTCTAGGATCTTGCTTCAAGCCATATAGTGCCTTCCTTAGCTTGTACACATGGTTGGGTTTCTTGTCATCTTCAAAACCGGGTGGTTGCTCCACAAAACTAATTCATTGATGTACCCATTGAGAAATGCACTCTTCACATCCATTTGATAGAGCTTGATGTTGTGAGCACAACCATAAGCCAATAGAATCCTTATTGCTTCTAGCCTTGCCACCGGTGCATATGTTTCTTCAAAGTCAAGACCCTCTACTTGAGTGTAGCCTTGTGCAACTAGTCTTGCTTTGCTTCTCACCACTATTCCATCTTGATCTTGCTTGTTATGAAAGACCCATCTAGTGCCAATGACATTGTGGTCTTTGGTCTCTCAACTAGCTCCCAAACTTGATTTCTAGTGAAGTTGTTGAGTTCTTCATGCATAGCATTCACCCAATCGATATCTTGCAAAGCCTCTTCAATCTTGTTTGGCTCAATAGATGATACAAAGGAATAGTGTTCACAAAATGAAGCCAATCTTGATCTTGTTTGTACACCACTAGTGATATCTCCAATAATATGATCCAAAGGATTATCCCTTGCAATATATGTAGGTTGGAGTGTTGGAAGTTGATTGCTTGTACTTGGTTGATCATTGGGTTGAGTAGATCAACTAGCTTCTAGATCTTGAGTTAGAGAGGATGAACTAGCTTGATTTTCATTGAGTTGCACATTAGATGAAGGATTCTCTTGATCTTCAATATCTTGCTCATCATCCACTTGCCTTGGCTGAATGTCCCCAATATCCATGTCCTTCATTGCATTGGCCAATGGTTCACCTCTCACATCATCATGGTTGGCATTCTCATCTTGAGATCCATTTGTTTCATCAAACTTCACATCATGTACTTCCTCAACTATGCCATGAGTAAGATTCCATACTCTATAAGCTTTGCTTGTAGTTGAGTAGCCAAGTAGGAAGCCTTCATCACATTTCTTCTCAAATTTGCTCAATCTTTCACCTTTCTTCAAGATATATCACTTGCATCCAAATACTCTAAAGTATGCAATATTTGGCTTTCTTCCATTCAATAGCTCATAAGGTGTCTTCTCAAGCATCTTATGACAATAGAGCCGGTTGCTATAATAGCAAGCCGTGTTGATAGCTTCGGCCCAAAAAGAATCACTCACATTGTATTCACTAAGCATAGATCTTGCCATATCAATGAGTGTCCTATTCTTCCTCTCAACAAGTCCATTTGATTGAGGTCTATACTTGGCCGAGAATTGATGTTTGATTCCATATTCATCACATAGCTCATCAACTATTGTATTCTTGAATTCACTACCATTGTCACTTCTTACTCTCTTGATAGTTGTTTCAAATTCATTTTGGCATCTCTTGACAAAGATCTTGATTGTATCAAATGTTTCACTCTTGTCACTCAAGAAGAATACCCATGTATATCTAGTGAAATCATCAACTATCACAAAGCCATATTTGTTTCCACCAATGCTAGTGTAGGCGGTTGGTCCAAACAAGTCCATGTGCAAGAGCTCAAATGGTTTGCAAGTACTCATCATACTCTTACTAGGGTGAGTATTTCCAACTTGTTTACCGGCTTGACAAGAGCTACATAGCTTATCTTTCTCAAATACCACATCTTTCAAGCCCCTAACTAGATCATGCTTGACTAATTTGTTCAATTGCCTCATTCCAACATGACCAAGCCTTCTATGCCATAACCAACCCATGCTAGATTTGGATAGCAAGCAAGTTGGCAATTGAGTTTCTTTGGCATTGAAATCAACTAAGTATAGATTCTCATATCTAAATCCTTTTAATATCAAGTTAGAGCCATCTACACTTATGATCTCTACATCATCAACTCCAAAGATGCATTTAAAGCCTAGATCACAAAGTTGAGCTACGGATAGCAAGTTGAAATTCAAGCTCTCTACTAGCAACACATTTGATATGGTCATGTCATTTGATATAGCAATCTTACCAAGCCCTTTGACTTTCCCTTTGCCATTGTCACCAAATGTGATAGATTCAATCCCATTACAATCATTTGGCTTGATAGAGTTTAACATTCTTGAATCTCCGGTCATATGTTGAGTGCACCCACTATCAAGCACCCAATGCCTCCCTCCGGATTTATAATTGACCTACAAAACAATTCAATTCTTATTAGGTACCCATACTTGCTTGGGTCCTCCAAAGTTAGTGACTAAGGACTTAGGAACCCAAATAGCTTTCTTCTTTGAGCTCTCATTTGGTGTACCCATGTACTTAGCAATCACACCTTTCTTGCCCTTGGTAAGAATATAACTAGAATCAAAGTGAATAGATGCATTTGTAAATTTTATCTTGCTTTGGTTTAGTTTGCAATATTGCTCATCATGCCCTATACTTGCTTGCAACTAGTGCAAAACCGACCATTGCTCTTCACAAAGCTAGGCTTTGGAGTTGCAAAGGCCGTCTTGCCTTTCTTGGGGGTATAGCCAAGTCCCTCTTTGCAAAGGGAGAACCTTTGGCTACCCAAGCACTTAAGCAAGCGGGCGTCTCCACCATAGGCATTGCCTAATGCTAGAGTGAGCTTACCAACCTCCTTCTTAAGGTTCTCATTCTCAACCGTTAGTGAAGCATCACAAGTGACAACATCACTAGTAGAAGAGATATAGTTAGAAGTGCTACTAGAAGGGTTAGTTGGGGTGATGATGATGGGTTGATAGAATGATTCATCAATCATATCACAAGTTACACCCATGTTACTTGTTTGAATATGCTCTTTCTCATTTTGCTCAACAAGAAGTGAATGAGCCTTTTCAAGCTTAGAGTGAGCTTTGCCAAGCTTCTCATGGGCATCCGTTTGCCTCTCATGAGTAAGATTGAGCTCATCAAAGGATTGCTTGAGAGAATGATTCTCTTGCTTGAGAGAATGATTCTCCTTTTGCAATGCTTTGCACTCCTTTATTGTGAGGAAAAAGTGAGTCTTAGCATCTTCCAACATTGCAATTAGTTCATCTTTAGTGGGTTCATCATCATCATCATCACTAGATTCACTTTCGTGGGCCGAGCCATGAAGCATGTAGAGGGAGTGTCAAAGAGAGAGATCTTGTTCTTCATAGCAATGCTTGCAAGAGCCTTCTTCTTGCTTGATCTCTTCTCATCATCACTTGTATCACTATCCCAAGTGACAACATATGAGCCTCCCTTCTTGCTCTTCTTGAGAAACATCTTGTTCTCTTTCTTTTCTTTCTTCTTGCCCTTCTTCTCATCTTCATCATCACTATGATGTGGGCAATCCGAAATGAAGTGATCTTTGCTATTGCATTTGAAACACCTCTACATCATTGCTCTTGCTCTTGAAGGAGTTCTTCTTCCTTCTAGCTCTATAGCCCTTTTTCTTCATGAACTTGCCAAATTTCTTGACAAAGAGGGTCATTTGTTCTTCATATTCACTATCATCAATACTTGAGCATTCATCATTGCTTGATTCATCACACTTTGCTTATGATGATGTGGCTTTGAATGCCACACTCTTCTTCTTGTCTTCTTTCTTGTCATCCTTCTTTTCTTTGTTCTGTCTAATCTTGTCCTTGTCTTCTCTAAAGGTGTCATCGGTCATCACCTCACCAAGAATTTGGTTTGGTGTTGTTGTGTCCAATCCACTTCTCACCAATAGAGTGACTAGCATCTCAAATCTTGAGGGAAGACTTCTTAGGAACTTGAATGAGAAGTCTTTGTTCTCCACCTTCTTTCCAAGTGAATTAAGGTCATTGACAAGCACCTCAAGCCTATTGAACATCTCGGACACGTTCTCATCTTCCTTTATCTTGAAGCTAGCAAACTTCTCCTTCAAGATATAGACCTTTGCTCCTTTCATGGATGTAGTCCCTTCATATGACTCTTCTAGATTCTTCCAAGCCTCATGAGCACTCTCCAAGTTTTTGATTTTCTCAAAGACCTCCTTGGAGATTGCCTCATGTATTGCACTCAAGGCAATATCATTGTTTTGGAGCTTCTCCTCTTCGGCCGGGGTGAGTGCCTCTTCATTTACCACCTCGAACTTCTTGTCGACCACCAACCATATCTTCCGGTTGATTGATTTAAGATAGGTGGTCATCAAGGCCTTCCAATAGCTATAATTGTTGCCATCGAACTTAGGTGCCCTCTTGGTGTTGTTGATTTGAGCCATTTTAACACTGTGGGATGTTAAGCCTTTGAATACGGTGTACTAGCTCCGATACCACTTGAAAGGTCTAGGTATGTCTAGAGGGGGGGTGAATAGCCTAATTAAAAATTCTAAAACAACACTTAGCAAAATTGTTAGAATAAAACACGGCGATAAGCAAGTTTGCACTAGCACTAAGGTTAGGCAAGCCACCTACCAATTCTAGTCACTAGCAAGATGATCTATGTCACACACAAGAGCTAGAGACTTAGAGGTAAGCTACACAGGCTAAGCTAGAGGCTCTACTTTGCAAGAATGTAAGGAATGTAATGCAAAGCTAGAGACAGAATGGTTATACTAACGTGAAGAGATAATACAATAGATAACCAATCAATCACAAGATGAATCCTCAGTAGAGAGACAATGAGACACAATATTTTTTATCGAGGTTCACTTGTTTGCCAACAAGCTAGTCCTTGTTGTAGCGATACACCCACTTGGAGGTTCACGCGCTAATTGGCAATCAAATCCAAACCCATTCAAGGGTGCCGCACAACCAACACAAGAAGGGGATCCCCAAACTACGCGGAATCCACTAGAGATACCTTTCGCGAATCTCCATAGGGTAGGTTCAAGAACCCCTTACAATCCACCGATCGGAGCCGGAGACAATCACTTTCCTCCGCTCAACGATCCTCGTCGCACCAAGCCCTCTAGGAGATGGCAATCTCCAAGAATAACAAGAGCTTCGCAATGACAACGATCACCAAGTGCCACTAGTATGCAATCAACAAAGCAATGCACTTGGATTCACTCTATCTCTCTAGAATATGTCAAATATGTTTAGAGGATGAGTGGTGGAAGCTTCTCAAGCAAGCACAAATGTGTGAGTGAGTAGAATGTGCAAGAGATAGCCTAATGGGCTGGCCATATCACCTTATATAGCCCACACTCACAACTAGCCGTTTTCCCACTGAAAAACACTTCCTGTGCCACCTTCGGACGCAAGGAATAGTGGGGGGTCCGGACCATTAACAGCGCCCGGATGCCCCCACTCAGCTGAGAAAGCTCCTCTGTTTCACCTCCGGATGTAGCCTTCGGTCGCGCGCAAACGCGCGGTCCGGACCAATGCGCCAGCGTCCGATCGCATGCCGATTCAAACGGCTCTTTGTCGCGCACACTGCAGCGTACCACGTGGATCCGGAAGCACCCAACAGTGCGGTCCGGTCCCTGCAACAGTAGCGTCCGGACGCCATGCAGGGAACACTCCAGAGAGCGCTTTTCTCCGGACGTGCGTCCGGTTCCTCCATCCGGACAAACGACTGCGTCCGGACCTTCAGCACAGAGAACAACAGAGAGCTCCAACCCCCGGACGTTGCGTCCGGGGCTGAGCGTCCAGACCGCAAACAGCGTCCGGACCTCTGTCCACATCCAGCCAGGCCTAGGGTGTGTGTCCAGACACACCCAAACCCTAGCGTTCGGACCTCCAAACAGAGTCCATACAGCCTCCAACTTTCTTCCAAGTTTCCAAGAGCCAACACTAACTGATCCAAACACTTGTGCATGTGTGTTAGCTTTTAGTTCACATTTATCTTGGATTAGTTGGTTGTTTCACTTGGTTCAATTGATTTTAATGCAATGCATATGAACCTAGTGGCACATGATAACCGTAATCATACTTAAGATCTCCCTCCTTGATAGTACGGCTATCTATCCTAAATGTGATCACATCCTCTATGATGTCTTGATCACCAAACTGAAAATGGTCCTAGCTTTCACCTTTGCCTTCAACCATTTTCCTTTCCACCACCATGCTAGAGCTTGTGCCATCCACTTGATCCACCTTGCTCCATCACACGGCATGTACCAACCTATCTCATGATTCACACTTAGAGATCAAGGTTAGTACTTAGGTGGGTTTCATCAATTACTCGAAACCAAAACACATGGGGACTCTCAAAAACAAAAATGGGCTCAAGTCAAAGGTATATCATAGGGCCATTTTTGGTTTAAGTGATCAAGACACTATAGAAAGTGTAATCACATTTAGGATAGATAGTTGTACTATCAAGAAGGGAAAAACATGTTGTGATTGCGGTTATCAAGTGCTACTAGGTGGTGTCATTCATGCATATGCATTCATCAACCTAGTAACATAACCTTGCTTAAAAGTCTTGTAAAAACATGCTAAACACCTGCACTAAGAAGGTACTCTAAGTGTTTGGCACATTAGAGCAAGGATCGAAAAATAGAAATAAGAAAAGGCTAAGACAGAGGCAACGAACGATGGCGACAGACACTGGCTCAAGGCATCAGCACGTCCGTCGAGCAAACCCTAACTCAGCCTCAGCGCAGACTTTGCAACGGACGCTGGCGAGCGTCTGATGGCTATGTGATAGATGCGTCTGATGGAGTTCGGAGCTCTCTGGATGCTCTCTGTACTCGCGACAAACGATGTCGACAGACGCAAAAAAGATCACGACAAACGCTGGCCTAGACTGAGACGAGCGTCCGATGGTTTGAATACTCACTGACATGAAGGCGACGGACGCTCCAGAGCGTCCGACGGCAAGGCAATGGACGCGTCCGATGGACTCTGGAGCTCTCTGGACACTCTCTGGACATGCGACAGACGCTGGCGATGGAGCGTCCGATGCAATATTGAAGAGCGTCCATTGGACATGACTCAACAGTAACGACTAATTTTTGAGAGGGGTCTATTTAAGGCCCATGGCCGGTTCAAGGTCACTCTCTTGCCCCATTTCATTCTTGCATACACTAGTGAGCTCTTGAGCACCTTTCCCACTCATCTCTTTGATCATTTGTTTGTCCCAAAAGAGATAGAGTGCGTCCAAGTGCATTTCTTAGTGATTTGCATCTACTAGCACATGGTGTTCGTCATCGTCGTGGTTTTCTTGTTATTCTTGGTGTTTGCCAACACCTAGACGGCTCGGGCGGTGGAGAATCTTTGGCACGTGTTGGAGATTGTTCGTGGCCGGCTTCATTAATTGTGAGAGGGCTTGTACCCACCTCGGTGGAGCGCTAAAGGTTAACTCTAGTAAATTGCTCATGTCATTGAGTTACTCTCATTTGGGTGGATTCTTGTGGCGCCTGAGTAGTGGGCTAGGCTTGTGATTGTCTATTAGCCACCGAATCACCATTTGAGTAGTCGACACAATGGGGACTAGCTTGGTGGCAACCAAGTGAACCTCGGGAGAAAAATCTTGTGTCAACTTGTCTCTCGGCTACTCTTTGGTATTCATTGTGATTGGTTCATCATATTGACATCCATCCATCACAAGGCATCAGTAGAACAATCACATCTATCCTTTGTATTTACATTCTTCATATCTTGTGTAGTTAGCTCTCTTGCTAGTTAGCTTTTCTTGTTAGTTGTTCTTGCTAGCTTGTGTTGAGTGTCTTAGGTTCTTGCTATTGTTTGTTAGACACTCAATTGACTAGAATTGCTTGGATAGGTGGCTTTGCACCCCTAGTAGAGCTAGAGAAAAAAGCTTTGCTTAAGTGTTTTCTAACCTCTGTTCTTCAGTCTGGGCACATTTTCACCGAAAACCGAAGACCGAACCGAAACCGAACCGAATAGTCGGTTTTTCGGTTCGGTTTCGGTTTCCAATTTTGTGAACTTCGGTTGTCGGCTTCAGGTTCGGTTCTTATCTCCAACTGAACCGATCCACCGAAGAACTGAAGTTTAGTTCGCAACGTGAAAAAGTCCATGCAGCGTCGCACACATCCCACCAATTACGGCCACAAATACACCTAGCCCATGTACGCACCACTATCTCTCCCAGGTTCCAGCGTCGCAGCCAGCCCACTCCTAGCTGCACCCCACCCTAACCTTATCCTTCTCCCTTCGGAGTTCGAGGTGGCGGCGCAGCGGTGCACCCAGCAGGTCAGCGGAGGCGGCGCGATGCCGGACCGGAGGTGGAGGTGCCGAGGCAAGACAGCAGCGGCGCACCGGCGTGGTCGCGAGGTGTTCGCGCGGACGCCAGATGGAGGCGACGAGGCAGCTGCAGCAAGTTTGCAGAAGTGCAGATCCATCCGCGACTCTTGCTTTCTTGCTTGCTTGCTACTCTCTGATTTGCTTGGAGGAATGCCTCGCGATAGTGTTTCAGAAATACAGAACTTGCTTGTGGAACGGAGGAACATGGACAGGGATGTATTTCAGAAATACAGAACTTGTCATACGATGGAGGAATGCCTCGCGATGCTTTCTTGTTTGCTACTCTCGACTCTATTTGCTTGCTTGCATCTTCCTTTCGTGAATGCCTGATAAAGTGAACCGTTTGTGCGCTGATTTGCTTCTCCCTGCCGTCAATGCTGATTCGATGATTTGCATGTTCCATCGGTTTGTTCGGCTATAACCGAAAAACCAAACAAAAAACCCAAAACCGAACTCGTCGGTTCTTGATTTCCTGGGCAACCGATCGGTGGCTAGTTTCTGGAAACCAAAGTTTCTGAACACCGAATTAACCGAACCGAAGTGTCAGTTAAAACCGATTGCCCAGGCTGATCTAATCTAGTGGTTTGTAGAATTTTTAATAGGCTACTCACCCCCCCTCTAGCCATCTAGGACCTTTTAGTTGCATCGACTAGATCGACCTCTGTTGATGGTAATTTCACCATGTTTTTACACCTTCAAAACCGTCAACAGAACATCATTTAGAGAACTAACAAGCAAGTGTAGAGTAACTTGTGTGCAATTAACATGGTTCTACATGTACATGTCATTATTTGTATGCAGGAATGTAAACCAGGCAAGATAGAGTGTTGGAGGCCCTATATGTCGATCGGCTGACCTGCATATGGACCCAACAGACCCAGCACCTACACCACTATACTCTAGACCTGTCCAGGAGGTCCCACAAGAAAGTCAGGAGCCAATGGCCCAAACACAGGTCGATCAACCTGGGTTTGGAGGCTTCTTGGCCTGCCATGTCACCACAATCCAAGAGAGAGTGCTCCAAGCCAATCCCAACCCTTGGATCAAGTGGTGATCAAGATCTACGCTCTAGGAGCTTAGCACATGGATCCCTGGACCCACACCAGCGGATAAACATCACAGAAGTGACCAACAAGCTCTATGACATGTGGGCCAGCCTTCTAAAAGTTCGAGGCAACTCAGAGGAGTCATAGGGGGGTCGGCCCTACTTCCTCCCACAAGGTCCCTGACCAGTGGGGACCTATTCTAGAAGACCTAAGCTGGGCCCACTGGTCGGGGTCGGCCGACCCCCCTAAGTACCTTTTTGGGGTCCCCGAGGCTCCCACCACCTCTCTGCATGCTGCCATGCACGAGAAGCATCTCTGCCATTGATCTAAGGCGAATGCAAGGACGGTTTGATCCTACGGAGCACGATGAAGATGGCGCGGACCGCTGACGTGGCATCAGAGTAGCCCCTACTCCACCTCTACTATAAATACCCCCTATATCTCCCCTCTCATTCATGACTCATTGGAGAAATACTACTTAGCTTAGCGAAGCTCTGCTATAGTGCTATGCTAGTTGGAAGAGAGTGAGGGAAGTCTTCTGGAGAAAGCCCCGGATCTGTCGGGAATCTTCTTCGGAGCTGCACCTCAGCGGATGCGATCCTCTTGTAAGTTCAGCACTTGTAAGTGATACATCCGAGTTCTTTATAGTATTTAATACTTTAATTCTGGTGTAGTTGTTATACAAATTTTCGCGCTTGTTAATTTTTTTACTTTAAGTAGAGTGCTTTAGCCTTTAGCTGGGGTTAAAGTAGTAAGAATAGTGTAGACGTGGTGTCTAGACTAGATCTTGCCCTTGTAAACCGCTTATGACACAGATTGTTTGTGGTAGCTAGCAGATGGTGACGGACTTGTCTGGTCTTTGTAATCCACCATGTGTCTAACATAAGTTCTTAAAAGGTAGGGCCTCAATACAACATGATGGCACGGTCCGGTAGGAGTTTTACCTCTTACTGATCTATCCCATCGCCTCCTGCAAAAGAAGGGCTGATAAAGCCAGTATAACCAGCTTTGCCTAGTTATATATCTTTGTTATCGTGAACCTCTCAACCCAAATACCATAGTCTCTCTTGTCCATATCATAGGACATAACCTTGATCACTAGTTAATTCACTTCTCGTTCCCAGTGGAAAATACGATACCTGGAATACTCCCGGTGAAATCTACACTTGACAACCGTACGCTTGCGGTCTTTTACCCATTTGCCACTCTTGGTGTCAACAACCTCCAGTTTTCTTGTAAGTCTATCCACGGTTCATGTCTTCTTTGTATGGTTGTATTGTGTAACTCGTGCAAGCTCGATCTGAGCTATTTATCGGTTTGAATCTGTGTTCATGGGGATGCATTGCTTCAATCTCACATGAGTCATTGTTTCAAACTAGTTATCGACTCTATTAGATTGGCGATCTAATAGATTCATTAAGTTACTGATATTGTTTGTTATGCATTGTTTACTTACTACAATAATATCTTGCTAGATCTCAATCAACAGATTGGTCTAAGCTTCAATTGCATCTGGATCTATTGTTTTATGCACGTTCATTCCAATACTCGTCAAAGTTATAGATCTAAGATCCTATCGGCTAATCTGTTGATCGTGATTGTTACATGTTGTGGGTTCGAGACATTTGCTTGGTTATTGGATTTATCTGAGAATAGGCAGATTTGTCTTAATATGCTTAGTACAGCTGCATCTATCGGACCCCACTACTAAGTATGTTAGGCTATGTTTGTTTAGTTTTAGATCTATTTGTGATGAGGCAAATGGATCTTGTTCACGCTTCATGGATCCTATGTCAGTTGAATAGCCGATCTGGTTGCACTTTCTTCATACGATGCATGTGCTTTTGCTGTTTCAACATGATCATATTCATTAAGTGTATTGGACATGATTTAGCTTGTTTACTTTTATGGTTGCATGGAAACACCCCAATGCTAGTCAGTAAGCTAAGTTATCGGGTTAATTGTCATCATGGTTGTATGGGAACACACCTTTATTGATGGTTAATCTTTATCTGATATGTTTAGTAGATCTGGTAGCTTGGGTCAGTAAATGTTGCATGTATCACATCTTTACTACATATACTGATGAGATCGGCTAATCACATGCTTTATTAATGGTATACCATGAAAGTTGTTCGTATCTTATCATTGATCCTTACACTGCTAGGAGTTGACTCTCTAGTCAATTTCCTTTGACCATCAGCTATCTAAGAGCCGCACATTCATGGTGCGCACACATGATGGATAAGTACCCATGTATGTTCAGCTTTGATGATGAGTGATCGTCCAACACGTGAGTGTTTCAGTTTGAGTGGCTTACTCTAACCTCTGCGAAAGCAGAAACATGTGCTTGTCTATCGGCTTGTGGTGTGCAGGTGCTATGCCTAGTGACAGTGGTCAATGGTGTGGAGAAGGTCGAGTAGAGGCTTGTCGTGCCGATGGACTGAGAGCGGTGAAGGGCGGAAGTAGGGCTCAGACTGAGGGACCATGGGCGCCGGAGGACTAGCTGTGGTGGCTAGTACTTGGCACCGGCGAGTGCAAGAAGACATGGAGGTAGACTGAGTTGACCAAGTCAAGACGGTGGACGCGCGAGTCAAGCAGAGGCTCAGGGGACTCAGAGTCCGACCGGGCGAAGACAAGGTGGCTCGTGTCGAGTGGTTTGGTGGTTTGGGCCTCAAAACCATCCGCATCGGTTTCCGAGTTTGGGCCACAAAACTCGGGGTTCGGTAGTTGAGCCCAAAGCTACCGGTGGCAGGTTTCCTGGGTTTGGGCCTCAAAACCTAGGCGGAGCTTCCGAGGAAGCGGGGATGGCACGTGGCGGAATCCTGGAGGTTGCGTCGAGGCGACGACAACTCCCGGCAGGAAGCGGGGCTGTCCATTCAAATGAGTGGCTGAGAGTTACCGACTTGGATTACAATGTCTTAGGGCTAGGTAATTCGGTCTTGTGTCTAGGGGGGTCTTTGGGAAATAGCCAAAGCCTCGCTAAATAGAGGATGAAGGGGTATCCTCATCTCATCTATTGCATTACTCTCTCTCCCAACTATTCCTAGTTTTTCCCTTCCCTAGATTCTTCTTGCTTGAGATCCACCGTGTCACCAGTGTAAGAACTTGTGATTGTTGCAAGGAATCGGAGGCCGTAACCTACGTAAGCCATGGTGGTTTTGTTTTGTTGATTGTGTTCCCGTTTTGCTTGTGTTCTTCCCTTTTGCTTTTTCTCTCCCTTTTCCCGAGATGATTTCTCTTTGTAGGGAGTAGCTCTTGCAAATCCGTTTGAACCAAGTTGTGCGCAATCGTGAGGAGCTTCTTTGCACCGAAGGAATTCTCCTCAAACCTCACGAGTGCGTAGATCGGGCTATTTCTTTGTGGCGTTCTTCGTTTTCCTCTTTCTCCCCCAAATCCGAGTGTTCTCGTTTATCCTCTCCAAATTGAGCGATGATTTCTTCGGGATAGCTCCCCAACTGCACTAGGATCATGCCTACAAAGTTTGGTTGTAGTTGGTGATCTTTTGGTCTCACGGGGTAGTCCGGTGGTCTGGTCCGGAGGTAGGGAGCTTACTGGACTGTTTGCCGAGTGAGCACCGGACTAGTCTCCAGTAACATAGGACTAGTCCGGAGCAAGTAGTTCGGAGGTCGGGTGCTCTCTGCTCTTCTCTGTCTTGGCCTGGCCAGCGTCGGACCATAGCTCCAGACTACTCGCCATAGTCTGGTGGCTCTGTCCCAACTGGTCCGGAGCCTCTATTGGTGTTGTTTTTCTTCCGTTCTTTTCGCGGATTGTTTCTCTAGGTTCGTGACTAGCTTCGCTGTGTTCCTAGGACATCTCCTAGAACATCCACCCACTTGTGGGTCGCGATACTAGTTCTTCTTTGGGTTGTGCTTGGGACAAGGGTCAAGATCTTCCGTAAGGAATTTTTATTTGGCTCCCATTCACCCCCCCCCCCTCTGGTCGCCGTTTCCGGTCCTTCAATTAGAGCCGGTTAAGGATCAATCCACCTTACACGATTCTTGATCTGTGAAGGCGACATGGAGCGAGGTGCTGGTAAACCTCCTTACTTTGATGGAACCAACTTTGCCTATTGGAAGGTGTGCATGTCCGCTTACCTCCAAGGGCTTGATACGAAGTTTTGGGAGATTTGTGAGAATGAGAACTACGTGGTTCTTGAGGCTCGGATCACCGATGCCCAGGTTACGCAGCATGCATCCAATGCAAGAGCCCGTAGCATTCTCTTCTCTTGTCTGTCTCTTCCGGAGTTTGAGCGGGTTTCGAGTCTCACTATGGCACGAGAGATCTGGAAAACACTCTTGAGATATCATGAGGGAAACCCTCAGATCAAGTCCAGACTCTTCGACACATACCGTAGAGAGTACGAGAACTTTGCTCAGTTGGCCGGCGAATCTGTTGACGGGATGTTCACTCGCAACAATATGCGTGCCAATCGGGCCAACTTGCCTTATGATGATCATGAGATGGCTATCAACTTTTGCATGCTCTTGATCAGAAGGTATGGGAGATGAAGGTGGCTGCCATTCAGGAGTCGCCGGGCTATGATGCCCTGACCGTGGACGAGCTGTTCAGCAAGCTCAAGTCCTCGGAGATTGACTACCAGACCCAGACCAAGCTTGAAAACCCATCGAAACCATCTATGGCGTTGGTTTCTGGCCCAGGCGGTACGTCTTCTTCCTCCTCTGACCCTTCACACTCTTTGTTCGCTTTGTGTTTGATTTCTGTGACAGAGGATCAAGTGGAGGCTCTTGGAGATGATGAGCTGGCTTTGGTCATCACCATGTTCTCACGGTTTCACAACAACCATTTGAACCGTTGGCGTGGTGGCTCAGCCAAGGGGTGCTACCATTGCGGTGATGAGGATCACTTCATCGCAAACGGCCCCAAGAAAGCTGCAGGCGACTTCACCAAGCACAAGGACAAGCGTGAGCACCACTTCGAGGACAAGCACAAGCCCAAGGGTGGCTACCACCGAAGGTCCTCCAAGAAGGTGATCGACAAGGTGAAGGCCAAGCACCGAGTCTTCCTCGCCTCCCTCAATGACATCGATGCCTCCTCCGACGGAGGTGCTTCTTCGAGCGATGATGAGTCCAAGGGAAAGGTTGAGGACAAGCTCAACGGTCTATGCTTCTATGCCGACACCAAGCACGATGGCTTTTGCACCATGGCGATTGAAGAAGGCAAGGTCGGCAAGCGTAAGGAAGGCCCTGATTACGACTACGACTCCAACACACCCGAGGTACCACCCACCGTCGAGTCCCTCTCTCTTGAGATTGAGTATTTGAACAACGCCTTGATGAGTCAAGATGCGTTGCTCAAGCGTGTCGCTGTTGAGAGGAATGACTTTAAGGCGAAATACCTTAGTGCGCTTCATGAGCTAGATTTTGCTAAGGCGTTAGTGGTGGTTACCGAGGAGGTAGAGTGTGATGCTTGCGCCATTTACATGTCTGATCTTGTCACTCTCCAAGACAAGTATGGCACTCTACTTGAGGAGGCTAGTGAGCTGAAGGCTAGGCCTAGATTACTTGGTGCATGCAAGTCTTGCTTAGGCTTGCGTTCTGAGCTAGCACAGAAGGATGCTAAGATCGCTATGTTAGAGAAGGTCAGCTCAGATTACACTAGAGAGTCAGATCGCTTTGAGGCTTTGGAGCTTGAGATCGCGTCATGTAGACACGACAAGATGCGTACCGAGGAAGAAAACACATACCTTCGGTCCGTCTTGGGTTGGGTGTCTTGTTGAGAGCCGCAGTCGGGGATGATGCTTAGCCAATGCAAAAAGGCTGGCAGCATGGGAGTAGGCTTTGCTATAGGTGGGAAGGACGATAACTTGTTCGGTAAGATCGGTGAGTGCAGTGGTTTGAGCGAGAATGAGAAACCCACCACAACTCCCAAGCTTACCAAGATCACTCCACCTAAGCCTACCGACCCCTCCAAGTTTCCTGTGAGAGATGGTGTGTTTGAAGAGCCCCCCAAAACCACTCCAAAGAAGCAAGTGTGGATTGCAAAACCAAACCATCTTCGCAACCCACTTGACACACTGCCAGACATCTCTAGTGATCCCCTTCCTAAGAAAGCTAGAGCCACCCAGCCCAACAAGAGAGTGTCTACCAAGAGTGTGGTAAGGTACCATTGTGAGTATTGTGAGAGGGATGGGCACTTGGCTGAGTTTTGCTATAGGAGGAAGAGAGATGATCGGAGGCAGTTTGAGTTGAACAACCGGGACATGTACCACCCACGAGTTGGGGTGCGTGAACCAGAAGTTCAAAGGTGCACTTCTAGGCCTATAGGTACAATGCCTCAAGGTGCTAGGCCTCAGGAGGTGAGACCACGTGGTGGTCTTGCCCGGCGGGGTACCGGTCGTGACCCATACGACTACGGGCCTCGTGACGGTGGCTTTACTCCACCCTTCGCTAGCGGACCACGTTTTCCCTATCGTGGTGATCGTTATTCCTCCGTGGGGCAGGAGATGTTTGGTTTTTCTCCTAACCCATTCTTTGGGCAAGTGGGACAACACTGGTATCCTTCACAGTTTACTAACCCCAGTGTTGGTCTGTTTTCTCACCCAATGTCTTTTTATTGATGTAGGAAGGAGGACTAGAGGAGACTTGGCTTGTGGATTCCGGATGTTCACGCCATATGACCGGAAGTGCCAAGTGGTTCTCCAGCCTCGACCCTGTGCGCCACACCGAGTACATTACATTTGGGGACAAGAGTAAAGGTAAGGTTGTCTCCCGGGGGTCCATCTGAGTCAATTCATCTTTTTTCTTCAAGGATGTTGCTTTGGTTGCGAATTTGCATTTTAACCTTCTCTCGGTATCGCAACTCCTTGAAGACGGTTTTGAAGTGAGCTTTAAGCCAAACCTCTCTCGGATTTTGGACTCTTGGGGTGATCTTGTTTGCCGGATTTTGCCCTTCGGGAAGGTTTTTCGTGCAGATTTTTCTATCTCTTCCGGACCTTCTCGTTGTCTTCTTGCCGGTTCTTCTTCCGAGCTTTGGAAGTGGCATACGAGATTGGGACATTTGAGTTTTGACTTTCTTGCAAGGCTTAGCTCAATGGACCTTATCCAAGGATTGCCAAAGCTAAAGTTCGAGAAGGATTTGGTTTGCCATCCTTGCAGGCATGGCAAGATGGTTGCTGCTTCCCATCCTCCTATGTCTGAGATCATGACCACTCGACCTGGCGAGCTCTTACACATGGATACAGTTGGTCCAGCTCGAGTCAGGTCGGAAGGAGGGAAGTGGTATGTGGTTGTAGTCGTTGATGACTTTTCGAGATACTCTTGGGTGTTCTTTTTGGAGAGTAAGGATGAGGCTTTCCCACTTGTTCGAGATCTGATTTTGAGATTGCAAAATGAGCTACCTAAGAATGCCATGAAAGCTATCTGCAGTGACAATGGCACAGAATTCAAGAATGCTCACTTTGCAACTCTTTGCTCTTCTTTGGGTCTCGATCACCAGTTTTCCTCACCTCACACTCCCCAGCAGAACGGTGTTGTTGAGCGCAAGAATCGGACCCTTGTTGAGATGGCCAGGACGATGCTCGGTGAGCATAGGACTCCTATGCGGTATTGGGCCAAAGCACTCAGTTCTGCTTGCTATGTTTCTAATCGCATTTTTCTATGAGCTTTCAAGAAGAAGACTTCTTATGAGTTTCGATTTGGGAGACCACCCAAGGTAAGTCACCTACGGGTGTTTGGGTGCAGGTGCTTCATCCGCAAAAAGGGCGGTAAGTTGGATAAATTTGAATCACGGTCTTCTGACGGTATGTTTCTGGGTTATTCTACTCACTCTCGTGCTTATTGTGCACTTAACCTTGAGACTAACCGAGTGATGGAGACTTGTGAGATTACTTTTGATGAAACTATGCCCTGTGTTTCCACTGCTTTTGAGCTTGCAGGTGATGATGAGGTGAACACTAGCATCTTTGTGAAGGAGGAGCAGGATGATGCCGATTGGGGTGATCCGGAGCCAACTCCACTGGCTGCCCCCGTGGACCCTGCGACGTCCACTTCGGCTCACGGTTCTGATCCAACTACTTCCTCTACATGGGGGCCGTTCGAGCAGCTTCCTCAGTCGGTGCCCGTTGCACCTGAGGGAGCTCCAGCTGCTGTCGAGGGGGAGGCCACTTCGTCCAGGCAGGCTCCCCGCCACATTCAGCGGCAGCACCCGCCAGAGAACATCATCGGCGACATTGACCGTCGAGTCACGCGGTCCAGGTCTTATATATCTCACTTTGCTCATTCGGCTTTTGTCGCTTATTTTGAGCCCCGAGATGTTGGACACGCTTTGATGGATCCGGATTGGGTTAATGCCATGCATGAGGAGTTAGAGAACTTTGAGCAAAACCGCATTTGGGTCTTAATTCCTCCACCACCTAGTTGCCACCCCATAGATACCAAATGGGTTTTCAAAAATAAACAAAGTGAAGATGGGATGGTAGTGCGCAACAAGGCTAGATTGGTAGCTCAAGGCTTTTGTCAAAAGGTGCGAATAGACTATGAGGAAACCTTTGCTCTCGTAGCTTGTTTAGAAGCCATAAGAATCCTTCTAGCTTTTGCGGCTTCTAAGGGTTTTAAACTTTTTCAAATGGACATTAAAAGTGCTTTCTTAAACGGCTACATAGAGGAGGAAGTTTATGTTAAACAACCTCCCGGTTTCAAAAATCCCAAGTTTCCAAACCATGTTTTTAAACTTCACAAAGCTTTGTATGGTTTGAAACAAGCACCTAGAGCATGGTATGATAGGCTAAAAACCTTTTTGCTTGCTAAGGGCTTTAAAATGGGATCGGTAGATAAGACGTTGTTTCTCCTCAAGAAAGGCAAAGACACTCTCCTTGTCCAAATATACGTGGATGATATCATCTTTGGTGGTTCTTCTCATGCTCTTGTTGCCAAGTTTGCAGATCTTATGAGCAGGAAATTTGAGATGAGCATGATGGGAGAGTTGACTTTCTTTCTCGGGTTGCAAATCAAGCAAACCCGGGAAGGGACGTTTGTGCACCAAGGCAAGTACACAAAGGATATCTTGAAGAAGTTTGACATGGGCGAGGCAAAGCCCCTCTCGACGCCTATGTCAACTACTACTGCCTTGGATGCGGACGAGGAAGGAGAGGCGGTGGACCAGACGGAGTACCGCAGCATGATCGGGTCGCTTCTGTACCTGACGGCGACCCGGCCAGACATTCGGTTCACCGTCTGCCTGTGTGCTCGCTTTCAAGCGTCCCCACGGACTTCGCACAAGCAGGCGGTGAAACGCATCATGAGTTACTTGCGCTTCACTCCCGAATTTGGTCTTTGGTTCTCCACCTCTTCCTCTCTTGTGCTTTGCCGACTTGATCGGAAGTCCACTTCTGGGACTTGCCAATTTCTCGGGTCTTCTTTGGTTTCTTGGTCTTCTCGCAAATAGTCTAGCGTGGCACAGTCGACGTGCGAAGCTGAGTACGTTGTCGTGGCTAGTTGTTGCTCGCAGTTGATTTGGATGATTGCCACTTTGAGATATTTCGGTCTTGAGCTTACTAAGGTGCCTCTGCTTTGCGATAGCACGAATGCAATTAGTGTGGCCAAAAATCCCGTGCTTCATTCAAAGACCAAGCACATTGAGGTCCACTTTCACTTCTCGCGTGATCATTATGAGAAGGGCGACATTGACCTCCGGCATGTCGAGACCCAAAACCAGCTTGCGGATATTCTCACGAAGCCTTTGGATCAAGCTGCGTTTTCTTGCCTTCGGGGCGAGTTGGGTGTTTGCTTTCCTTTTTAGAGGAGAAAAGTTTTGTGTTTCATAGTTCTTTTTTGTTCTTTTTGTTTTTTTCTTTGTCCTTCTTCTCAATTGGTATCTTGTTAGTGTTAGTTGGTGGCATTGCATTGTGCATCTCATTTGCATTTGTGACATAGTTCATTTTAAGCTTCATACCTATAGCCGATATAATGAATCTATGCTCTGTTTGAGGTGCTTTATGTGTCTATGGTTTTCCTAACTTAGACTCTTTTTGATCTATATGATATGCAATAGAGCTAAGTTAGAAAAACTTTAAAACTGAATTTAAATTCCCCATGTCACCTCTGAGATGGCACTACCATGTGTAGGCTTTTGAAGATCCTTCTTGGTTGTCTTGTATATAGCTTGTAACTATGGCTCTTCATTATTTCATTCACTACCTTTGAGCACCATGATTAATATCTAAAATGAAATTGCTCTCTATTTTGTGAATTAGAAAGATCGAGTTGGGTCTGCATTGTGAGCACTTCACCATGTGTTCGAGACTGTTTCCCATATGGGTTGATACTTGAGCGGTGTCGTGTATGACCAAAACCGGTGTGTCAAGTCCTTTGACTTCGCCCGGTTGGTAAGCAGTGGCATCACCTTGCTTACAACCACTCGCATAAAACTTAAATGTGCCTAAAACTGAAAATTGGCTACAAAACTCTGAAATCTAGAAAATTCATTCAGTTGGGTCATTGGCTTGTTGTATGGACTTTGCTAGGGATAGTTTTACTTGCTATACATAAGATTGCTTTGAGATAGATCCTATCTTGTTTGCCATGTTTAGTTGTCTCTAGGAGGTGATACCCATTCCTTGCTCTCACATGATATGCTCTCTAAAATAGCTTCTAATGTGATCTTAAGCTCAACTTGAGTCTTTGTTGGGCACGAAGGGCTTTTCCTATTCTCACAGGATCACATCACTTAGAGCATCTATTCATTGTCTTAGCTCTAAGTATGAAGCTTTTGCACTCATTTTGCATTTCATGGTATTTGTAGCCGGATCTTGAGTTGTTGATGTTTGATGAGCTACATGTGTCAACAAGGGGGAGAGATGTGCATTTCATTCCATTCTCAGCCATCTACTTCCAAGGGGGAGAGTGCATCTCTTAGGTTTCCAAGTTTCCAATTGGTATCTTGCTCAGGGGGAGCTTTTGCTAGATGTGTTGAGCCTTTGCCTCTTTTGGAGGGTCTAGCTTGCTTTATTTGCTCCGACAAGTTTCGATTGCTTCTTGAGCATTAGGGGACGTAAGTGGTTTCAATTGGTATCTTTTGAGCTCCCCTAGTGTTTATTTTTGAAATTCTGAGCTTTGAAAAGGTTTTTGATTGGTATTTTTCGCCTGCTAGCGGTGTTGAGCCCGTGTTCTGCCTCTTCTTGAGGGCTAGCTTTGTTTTGCCCATATGCTTTTGTTTGGCATCAGTAAGTGGCTTTGTCATGAGGTGTTTTGAAGGATGCTTTTAATTGGTGTCGTCTTTGCCTCTGTTGTTTAATTGGTATCATGTTTGCTTCTCTCAAGTGACCCCGTTTTGTCTTTGATAGATTTTTGGTCATTTGGAGAGCTTTATCTTGTGGCTCAAATCTGAAATGCACATGTGTTGAAAATGCACTCATCAAGAAGGAGATTGCGAACACATGATGGATAAGTACCCATGTATGTTCAGCTTTGATGATGAGTGATCATCCAACACGTGAGTGTTTCAGTTTGAGTGGCTTACTCTAACCTCTGCGAAAGCAGAAACATGTGCTTGTCTATCGGCTTGTGGTGTGCAGGTGCTATGCCTAGTGACAGTGGTCAATGGCGTGGAGAAGGTCAAGTAAAGGCTTGCCGTGCCGATGGATTGAGAGCGGTGAAGGGCGGAAGCAGGGCTCGGACTGAGGGACCATGGGCGCCGGAGGACTAGCTGTGGTGGCTAGTACTTGGCACCGGCGAGTGCGAGAAGACATGGAGGTAGACCGAGTTGACCAAGTCAAGATGGTGGACGCGCGAGTCGAGCGGAGGCTCAGGGGACTCGGAGTCCGACCGAGCGAAGACGAGGTAGTCGCGTCGAGTGGTTTGGTGGGTTGGGCCTCAAAACCATCTGTGTCGGTTTCTGAGTTTGGGACGCAAAACTCGGGGTTCGGTAGTTGAGCCCAAAGCTACTGGTGGTGGGTTTCCTGGGTTTGGGCTTCAAAACCTAGGCGGAGCTTCCGAGGAAGCGGGGATGGCACGTGGCAGGATCCTGGAGGTTGCGTCAAGGCGACGGCAACTCCCTGCAGGAAGCGGGGCCATCCACTCAAACGAGTGGCTAAGAGTTACTGACTTGGATTACAATGTCTTAGGGCTAGGTAATTCGGTCTTGTATCTAGGGGCGTTCTTCATTTTCCTCTTTCTCCCCCAAATCCGATTGTTCTCGTTTATCCTCTCCAAATTGAGCGATTATTTCTTTGGGATAGCTCCCCAACTACACTAGGATCATGCCTACAAAGTTTGGTTGCAGTTGGTGATCTTTTGGTTGAGTTTTGAGAAGATTTGGCAGAGTGGAAACGATTTTCGCGAGGAACAGTTTTTCTCCTGTGAGCGTCGGACCACTTTGCCCTAAGCTCCGGACCATAGAGAGTGGTCCGGTGGTCTTGACCTTTCCCGTGTCAAGCAGCAAGAGGCGTCAGACCACCCTCCGGACCTCCCTGTTTTTGAGCACCGGACCTTTGATGAGTGGTCCGGTGGCTCTGCTGAGAAACGCTACCACGCATGGGACCACTCTCCTTGGTCCGACGGGGTAGTCCGTTGGTATAGTCCGGAGGTAGGGACCTTACTGGACTGTTTGCCGAGTGAGCACCGGACTAGTCTCCAGTACCACAGGACTAGTCCAGAGCAAGTAGTCCGGAGGTCGGGTGCTCTCTTCTCTTCTCTGTCTTGACCTAGCCAGCGTCGGACCATAGCTCCGATCTACTCGCCATAGTCCGGTGGCTCTTTCCCAACTGGCCCGGAGCCTCTGTTGGTGCTGTTTTTCTTTCGTTCTTTTCGCGGTTTGTTTCTCTGGGTTCATGACTAGCTCTGTTGTGTTCCTAGGACATCTCCTAGAACATCCACCCACTTGTGGGTCGTGAGCCTAGTTCTTCTTTGGGTTGTGCTTGGGACAAGGGTCAAGATCTTCCGTAAGGAATTTTTATTTGGCTCCCATTCACCCCCCCCATCTGGTCGCCATTTCCTTGACATGGAACTGTTTGCCAACAATCAGCATGGTTCATAATTTGTTAGTTTGTCTCCTTGTCAATTAAAGGTCAAATTGACTGGCACGCCTTGAGATCGAATCAACTGAAGTGGCCTTGCCAATCAGAGGTTCTGGAGATCAGGACTCTGCTTCCACACGGTCTCTGCAGGGCCTTGCGCGGTGCTGACGTCAAGACCCAATTTTTACGTCAACACAATAAAATTGTGGTACTGTTACATATCTTGCACACTCTTTGTAGTCAACATCCATCATCTTAAACATAGTGTACTCGTCCTTGATGATTGTCGGATACCTGAGAATAGGGTACCCTAACATCACACTTCGCGAAAACAAAGGTCACCCCCGAGGACTCTCCATCTCGCCCGAGCCAGGGTGACGTCATTACCCTTGGGGGCTTCCTGCCCCAAACCGGCTAAGGCAACAGCGTTTCCTCGGAGAATCTTCCGCCTCGTCCGAGCTAGGATGACGTCATCCGTGACACCACCTACCCTCGGGGGCTCCTCCGCCTCGTCCGAGCCATAGTGACGTCATCTGTGACACCACCTACCCTCGAGGGCTCCTCCGCCTCGTCCGAGCCATAGTGATGTCACCGCAGTGCCATATATCCTCGGAGGCTCTCCCGTCTCGCCCGAGCTAGGGTAACGTCATCCGTGACGCCACCCGCCCTCAGAGGCTTCACCGACCCATGGTGCACTTTAGCCCATAGTCAAAAGGTCCACAGTACCGGCTCGTCCTAGGGGATGGGGGTTAAACGCGTGGATCGCCATGCCTACCCCTGTTGAGTCCCTGCGGTACAAGCACCAGTACCGACCGGACCACTGATTGACATTCGCCATCCCTCCTACGGACACCTGAACAGGGATTAGGGCATGCTCTCCCCTATATGATGGAACACGGGGGTGCCTAGCCCTGTTCTGCCAACCTCCGCCCATGCCCAAATATGGAAATAGGGGCGTCGTCCATCACCAGGCACGTGGCTACAGTTGCACCAAGGACGGACAGGACCCGGGTGGCGTGCCGATGGGCGCAGTCTTCCCCGGGAAGGAAGGCGAAAAGAAACCCAAGGCGTCTCCAAGTCAGCAGCCCATACCGAGCCCACGTTACCTCTCTCTCTACTGTACTCCTCCATCTCTCCCTACGTATAAAGGGGGAAGAATGGGCCTCCTCTCTATCTCCGAACTCTTTCGACTCATTCCAACACATACGCACTCGCATTCACACGAGCTCTCACCGGAACCACGAACCTCATACGCACGAGACCTGGGAACCCGCTTCCCTCTCTCACCATTGCTTGTAGCTCCCCTCTATGAGCTCTCCACGCTCGGTAACACGACCCCGCAACAAACTGGACGTAGGGCGTTCGTGCCTGAACTAGTATAATCCCTATGTTCTCCGAGCATAACCATCCGATCTCCGACACGCTTAGAAATTTACTCGTTCGCTGTCTACACCCCGCCATTTTAGACACCAACATTTGGCGCGCCAGGTAGGGTAACTTTGCGTGTCACCCGTATTTTTGAGTATCGGATGGCATCTCACCACGTCGATTTCGCTCCGGACTCCATTGTTCGTTTTGGTAGCCTGGACTTCCAGTGCCACAGGCAGGGGGCCGACCTGGTCCTTCGTCGCCCCACGGCATCCCCCGAGGTAGTCGTGGACGCCATCTCGGCATCCATGGCCCACCTTGTCCTGTCTCCCTCCGGGGAGCAGATCATTCGGGGACAGCCGTCCCACGGGCCAACTACCCCGATTTGGAGCGCCAACTCGATACTCTGATGGGCCCCCAGCCGACTCAGGGGTCCCTGCACAACCTCTACTTCGCGTTTGCCAACATGACGGCGTAGCTCGCCGGAGGACAACCGCTCTGTTCTGTGCTTATCAACGCGCCCGTCCCGAAGGCACTACCGCACGACATGCGGAGTGCCGCCACATCTTATTCGGAGATGGTGGCCGCGGGTTTCCATGCTGACCTCGCGGAAGGGACATGCATCGGGCTCGCCTCCCACCATCTTTGGTCCGTCTCTGACCTCCTCGCGAGCTTGGAGGCCGCCTCTAGCGTTGGCCCTAGCCACGGGAGCGATGATCCTGGGGAGCCTCTGGACTTCGAAGGTCTGGAGGACAAGGACGCCTTCTACGGTTTCCCCCGCGACAGCCATTGCTTGCCCGGCTCCGGCGCATGTGGACGTAGCGTGGGTCATGGCCACGAGCGTTTCGTGCATAACACGTGGCCACCCGCAGCTACTCTCCATGCCACCCTCATTGAGGGTGAGGACGAGGACGGCGACAGCGCTCACGCGCCCATGGACGGGGCGAGGACACCGGCGTCTGCGCTGCGAGGCGACCCGTATTCCTCGGGTTCCCAACAACGCTACCTCGAGGAGCTCCACAACATAAAGCGGCAACTCGAGCAAGGGCAATGCCGGGTGGCTTTCGAATGACTCCCTGACACCGCTACGAGCTACGCGTCAGGAGAAGGGTTAGTCGGGACAACTTTCCACCCCGACAAGGCGAAGGGCGGGCCGCAACGCGGTAGTGACAGTGTTGCTGCGCCGGCGGATCGCGACACCTTCCACCCCCGCGGCGGGAAAAAGGGGGGCGAGTTCAGCGACATTCTCGCCAAGCCATGCACGTACCACAACAGGTTGGTCAGGCACACACTTCTGCAGTGCGATATGATGGCCAGGTACTTCAAAACCGTTCTTGACAAGGACGATAGACTAAAGCGTCCAAAGGATCAAGAGGGGGATGGGGGTCGCGAGAACTCCTACCCCCACGTAAACGAGTGCCTCATGATCTTCGGTTGCCCGGAGGCCGATGATAGCGAGCATCGACAGTAGGAGCGGCGCGAAGTCTTCGCAGCCACTCCAGCAACCCTAGTTTTCCTCGACTGGTCAGAATCCGACATCAAGTTCGGCCAAGACGACCATCCCAGCCGAGTAACTCAGCCGCGACGCTATCCACTTGTCGTGGACCCGATCATACGGGACGTGCGCTTCATCAAGGTGCTAATGGACGGGGGAAGTAACCTCAACATCTTGTTTTACAATGCCTTCGAGGCCCTGAAGATACCCAGGAAAAAGCTCCGACCGGAGGGGGTTCCATTCCTGAGAATCGTCCCCAGAAAACCAGTCCTGCCCATCGGGCAGATCAATTTGCTCGTGACATTTGGGGAGTCGAATAACTTCCGGAGCGAACTTCTCACTTTCGAGGTCGCACACTATCGCGCGGTGTATGTTGACACCTCTTAAGTATCAATTCTAAGTGTCAACTAAGCAGAAGAAAGGATATATTTGCAACACACCGCCTAGACATAGGGTTTTAACTGACAGAATTCTATGAGTTTTGGTGTTTATCTGTTTCTGCAGGGAGACAACTACAAAAGAGCAAAAGAGGCCCACAAGTAAGGATTACATAGACACATAATACCTCCGCACAAAAAAGAATACACTAGAAGGGTAAAGAAGGCTCAGGAAGAAACCAGAGGCCAAGCGGGCCCAGGGGCAGGGCGCCCGCCCTACCCCCTAGGGCGGCTGCCCTAGGGCAAAGCCCAATGGCCCTCTGTCTTGTGGACCCTCTCTCCACCGCCTTAGATATCACATCTACACCATCCATTAAGGTCGGTTTGATCCGACGGCTGATGATCATTTGAGGGGGCTATATAAGGAGGACGCCTGCACCCTAGCAAAGGGTAATCCATTATTCATTTACATATTTTCCAGAGAGGATTCGCTAGAGATGATCCCTTATGGATCTATTCTCTATAGCTTAGCATACAAGTGAGATTAGATTGAGAGAGTTGGAGTGGAGGTGTGGATTGGAGGAAGCCCGGCCTGTCGATGTCTCTTCTTCAGTTTGTATCGACGGGATCAAGGCTCCTAACCCGAGGCTTGCTCCTAGGATTTCTTCGGTAATTCGACTTCTAATTCTAGTAAGTTCCCTGTTTATTAATTCTTTGGTTTGTGAGTTTACTTTATTCTCTTCGCGTAGAGAGTAGGGTAATCGTCTCTAGCGTAAACGTGGTGTTTGGGCTAGGATACTCATAGATATCCCCTGTCTAGCCGGATCTGTGGTAGTAGCTCAGAAAGTGACAATTCCATAGATACCTTTGGAACCAACAATCCTGTTAGAAGGACTGGTAGGGTTTATAGGTCATGTGGTAAGCATTCTCTGAGGTGTCTCTTATCACGACGGTTCCCCCCAATAGAATAATAATACATATCTTATATAGACTAGAAAGAGACTACAGTCGCGATCTTCTCTAATTGCCCATATCAAGATCACCTTGTTAATAGCCTAAAGGTTAATAGCATAGATTGGTTAGTCAGATGCACCCTTTCTCCCTGTGGAAATATAAATTATGATACTCTGGATAACCTCCCGGGTGAAGTGCTCACCGGTATCCGTGCGCTTGCGGATTACTTCCAAGTGATTTCTCTATTTGCGTTAACAAATATCAACAAGCATTTCTAGCGCCGTTGCCGGGGAGAAAGACGGTTTGCTGAGATAACCTTGAATCTTGCTATTTTCTTGTATCTATACTTTTATCTTTTCTTATCTTTTTCAATTTATTTATTTCTTACCTTTTCTATCCTTATGGAAAATCTAAATTCCACACCTATCTATCAATTTTCTGCACCCACGGAGACCAACCTTTTACCATGGGAGTCATCACAACCTATCCAAACTCCCGAGTTTAGGTTGACTCTGTGGTTGATTGCAATGATTCAAAGCCTATCCTTTTCGGGAAAGGAATACGAAAATCCTTACCTTCATATTCGAGATTTTGAGCTAACATGTGATTGTCTTCACATAGAAGGCATATCTGATAAAACTTTACGTTGAAAGCTTTTTCCTTTTTCTTTAAAAGGAAGAGTTAAACAATGGTATAATCAGAAGGTAAGTCAACAACCAGGAGATTGGGGAGTTTTGCGCTCCAACTTTTGTTTAAACTTTTATCCCATCACTCAAATCGTCGACCTTAGAGTCAAGGTTCTAACCTTCAAACAAGAAGAGAATGGATCTTTGGCTTACTCCTGGAAACGTTTTCTTGAGCTTTTAGAATCTATACCACACCTTAGCATCGAAGGCCCTGTTCTTCTTCAACATTTTTATAAAGGTCTTTGTAGAAAGGATAGAGAGTTTCTAAACACCACATCTAGAGGTTCTTTCTTTCATGTACCATCCATAGAAGCAAAATCAACCTTAGATAGAATCCTAGATGCTGAGTTGGATAATACCATCCATGAAGAAAATCATGAATCTGAAACCAATATCTTGGCAGATCCAACATCCACTTCAATTATCCCAAGTTCCGAGCCTAAAAAGGAAGAAATTCCACCACCTGATTTCATGCTGGATATAGATCTTGATCTTTTCATTGATTTTGGAAACATTTCAAGTTATGTTTCTATTTCAAAACCCCGAAATCATCACCTTAGCAACCATATATGTCAAATGCCAGATAGAAGCATTTTGAGAGAGCTTGTATCAATTATAAGTAGCGAATGGTTAGAAGAATCAAAGCTTTCCTCTGATGTGATCCGCTTGGATTCACCTTCTATTCCAATACGCTATGCTTTCAATTTAGATCAATTTGATGCTCTCTATAATCCTGTTGTGGGGGTCAATATCATGTCTAAATCACTTGCGCATCAATTATTGGACGAAGTGACTTTAACGCCAACAACAAAGTTTATGAAGAATCTTGACGGACATATAGTCCCCAGTCTTGGAATTTTACATGTCTTACACATTATGTTAGATGGTGCCATGGTTCGTTTGAACTTTATATCTTTGATACATGGGACCATGACCTTTTGCTAGGACAACCTTTTAGAATACTTCTTTATGAAGGACAAAATGGGAAACTAAACATTTCCTTTGGAAAGAGTTTTCAAATCCCAATGATAATATCTCATTCTTTGAACAATGAAACTGAATCTTATCTTTTGCCTGATCCTATGGAGGAAGTAAAAACTACTTCTCTAGAGCTTTTCAATGAACCAAATTTGGAAGAAGATGCTCCTTTCTTCATAGAAGAAGCTGATCCTTCTGAACCTGAACCCTTAGACGAGTTTGCAGAAACGCCTAGACCTCCTGTAGAGCTTAAACCTCTACCACCCGGTCTTACGTATGCTTTCCTCGATAATGATCCACAGTCTCATATAATCATAAGTGATAAACTCACTCAGGAGCAAACTCTGCGCTTGATGGTTGTTCTAGAAAAATATCATTCAGCCTTTGGTTACTCATTCCAAGATCTCACTGGAATTAGTCTTATCATTTGCACTCATCGCATTCCAACAGATCCTTCTGTTTCACCTTCTCGAGAGCCCCAACGAAGACTAAACAACGCGATGAGAGAGGTAGTTAAAAAGGAAGTTTTAAAGTTGCTACATGCAAGGATTATATATCTCGTGCCACATAGTGAGTGGGTAAGTCCAGTGCAAGTTGTCCCTAAGAAGGGAGGCATGACTGTTGTCACAAATGAGAGGAATGAGCTGATTCCTCAACGCACCATCACAGGATGGCGGATATCTATAGATTACAGGAAGCTAAACAAAGCTACAAAAAAGGATCACTTTCCTTTACCCTTTATAGATGAGATGTTAGAGCGGTTAGCCAACCACTCTTTCTTCTGTTTCTTAGATGGATATTCAGGGTACCACCAAATCCCGATCCATCCCAATGGCCAAAGCAAAACCACTTTTACATGCCCCTATGGAACATATGCTTATCGTAGAATGTCTTTTGGGCTATGTAATGCTCCAGCTTCTTTTCAAAGATGCATGATGTCTATATTTTCTGATATGATTGAAGATATTATGGAAGTTTTCATGGATGATTTATCTGTTTATGGAAAAACTTTCGATAGTTGTCTTGAAAACTTAGACAGGGTTTTGCAAATATGTGAAGAAAAACATTTAGTCCTTAATTGGGAGAAATGTCATTTTATGGTCAAAGAAGGAATAGTGGGACATTTAATATCTGAAAGAGGCATTGAGGTAGACAAAGCTAAAATTGAAGTAATTGAACGGTTACCTCCGCCTATAAATGTGAAAGGCATAAGAAGCTTTCTTGGTCATGCTGGTTTTTATCGAAGGTTTATAAAAGATTTTTCATTTATTGCTAGACCGCTAACTCTTTTGCTAGCCAAGGATTCTCCTTTCATATTTGATGATGCTTGTTTAAAATCTTTTGAATTGTTGAAAACAACACTCATCTCTGCACCAATCATTCAACCCCCTGATTGGTCTTTACCTTTTGAAATTATGTGTGATGCTAGTGATTATGTTGTGGGGGCAGTTTTGGGACAAACTAAGGATAACAAGCATCATGCAATAGCTTATGCTAGTAAAACTTTGACAGGACCTCAACTTAATTATGCAACCACTGAAAAAGAGCTCCTGGCTATTGTTTTCGCTATAGAAAAATTTAGATCTTATTTAGTGGGAGCCAAAGTAATTGTTTATTCTGATCATGCTGCTTTAAAATATATGCTCACTAAAAAGGATGCTGAACCTCGTTTAATAAGATGGATCCTGCTGCTCCAAGAGTTTGACTTAGAAATTAAAGATAAAAGGGGAGTAGATAACCCTGTTGCAGATCACTTGTCTAGAATATATTTTGAGAATCTGCAGGAACTACCCATTGATGATTCACTCCGGGACGACATGCTCTACGGAATCAACAGATCTGACCCCTGGTATGCAGATATTATTAATTTTATGGTTTCAGGATACATACCACCAGGAGGAAACAAAATAAAGCTTATTCAAGAGAGTCGTTCTCACATATGGGATGAGCCATACCTCTTCCGAGTATGCTCTGATGGCTTACTCATGAGATGTGTGACCATTGAAGAGGGAATGAAGATCATTGAAAGATGTCACTCATCACCATACGGAGGTCATTATGGAGCATTCCACACACATGCAAAAATTTGGCAGTGTGGATTCTATTGGCCAGCAATGTACGAAGACACTAGAGAATTTATCAGAAGATGCGGGCCATGTCAAAGACACGGCAACATATACTCAAGGGATGTCATGCCACTCACCAGCAATTTGCAGATAAAGCCCTTTGATGTTTGGGGAATCGACTATATGGGACCTTTTCCCCCCATCAAATAAGTGTGAGTATATCTTGGTGGCAGTTGACTACGTCTCCAAGTGGGTGGAAGCATTACCTTGCAAACATGCCAACAACGTAAACTCAAAGAGGATGTTTGAAGAAACTATCTTTCCAAGATTTGGAGTCCCCAGAATAGTGATAAGTGATGGAGGATCACATTTCATCGACAAACGATTTGAACAGGATCTAGCGAGGCATGGGATCCGCCACAACGTCGCTACACCTTATCATCCTCAGACAAGTGGCCAAGCAGAAACCTCAAACAAACAGATCAAGAATATTCTTTAGAAACCAGTGAATGAAATGGGAACATCATGGAAGGACAAGTTACCCGATGCACTCTGGGCATATCGGACTGCATACAAAACCCCAATTGGAATGTCTCCATATCAACTCGTATATGGGAAGACTTGTCACCTACCTGTTGAACTAGAGTTCAAAGCACACTGGGCTATAAAAACATGGAATATGGACTTTGATGCCGCTAGAGAAAATCGACAAATGCAATTATCAGAGTTGGAGGAGTGGAGAGAAAGGGCATATCACAATTCAAAGATCTACAAAGAAAGAGTCAAACGATGGCATGACAAGAAGATCAAGAAGAAGGAGTTCACACTCGGAGATAAGGTATTACTTTTTAATTCTAGGGTGAAGCTCTTCGGACACGGAAAGCTACAAAGCAAATGAGAAGGACCATATAAGGTAATCAATTCATCATCCCACAGAGCAATCACACTTCAAAATGATGAAGGTACGTTATTCAAGGTAAATGGTCAACATCTCAAATATTTCTAGAGTCTAATGAAGAATTAGAAGAAATAGACGTAAGTAATTTCTACCTTTTAAGTGAGTTTTAAGGCTCAACCACTTTATCTTTACATTTCTGGGCCATGCATATGTTTTTCGGTATAGAGAACCTTCTAGAAACGAGTGCGCAGAAGGAGCCCGGCAGAGCCCACATAGCTAGGGCGGGCGCCCTAGGTTGTAGGGCGTCCGCCCCACCCCTGTCACCTCTCGCCGCCGCCTTTTGCTCTCCCGAACCTTCTATCCTCTCTTATCCGATAAACCTTGCAGAACACTTATCCTACCATTTCTCCGCGATTTTTGCTCCGTAGATGCTTCTAGAGGCTATTTTTCACCCCTATATAAAGAACCCCTGACGTAAGCCATTATCATCATCATCATCATTCAATCTTTCCTTTAGCTCTCGCTTGCTAGATCTCCTTGCTCCAATGGCCAGCAACAACAACGCTGATAGGAGGATGGTCCCCTACGGATCCATCCCCAACCAGCTCCCCAAAGAAAATCCAGATTCTAGAGCCTTAGTCCTTGTCCACGATGAGCTCCCGCTAGCCACCATTCCACCAAAGCAGCAGCGATATAGCAAATCTTTCTATGCTCAGCCAGTCCTTGTTGCACCACCGCAACCTCTCCTGCTCAAGGGGCCGAAAGAAGAGCCCATCATCGAGGTACCTGCCGGCACCAAGGTTCTCCCACCAAGACCCAAGGAGAGGGTCGTAGGAGTGAAGACCCACCAAAATGGAGAGCTCAACCACATCAAGTACACAACCGAGGAGGAATGTCCCTACTTCGAGGGAATCCGGGCACCCAAAGTCAGATTCGTGCCGCAAAAGGAAGCCCCAAAGTGTCGACGAAATATGCGTCGTAGTCTACCTAGGGGGTACCCCACGGTAGTAGATTGTTAGGCGGAGGTGTGGCGACGGCGATCAAGCGTAACACAGAGAGCGTAGACATCGCGATTTAGACAGGTTCGGGCCGGCAAACCGCCATAATACCCTACGTCCTGTGTTCTGGTGGCTAGATTGATCTCGTATATCAGGTTATAAGATCTGCGTATGATCTGAGAGAGGTTATCTGGGGTTTTTGAGGGGGGTCCCTGCTCGCCTTATATAGCCGGGGAGTGTTGACGGTAATTAAGAGCTATTTTATCACCATCAAAATACCGTCAACATCCTCATTTCCAAAGGAAAACAAGCATAACTTGAATATATTGAGCCAAATAATTGGTTCCACATGTCCCTTGACTATTTGATGCAGGTAATGACAAATGGGACCTTCTGGGAGCCAATGGGCCCACATCAACAAGATTAACGTGACAACTTAACTCAGAACCAACATCTAAAGCATATGACAGGTGGGACCAGCACCCAGGAGGCAGAGGTGGGCCAGGGTTCACTATAGAGATTCGGTCGAATCCCTATAGTGGCCAAACAGGCCCCACTTTCCCCCCTGAGTACTGGGCCACCTTCTAGAAGGTCAGGGAGGGCCCACATGTCAGTGGAGGGGTTCGGCCGAATCCCCCTAAGGCGGTTTTCACCTCCCCAACCGATCTACTCACTCCCCACATGGTGGAAATTAACACCCTTGATGCTTAGGCGGTTCTGAGGTCGGTTGGATCCAACGGTGCTTGATGAAGGTGATGCGGATCGCTGACGTGGCACCGGAGTAGCCCCTACTCCACCTCTAGCTATAAATAGACCCCTAGAGCTCCCTATTCATTTCATGCCTCATTGGAGAAACTACTCTCTGGCCTCTTAGCGGAGCTCTTCAGTAGTGTTATGCTAGTTGGAGGAGAGTGAGGAGCCTTCTGGAAAAGCCCCGGGTCTGTCGAGAATCTTCTCCGGACTTCTTCCTCAGCGGATGCGAGTCTCTTGTAAGTTTAGCACTTGTAAGTGACTTCTTCTGAGTTCTTTATAGTATTCAGTGTTCTAAATCTGGTTTAGCTATTATACAACTTTTCACGCTTGATCATCGCTTTGCTCTGAGTAGAGTGCTTTAATCTTAGGCCAAGGTTAAAGTAGTAAGATTAGTGTAGACATGGCCTCTAAGCTTAATCTTGCCTTTGTAAACCGCTTATCGCACGGTTTGTTTGTGGATGCTAGTAGAAGGTGATAGCTCTATCTAGTCTTTGTATTCCTCCACATGTGTCAGATAAGTTCTTAAAAGTTAAGGCTTTAGTACAACTTGACGACGCGGTCCGGTTAGAGTTTTGTCCTCTTTCTTATCTATCCCATCGCCTCTTGCAAGAGAAGGGCCGATAAGGCCAGTATAACCAGCTATCCCATGTTAGACATCTGTGCTATCTTGAACCTCTCAACCTAGTTATCATAATCTTCCTTGATCCATCATAGGACATATCTTTAATCCTAGTTAGATCACTATTGTTCCCTGAGGAAAATACGATACCTGGAATACTCCCGGTGAAGTGCTACATCGGTATAATCTGTGCGCTTGCGGATCTCTCCAATAGTCATAAGAAATACCAACAAGCATTTCTGGCGCCGTTGCCGGGGAACGGTAGCTTTTAACTAGTACCCTTTGGTCCTATTTTATCTTTTGTTTACATTCGTCTTACCACTCCACATACACATATGGATCAAACCCCACTTATCGAATATGGTGCTCCAACGGGCGCTAGCTTGGAGCCACCTAAATCATCTCAGGCCGTGTTGGCCGTTCGTTATGAGCTTCGCCCGAGTCTCATAGCGATGGTTCAGGAAAAACCATTTTCTGGGGACGAAGACGAAAATCCTTATACTCATATAAGTGACTTTGAACAAATTTGTTCATGTGTCCACATCCAAGGGATGAAGCCAGGTACTCTTAAGTGGAAGCTATTTCCGTTCTCTTTAACAGGAATAGCCAAACGATGGTACACTCGCCACGTAGATGACGCGAAAGGAGATTGGGAAAATTGATGCCTAAATTATGTTTGGCATTCTTCCCTATCCCTTGCGTCGTTTGTCTTTGAACAGAGATCATAACTTTATCGCAAAGAGAGAAAGAATCTCTGGGTGATGCATGGGCCCGTATGACAGATCTAGTATCTTCGGGCCCTGATCTTGCTATAACCGAGCCTACAATGTTACAACATTTCTATGGCGGTCTTAGCAGAGATTCTGGACAACTTCTTGACATATCTTCCGGGGGAGCCTTCATGTGTTTACCCGTTAGTGCAGGGAAGAGTCTTCTTACAAAGATTCTTGATAACACCCCCTATACTAACGTATATTATGAAGAACCCACAAAAGAACAAAAACCAGCCCCCAGAATAGAAAAAACATCGATAGCCAACATTCTTCCCTCTATATCTCAAGATTCTGCTATCAAACCTGGACCACCAAGGGAAGAAGAAATTCACCCCTTGGAATTCCCCCTTGATATTGAGGCTGATCTATTTTCCGATTTCGGAAATGCCTTGAATCAATCTATGCAAAAGAAGTCTACTGCTCGAAAAGCTCTGAATCGCCACATTCCTAGTCTCATAGAAGAAGCTTATATCCAGGAGACGGTTCAAGAGCTAGCTTCCATCATGAGCAGTGAATGGTTAGAAGAGGCTGAATCTTCATTCGAGCTAATTCGAATTCTTTCTTCCTCCACAACCATTCCTTGTCAGATCAATAGAACCAAGTTAGACTCTCTTTACGATCCAGCTGTAGGAGTAAGCATTATGTCTAAGTCATTAGCTAATGCCCTCCTAGGCAATGTAAAACTGACTCCAACCAACAAGTTCTTGAAGCTTTCTTCAGGACAATTAATTGAGAGTCAGGGGATGGCACAGACCATTCCTACACTAATTAACAAAGTCAATGTCCTCTTAAATTTCTTCATATTTGATATGGAGGAATTCGACTTGTTAATTCGACATCCACTCATGAGATTCATTGATGGATCTCTTGATGGAAGTCTTAAGGGTCATCTTGGGAGTAGCATCAAACTCTCGATTCCGCTCACTACTTCCATGAACGCCATGACGGAATCGCTCCCAGAATCTGACCCCATAGAGGAAGTGATGGTTGCATCTCTTCTAGAATCATCTCATTCTGATCTAGAAGAAGAGGCCGAGGAGTTCATCCATGAAGAAGATGATCTAGAAGAACCCATAGATCTGGAGAAATCCGAACCCCCATCTATGCCCTCTATAGAACTTAAACCCCTTCCAGCTGGTTTAAAGTATGCCTTTCTAAATGATGATCGGAGGCACCTGTTATCATCAGTGACAAACTCTCTCCTGAAGAGTCTTTCAAACTCCTCACCATCTTAGAAAAGCATCAATTAGTCTTAGGCTATTCTCTTCAAGATCTCAAGGGCATTAGTCCCGCTCTTTGCACACATCGCATCCCCATAGAACCTGAGGCTCTTCCTTCTAGAGAGCCCCAGCTAGATTGAACAATGCGATGAGAGCCCCATAGCACGCAGGGATCATCTACCCCGTTCCTCATAACGAATGGGTTAGCCCTGTGCAAGTTGTGCCTAAGAAGGGAGGTATGACGGTCATTCGAAATGATAAGAACGAGTTGATTCCTCAACGAACCGTCACGGGGTTGGAGAATGTGTATAGATTACCGGAGACTTAATAAGGCTACAAAGAAAGATCATTTCCCGTTACCCTTCATTGATGAGATGTTGGAACGGCTTGCAAAGCATTCTTTCTTTTGTTTCATTGATGGTTATTCGGGATATCATCAAATACCAATCCATCCCGATGATCAAAGTAAGACCACTTTCACATGCCCCTATGGAACATATGCATATAGGCAAATGTCTTCCGGCCTATGCAATGCTCTTGCTTCTTTCCAAAGGGGCATGATGTCCATTTTCTCCGATATGATCGAAGAAATCATGGAAGTTTTTATGGAAGATTTCTCCGTCTATGGAAAAACTTTCGATGATTGCCTTGAGAATTTGGATAGAGTCTTACAGAGATGTGAAGAAAAGCACTTAGTCTTGAACTGGGAGAAATGCCACTTCATGGTTCGTTAAGGCATAGTGCTAGGACATAGAGTGTCCGAACGTGGGATAGAAGTGGATAGAGCTAACATCGAAGTCATAGAGTAGCTTCCACCTCCCACGAATGTCAAGGGAATTCGTAGTTTCCTTGGCCATGCTAGCTTCTATAGATGGTTCATACAAGACTTTTCTCAGATTGCCCATCCTTTGACAAGCCTGCTAGCCAAAGATGCACCCTTTGACTTCAATGATGAGTGTTTAGATTCTTTCTATATCCTCAAGAAAGCACTCATCTCAGCTCCAATCATCCAACCCCCTGATTGGAAGCTCCCCTTCGAAATAATGTGTGATGTTAGTGATTATGTTGTTGGTGCGGTGTTAGGCCAAACCAAAGATAAGAAGCATCATGCTATTTCGTATGCTAGCAAAACCTTGACAGGGCCATAGCTAAACTATGCAACAACTAAAAAAGAGTTGTTGGTCGTGGTGTTTGCTATAGACAAGTTTAGATCTTACTTAGTAGGAGCAAAAGTCATTGTTTATACAGATCATGCTGCTCTTAAGTACTTGCTCACTAAGAAAGATGCTAAACCACGTTTAATAAGATGGATCCTGCTACTCCAAGAATTTGATCTTGAAATAAAAGATAAAAAGGGAGTAGAAAATTTTGTTGCCGGTCATTTGTCTAGAATGCAATTCAAAGAAGCACAGGATTTGCCCATCGACGATTTCCTCAGAGATGACACACTCCTCAAGGTGACGGACTCCAACCCCTGGTATGCAAACATAGTCAACTTTATGGTTGCAGGCCATATACCACCAAGGGCAGATATGAAGAAACTATTTCAAGAGAGTCGAGTGCATCTCTGGGATGAGCCATACCTCTATAGAGTATGCAATGATGGATTATTAAGAAGATGCGTACCTATAGAGGAGGCAATCAAGATTATGGAAAGATGCCATGGACTAGAGTACGGAGGTCACTATGGAGCATTCAGAACTCATGCTAAGATTTGGCAAAGTGGGTTCTTCTGGCCAACCATGTACAAGGACACTCATGACTATGTAAGAAAATGTGCAAGGTGCCAGAAGCACGGGAACATCAACACCCGAGATGCCATGCCACTCACCAACAACCTACAAGTCGAGCTCTTTGATGTATGGGGCATCGACTACATGTGGCCCTTTCCTCCATCGAAAGGGTACGAATATATCTTAGTAGCGGTGGACTACGTGTCCAAATGGGTAGAAGCATTGCCCTACCGCAAAGCTGATTCAGCCAATTCAAAGAGAATGTTCCATGAAGTGATATTCCCCAGATTTGGAACCCTAAAGTTAGTCATAAGTGACGAGGGATCTCACTTCATTGACAAAGGTTTCCGCCAGTTCCTCACCAATCAAGGGATCCGACACAATGTAGCAACTCCATACCATCCTCAAACAAGTGGTCAAGCAGAAACATCCAACAAACAAATCAAGAACAGTCTGCAAAAGACTGTTGAAGAGATGGGTACATCTTGGAATCACAAGTTACCAGAGGCATTATGGGCATATAGGACCGCATACAAGACACCAATCGGTATGACACCATACCAACATGTATACGGGAAGACATGCCATTTGTCTGTGGAACTAGAGTTCAAGGCACATTGGGCAATCAAGAAGTGGAACATGGACCTGCCAGTAGCTTGAAAATTCCGGAAGATGCAGATCTCTGAGTTAGAAGAATGGAGAGAGAAAGCATACAATAATGCCAGGATATACATGGAGAGAACCAAGAAATGGCATGACAAAAGAATCAAGGTCAAGGAATTCAACCCAGGAGACAAAGTCTTGCTATTCAACTCAAGATTCAAGCTATTCGGTCACGGGAAACTGAAAAGCATATGGGAAGGGCCATACCTCGTCGTCAACGCCGCAACTCATGGAGCAATCACACTACAAGACGACGACGGCAAAATCTTCAAGGTAAATGGCCAACGTCTTAAAATTTTCTATGAGCAAGAAATTGATATGATAGATTTTGTTCTTAATTCAAATTACATGTTTTAACTTTTTTTTCAAATTTCAAAAAGGACCTTAGAAATAGCCTAGACTTAGCCTTGACTCCCCCCTCATGAAAATTCGGCCCATTTGGCCACTTAAGTGATTCGGCCGAATGTAAGTTTAGGCCAAACAGCCCGAAACTTCACGGGCTAACTCACCTGACCCGATCAAGTTCGAAACCGGGCGCCATCATTCAAAATCTTTCGAAAGGCGTTCGGCCGAACGTAGTGCAAACTAGTTCAAACGCCCAGACGCGCAGGAGCGTCGGGCCAACGCTCCCCTTCTGTTTTCATCGCAATCCGAGCGAAAACAAAGGCCTCGAGCGTTGTTTCTCTTCTTCTTAACCCCCACTCCTTCTCCTTCCTCCTTCCTCCTTGCTTTTTTCACAACCAGCAGCACCACCAACACCATTTGCAATCTTTCACACCTCCTTGACCACCACAATGGCTCCACCACGCAACAATGGCAAGCTGCCACTCGTTCCCAGCACCGGAAGTCCCTCCAAGACCCGAGACCTCATCAATTCCGACGCCATGATTGTCGAGGTCTTCGAGGTGGCACCTCTGGCCATGGCACCACCACCGGCACCGCTGAACTCCCCTAAAGGGGGTCGGCCGACCGGGCAGTGGAGCTCGAAGAGGATGCGGATCATCGCTCGTTCAATGTCTCCGCGCCGCAACCTCAACAAACCCGTTGCGCGACCAGTGACGCACAAGAGGCCGACAACTGGTCAAATTGGGTTGAAGAAGACGCATATTTCCTCCACCGATGGCGACACAAGTACGGGGTACACCCACTCGTACTCGCCATCAACACTGCCAGGGATGCGGATCCAACCGGCTCAAGGAGGACCAGGGAGAGGCAAGGTGCTCATCCCTCCACTCACCTCCGAGGAGAGGAGGGGGCTGCGTAGATCCCTCGAGATAGAGGAGTCTCACAAGACCATCCGGCGGACCAGCAAGACTCCATCCATCTCCGGCCCTCCAGGACAATTCGAGGATGAAGATGAAGAGAGCGATATGGAGAAGTTGCTGCGCGTAGTGGCTAGGCTTAGGGAAAATAACATTAAATTAGCAGAGCGCGCAGCATAGAAGAGGATGGCTCGCCTTGATCTAGAGGACAACTTTAGAGCTCTTCGCATTCGCACTAATGCGAAGATCAAGCATCTTGCCCAAGCCATCGAGAGGGAAGATCTCTTTGATCCTCCGTCTCCATAGGTCGCTAGTCCACAAATAAGATAGGCACTTAGTTGTATTTTCCAATTTAGTTTGTTCATTTTCCCTTTCATCAATGTAATGTGTGCCTACAAAAATTTGAATTGAATGAAAAATGTTTGGTTCTGCTGGTATTTTTCCTAGCAGAACTCCTGCATTTGATGTCTGCTCTATCACTGAATTCAGCATGCTCTGAAACAAGTATGGGGGAGTTCGGTCGAAACTCCAACTTGTCAAAACATTACGAGGATCACTGCATCATGCTGAACACTGCCATGACATGTACCAGAAAAAATTTGGACCAAAACGGCACTTAGTTTAAATTCCTTTTAATATTGAATAAAACAAGAGGATCACATCCAAAATTACAATTTTGAAAAGTAACATGATCTATGACTTTTAAAGGGCAAAAGCATCATAAAGATAAATTCTTGCTTTTTGCTTATGCTAGTGGGAAAATACTTTAATAGGAAAATCATATGGACTAAGTTATTGATTAATGTGATATAGTCTCGGCTCATGATTCATACCCTTTCTATTTAAAGTTCTTGGAGATTAATTTTTGAAAATATTATAAAACCATAATGTCACTACCCTATAGTGAGAAAAATCCTACCAAAGCCATACACACTTATGCATGTTCAAAACCTTCCTCAAATGCTTCTTGTATTTACTTTGAGTTTGGTCAAACCTTGTGACCCTTGTTGAGAGTTATGTCAGAGTCCAAAGATCAAGGTCACGTACACGCCATATATTTTTAGCTGCTTCTACACTGGAAGTACGCAAAAACATGCCTGTCCATTTACATGATCCATGATCATCCAATAAATACTCTTGAAATAAATGTTATGATCTCTCCCTATAGTCTTCCAAACAGAGATATGGCTGTCATAAATGAAAAAAAAGAAACACTATCATGATAAGCCATATCTCAACAATCCTAAAGTTAGAGAGATCATATACATAGTTAAAGAGTATATATACCATTGTTCACACACATGCACATCTTGATCTATAATTATGACATTCTTCTCCTTGGATACTTGTTTTGACTTTACAATATAAGTGATGCAAGTTTGCTACATTGATCATCCCTACCTAAAGCTCCACATAAGCCTTTAGAAGTAGGGAGATACAAAGAAGGCAAACTCTTTATGCCTTGGTAAGGAATTATACACCTTGAGTGACATAGAGTGCTATAACAGGAGTAAGTTGACTTATGAGCTTTCTTTTGAAAAATTTATCAAAAACTCCAAGTACTAAAATATGATTTGGGAAGATGACTTTGCCTCGAAGATCTATTCCATTTCTCAATTTCTCAAGGATATAAGTTAGCCAATACCACATATCCCATTGGTATGACAGAAGGTCTTGAATGAATCTATATGCTTGCTTTATACTTTGAATAGCATAGACTTGTTATCTTTTAACCTTTACTCGAGGACGAGCAAAGAGGTAAGTATGGGGGATTTTGTTGATGGTAATTAAGAGCTATTTTATCACCATCAAAATACCGTCAATATCCTCATTTCCAAAGGAAAACAAGCATAACCTGAATATATTGAGCCAAATAATTGGTTCCACATGTCCCTTGACTATTTGATGCAGGTAATGACAAATGGGACCTTCTGGGAGCCAATGGGCCCACATCAACAATATTAACGTGACAACTTAACTCAGAACCAACATCTAAAGCATATGACAGGTGGGACCAGCACCCAGGAGGCAGAGGTGGGCCAGGGTTCACTATAGAGATTCGGTCGAATCCCTATAGTGGCCAAACAGGCCCCACTTTCCCCCCTGAGTACTGGGCCACCTTCTAGAAGGTCAGGGAGGGCCCACATGTCAGTGGAGGGGTTCGGCCGAATCCCCCTAAGGCGGTTTTCACCTCCCCAACCGATCTACTCACTCCCCACATGGTGGAAATTAACACCCTTGATGCTTAGGCGGTTCTGAGGTCGGTTGGATCCAACGGTGCTTGATGAAGGTGATGCGGATCGCTGACGTGGCACCGGAGTAGCCCCTACTCCACCTCTAGCTATAAATAGACCCCTAGAGCTCCCTATTCATTTCATGCCTCATTGGAGAAACTACTCTCTGGCCTCTTAGCGGAGCTCTTCAGTAGTGTTATGCTAGTTGGAGGAGAGTGAGGAGCCTTCTGGAGAAAGCCCCGGGTCTGTCGAGAATCTTCTCCGGACTTCTTCCTCAGCGGATGCGAGTCTCTTGTAAGTTTAGCACTTGTAAGTGACTTCTTCTGAGTTCTTTATAGTATTCAGTGTTCTAAATTTGGTTTAGCTGTTATACAACTTTTCACGCTTGATCATCGCTTTGCTCTGAGTAGAGTGCTTTAATCTTAGGCCAAGGTTAAAGTAGTAAGATTAGTGTAGACATGGTGTCTAAGCTTAATCTTTCCTTTGTAAACCGTTTATCGCACGATTGTTTGTGGATGCTAGTAGAAGGTGACAGCTCTATCTAGTCTTTGTATTCCTCCACGTGTGTCAAATAAGTTCTTAAAAGGTAAGGCTTCAGTACAACTTGACGGCGCGGTCCGGTTAGAGTTTTGTCCTCTTTCTGATCTATCCCGTCGCCTCTTGCAAGAGAAGGGCCGATAAGGCCAGTATAACTAGCTATCCCTTATTAGACATTTGTGCTATCTTGAACCTCTCAACTCAGTTATCATAATCTCCATTGATCCATCATAGGTCATATCTTTAATCCTAGTTAGATCACTATCGTTCCCTGAGGAAAATATGATACCTGGAATACTCCCGGTGAAGTGCTACATCGGTATAATCTGTGCGCTTGCGGATCTATCCAATAGTCATAAGAAATACAAATAGGGAGCAGGGTTACAATTTCCATATCCTAACAGATTACGATCGGTTCCCTATGGCGAGGGATCCGAGTCTATCTACTAGGATCTTCCTTGGTGAGCAAGTCTTCTTAGGAGTCCTTGGCGAGCACGACGGGCTAGTCGTGTGCCGCAAGGCCTTGTGGGCTGGGCCGTCTCTTGGTCGGCAGGCCCAAGAAGGTCCCTGGGGATATGCCGAGGTTATATCCCACATAAGTCCCCGAGCATGTTATATTCTTCTGGCGAGTCCGCGGCGTCATCCTGAGAGGCGTCCAGCTGGTCGCCGTCATGTGGGGTGGTCGTCGTAGAGTCCCGACCAGTATGGCTGGTCGAGGTGCTGCTCGGAGAGGTCTCCCAACCAGGTCGATCTGGTCGAGAACGTCGTAACTTGGTGTCCGAGCTGGTCGCCTTGCCAGATGCTGCGACTGCTTGCTAGAAGAATGTGACGTGCTGAAGAAGAAAAAACTTTTGAAACGTCTTTCCCTAGTGAAGTATACCCACTTAGGCTCTGCAAAAACCGCACATTAAAACAACAGAGCTTTGTTTGTGAACAAGATCAGTACATTCACCGCAAGGTGAAGTGTACCCACTTAGTCCCCGAGCATGGTAGCAAGTGAAGTATGCATGTGGTGCCATGCTTTATAAAGTAGTGCATAAAGTAAATAAATAGAGATTAGAGCATAACTTTGCAAAAATGACTGTGAATACCCGTAGTCCCCGGGCCTGATGGAAGGAGCTCAGAGAGATTCTTGTATCAGGGTCTTTTGGTTTTTATTCAAAGTCCTCGGGCGTCAGTCCCCGGGTGTTGTCCTTCCAGGCATTGTTCTCTGGTGCCCTGGTCGCAGTCCCCGAGCCTTGCTCGATGTGGAACTGGACGAAGTCCCCGAGCTTGGTCAGAGACGCGATCAGCATTTAAGTCGTTGTTGTTATGGACCGAGTCCCCGAGTTTTTGTGCGGGTGGCTTATTGTCCTTGTTGACCGGGTTGTTGTAGGCGCCCTGCTACTGCTGCGTAAAAAATGAGATAGACATGCGTCCAATCCCTGGGATTGTAGCACTGTTCAAAAGGAATGATTAGCCACAAAGCATAAATTGAAAGGTAAACGGGGTTAAATGGGCCGTAATTTTGTGTCTGGTTCTATCGGCCCCTTTGTGCAGCGCAAAAGGTGGTTGGCGTGGCGGTTCCGTATTCGATCGTTGCAGTTTCCCAAAAACCCTGGAAGTCGAAGCGCCACGCCGATTGTATAAAGGATGAAATCCGCGGCGGAAAGGGGTACAGTCGCGTCTTTTGGTCTTTTATCCGAAGGTGTGTAGGATTCGAAGAGGCGCGACTCCCTTGCCTGGGTTGTTCGATCAAGGCGGAGATTTGTCTATATATCCCTGTGAAGCTTCGGGTAAGTATCGATTCCTATTGCGTTGATTTCCTTTGCATTGCCTAGTTGTAAGCTCTTGAGAGGGTTTCGTCGACGCTAGGGTTTGGTTGGTGGAGATGGAGGGTGGTGGTGCGCGCCTTGCAGTGGGTCCCTCCGCCTTGTTGGCTTTGTCAGAGGACTTGGTCTTCCGGATTCTTCTTCTTGTGATCGGCGATGGCGACAATGTGCATGAGTATGTGAAAATTCGCCCACTCTGTCGTCTCTTTTGCCGCTTTTGCGATGATGCTTCAACGATTCGGCTCGTGTCTCTTCGGCGCGTTCAGGATTATTGTCGGCCCTACTTCCCCTTCCTGGAGTCAGCCTTCGTGCAGCGTTTTCTTGATGTCGACCATCGTGAGGCTTTGTTCTTCCGTGGCCTGGAGCGGTTGATGGTGTTCGGGTGAGATCCTATCGGGCGGGATCTTATCGGTAGGGCGGTGGTCGCTGGAGATGATGTTGTTATGTACTTCAGGGCCATGATTCTGTTTTATGCCGATTTGACGAATCCGAAGGCGTGTGCTATCCTTGGTTCTATCGTTGGAGGAGCCCTGCAAGATGGTCGTTTTTGTGACAATTTCTTGCGTCGCCTTCGGGACCGCTCCTGTGATGATATGCACAGGATCAGACGGTCTCTGGGTATTCGTGCGCCGGAGGATGTTCCGGATTTAGTCGTGGTCGTCGCGCCTCATCAGTGTTCCTGGAGCGAGTGACGCTGCTGGGGTGATAATACGCCTTGGATCATCATGTACTATAGCTTGGAATGTCAGATTCGACATGAGTTTGATCTCTGTACTAGGAACATTTGTGAGGTGGTCGCTTATTGCGTCAGTAGGATGAAATTGTAATTGCTGGAATAACTTTTCTGTAGACGTTGTCTCTCTGATGTCGATTTTTGTTGCCATGCTCTGGTTTGCTGCAAGACAGTGGTGATTTGTATCTCGGATACGAGTGGTCGGACGTGTAAGTGAAAACTACAAAGTTGTAATATATCCGGGCGGTGAGCTTTTGTTTCACTTGTATGTCCTATCATACCCGCTAGTCGTGAGTCATCGCGATGAGTCATTCTGCCTTGGGTCTCAAATGCTCCAGATCGTAGGGCTAGCGCCACTTCACGCGTAGGATACATAAGGACTCCCAAGGGGGTACGCTGCTGGCAACCCGCGGCGTAGAGGGCGAACAGCTCATGCACGCTTTGCATGATACCAGGGTCAGGTCCTTTTTCCGAGAGGACTAATCGTGGCGTGACTATGGCCTGTGGCGACCGTTCCTGCAGACGCTGGGCGAATAGCCATGCTGCTTGTAGAGTCATCGACCATACCGTGGTCGTATACAAATTCTGGGCGCATAGCCTCATGGCTCCCGACCTAAATGACACCGCCCGGTTTATGAGGAAGTATCACTTAGGAGGTCTGTCAATGTGGTCGTAGTGCTTAGGGTAGCTACTTCTATTCACTATGACCCATTGATAGACCCGCTTCAGGAGCTTTCTGGTTATGGCCAGGCTGTTTGGAGAAATGTCGTGTTGCGTTTTGGAGAGGTCGTCGAACACTATGGGAGTGTTTTGGAGAGGTCGTCGATCGTTAGTAGTCGCATTGTCGTGGTCGTGGTGTGTTATCGGTGTTGTTGCAGTGAGGGTAGTTGTAAGTGTCTTTGGAGTGGTTAGTCTACGCCATGAGCGCGTCGCAAAGGTCTTTGTGCCATGTGGGCACTTTGTGGAGATTGTCGTACGCCGTGAGCATTTCATAACAGGTTTGGTTAGATGAAATACAATGGAGATAAAGAACCTTTATTCATTGTTTGGAGGTAGAACAGTACAAACTTTATTGAATTAGGGTTATATTAGGACATCTTGCATTGCCAGAGCAATCGATGTCTATGCTCGTTCGCCGCCGGAGTTGGGAGTGATCGCTGCTTCTTCTGCTTCCTTCTGCTTTTTCGCAAGCGGGCTATCGTTGCCCTCTGGGCTATACGCATCCGGGAGACAAGGCTTTTCGACGGCGTTTATCGTTTGCTGTTCGCACTCGTATGCGATCTTGAGGTTGGTTCGGAGGCTGAGGATGCCTTGCTGCATCGGGATCTTGAGCACCATGTAGGTGTAGTGCGGAACCGCCATGAGCTTGGCAAGTGCTGGTCGGCCCAGTATCGTGTGGTAGGCTGTTTCAATGTCGGTGACGATGAAAGTGATGTGTTCCACTCTGAAGTGGTCTTGATTGCCGAACTGCACAGGGAGGGTGATCCGGCCTACCGGTGTTGACGCCTTGTTGGGGATGATCCCCCAGAAGGATAAGTTCGCAGGCATGAGGTCCTTCTTGGAGTACTCGAGTTGGCGGAAGGCATCGGTGAATATGATGTTGAGGGCACTGCCGTCGTCGACCAGTACTTTCCTCAAGCGGCATGTGGCGATGGTCGGATCAACGATGAGTGGGAAGCGACCAGGGTACCTGAAGTCTGTCCACTCGTCTTCTCCGGAGAAGCTGATGGGCTGTTCTGACCAGTCTAGGTGGCGTGTGGCATCTGCACCCTCGCCTGTTGCTGCTACCGAGTAGACATTCTTGCATACCTGGCGACGTCTCCTTTCTGCTTCAACGACCACAACGCCTCCGAAGATGGAGTACGTTGTTGATGGTGGGTGGGACTCCGGTGCTGGTGGTTCTTGATCTCTGCCCTTGTCGGGATCGTCCTTCTTTGCCCTCTTGTCTTCTCTTCCTTTCACCGCCTGCTCGAGGAGGTCGCAATTACACATGGAGTGCTTGGCGTTCTTGTGTATGGGGCATGGGCCGCTGAGGATCTTATCGTAGCTTTCGTTGTAGTTTTTGTCGTAGTTCTTTCTTGGTCTGGCGTTTGTATTAGCGACGTAACGATCGTCTTGTCTCTAATCGTACTTCTGCGGGTAGCGCTCGGAGTTGCTCGATCTGTAGTCCCGGTAATCACCAGGTCTTCCATCGTTGCGGTAGTCTAGTCGGCGATCCCGATCCCTTCCGCGCTCCGGGGAGCGGGAGTATTGTCACCTGTTCTCCCTGCTTCCAGTGGCGTCGTCTTGGTTGGCGTAAGGATTCGCGATTGTCATGAGCTTTTCTATGGTCGTTGGTATCTTTCGTGCCAGCTTGTTTTTGAGTTCGTCGGTGCATAAACCGTTGGAGAAGATGGCGATGGCCTCTAGGTCGGAGATATCTATGATGCTTAATCGCTTATCGGAGAAACGCCTGATGTATTCACGGAGGCTCTCGTTGCTCCTTTGGCGGACGTTTTCCAGGTCGTAACGCGTTCCCGGCTGGACACACGTGGCTTTTTATGTTTTGATGAAGATTTCTTTGAGTTGTTCCCAGCTATCGACCGTGCCTTCGGGGATCTTCTGGAGCCAATTGTTGGTCGTGGTCGACAGCATCACGGGGAGGTAGTTGGCCATCACATCTTGGTTTCCTCCCGAAGCATACACAGCAATCTCGTAGGCAGAGGCCCATTGCTCTGGTTTATCTTGCCGTCGTATTTGTCCACCGATGTTACCCTGAAATTTGTTGGCCACCGGACAGCGTGCAGACGAGGGGAAAGAGGTCTCAAATTTCCAACGGGTGGTGGTGTTAGGTCACGTCGTGGATTACCGTCACGCCACGGGGATCTGCCTTGGTACTCCCTAGGAGGGCTTCGTCGTGCCGGCTCTGGTGTTCGTCTGCGTCGCGGGTAGCCGCGTTCCTCCCCATCGCGTAGCGGAGATCTTCGCCTGCTCTGGCGTTCGCTCACGCCGAGCGTCGTCGCGTGCTTCACCGTAACGTGGCGGGAATCTTTGCCTGTACTCCCGCATGGGGCTTCTGGGGTGGTTTCGGTTGTGAGATTGATCAGAAGATTCAGACGGGTGGGCTGCCTTATTCACCTGGACCACTGCTGCTTTGAGGTGAGCTCCTATTTTCTCTGTCTCGGACGTAGGGAGGAGTTTGGACAGCTCGCATGTTGCCGCGGCGAGGTTGGCGCTCGGAGTTGGATATATTTGAACGTCGCCTGTCCGGTCGAAGTCATTCTGGAGATTATGTCCTAGCTTGCGACCACCATTGCGCTGCTCACGTGCAAGTCGTTCGCGTTCGCGGTGCTCCTCGTCTCGTTTCTCTTGCTCGACGCGTTCCCGTTCACGCCGTCGTGTGCGCTCGTTGTTGTGTTGTTCCCTCGCGATGTGTTCGTCCTCCGTTTCATTGTCGCGTGGGACGCTGTCGACGGAGACTTGAAAAACTATCCCCCCCGAAACCTAGGGTGAACTCTGGGATGTCACTAGTCGATCCGGATGAACCGGGCGTTTCGGGCCTCGTGGAGGCGACCGAGGCTGAGGAGACCATGCCATCGAGAGATACTGCCTGCTCGGAGTCGTCGGAGACCGGGGAGATGACTACAGTGTTCACGATGGGTGCTGGGGGAATCTGGTCGAAGATCAGTCGATGCGTTTGGCGCTGGAAGACGGCGGCCTGATTACCGAGCCCATAGGGCATCATTGGGGAGGGGCGAGTGTCCCTGGTCATTGTGACCATTGTCTTCGGCGGAGACCTACGACGGCGTGGTCGGCGACCGTGGTGACCTGGAAGTCAGCGTCGCGCCGCCTGGACGAGGTCGATGCAGCTGATGATTCCGGCATTGGCGCGATCGACGGCGTCGATCAGGTCGTTGATGTTGACGTCTTTGCGCGGGAGGTACATCGGTATGGCGGGATGACGCGGAGATGGTGGTGGACTTACCCCGCGTGGTGCGGATCCGATGGTCCAAGACATAGATCCGATCTGGATCATGGTGCCAGGCGCCGGAAGGACCATCGAATCCGGGAAGGTGACCGCTTGACGAGCCATGAAGTCGATGCACACACCCCCTACCTGGCGTGCCAACTGTCAATGAAATATGCATCGCAGTCTACCTAGGGGGTACCCCACGGTAGTAGATTGTTAGGCGGAGGTGTGGCAACGGCGATCAAGCATAACACAGAGAGCGTAGACACGGCGATTTAGACAGGTTCGGGACGGCAAACCGCCGTAATACCCTACGTCCTATGTTCTGGTGGCTAGATTGATCTCGTATATCAGGTTACAAGATCTGCATATGATCGGAGAGGTTATCTGGGGTTTTTGAGGGGGGGTCCCTGCTCGCCTTATATAGCCGGGGAGCAGGGTTACAATTTCCATATCCTAACAGATTATGATCGGTTCCCTATGGCGAGGGATCCGAGTCTATCTACTAGGATCTTCCTTGCTGAGAAAGTCTTCTTAGGAGTCCTTAGCGAGCACGACGGGCTGGTCGTGTGCCGCAAGGCCTCGTGGGCTGGGCCGTCTCCTGGTCAGCAGGCCCAAGAAGGTCCCTAGGGATATGCCGAGGTTATATCCCCAACACGAAGCACTCCCTCAATTCCTTCGAATCATCTCCCAAACGCCGCAAGACCGTAGCGGATTTAGAAAAAAAGACTTCCATGCTAGAGATGACATGAACATCAATCTACAAAGCTCTCTAGACTTCTACACTAGGCAGGTCACGAACCTGAACACCACAGTAGGTGGCCTTAGGCGCGATATAGATGAGCTTAAGAAGAAGATGAAGTTTTTAGAACATCGCTAGATGCTTTAGCGAGTTTTCTTGAGGCATGATTAGATCCATTAGCTAGAAGTTAGTTTGTTTCGTTTCCCTTTGTATGCATGCCTCATAATAATAAATAAATAAATAAATAAAGATTATTTTCTATTATTATTATGCCTTGCTTGTCTCCACTATTGTTATCTAAGAAAACATGAAACAAGTATGGGGGAGACCCCCGATGATGAGACGAACAGATTCAACCGCAACGAGCAAACATTTCGAAAACAAATAGAACAGCAACCGCACACGCCGAAGCAGAGGTTGAGGGGCCACCCTAGCTGGGCGGCCGCCCCACTACCTAGGGCGCCCGCCCTGGGCTGATCACCCCCTGCTCCGTCCTTCGACCACGGTCAGGTTTGCACCCTGCACGTTACATTTTTTCATACACATCTCTAAAATTTAAATTTGTGCACTGAGTTTCCATAAATAAAAGCTTTAAACATGATGCTCTAGAATGATAAAATGTTTCCATAAACATCTTCATGGAATAGACTCTCTATATGAAGTTTCCTAAGAGTCCTGCTAATGTTGGGAATTGAAATTAGAGTTTCCATGTTGCTTAAGTCGTTGTGGAATATAAGATGGTAGAGTATGAGAACTTAATTCTTGATAATCTCTGTCACTTGGAGAATTTCTTTAAAATAAATAACTACCATCTCCTATATGCTTTACACTTGTCAATCAAAAGCCAAAAGGCTACTTATTTTGTATTGAGTTTGTTCGAATCGTGTGGATCCTTGTTAGAATTTTATCATACTCCGAAGGTCAAGGCTTCATTCATACATTACAAACACAAAAGATTCTCTCTTCAGAAGTAGTGTTGCATTAGAGGCATGGGCTATGCAAAAATAATAAATTCAAGGAAATAAAAATGGGCAAAAAGTCTGACAACCTCGCAGTAGAATTAGGGGTACTTCATGCACCCACTCAAAAAACATATATACAAAGATAGCCCATGGTTCCTCTAATAGCAATGCACCACCAAGAGATGACATTATAATAAAATTTGACCAACAAGTCTTGATCTAAGAGTATGGCATTATTCTCCTCGGATCCCGGTTTGACCAGGCAATACATGCAAGGTAAGTATGCCACATCTACCTACATTTTTTGAGATTCATTCATAAGTGATCTGAGAGCACCAGTAAGAGGAAAGAAGTAAGCTAAACATGCCAAAACTCCAAGTGGCAAGATTGAAAGATGAAGGGTCTCTATTTCTAGCTACTTTATTCCTCAACTGCTCATAGTTATATGGTAACTCTACTGAGAACTCCCACAGTGCAGGTTATAAAAGGGAATCTTTCTACTTTTGATGTCTAAACCTTAAGCTTATGTTTTCACCATCCTTTTCTCGAGGATGAGTAAAAGCCTAAGTATGGGGGAGCTTGTTGACACCTCTTAAGTATCAATTCTAAGTGTCAACTAAGAAGAAGAAAGGATATATTTGCAGCACACCGCCTAGACATAGGGTTTTAACTAACAGAATTCCACGAGTTTTGGTGTTTATCTGTTTCTGCAGGGAGACAACTGCAAAAGAGCAAAAGAGGCCCACAAGTAAGGATTACATAGACACATAACACCTCCGCATGAAAAATAATACTCTAGAAGGGTCAAGAAGGCTCGGGAAGGAACCAGAGGCCAAGCAGGCCTAGGGGCAGGGCGCCCGGCCTACCCCTTGGGGCGGCCGCCCTAGGGAAAAGCCCAATGGCCCTCTGCCTTGTGGACCCTCTCTCCACCGCCTTAGAGATCACATCTACACCATCCATTAAGGTCGGTTTGATCCGACGGCTGACGATCATTTGAGGGGGCTATATAAGGAGGACCCCTGCCCCTGGCAAAGGGCAATCCATTATTCATTTACATATTTTCCAGAGAGGAATCGCCAGAGAGGATCCCTTATGGATCTATTCTCTATGTCTTAGCATACAAGTGAGATTAGATTGAGGGAGTTAGAGTGGAGGTGTGGATTGGAGGAAGCCTAGCCTGTCGGTGTCTCTATTTCAGTTTGTATCGACGGGATCAAGGCTCCTAACCCGAGGCTTGCTCCTAGGATTTCTTCGGTAATTCGACTTCTAATTCTAGTAAGTTCCCTGTTTATTAATTCTTTGGTTTGTGAGTTTACTTTATTCTCTTTGCGTGTCTGTGGTAGTAGCTCTGAAAGTGACAATTCCGTAGATACCTTTGGAACCCACAATCCCGTTAGAGGGACTGGTCAGGTTTATAGGCCGTGTGGTAAGCATTCTCTGAGGTGTCTTTATCACGACGGTTCTCCCCAATAGAATAATAATACATATCTTATATAGACTACAAAGAGACTACAGTCGCGATCTTCTCTAATCACCCATATCAAGATCACCTTGTTAATAGCCTAAAGGTTAATAGCATAGATTGGTTAGTCATATGCACCCTTTCTCCCTATGGAAATATAAATTACGATACTCTAGATAACCTTCCAGGTGAAGTGTTCAACGGTATCCGTGCGCTTGCTGATTACTTCCAAGTGATTTCTCCGTTTGCATTAACAAATATCAACAGCGTACCACGCGGTGTTGAGTAGGTCGTGTTATGCGATGTTCATGGCCATCCCCAACTACACCTACCTCAAGCTCAAGATGTTGGGACCACACGGAGTCATCACAGTCACCTCCGAGCTCGCGGAAGCATACCAGTGCGATGTGGACAGTTGCGAGAACGCCATGGCCAAGGCAAGATGCCCAGGACTGGCGGCGGCCGAAGCCGCCAACGACAGAGTCAACTCCAAAGGCGCGGGGAACTGCACCCCCCTTGAGGGGGTAAAAGAGATCCCGCTGGACCCGTCCAGGACGAACGGTTGAGTACTGCACATCAGCTCCTCCTTGGGTCTGAAGTAGGAGTTGGCGCTCATCGACTTTCTCCGCGCAAACGGTGACATGTTTGCGTGGAGCCCTTCGGACATTCTAGGCATACCAAGAGATGTAGTTGAGCACGCTCTGATGATCCAACCCGATGTCGTCCAGTGAAACAGCGCCTACGTTGTTTCGACGAGGAGAAGCGGCGGGCCATCGGCAAGGAGCTCCACAAGCTTTTGGCGGTCGGGTTCATCAAAGAGGTATTCCACCCCGAATGGCTATCTAATCCAGTATTAGTTAAGAAGAAGAGCGGGAAGTGGAGAATGTGTGTCGATTACACCAGCCTAAACAAGGCATGCGGCAAAGACCCGTACCCCCTCCCATGCATTGATCAGATCGTCGATCCCACCTCGGGGTGCGAAATGCTTTCTTTCCTTGATACATATTCCAGTTACCATCAAATCCATATGAAGGAGTCCGACCAGCTCACGACATCCTCCATCACACCATTTGGCTCTTTCTGCTATGTCACTATGTCGTTCGGCCTCAGAAACGTGGGAGCCACGTACCAGTGGTGCATGCGCTTGATTTTTGGGGACCTCATCGGGAGGACTGTCCAGGCATATGTGGACAACATTGTGGTAAAGTCCAAATAGGCAGAAACCATGATCACCGATCTCAAGACGGCGTTCGGAGCCCTCAAACTCAAGCGTGTCAAACTCAACCCTGAGAAGTGCGTGTTCGGGGTGTCGTGCGGCATGCTCCTTGGTTTCATTGTCTCTGAGCGCAGCATCGAGGTCAATCCCAATAAAATATCCGCCATCGCTATTATGGGGGCGATTCGCGACGTAAAGGGAGTACAGTGAGTCATGGAGTGCCTTGCATCCCTGAGTCGTTTCATCTCACACCTTGGCGAACGAGGCCTCCCCCTTTACTGGCTCCTTAAGAAGACAGAACATTTCACCTGGACCCCCGAGGCACAGGAGGCCCTAGACAAGCTCAAGGCGATTCTCACGATGCGAACATATGGTGGATAAGTACCCATGTATGTTCAGCTTTGATGATGAGTGATTGACAAACACGTGAGTGTTTCAGTTGGAGCGGTTTATTCTAACCCTTTGCGAAAGCAAATGTGTGCCTGTCTATCGGCTTGTGTTGTGCAGGTGCTATGCCTAGTGACAGTGGTCAATGGCGTGGAGAAGGTCGAGTAGAGGCTTGCCGTGCCGATGGACTAAGAGCGGTGAAGGGCGGAAGCAAGGCTCGGATTGAGGGACCATAGGCGTCAGCGGACTAGCTATGGTGGCTAGTACTTGGCACCGGCGAGTGCGAGAAGACATGGAGGTAGACCGAGTCGACCGAGTCAAGACGGTGGACGCGCGAGTCGAGCAAGGCTCAGGGGACTCGGAGTCTGACCGGGCGAAGACAAGGTGGCTCGTGTCGAGTGGTTTGGTGGTTTGGGCCTCAAAACCATCCGCGTCGGTTTCCGAGTTTGGGCTGCAAAACTCGGGGTTCGGTAGTTGAGCCCAAAGCTACCGGTGGCGGGTTTCCTGGGTTTGGGCCTCAAACCCTAGGCGAAGCTTCCGAGGAAGTGGGGATGGCACGTGGCGGAATCCTGGAGGTTGCGTCGAGGCAACGGCAACTCCCGGCAGGAAGTGGGGTCGTCCATTCAAAATGCGGGAGATATTTTCCGGAGCTTGGACTGCAATGCTTAGGCTAGGTAGTTCACTCAATATATCTAGGGGGTTCTTTGGGAAATAGCCAAAGCCCGATAAGTAGGGGGTGAAGGGGTATCCCTCATCCTATCTCTTGAACCCTAATCATTTTGCCCCAACTCTCTCTCTCTACCCTCTCTCTAGTTCATGAGATCCCTAGGTTGATTTCACCAACCTCTGTAAGAACTTGAGTTTTTTGCGAGGAATCGGAGGCCGTAACCTCCGTAAGCCATGGTGGCTTCGACTTCTTGATCGTGTCACCATTTTGCTTGTGTTCTTCGCGTTTTGCTTTTGCTCCCTCTTTTTCCCGAGATGATTTCTCTTTGTAGGGAGTAGCTCTTGCAAATGCGTTTGAACCAAGTTCTTTGTATTCGTGAGGAGCATATTTGCACCGAAGGAATTCACCTCAAACTTCATGAGTGCGTAGATCGGGCGATTTCTTTGCAGTGTTCTTCGTTCTTGCCCCTTTTCCTCCAAATCCTCGTTTCCCTTTAATTCTCACCAAATTGAGCGATGATTTCTTAGGATTAGCTCCTAAACTGTACAAGGATCATGCATACAAAGCTTGGTTGCAGTTGGAGTTTATTTGGTTGAGTTTTGGGAAGATTTGGAGGAGAGAAAACGATTTTCGGGATCGCTGTGCAGATTTCGAGGGTGTAGGACGCTCCAGAGTTTGGCGTCGGACGGTCCGTCGGAGGCGTCGGATGCTACGTAGTGCTGACGACAGCGTCCGTCGCGATCGTCTGTCACCAGGGCTGTTTTTGGGCTGTTTTTTGAGCGTCGGACGCTCCTGATAGAGCAGCGTCTGTCGCCCGTCGGACTCAGTCTGTCGCCCTCTGCAGCGTCCGTCGCCCTTCCAGCAAGGTTTTCAGGATTTTCTTCGTCGTTGTTTTTGCCGTTTCTCTCTCGTCCGGACTCCGAATCAAGTTCTGTTTGTTGCATTGGATTCGTATTCACGTAAGGAACCTGATTAGGTACTTTTGATACCAGTTCTCATAAGTAGTTTTGGGTGTTCTCTTGCCTCTTCTCTCTAGGGGTTGAGAGTACCGCTCTCGGTGTATCGGTTTCGAGTTCGTGGCTTTGATCATTCTCCATCTTCTCCAACCGCTCTGCTACACCTTTAGGGGTCTTCCTAAGGTGTCCACCTACTTGTTAGGTCATGTGCGAGTCGGTTCTTCCGAGGTCAAGTTTTGGGTGTGAGTTTGGGACAAGGGTCAAGTCTTTGAGTTGAATTTTATTTGGCTCCCATTCACCCCCCCCCCCTCTGGTCCCTGTTCTCGGTCCTTCACACGAGCACACCCATACTCGTTCCGCCGACGTCGTGGGAGGCTCTTTTCCTATACATTGCCACCACCACCCAAGTGGTGAGCGCCGTCATCGTCGTCGAAAGAGAGGAGGAGGGTCACGCGCTAAAAGTCCAGCATCCGGTATACTTCATCAGCGAGGTATTATCTGAGACTAAGACTAGGTACCCTCAGATTCAAAAGCTCCTTTACGCGGCCATCATCACGCGAAGAAAGCTGGTGCACTACTTTGACGGCCATCACGTCACCGTCGTATCATCCTAGCCTCTCAGGGAGGTAATACAGAGCCGCGAGGCTACGGGGCGGGTGCCAAAGTGGGGTCTCGAACTGATGGGAGAGTTCATCTCCTACGCGCCACGGATGGCCATCAAATCCCAGGTTCTCGAAGATTTCGTCGCCGAATGGACCAAAATCCAGCTGCCGCCGATGCTGGAGAACCAGGAGTGCTGGGTCATGTACTTCGACGGGTCGCTGATAAAGACCGGCGTCGGCGTCGGCCTAGTTTTCATCTCCCGCTCGGGGTTCGGCTCAAGTACATAATCCGTATATTCTTCCCGGCGCCCAACAACGTCGCAGAATACGAGGCCCTGGTAAACGGGCTACACATAGCAACGGAGCTAGGCATCAAAAGACTCGACGCGCGGGGCGATTCCCAGCTCGTAGTCGAACAGGTCATGAAGGACTCAAACTGCCATGACCCCAAGATGGCGGCATACTGCCGGCGGTCCGCCACCTAGAAGAGAAGTTTGATGGCCTGGAACTCAACCACATCGCCAGAAAGTACAACGAGGAGGCAGACGAGCTTGCGAAGTTGGCCTCCGGCCGAGGGGTTGTTCCCCACGGAGTCTTCGCCAGCGACCTCCACAAGCCATCTGTCACCTGGCGCGTGGATCCTGAGGCCGAGGTCCCGGTGACACCCGCGGCGGAGGTCATGGACATCGAAGAAACGCAAAGCGGCGTGGATAACGCACCAGCCGGCGACGACGACCCCCTCCCCAACTGGACGATCCTAATCCTAGACTAGTTAATTTGGGAGCACCTCCCAGCTGACAGAAACAAGGCGTGCCACATCGCGCGACGCGCTAAGTCCTTCGTTATTATCAACCTAGAGCTCTACAGGCGCAGCCCCACAGGGATACTGCAACGTTGTATCCCCACCGAGCAGGGTGTGAGCCTTCTAGAGGATATACACACGGGGGACTGCGGGCATCATGCCCCCCCCCCCGCACGATCATCGGAAAGGCCTTCCGGCAAGGTTTCTACTGGCCAACGGTCATAGCGAACGCCACGGAGATAGTGCGCTCCTGCGAAGGGTGCCAGTTCTACACCAAGAAGACTCACCTGCCCGCACAAGCACTATAGACCATTCCCCTCACGTGGCCTTTCGCGGTCTAGGGTTTGGACTTAGTAGGTCCCCTAGCCGGGGCGCCCGGGGGTCTCGACCACCTACTCGTCGCCATCGATAAGTTCTCAAAGTGGATCGAGGCATACCCCCTGGCTCAGATCAGTCAGAGCAGGCGGTCCTGTTCTTCACGGACATAATACATCGGTTCGGAGTGCCCAACACGATCATCACCGACAACGACACCTAGTTCACCAGGAAAAGTTCCTCGATTTCTGTGACAGGAGTCAAATCCGTGTGTACTAGGTGGCTGTCGCGCACCCCCAAATGAACGGGCAGGTTGAGCGTGCCAACGGGATGATCTTGCATGGGATAAAACTGAGAATCTTCGACCGGCTCAAAAAGTTTGGAGGCCGTTGGGTCACGGAGCTCCCGGTCGTGCTCTGGAGCCTCAGGACGACCCAAAGTAGAGCCACCGGCTGCTCCCCCTTCTTCATGCTCTACGGGGCGGAAGCCGTACTCCCGACCGACCTAGAGTACGACTCGCCAAGGGTGAAGGCCTACGACAAAGAAAGCAACCAAGCAACCATGGAGGACGTCGTGGATCAGCTAGACGAAGCAAGGGATATCTCCCTCCTACATTCGGCAAAGTACCAGCAGGCCCTGAGGAGATACCACGATCGTCGCGTCCGAAAGCGCGAGTTCAACGTCGGCGACCTAGTGCTCCGACTCAAGCAGGGCAACAAAGGCAAGCACAAGCTCACGCCGCCATGGGAGCGGCCATATGTCGTGGTGGAGGTCCTCTGTCCCGGAAGTTACAAGATCGCCACCGTAGGGCCTGACAGTCAGGTCTTCTCCAATGCCTGGAACATCGAAAACCTACGTCACTTCTATCCCTAAATACCCCCCCCCCCAATCATATGTATATGCATGTATCTTTCCTTTAAAATACCTGATACACGCGGCGCAAGCGGCGCGCAGCCCGAACGCTGAGCGAGACGCGCCGCCAACTCGCGGGTTCACATCTCGCTCGGGGGCTGGACAAGGGGCTGCTTCCCCCCCCCCCCCCCCCGGGTTTTTTCGAAAAACTTGCCTCGATCCGACCTCCCCCCCGGGGGGCGTCACCTCTCACTCTGACACCACTCCCACTCAATTTCTCTCCCCGTCCGTAGGAATGTTTTCTCTGATATTCGCAGGGACACCAGAGAGCGTGCGGCCAGCGAAAACCACCCAGGGCCAGGGCCACATTTACCCTCAAGTGCAAGCAGGGCTCAGTCTAACTCCCAACCCAGCTCAGTTAACGTATGCAAAGATCGGACCGACGCCTACGCACCGCCACTGACGGGGATAGCCTATGGGCCTAGGTAAGGCAAAGGGATAAGGGCTATAGACACCCCAACGACCCACTATGGTCCAGAGATACGGAGGCCGACCCAGCGGGGTTCAAAACGGCTGACTCAGGACAACAGAGCGAGGGGTGAATAGGAAATGGACACACTAGCGGTCATCAGCCTGGCAAACGGATGCTAAGGTCATTTCCAGATTTCGTATCTGAGTCCGTTTTTTATGGATGATTGGTTCATGGTATTCCCCCGAAGGAAGGAACCGATCCCCCGGGACCTGTCGAACGGGCCAAGGTACTAGATGAAACCGATTTGGGGTGAGCCATGACATGGGCCACTAGTCGGAACCCTAACGAATGGGAACCAACACACCACTCAAATTTTCCCGATATCATCTTGATGAGCATCCATGGTTTGTTCGCTTTGAGGATAGCATGGTTCGGCTCACATTCTCCCTTCTCGCGGAGAGATGCGCGGGGAACGTACAAAAGACGATACGGTCCCGAGACGATTTCTCTACCCCGGGTGGAGACTCGAGGGTTGGCATCGCACTTCACCTAGGTTCCCGCAACCAGGTGAGAAAAAGATGGACGCATAAACCTCACGTCAGAGGTCCGCACAGGTAAACACCAAACGCACATTACATTTTATACGTTAATCCTTGCGGGGGTTACATGCTTTACAGGACCCGTGAGGGCTAAACCCAGTCATCAAATGTCAAAGCGATTACAAGGTGGACTAAAGGGGGATCCCGGCTGAAGGAGCCAAAAGGAAGGAAAAGCAGGGCGGGCATCAAGCGCCCTGCGCACACCGGTAGCATTGCTCCGTGGACTGCCTATCAGGCAAGCTCCAGACGAGCCAACTACAATGTTTCGTCCCCTGGGACGGATCAGTGGCAACACCACCACCTCCAAGACCTGCGCGGTCGACGGCGCTCCCTGACAAAGGCATGACGAGTTGGTCAAGCATTTGCCCGGGTCGCGTTTCGGGCGCCACGCCGAGGAGTGCCCTCCGGCCGGGTAACGTCCCGCCGGCTCTGGTGGGCGTTCACCAGCACCGAAGGGCGTTTAGGGCTACCACCACGAAGCTCAACCAGGCATGCAGCACCAGTGCTTACACAGGTGCTACATGATCAAGGCAACTCTACGCCCCAGCGCGGGTGATGCCTGCCTGACTTCCAGGGCCTCGGAAGGTGACGCCGTCACGTCCGCGCATCAGCACGGCCGATCGTGCCAGTCCGGAGGTCCACCGTCTCCCAACAGTGGCGTCGCCACCAACAAAGCCAAGGAATGTCTGGCATAGGAGGCTGCGCGGGCGGACCGCGCAGTCTTTCCAGTAGACGCATTCTTGGGCCTCGGCGAAGGGAGACGGTGAGGAAGCACCACCGTCTCGTGGGACGAGATGATGGGGAAGAACTGCACTTAGAGCAGCGTGTTCCCCGTTCTCTCTCGCACGATAACACGAGACGATGGTGGTTCCTACATAGAGCTTCCCCTGAGCTCGGTGCACTCTCAAAGGGCTGCATGCCAGGGCGGCTCAAGGGTATCTCCCACGAGGCCTCGGAGGAAGAAGGTAGGGCAAGCCATGTTGTGGGATTGTGTGTTTCATCTCGCAGACAGCAGCCCCTATTTATAGCCCGCTAGGGCACCCGCACGGCAGCCGGCCCGTGAAGCTACAGCGCTCTGCCTCCCCCGATTAAACCGCACTGCGCACCAGTGCCTGTTTCTGAGGGGGCGCGGTGGAGCCATAAATGGCCAAGAAGACGGCAGGCTCAGGGTGCGTCGTTCGAAAGTTTGACCACACGAGGGAGGTGCGTTCGTAGTACCCTCAAACGGGAGAACATGGTGCACCCACTTTTGGGTCAAGAGGAGCGCAGTCAGACCAGGCCGATGCCGACCCGACATCGACCGGTCAGGTAGACGCTCAGACCGAAAGACAGCACTGCGCAGTCCTGATTTGTCATTTTAGAGCGCGTCAGCCCAAGTACAACAGTGTGCCCCGTGGCAGGGTTGGCGTGCAAGCAAAACTCATACTCCGTGCGTACAGGGCAGTCCTCTTCTCCTTCTCACCTCTTGAGAGGGGCGAAGGGCCAAACACTGTAGGCTCGACCAAATAAACCCTTAGGAGGAAAATCATCCTCCTAAGGCCTCGGGGCTACACCCGGCGGGTGCACTCACGCGCAACCACTGGAACCCGAAAAACTTAACCGAACACCATAAGCACTCTCGAAAGCCTCCGGTGTAGTCCATCACTACATCGCAGGCTCGGGGGCTACTGTCGGATACCTGAGAATAGGGTACCCTAACATCACACTTCGCGAAAACAAAGGTCACCCCCGAGGACTCTCCGCCTCGCCCGAGCCAGGGTGACGTAATTACCCTCGGGGGCTTCCTGGCCCCAAACTGGCTAAGGCAACAGTGTTTCCTCGAAGAATCTTCCGCCTCCTCCGAGCCATAGTGATGTCATCCGTGACACCACCTACCCTCGGGGGCTCCTCTGCCTCGTCCGAGCCATAGTGATGTCACCGCGGTGCCATATATCCTCGGAGGCTCTCCCGTCTCGCCCGAGCTAGGGTAACGTCATCTGTGACGCCACCCGCCCTCGGAGGCTTCACCAACCCATGGTGCACTTTAGCCCATAGTCAAAAGGTTCACAGTACCAGCTCGTCCTAGGGGATGGGGGTTAAAGGCATGGATTTCCATGCCTACCCTTGTTGAGTCCCTACGGTACAAGCACCAGTACCGACCGGACCACCGATTGACGTTCGCCATCCCTCCTACGGACACCTGAATAGGGATTAGGGCATGCTCACCCCTGTATGACGGAACACGGGGGTGCCTAGCCCTGTTCTGCCAACCTCTGTCCATGCCCAAATATGGCAACAGGGGCGTCGCCGATCACCAGGCACGTGGCTACAGTTGCACCAAGGACGGACAGGACCCAGGCGGCGTGCCGACGGGCGCAGTCTTCCCCGGGACGGAAGGCAAACAGAAACCCAAGGCGTCCCCAAGTCAACAGCCCATACCGGGCCCACGTTACCTCTCTCTCTCTCTACTGTACTCCTCCATCTCTCCCTACGTATAAAGGGGGAAGAATGGACCTCCTCTCTCTCTCTCTGAACTCTTTCGACTCATTCCAACACATACGCACTCGCATTCATGCGAGATCTCACCAGAACCACGAACCTCATACGCACGAGACCTGGGAACCTGCTTCCCTCTCTCACCATTGCTTGTAGCTCCCCTCTACGAGCTCTCCACGCTCGGTAACACGACCCCGCTACAAACTAGATGTAGGGCGTTCATGCCTGAACCAGTATAATCCATGTGTTCTCTGAGCGTAACCATCCGATCTCCGACACGCTTAGAAATTTACTCGTTAGTTGTCTAGACCCCGTCATTTTAGACACCGACAATGATGTACAATTTGGCATCCTTGATGGTGGAGAATTCATTACCCATGGTAAAAGTGTGTGACCTCTATAAAGTGTAAAACTTATAAATCAACCATGCTAACAATCAAGAGTGTCTTGGACTTCTTCAAGGTTAGTGGATCTTTATGGGTGACTATGGATGGTTCAAATGGGAAGTTGGATGAAATACAAAAGATGGTTTGGTTGGTTCTCTAAGGAGATTGTGATTTGTAAGGCTTAATGTCAATTAGGATGTGAATGTGACCTACATGGAGCATTTTGTGAATGAAGTGTCATGCTACCATGAACATTGTGTGTATGACATCTAGTGAAAATTCAATGTTCTCAAGGATAAGACCTTGCTCACATTGGCATATGAGGTGGCCCACTAAGGGCACAATACATGTGCGTTGAGGGGAAAGCCTTATGCTTCTTAAGAGAGACAAATGTGTTGAAGGGTAGGCTGGTGGGGACCATGTAGCATGTCACATGTGACTCATTCTTGTAGCTTTATGATTTGTGTGATGTGACTCAAGAAAGTTGCTTTTCTATCTAGAAGAATACAATATGAAAACAACTGACTACCAATTTACATATGCCCCCTTATTTATACATTTATGGACTACGAGAAGGGGAATCCTTATCTTCTATTTATATTAAATAGCCCTTATTACACCCCTTAGATATTTTGGCTACTTTTTGGATCTAATTAAATATCAAGTTCTAGCAAGTAATCATTACTTCTCTTGTCCTTAAGGAATTGAACTCATTGGATCTACATTCCTAGAACTCATCATAGAGGCGTCCAGATCTCAATTGAAATACGAGCAATCTTGCTCTCATATATCGACGCACCCATTTGGTAAGTTCCAATTTCATTACTTTTTCATATATTTGTGATAATATTTGTTATTTTTAATATCATGCGGTGGGAGGATGATACACAACGGGATATGGTCACTAGAATAGCCATTTGAGCAATAGATTTGTAGATTTGGGGATCTAGGTTGTTGCAACCATGGATATTATGCTTGTCGAGTCGATGTCTGGGCCCCGCCACAGGGCTATTGCGGCTATGCCGAAGGTATCGTCTACCACACCAAAGTTTAGGTAATGAACCAAAAGCATGTCAAAAGTGTGGTGCAGTGTGGCAAAAGTTAGGAGTGAACCATATAGGCCATAGGCAGGCAACTCTGTAGTGGAAGGAGAGCTAGAGATGGATCATGCAGGAAGATGCGGCCTTTCCTTTTCATTGCCTAGTAAGACCGAGGGTATTTTGCATTTTCATGAATTGTACACCTCATGTATTGTTGAGAAGTCAGAATGTCTTGGATTCAAAATGGTATCATCATGATTTCTGAAGTCAAAGTGATCCACATAATTTAGGTGTGCAAAGGCCCCTTTTTGTTGTGGGTATTTCATATTATTTCCAAGAAACTATTTGGATTCAAAATGATATCATCATGATTTCTGAAGTCAAAGAGACCCACTTAATTTAGGTGTGCAAAGGCCCCTTTTTTGTTGTGGGTATTTCATATTATTTCCAAGGAACTATTTGGATTCAAAATGATATCACCATGAAATCTAAAGTCAAATAGACCCACTTATTTAGGTGTGCAAAGGCCCCCTGTTTATTGTGGGTATCTCATATTATTCCAAGGAACTGTTTATTTTATTTGCAAAATCTCTAATATTTGTGTGCATTGTTGTTTCTTGTTTAATTAGAAATAACTTATCCACTAAATAAGCATCTCAGAATTAATAAGTTACTCTCATTATTTTATTTTTACTTTGTTTGTCCTTGTTGCCAGTGTTCTTATTTACAAATTCTAGTTGATACTCTCAAGTCTCATACCATAAAAATGGTAATTATCCTAATCATGGTGTCTATGATAGTTTAGATGCAACTATATGATCAAAGAATGTATATATACAGTGATGATCACGATGATCATGTCCATAATATTCAGAAAATAGTAGTGCAATCTTTGTCTATCTAAAGTACATATTCATATAAAAACTATTTAATACTGAGTTATGTTTTTTTACATCCATCATTATTAATGTTGGTTTATTTTAAGCCAGCTATTAATTGAGTTAACCTACAATTGATGTTTCAATAAAAAATATTTTTCTCTCTTTGCTATTGTGCAGTACAGGCTTGTTTGACCTTGTAAAAGCAGTACTTATTAAATGTATATGAGTCATATTACAACTCGCTTTGGTGACAAAGGAATGTCATGTTTCTACATAAAAAAGACCTACAAAATGTAACCACGTCAATTAAAGCATATTTTGAGAAAAGTCCAAGATATAGTTTTTTGGTTGGAATAGAAGTTTCTTATAGTGTTTCCTCCTTTAGTTTATTTATTTTTATTCTATTATATCATTTTATTTTACTTTTGTAGCGAAGGTTCATAAGCTGCTAAAACCAAAGAGGAATGAATATTCGAAGAGGTTGGGGAAGAAATTTCATAGCAAAATTCAGTTGTGGAGGTTAGTGGCTTTGTGCTGCAAGAAATATTTATGTGGCTAAGCCTTTTTAAAATCTTTTCTTCTTATGGAATCATGTACCTAATGTTTCTATTTGAGTACAGCATAACGTTATATTCTGATACATTAATTTATATACTGTTATTAGTGTTTTCCATAGTTTTGTGTTATGTATACTATTCCATCAGCATATGCTTCTTCACGTATTTGAATATCAACTAATTGTAATATCTCTATTCACTTGTTAATAACGTAGCAAATATATCCTCTTTTTCAGTTTGTAACAGATTTACCAATTAATATGTATGTTTTTTTATCCATACTCATAATGTTTTGTTGTGTTGTAGTGTAATGTGTGTACTTGAAAACTTAGCCTAAGCTATATTAGCTCTAGTCATAGATTATATGTCATGATGTCATGAATTTAGATTTTGGCTTTCAAATTTTGATCTTGTTAGTTCTCGCTTGTTTTAACCGTATTTTTAGTTGAATATCTAATTCTTATTGTAGTCTTTTATCATAAACTATCATTATATATGTATCTTAATAAAAAAATAGATGTCCTCAAACGTCCTTAGTTACTATAAATAAATATTTGTTTCGGTGCTCTAGGTGTTGAGTTTCCTCTGACATGATTATGTGTGCATTTGTATATTTTTGTAGAAATAAAATTCTTAGAATTAGACGAAATGCAAATATGTCATAACTTCTTAGTCAAATATAAAAATTTATTATCTAAAATAACAAATTATATAATTTATTGTTGTCATGGAGTATTAATAATATATATAAAATATAAAATGAATAGTCAGTGTCATTGTTATCTGATTCGTTAAGGAAACAGTTTTCATAATCACTAAACTATATAAATACATATTTAGGGGTCGTGCTTCTTGTATACTTGGTCCGCATGGTATCTCAGATCACATATGTGTAATTGAGCTAGTATTTTACTACATCCATCCCAAAAAGAAGTATAATTATAGATTGAGTCTAACTTCCTTAAGTTTGACTGAGTTTATAAAAAACTATTATTAACATTTATGACTCCAAATATCTATCCTATAAAAATATATTTCATGATTAATCCAACGATAGTTATTCGGTATCATATCATAAATATTAGAAAAGTTCTTGTATACATCTAGTCAAACTTAAAATTGTTTGGCTCCTAAAAAACAAGAAATGCATTCTCTTTTTATAGTGTATATATATTAATATTAGTAGAATTGGGTATTTAGAAACATATATTTTAGGGTTATTTCTTTCTAATAGTTGATGTTGGTATTTCGAAGTAGCTAAGAGGATATTTTAGGTTATTTTAATAATGAAACATCTAGGTAATTTGGATTTAGATTAATTTATCACTCCCTCTGTCTTGAAATGATAGATATATTTTGATAGGAAAGTCAAATACAGATTTTGATTGTTAATTCAAATACTATCATTTGCTAAAGAATCAATATCCCCTGAGAGGCATTTTGAATACAAATCTATTATACAAAATTCTTATCCTAACATGTATTTAATTTGAATAATTATTGATCAAAATTTTTATAATTTATTTTCCCTGTAAATATGATTATCATCCTGACAGAGGTAGTACAATGGTAGATATGGGTAAACCAGATGTGTAGGTGATAAGTTTTTTATTTTCATAGTGTTAGAGACGGGTTACGTAGATTTAGTGCAGTTATTTAGGATTAACTTTATAATGTCATATGCAGGTAATTTAGATGCAAACTTACATAATTACTTTACATTGTTTTCATAATGGTATAAATGACTAATTTAGATGTAAATTTATGTGTTACTTCATATCTTTCATGATGACAAAGGTGAGTAATCTTCTAGAGAAGATGAATATATTCAATGGTTATTATTTCAGTGATGATAGAGTCTAGCAAATGAGTGGTTGGATATTTATGTTTTGTGAGATCTACAAATATTTTTGTCTAGGACATCTCTTGAGAATTAGAGCCTCTGGTTAGTGTTACCTTCATCCCAAAAAATAGTGCAATTCTGGGTTTAGATTGAGTCAAAAAAATTTAGATTTGGTAAGTTTATACAAAATATTATTAAAACTTATGACTCCAAATAGGTGTATAATGAAATATATTTCATAGCGTATCTAATATAATTATTAGGCATCATATATGCTATTATTATATATATATATATATAATATATATGGTCAAATTTGAGATAGGCTAGATAGAAAGCTAGAATTGCATCTTCTTTTAAGATGGATGGAGTAATACATTGTAACATCTTTTTTGCAATTTGCATGCATACCATTTTTTTCAACATATTTCCCTTCGTCTGACTGATTAGGAGTTGGTTACCTTTTGCAGGAGCAAAGAACGATACTGAACCTGAGCAAAACTAACACCAGTCACGAAAATGTCTGGCAGGCCTGTGGAATCACCAAAAACATTGGTTAATACAGCTCCTACTAGGTGCTCCTCACAGCGGGCAAGGCAAGGAACTATAGACAGTAGTAACTTGAGCAATACATTAGACAAGAAGAAACAAGAAGAGTGGGATAAGAAAATTACAGATGGGCATTCAGTGAACCAACAAGACATCACCATGATTGTGCAGTCTATCAAGCGCGGAAATCGTTCAGCCCGGCAAAGGAGAAAGAGTTCTGTACTGTGGGTAGAACTCCTTGGGTTCAACTTCAGAAACGTGGAAAGGGCAAGTCGGGATGATCAGGCTGTTGGCCCGAAGAAGATGAAAAGAACATGTAGAGGCACCAAGTCATTGTGCGTGAATAATAGGGGAGCTAAGGGAAAGAAGGGTGTTGGAGATGGAAGGGATGCAAGTAACCAGTCTACTCCTGCAGATTTAGACAAGGCCCAGGACAGTGCAGCAGATCATACAGATGCTACTGAGCATCTCAGTGTGTCCAAATCTGATACATCATCAAAATCCAAGGAGCAGTGTGGCACAGATGCAGATGAATATGCTTCTAACCAGAGTGGTGTCCCAGTCCCAGCAGATGACACACTCATGAATAATAACATTTGGACTGATATCAAGAAGACTAAAGATGAAGTTGCCGATGGTCTTATGACGACAACTGATGTTATCAGTCTTTATGAAGCCAAAGAGAACCATACTAAGTTTGACCCTGCAATAATCTCAGGCCTGGATCTAGAAGATGGAGCTCAAAATTTTGATACTTCAACAGCACAATCTGCTCTCGCATCACTGTCTACTGTCTCCGTGCCAGACCCGTGCATCGAGTTTGCTGTTAAGATTCTAAAGGACGAAACGCCACTGACAGCATATGTTCCAGAAGTTGACGAGATCATTAGGAAAATGATGTGCCATCAAAAGAGCACAACTGCTGGGACTTCAAAATCTGCTCAGGGCAGGAGGGACTGAAAGCAGTCAAGGACACCTGATAAGGGATGCCAATTTGTTCTTTGCAGATCAGTGTAATCGTTTGCCGTTAATGCACAACTGGCACATCATAATGACCGGTGCCTTAAAAACCTTATTGTCATCTGTGTTAACTCTCTGTTTCCTTTTGGATTGAACAACAATTTATGATGTTCGTTTTCAAATAAAAACTGCAATGTTTCTTTCTCCTCTGCTAGAAGAGGGCACCATACAGGCAAGGGCCATGATGCAATTTCAGCAGGTTGAAACTGATTATGTGATCACATATTTTATAAGAATTGTGGCGTACTTCATAAAAATCATTTGAAAAAGGAAAACTATAAGGGATACATTTGGCCATCTTTGCTTTTACGTTTGGCAGCATTTTCTAAATTGCCAGCATTATTTCTTAGAATCACCGCTACATCCATATCAGCTAAACGCCCTCCCTCTAAATTGCCAGCATTTTTTCTAAATTAAGCAAACGCTTGTCTTCAGAAAACGCTTAAGCAAACGCTTGTCTTCAGAAAATTGCCAGCGTTAGCGTTTTCTGAAGACATTTTTCTGAAGACCAGCATTTTTTAAATTGCCAGCATTATTTCTAAATTAAGCAAATGCTTGTCTTCAAAAAAATGTCCGAACCATACGAAGACAAATACGAACCAAGAATCATACAAAGACAAATATGGGTCCCCTTTGCAAAGTTTCAAGGTTTAGGCTCGCCTAGCCCATATCACGAGTAGGAAGGTCGATCCGGGCCTCAGGGAGGCGGGCTCCCTCGATTGCAAGGCCCACTGCCCACATATAGACCAGGTGCTCGGGATCCGACGTCCGAGCCTCCGTGACCGTCAGACTTTGCTACCTGCGGAATGCTCCTCCTACTTTCGTCCGCCGCTGCTTCCCATCCGCTTCTCCTCCTCCCGCCAGAACCGGGGTCCAAGGAGGAGCCCGTATCCACTTCGCCAAACTCCAAGCTCTCAATGGGCGACTGTTGCGCTCGTCCTTCTCTACTCTCAGCTGCTCCTGCTCTCCCTCTCCTTCTCCCGGCGACGGTGGGGAAGGCAGCGCCCGCAGCCTGTTCGATGTAATTCCTTTCGTGGCTGACGATACGTCACTTCCTATTTCAGTCTTATAAAATAAGCCTCGGTTTCAATTGTCTTGTACCGTTTCTGCTTTCAAGATTTGTGATGCAACTTAACATATTTCTCTGTGGACAGTAACGCTGCATTAGCTAGTTTAGCTCATCCATGTCAATGACAGCACATGCTGGGATTACATGCGATTTCTTTGTTATTATGTCAGGCAGATTCAAAGTGTCCAACTAATCTTCTAGGGGCTACTCTAATGTCTATGCTGGAAAACGTTATGCTTTCAAATTATGCTTTGTTGCATTATACATGCGGGTTTAGGAATGTCTGCAAGTTTATTTTAACATTTTCTTTGTTCTTTTAGGGAGTAAAACCACACTTTTTTTTGCTGTCCACATAAATTCTCACAATAAACAAGTATAGTTACAATGTCAATGGTCATATTAGTCGACGCTACATACTGATAAGAATGTATCGAATTGCTGTTCTTGTGTACCAGCTATAAGCTTACCAGCATTATTTATGATAGATTCTTTGGATTTTTTTTAAAAAAATATTGATGATTGGTGTCTATTTTTCTTCCACTGATATGTGAAGCATATAAATCTTACAATTCTCCGTGATGGCTATCAAGGTGTCTACATCTAATATGTTGCAACATAATCACGTTCTAATATGCTATTTTGTGTCGCAAACAGGAGTTTTCAGTTCTTTCTCCAGCTGTTCCATGGGAGGTTGATGATATATGGAGAATATATGCAGGTTATTTCTTCATCCTGCATATCCCCTTGAGCTTTGGAGGGCTTGGTGTGATTGCCAAAGTACTACGGCACTCCTCGCTTGACTCAATGACAACAGTAAGTGGTGACCCTTCTGTTAACTAACAAGTTCGGTTCACTCATTTTAATGTACCTGAGTTGGAAGCCTTTATATGGACACTGCCTTTTATAGAATGGCATACTCTGTCAATGCAGGTAATTTCTACTATCATACTTCAGTTAGCAGAGCTTGTTTTGACCTTAGCCCTACTCCAGTACACTGCAAAGCCAGGGCAAGCTATTCAACCTTTCTTTTCTGGGAAGGTTTTTACAGAACGGAATTGGGTCAAAGAGACTGTATTAGGCTTTGTAGTTTTGATGACCCTGGTATTGACCACATCCATCTTAGCTGATAAATTGGTAGGGTCTGAGGTAAGATTTTCATCGAGCATATTGATTCCCCTCATACTGTACTTCAACGTTGCTCTACTACACTACAGTAGTTTGTTTTTAGTTTGGAGGGATCTAAAAATTTGTTGGCTCACTTTGGGCCCTTGCAGGTTGCATTTGATCCGATATTGAAGGAGATCCTTTCTGACAGTCCGGCCTCTGCTCTATTGTGTTTCTTCCTCTACTGTGTTATTGCTCCGCTATCAGAAGAAACCATCTACCGTGGGTTCCTTTTAACAGCTTTGTCATCTTCAATGAAATGGCGAGACGCTGTCGTGATCAGTTCGCTTGCGTTCACTGTAGCACACCTCTCCGGCAAAAGTTCCATTCAACTGTTCGTTGTTGGTTGTATTACAGGGTTGGCTTATTGTCGAACTGGAACTTTGAATTCTTCTTTCACCATCCATTCTCTGTATAATGCAGTATTATTGTATATGGCTTTAGTATCATGATCATTTTTTTAGTATAATGTGAATGCAAATGCTTTCACTTTAAGTCTGATTATTGCGGCGGTTATATGCTCGCTCAGACCTTCACTCTCTCCCGTAGTCATCGGGCTAGGATAATCGATGACCCTCATGCACTATATCACAATAATCACTATTGTTAACCCTACTACGATAGTATAACACGTAAACATATGTAATAATAAATAAAGAATGCATCGACATAGACTAGAATAGCAGTAACGTGGCCTTTAGCAGCTTACTTTCAAATATTGCCGCAGTCTGATTTCTCCTTACTTCAAAACCAGATGTCGTGTCCTAACTCTCAAACCTATTCAAATTGCCTCCCTACCTTGATTTGGAGTGGTTTTGAAGGTGATTTTGTCTTTCTTAAAGTTTAAAAAAACTGGAAAAAAAACTAGAGATGGATTGGATATGACAAATTCAAATATATCTAGAGCTCATAAAAATATCTCTAGATGCTTTAAAAAAAATTCTCTAGGAACATAGAAATATATATCTAGAAAATTCTCAAAGAATTCTAATTGATATGTAAATGTGTTTTGAAAACTTTTCAAAACAAAAAAAAACATAATACGCAGCCATCATGAAGCATGACATGAATACATTCGACATTAATGTATATTGCATTCATATTTTCTAGATATTTTTTCCATTTTCCTAGAGCTAAACCTATTTTTAAAGTTTCTAAATATGATTTCATGAGCCCTAAATATTTTTTTTATTGGGGGTTGTCATAATCAAATATGTATTTACAATCTTTTAGAATTTTTAAAAGATTATAGAAATTTTCAATGGCTTAAAAACTTCATCAAATGCATAGGATTGTTTTAACTAAAAAGGACAAAATCACCTTCAAAACCAGTCCAAAAATAGGATAGGGAGGTAATTTGAAGGGTTTCGAAAGCTCAGGTGGTGAGATGTCTGGTTTTAGAGTTTGAGGAGGAAAAAAAACAAAATGTGGTGATAATTTGAGGTAGAATGGAATTTCTCCCTTCAGAAATTTTTTATATCTTTTCAAGCTGATTTTAAATTTTAAATCAATCACTCCATCTAGACTTGAAAATGTAGGACTTCTGCCTTTCGCAAGACTGGTGCTTCGATCAAAGTCGGTTTAGAGCCTGTTTGGCAGGGCTCCTCTTGAGGGGCTCCTGCAGAGGAGCCAGAGCCGTTTTGGATAAGCCTCAATTTGGGGCTCCTCCAAAACGGCTCCGGCTCCTCTACTTTTTGCTGAAAAACGGCTTCTTCAGAAAAATGCTTGGCAAGGCTTCTCCGGAGGAACCAGAGCCAGCGCCAGCGAGAAGCCCTGTCAAACAGACCCTTAGGCTTCTCTCCACTTGGCTTCCTTGTGCATGCTCCTTGGATACTCATCAGCCTATGTCTATGTCATAATGTCGACCTAGTCCAAATATTAGTCAAGTTATTTGCCTCACATTACTTGTCATTTTTGTAATATACTCTAAAATACAAGGAATAGTCAAATATGAAGCTATATCCAACGTCGAATGAATGAATTTGCTACTTTCTCCGTTCCAAATTCTAATTCGTTTAACTTTTTTCTTTACCCCGACCATTTATTTTATTTAAAAAATTTATAGAAATATAGTTAAATTTAAATTATTCTTATAAAGAACTTTTATGAATAAAGTAAGTTATAACAGAAAAAGTAATATTTTGCACAGAAATTTAAATAAGACAAATGATCAAACTTGAGATAGAAAAGTTAAATGAACTATAATTTAGCACGGAATCAGTATAAAAATGAGTAGTAAAACGTGTGCATAGTATGCGCTAGTAACCCCCGTCCTGCAGCAAGTGACCCACTACTTCATAGATACTAGTGCGCAACCACAAGATATCGTTATGAACACAAAATGAAAACCCTTCAACTTTCAAAGCATATTACTAATCCCTTCATTTCTTACCTAAGTTTAACCATTCGTCTTACTTAAAAAAATTAAACAAATGTAATCAAATTTAAGTTATTTAAAAAAAACTTTTATTAAGCAAACCATAACAAGAAGAAGTGACATTTTACATAAATTTTTAAATAAAAGGAATGGTCAGACTTGGGTTAAAAAAAGTCCAAACAAACTATAATTTAGAATGGAGTTATTACAATACAATTGGATGTATGAATATGTAATGAACACAAAAAGAATTCACTCTCAAAGCATATTACTACAATTTTGGCTGTATGAATATATCAGCTAGACCTCTCAGTGGTTAGTTTCCAGACTTCTTTTCAAGTTATATATCATTCTTTAAAGTTAAAGAATGCAGACAGTTTCCCCGTTACCCATTGGGTACAGCCAGGTAATTTACAGTTTCCCCGTTAGCATACGACTTTCGTTCGTTGGTAACATAACTTCGTATATCATATCACAGACACAACAGGAAATAGTAGAGTGCGTGTAGATGATAATAATCGGGTGCCATGCACAGGGAACAAATTAATAACCAGGATGTCCAACAAACCAAGTAAACAAATTAAATATCAGGTGTTCCTAAAGCGTATCTTGTTTGTCCAAGTAATTTAGATATCTTGACATACAGCGCCAGAATGTTTCTGGGATCTTGTAACTGGATTGGCTAGCCAGGGTCAAAAACACATCAAGAACAAATTTTTGTGATTCATGCTTCAACAAAGTACGGATTAGCATGGCACTCCAAGCATCTGGAGCCAAATTGATAGCTTGACGGAACGATTGCACTGTATTCACCAGCCTCCTGATAATCTTACTTCTCTGCATGACAAAGCAAACCTTCAGCAGTATTACAAGCTTGAGCTAACATAAAACATACTCGCTGCACATTGACCAATTCACCGGATAAGGGGGGTTAACACAATCGCAAAATTCATTACTTTCTGAAAGATGAAAGAAGCAAAGCAAACAGTAGTATAGTCTAAATAGTAGTAGCTTGAATGGTCAGAAATCACCTCTAATGTCTTATTAGCCACAACTCCCTCTACACTCTAGTCTAAAAGAAAATGCTTTTTTGGGAAGCTGGTTTTGGCTTGCAACTAGAGGTCATTTTCGTACCAGGCAAACCCATTGATTCTTGTTGGTTTTGCCCGTCGGGAAGAACTTTTTGAGGAATGCGTTAGCACACCTCTCCCAGGTGATCGTTTCTTCTTTGTGGCCGTAGAACCATTGCTTCGCCTTTCCCAATAAAGAGAATGGGAAGAGGCGAAGACGAACAGCGTCAGGCGTCACTCCTTTGATGGTAAACGTGCCACACACCTCCATGAAGTGATGGAGATGAGCATTGGCATCCTCATGGGGCTTCCCACAAAATGGATTGGCTTGCACCATGTGGATCAAGGCGGGCTTCAGCTCGAATGGAGCATCCCCGATGTTGACCTCGGGACCTTGAGCTACGTGGGTAGCGGACGGAGCCGAGAAGTCAGAGATCGTCTTCTAGGCCATAACTTCCTTGAGTGGTGTTGTAGAGCCTCCTTCCTCGAACGGATTCAGGGTCGAGATGAACCTCTGAGGTGGAACTTGACGACGTCTAGTTCTCCTCAACAGCTGCTCGGGATCTTCAAGATAATTTCCCGACAGTTGGAAACCGCTCATACACTGTCTGGCTTCACAAGAAAGGAAGACACAGACAAGGGTAAGCCCCTATGACTAATTGATAACTAAGTTAACGAGAATCTCTGGATTCAATCTAATTAAAATTTCTAGGCTATGCTTTCCCCGACAACGGCGCCAGAAATGTTTGTTGGTATTTCTTATGACTATTGGATAAATCCGCAAGCGCACAGATTATATCGTTGTAGCACTTCACCTAGGAGTATTCCAAGGTATCGTAATTTATATTTTCCCAAGGGAAAGCTGGACTAGAAATGATAATTAGAGAGAGATCCTAGAGAGCACCTCAACTTAGTACCAATTAGTATAGGAGGTAAACGATATATGTGATAGGAAAGGTTGATGAATGAATAAGCCAAGGTAAATGATACTAGAACGGACTAGGTAGAATAGTTAGGTGGGAGGACAACGAGAGAGTAAAGGGACTCCTATGTAATTCACTCTTCTTCAATATACTTAGCAATTAACTAGTCTAAACACTATAGTTTGTCTCCTCAATACAAGTATGCTAAGCGAGGGGGTAGATCAGTAGGAGGACAAAACTCCTACCAGACCGCGCCCTCTTCTTACGGGGGCCTTACCTTTTAAGAACTTGCCTAAGAACATGTGGTGGAATACAAAGACTAGACAATGTTGTCACTCTCTTGCTAGCTACCACAAATAATCCGTGCAACAAGCGGTAACCAAGGATAAGGTGATGTATAAGCACCACGCTTACACACAACCTACTACTTTGACTACGATCTATAATCAAAGCACCCTATGACGGGCAATGATCTCATACGGGAAAGGCTACAAGGATCACAGACTATTGATGTAAAGGCTATTAAAGAGCTATAGGATATAACAATACTATATCTAGTATAGTAATGCTCAAAGTGAATACTAAGTAAAGTAGAGAGAAAAGTAATATATTGAATAAGATAAAGTCTTACAAAGAAGGAAAGATACAAGAGTTATACCAGATTTTTCAGAAGACGACTCCGGAAATCCCGAGCACAGCTCGACTCAACTCTAACTCCCACTCTAGACTAACTCCTAAAACAATCTAAGGAATAGAGCTCGTAGGCTTCTTCACCATGTGTAGAGAGGGGGGTATGAGCCTCTATTTATAGTGGGAGGTGGAGTAGGGGCTACTCCAGCGCCACGTAATCGATCCAGGGGGCTTCAATCCTCCACCCTTGGATCCAACCGACCTTGAACCGACTTTGAGTGGATGGATATGATCTTCAACATGTGCCAATAGGTATGGCGGTTGGCAGAGCCCAAACCGACCTAGGGGGCGGTCGGCCGACCCGCCCCCCCTATGGCATATGGGCCATCCTCCACCTTCTAGATGTTGCCCCACTGGTCAGGGACCAAGTGGGGGCCTTGTGGGCCTAGGCAGAGGTCAGGCGACCCCCCCTTAGGGGCTCTGACCCACCTCGGCCATCCAGGTGTTGGTCTCACTTGTCATTGATGTTGATTGTTGGTTCTGAGGTGATTGTCACGTTTATCTCCTTGGTGTGGGTCTATGGATTTATGTGCTATTCTTGCGAGCCGTTGAGAGGAAACACAAAGTGATCCAATGGTTGGAATTCACTCTAAGGTGCTTCTCTTGGATCATGGCCGAGAGAGGAGAGCTGGTGGGCCCATAGGGTGGTCGGTCGCCCCCCTAAGTGGGCCCCACTGGCTCTCCTTTGCTCCATTTCTTCATTCCTGCATTCAAACACTTCATGGACATGTGAAACTTGTTATTTGATAAAATATGCTCGTGATGTGTTTGTTTATCCCTAATCCTGAGGTTGTTGGCAGCATTTTGGTTAAGTAAAAGTATATCATTCTTGGTGCCAACAGTGATTCAGAACTACTTGATCAGATATATGTCCAGGTACAAAATAAATAAAGGAAAAGAGGAAATGGCAAGTAAAAGAAGGCTCAGCCCAAATCTTTTAATCGTTCCAACCCTAGCACTGCAATGCACAAGCTCTCCTACCTCTCGTCAACACAGCACCGCCACCCTTTTGCTTGTCTCCCTCAAACTTCATGAGGCTACAGTAGGACGTTGCCACTGCCAGATACGCTGGCCCCACAACTCATTTTGGCAGTGTGCTTCCCCATCCTCGACTCCTGCTAGATCCGATCTTATGTCATACCGGGTCAGGCCAAGTAAAACCCGACGTTTTATCTCTTGGCTCAGGATTGACCCAAACTAACCCAGGCATCGGGCTGCAAATCTTGACCCATAGCCGCCTAATGGCAAGCTCAACAGACCGCTGGCTGGCCAGCCCAACTAACTCCGCAGGTGATGGAGTTCGCACATCAAGGCTGCGCTGGCGGGCAGCACTCTGCACCGATGTTGATGTGCCAAGGAGGCATCTGTGGCCGGTGCTCAACATTGGTGTGGCGAGGAGGCATGGAGAGATCTGATCTTATGTCAAACTGGGTCAGGCCAAGTTAAACCCGACGTTATTTCTCTTGGCCCAGGATCGACCCAAACCAACCCAGGCATCGGTCTGCAAATCTTGATCCATAGCCGCCCAATGGCAAGCTCAACAGGCTGCTGGCTGGCCAGCCCAACCAACTCCTCAGGTGATGCAGTTCGCACATCAAGGATGCCGCGTCGATGTTGATGTGCCAAGGAGGCATCTGTGGCCGGTGCTCGACATCGGTGTGGCGAGGAGCATGGAGAGTTGGTGGCTGGCTGTTGCACATCGATTTGGAACATCCCCGTGGCGAGATGCATCAGCGTGTTGGTGGGTTGGCGGGGATCTTGCAGCTTGGCCTTCGTAGCCTCATAGGGATCTGGTAGCACCTGGCACAAACAGCTGCTGCGTGGTGGGCTGGTGGCAGGGCTTGGAGATTGGAGACGGAGGATGGAAGGAATCTTGCATTCGTAGCTTGGCCTATAGGTCAACGATGTGAGGTGGCTGATTCACATGGAAATATCACCTGAGCTGATGCCATGCGTGTATGATGTACTAGTGGGCTGGATCAGCACAACTGTGGCCGGGGTGAAAATTCACAATGGTGATTGAACTGCAATAGAGAACAGGAAATGACTAATGTTTCTTTTTCTCCCTACACTCAGGTCATCGGGCCAGCCCATAGGCTAGAATTTAGGCCTGAGCCCAACCCGATTTTTTCTTCAGGTCAGAAATTCGCCCGTGTCCAACCGACATGTCGACCAGGCCGGGTTGACCATGATCAGGTTAGCTCCTGCTTGTCGCCATGCTCCCAACACCCTGCTTTCCAGCCGCTGCCACTCCCAATGCTACCAAGCCACACCATTAGACATATTTCAACACAGGCAGCAAAGATGGTAACCATGATGTCCTCAACATCTTACTATTCTTTGTTTGGGTTCGCCCAGCCCCGTTGACCACCCACAATTTCCCAGTGATTCAGTCCACACAAACCATGCATTAATTCGTGCGACCTGAATTGAGGTTTGTGACCATCTTGGCCGAATCACTGCATAATAGCAGTTGGGTTCAAGATATTAAGGGAGCTCTTACAGTTGAGGTCTTGCTTGATTACCTCCTTATTTGGGATCTGGTGGAAGGATTTATTCTGCAACCGGGGATTCCAGATCATTTTAGTTGGAAGCTAACACAAGATGGCTCTTCAGCGGTAAATCGGCATATGCAGCCTTCTTTGTGGGACCTATCAAGTTTGGATCATGGAGAAGGATCTGGAAAATCTGGGCTGCCCCGCGCTGTAAGTTTTTTCATTTGGTTGGTGTTCCACAATCGGGTTTGGACTGCAGATCGACTTGCAAAGAGGAACCTGGCCCATCCTGAGTCTTGTCCCTTATGTGATCAAGAGGATGAAACAAAAAATCATTTGCTAGTGGGTTGTGTTTTTGCTCGACAAGTTTGGTCCTTGGTTTTATGACAGATAGTACTGCTGCAGTTGGCACCACAGCCTACCGTGGCCCGTTTCTCGGGCTGGTGGAATAAGGATGCGGCAGCTGTCCCAAAGGAAGCGCGCAAAGGCATCAATTCCTTCATAATTTTGGTGGCATGGAAAATTTGGAAGCATCGCAACTCTTGTGTCTTTGATAACACGAGGCCAAGCATTCAGGAGGTCCTTGTTGGGAATATGCCCTAGAGCTAATCATGTAGATGATTATATTCCGATTGTATCCATGATTAATAAAGTGTTCTTTGAATATCCATTATAGACAACTAGTATTGATTGACAATTATGTGAATTGTTTGTGGAACTCAATTACCTGAATGGTTATTCTAATAGTAGTCCCTGGTCGGCATTCTTGTAAGAGCACACTTGAATATTAGACCAGCACATGTATTAGTTGATGGCTATGTTTCACAAGTCATAGACATAGAGATGTCAAACTAATAATGTGGGCACATGTGAGACATGTAGGCTGGACTGACCCAACAAGAGAAAGTCTCTATTCATGTCATGTACGTTATGTCCTTAGACCTGAGATTGTGGTATGTACTCAAGATGTGAAACGATCTACTTAGAGACTATCAAACGCTACTCCGTTATTGGGTAGTTATAAAGGTGGTCCTTGGGTGGTTGGGAAACATGCTATGAGACATAGACAATCAAGATGGAATTTGCCCCTCTCTTCGTGAGAGAGATATCACTGGATCACTCATGTGATTGGATCAACAAATGCATGGCCATGCTTGGGTTAAGTGTTAACCCACGAGTTGAACCATATATCGAGTGGCGAAGGGAATAACTTGTACATGGTCATAGTGGTTCGTCTGATATGATCATAGCGTATGCATAGGAGTTGACACGCCTTGCTAGAGGCCGCTATCAACTATTGGTCGAGTAAGAGTACTTGGGCCATGTCTATGTATGCGTGAGCCCATAGGGTCGCACGCTTAAGGGGCTGGAAGCCTAATTCGGGTTGGACCCGAATTAGACTAGGTTTAGGGTTTCTAATGGGCCTCCACCGTGGGAGCTCGTTAGGACGCCTATATAAGCAAGGGGTGGGCGCGGGGCGAATTTATCCACGCCTTTTGGCAGCCGCCGTCGCCTCCCCACGCTCGCGCCTTTTGCTCCTCGCGGACCTAGCAGTCCGGAGGCGCAACGCTTCCTCCCTGCACGTGTGGGATTCCTCGGAGGTGCTGCATCTAGAGCACAAGGACGAACCGCGCGAAGGGGACGTTGAGACGGACGACCACGCAACTGCACTGCCTGCTGCGACGCGCACGACTACATCAAGTCGTCTTCCGCTGCACCTGCGCGTCTAGTGGTAATCCCGTAACCTGCAACTAGCAGTAGATCCTGGTTTATGAGGTCGAAAAGTTTTGTTTTCCGGCTAGCGTAGCAACCTCGTTTTCCTACAGTCCTTAGGGCTATTAGTTCGGAGGGTGGGCTCGGGTGCGTGGCAGGAGCCTCCAAACTCCAGGAACTTGTATTTAGGTTGCTGCCTGCTGGAGCCCGGAGCTTAGGGCTCGGAGACCTTTGGTCGTTTCATTTACTTGTGTGGCGAGTCTGTAACTTAGTGTTCAGAATGTGGGGTGGGTGTGAGTTGGGTCTCTTTGACCTGTGTATCTTCCTTTCTATCTTAATGAAATGACGGGCAGTTCTCCTGCACTGTTCGAGAAAAAAAAGGTTTGTGACCATCTTGCTATGGTACTAACTCAACCTTGTTATATGTGGATGAAGTAGATCCCTGACTGGAGGTAAGTAATGCACAATTACAGAATTGAGGAATTGCACAGTAACTACAAATCATGAAGAAATAATAGTTTCAACTCTCAAGTCATGACGAACATCAACTAACCTCTGGATTTATGTCCCGTATCTTTCCCACTTTGTCAAATATATAAGGGAATGTTGCTTCTTGAAGAAATGCGTCTGAAGCTTTAAGAATATCCTGGACAAGGAAAACCCGAACCCGCCATCCTTTCCTTGATAAAATGAAATCAAATAGGTCTTCTGTGGCTGCGATCACAGAATGCATATCAAATGATCTCCATTCAGGACTTCCATTGGCATTCTCACTAGAGTCAGCTCCTGCTGCGCTTGAAGATTCTGATGACTGTTCAGATATAGCTGCAATCTGAAAAACAAATGATGTTAGGGGGGACAAATAAAAAAAACTATGTATAACACAAGATCAAATGGATATCTGTAAATTTCTCATGGCACTAAACCAAACGCAAAACCAGGATTAGGACCCACAACAGTATAGAGACCAGGACCCATTTCCAGGAAAGATTTGACTGATTTGTTATTATATTTTATTTTTTCAAATTATTGGAATTTCTCCTCTGTTGCCTATTGAAGCTTAAAAACTTGTTAAGAAATGCAATTACAATCCTATCGCCATATTATTTCACAGAATTACAATGTTCTGTGCCTAACTCAATAAACTACAACTTCCAGGACCAGTTTCAAAGAACTACAACTATTTCACCCATAGTAACACAAAACTAAAGTTTTAACACCCTGTCAAATGGCTGCTTGATGACACCTGTCCTCCAGACAAAGCCGGATGTGATGGGGACACCCAGGATGGTTGATGCATACATGTCCAGCTAAGGGTTGGGACCAATCAGCACTACCATCAGGGTGGTGAAAAGTTGTTGATTTGTGTTAATAGGAGCAGAAATAGTTGTAGTTTATGAAGTGGTCCTTGGATAAGGGGTTCTTTGGACATAAAGCTTCTTTGGACATAGAGAATTGCCGTTTGCGAAATTTACTCTAAGTGAATTGAAAACAAGGTTTTGTAGCATGAATAATCATAGGTACCAGAACTGAACCTGCCCAATTTTGAGTTGAGCAATGCTGCGGTACTGGCACAAAATATATTTTAAAAAGTCCACCAAAATAGGAGGGACTATGTCACATTGTAACTAAGAAGAAATGGGCAATCATATTCAAGCCAAAGACAACTCGAATCTGGGCACTGGGGAGTATTTCCACAATGTGAGCTAGCTCAGCCCAGAAAAAGAATACAGGATGCCCAAAAATATTAGATAACCAACAGTTCAAGTTGTCCATAATTCCACATATATAGAGCTGAATACTTATTGTTGTCCTCTAGTCTTTACCTTAGTGGTTCCGTCTGTTAAGAGGGCTACCACAAGTTAGTAATCATGTTCACAGAAAGGATAGATCCATGAAACTGTTTCCACGCATACAAACATAGGAATCAGGAGTCTATTATTATATTATGACGAATGAAACTCCCTAGCGTGTTCTTGTTATTATTGACTGTTTTTTGTAATTTCATCATATGGTTTTGGGGAAAAAACATGATAAAAATGAAATAGCAAGCGAAGGAACAATAATTAAGAAATATGTACCAGCCTTTCCAGTCGATTCCATCTGATGGATCCATCGTCACGTATAAGAAGCTCCCTTAATATTTTCCTCATATCGGGGCTGGGATCTGCAAGGAGCCTCCCAATCACAAAAGGATACGCACTCTCAATAACTTTAAACTCAGGATCCAGTGCTTTTGCAGTCCCTTCTAGAGAACCAAGAGCTCTTATCACCAGCGCATAATCAGGAGGAAGGGAGAAATTAAATTCATACATCACATCATACAAATGTTTCATTACACCCTGCAAGGCAAGGAACGAATGAACTTAGAAAGGATCAAAGGATGGACGAGATTAGAAAAAGGAAAATAGAACCAGACAGATGAGGGCAGCAACCATATGCAAGAAATTAAGCCATAATAAAGATCCGAGTAGGAACAAGATAGACATCCATGTAGACAAGATATTTAAATATCATACCTCAAAATTCAATTAGACTTACCAATAGAATGTCAACCTTGTTGGAAGGGCACAGACGTGAATTAAAAGGGTGTTGCTATATTAAATTTTTAAAAAAGCAAGCTAACTTGAATTTCCTTCAGCGACAGATAAATCTGAAGACTACCCTACGAAACAAAATCTTGACTACAACAGTGTCAACTTGAAACTTCATCATTATTAGTTACCCAAGTCTCACAACAATAATCTGGCTGTGCCTTTCTGTTTGTTAGCTCTAATCAAAATGCTTAATGGCTCAGTGCAAATGTGAATGCTAACATGCTAGCATTGACAGGCTTTGAAATAGCTCCAGATAACAATATTTCTAAATACCACATGCCTCAACAACAAAGCCTTTTAGTCCCCAGCAAGTTGGGGTAGGCTAGAGTTGAAACCTGTCATGATGTCATGAGCCACCAACAAAAAGGGAAAATAAAGAAAAATAAAATAAATATACTCCGTATGTAAGGCATCAATAATAGTGATATTATTAGGGGAGTTAAAGCCTAGCCACGGTTCAGGCACGTGGATGCTGCTTTCCATGCACTCCTGTCCAAGACAACTCTCTGGGTATATTCGATCCTTTCAAGTCACTTTTCATTGCCTCCTCCCATGTCATATTTGGCTGACCCCCACCTCTCTGTACACTATTTTCATGCCTTACTATTTCACTTTGCGCATGCACTGGAAAGAAAAATATTAACTAACCTGGAAATCATTTGATTGCCTCCTGACACCGCCCAAGGAAAACCGCAACGCATCTGCAACTGCAAGTAAATCTGTTCCCTCAGGAACAAATCCTAGTGAATGGAAATCGTTCGCCAGGCCTAAGGAGTCCCGATTAACATAATGTACAAGCTGTAAGAAGTAGATTCAGTTTTCAGAAGTAAATTTCTTGATTGAAGCCAAGTAACACCAATGAAACCAACATATCAGAAAACTAAAACATGAAGCTACTATGCCACATATTTATTTCACAAAACAAAGTTTACAATTACCTGCTTGTATATGGTAGCAGACAAGGTTATTAATTTATACAAATTACATGCAGCAAAAGGTAATCCAACAAAGCTTATAATTATTACTGAGCCAGCAGGGGGGTATTAGATAGCCCCAAAGCATTTTGCTAGGAAGACCTTCTCACGCAGATTGACAAAACCCTATGCTTTGGTGAGAACGACCACGACTGTGGCCGAACCTTAGACCTATGCTTTGGTGTGGGACAGACAAGGTTTTTTTTTAACCCCAACCTGAAATTCGCTGCCATGGGGACTCGAACCCAGGACCTGAGTGCTACTGAGCCAGTAACCAATTCAGCTAGAAGCTTAAATTATACATGAATAAAGCACAAGTATAATGTTTCACACAACTGATGATAGAAACAGGACTATATTGCATTAGTGACTCGCATATCAAAGTTCAGTTTTATTTATTCTATACCATAAGTGCAGTAAACAGTAAGATCATTCAGCAAATTATTTCTTGCTAGACTTCCTAATTAAATTTATCCACAATGTGATTAGACCAGGAAATAAGATTAGCCATGTTGAAGTTTAACCAACTTCTGAAAATCAAACACCAGCATTGCTAGCCTAACTTGCTGCTCTTTGAAGACCTTACCAATGACACTTAGCCTGTAACTTACAAAAATAAGTAAGTGAGTTAGCAGTACAACATCTAAGTCTAAACTTTTCTGAACTTTCCGGTTTACACAATAAGAGTGAAAAACTTGAGTTGAATGCAGAACAAGTTAACACAGTCTCACGTACCATTTGTATAAGCCCCACACGATAGTGCCTCGGAATATCTCCCATCATACCAAAGTCAAAATATGCTAGAGATCCACCTTCAGTTGCAACTAGATTACCAGGATGGGGGTCTGCATGGAAAAATCCGTCTTCAAGCAGCTGTCGCAATGAGCAATAGAGACCCTGTGAAACAAGAGGGAAAAAAATCAGTCCATAAAAGTCAGCAAGCATGATATCAACAGCATAGAGGGTAAGAAACTAAGGGCATACACTAAACACAGTAAAACACCTCCATAGAGATGGTTACACTTATGTTCTAGCCAAAAAATTCAAGCTAATGGTATTTTAAGGGATGAAAGATATGGTCATACATTAGAATCACACAAGAGGGGCAAAGGACAGAACTAATGTTGCAATGCAATTTACATTCAAGCAGCCAAGTGACAATACCTCATCTATCATTCTTTTCCTGTTCAAATTGGCTTTGCTGATGCGCTCAGCATCAGTTAGCTTAATTCCATCAATCCATTCCAGTGTCAGTATGGTTTTACATGTATAATTCCAGTAAACTTTTGGGACCTTGATACTTGTACTACCTTCAGAATTGACCCCACCTGAACCTGCTAGAAAATCAATGGTTTTGAGCTTGCAACATGTAAACTCTAGAGGAACAGGTATTGTGAGACCATAGTTGGTGGATGGATATAGAGCATATCAATAATCAATAATTTATTAAGAATTGAATTAAATAAGTGTCCAAACTCACCATGAGAATAAAGAGTAGCAAACCTTTCAGCATTTTTTCCTTCTAAATTATAATCAATCTCATCAAACATGTGCCTGACCTGTTGAACCAATAATAAAATTAATGCAGCATACAAAGGTCAAAATTATACAGAAAGATATATAATTTACATGAGAGCATGATGATTGTCAAAAGAGAAGATCGTAGGTCTACAATTTTCATAATGGTATTTGTTGGAACTTGCCGGAGAGACAACGCGAACAGCGCTGCCGGCAAGGTTCACGGCCAGGAACACACACACACAACTCACGTGAACACAGTGGACACGATCTGGTTTGGTGCTGTCAAACTTGGCAGCGTTTTCTGGTTGTATTGCTATGCTTAAGTAAGCTATTACAAGGAAACTAATCAAGCCAATAAGGCTAATACATGCACAGATCGTGCCACTAATTAGCTACTGCCTAAATAGGCTTACTGTAGATATGCTAAGTCTAATCAGCACACAAGGAATATAATCAACAATCTCCTCCTAAGCCTTGCTGTGCTGAATATTTACATCAAGCATGCCAATCTTGGCACGCTGCTCATGAAATTGGACTCTGCCTAGAGCCTTTGTTAGAATATCACCTAGTTGTTCTTCACTTCTGACAAAATCCACGTTGATTAAGCCATTGTCTGCAGACTCACGCACAAAGTGATACTTCACCTCAATGTGCTTGCTCTGTCCATGAAGTACTGGGTTCTTGATCAGAGCAATCGCAGACTTGTTGTCCACCTTCAGCATTGGTGCTCGTGGTGTCCTTCCCTGCACTTCAGACAACACCCGAGCCAGCCATATTGCTTGACAGGCAGCATTTGCAGCAGCTATGTATTCTGCCTCACAGGTGGACTGAGCTACCACCTTCTGCTTCATAGACTGCCAGGTGATTGGACTGTTAGCCAAGTAGAAGATAACTCCAGTTGTGCTTTTCCTAGCATCAACATCTCCACCGAAGTCTGCATCGCTGAACCCTGTCACCTGGGCCTGATCCTTCTTCTTCCTCCCAAACCAAAGTCCCCAACTGCTGGTTCCTGCTACATAGCGGAGAATTCTCTTGACTGCTGCAAGATGATCCTCCCGTGGCTCCTCCAAGAACCGGCTGACATACCCAACAGCAAATGCAAGGTCAGGGCGAGTATTTACCAAATACCTCAAGCTCCCAACGATGCTCCTGTAGACTGTGGCGTCTACCAGCGGCTCTGAACTCTGCTTGGTGAGCTTCAGCCGTGCCTCCATGGGCACCTGACTGGGATTGCACCCAGCCATGCCGCTTTTCTCCAGGAGCTTAATGGCGTAGGCTCCTTGGCTGAGCGAGATGCCTCCTGCACCTTGCTTCACTTCAATGCCGAGGTAGTAGTGAAGCAGTCCAAGATCGCTCATCTTGAACGCAACAGCCATCTCCTTGAACTGCTTGATGTCGTCGCAGCTGGCGCCGATGATCACCAGATCATCAACATACACACCGACCACCAGCTGTGCGCCACCTTTCTGCCTGACGTAGATGGCGTGCTCCGACGGACTCCTCCTGAAACCAAGCGACACCAGTGTGTCGTCCAGCTTCGCGTTCCAGGCTCGTGGTGCTTGGTGCAGCCCATACAGCGCCTTGCGCAGTTTGAGCACCTTGTGCTCCTTCCCAGCGATGACAAAACCTGTTGGCTGCTCCACATACACCTCCTCCTGGAGGTCCCCATTCAGGAACGCCGACTTGACATCCATGTGGTGCACCTCCCACCCTTCATGCGCCGCAAGGGCGATGAGCAGGCGCACCGAGTCCAGCCGCGCTACGGGAGCAAACACCTCATCGTAGTCGATGCCGTGCCGTTGCGCATATCCCTTCACCACGAGGCGCGCCTTGTGCTTGGTCACCGCCCCGTGCTCATCCCTCTTCACTTTGAAGACCCATTTCAACCCGATCGCCTGGCGACCAGGAGGAAGGTCCGCCAGCGACCAGGTCTGGTTGTCCTCAATGGACTCCATCTCCTCCACCATCGCCTTCCTCCACCTTGGGCTGCGTTCAGCTTCAGAAAACGTGTTGGGTTCATCAGAGCTTACCACCAGCAGCTCCTCAGCAACCAGCACCCTTGGCACAAAGCCAACTGGCGATGTTGGGTCGAGGATGTTGTCAATCCTCCTGTACCGCAGCGGGTCGTCCTCGTCGTAGTTGGCGTCCAGATTGTCGCCGTTCTCTCCTGGCGGCGAGGCAAACTCCACTGCCTCCGCCCCAGCAGATCCTCCGGCGTGTGGCGATGGTGGCGGTGTCTGTTCGCCCCCAGACACCGCTGCAGCAGCAACAGCAGAAGCTCCAGGCACCGCCCCAATGTCCTCGACCACCGGAGGAGCCTGGGTCATGACGGAGTACTCCACTGTGAAGATGTCATCGTTCTCACCGGTTGTGCTGCTGTCACTGCCGGTGCCCCAGTCCCACTGGGATTGCTCGTCGAACACAACGTCTCGCGTCACATGCACGCTCTTCGCCACAGGGTCGTAGGCACGATACGTCTTAGTACCGCGTTCATAGCCGATGAAGATCATCTTCCGGCCCCTGTCTTCCAATTTCTTGAGGTGAGGCGTCGTGTTCCGGACATACACGATGCAACCGAACGTCCGGAGGTGGTGAACAGCAGGCTTCTTCCCATACCAGGCCTCGAACGGAGTCATTCCGTCCACGCTCTTTGTTGGGCACCTGTTCAGCACATACACAGCAGTACTCACCGCCTCCCCCCAGAACCATCCAGGCAGCCCCTTTGCCTTGAGCATGCTTCTTGCCGCAGCCACCACCGTGCTGTTCCGGCGTTCCACCACCATTCTGTTGTGGGCTGTACGGCGCGGTGTGTTGGCGGTGTACTCCTTTAGCTGCACAGTACTCGGCGAATTCAGCTGAGGTGAATTCACCGCCACGATCAGTGCGCAGCGCCCTCAGCTTGCGCCCGGACTCGCCCTCCGCCCGCAGCTGGATCTCCTTGATGGCACCCGCAGCACAATCCTTAGAAGGAATCGCGGCTACCCACATGTACCTGCTGAGGTCGTCCACCAGTAGCAGAAAGTACTTGCTGCCCCTCGGAGTTGCCGGCGAGATGGGACCGCACAGGTCGCCATGCACCAGGTCGAGGCGGTCCTGTGCGCGGTACTCTGCTTGCGCCGGGAACGAAGTGCGTCGCTGCTTCCCAGCCTGGCACGCCTCGCAGACACGTTCCACATGGCCGATTTCTGGCAGGCCCTGAACCAGCTCCTCCCGAGCTAGCTTCCGCTGCGCCGCCATGTTCACATGGCCAAGGCGTGCGTGCCATCGCCACGCCTCCGCATCTTCACGTGTCGCCAGACAAACCGGAGGTGCCAGCTTGATGTTGAGCACATACACAGCCGGTTCGCCGAGCGCTTCACCTTCGCCAGCAGACGGCGGCCTGGTTCCCGGATGCGCATGATGCCGTCGTCGATGTCGACCTTGTACCCGACCTCGTCGAGTTGCCCGATGCTCACGATGTTCGTCGTCAACCGGGGAATATAGTAGACCCCGGTGAACGAACGAGTCTCGCCGGTCTTGCAGACGAATGTGACCGTCCCTCGGCCCTCTATCTGTGCTGCCGAGTCGTCGCCGAACCACACTGTTCCCAGCACCTCCTTGTTGAGCTCCGCGAACGCCTCCCGACAGCCAGACATGTGGTTGGTGGCCCCAGTGTCCAGGACCCATGTCTTGGCGTCGCGGTCTCCTTCTTCGAGGTGGGCGAGCACCTTCTGCTCCCTCAGCTAGATCCGCGCGGTCGCCGCGCCCGCCGAGGCGCCCGCCGGTACGCCCACCGACGCGTCCGCCGGGGAAGGCGGCGGCTGGATCCCCGCGACCGGCGCCGCGCCCGCCGCCACGCGTGCTGGTCCTGCCGATGGAGATGGAGGCGGCGGCGGCTGGGTCTCTGCGGGAGACGAAGACGAAGCCCTCACGAGCAGAAGTGAGGCCTCCTCTTCTTGTGCAACGTGGGCCTGCTCTTTCTTGGGCCTAGAGCGACATTCACGAGCCCAGTGTCCCATCTTCCCGCACTTCCTGCATTCATCACCAGTGGGCTTACCATTTTGGGCTAGAGGACCTCCACGCCCACGCCCGCGGCCGCGTCCGCGACGCGCCGATCCGCCGCCTGACCCGGCGCTCGAGCCGGCGCCATTGCGGCTCTCCACCTCGCGCTTCTTACGCCGCGCGTCCCACTCCTCCGTGAGGTACAGCCTTCCATCATGCTGCATCGACGCCGGCGCTTCCTCGAACGAGTCCTCCGCCGCCTTCAGCCGCCCCACGAGATCCGTGAGCGACATGGTTGACACGTCAAGCAGAGTTGTGATCGCGAGGACGATCTGCTTGAACCGCGTCGGCACACTGCGAAGGACTTTCTCCACTACTTTGGACTCATTTACTACCTCTCCCAATGTGGCAAGGCTCGCCACCATTCCTTGGAGGCGCAATGCGTAGTCCTCGAAAGTCTCGTCGTCGTTGAACGTCGCCAAGTCGAATTTCCGCCGAAGCTACACCGCGGCGGACTTCTTCACTCGGTCATCGCCAACTCGCATCGTCGTGATGGCATCCCACGCCTCCTTCGCCGTCTTCTTGTCGACGAGCGTCGGCACCATCTCTGGTGGCACCACAGTGCAGAGGGCGTCAAGCGCCATCATCTCTTCATGCTCGTCGACACCCCCTTTCTCGATGATGCTCCAGAGCACCCTCGCCTTCAGCTTCATCTTCATCAGGGACGCCCACTCGGAGTAATTGGTCTTGGTGAGGACGGGGTAGCTATTCCCGCCGCCTACCTCACGAATCACCCATTGGATCATGACGCCTTGCTTCGAGTCGGATGAGCCGTCGACTGGCTTCTTGGAGTCACCCATCGAGTCGTGGTCTCTCAACGAAACCGGCTCTGATGCCACTTGTTGGAACTTGCCGGAGAGACAACGCGAACAGCGCTGCCGGCAAGGTTCACGGCCAGGAACACACACACACAACTCACGTGAACACAGTGGACACGATCTGGTTTGGTGCTGTCAAACTTGGCAGCGTTTTCTGGTTGTATTGCTATGCTTAAGTAAGCTATTACAAGGAAACTAATCAAGCCAATAAGGCTAATACATGCACAGATCGTGCCACTAATTAGCTACTGCCTAAATAGGCTTACTGTAGATATGCTAAGTCTAATCAGCACACAAGGAATATAATCAACAGTATTGTGATTTATGTAACTTCATTTTCAGGAAACAAGCATCTCTGAAGTTAAAAAGATAATTCAGAAAGGATCAAAACAAAGATTAACCTACACCCAAAAATGCTAGAATCACAATAAGTCAGACCATTAAGAACCAGGTAGAGGGTCATAACAAGGCAACAAACATAGGATAGTCCAACAAATACTACTCTTACTATTACTATAATTATATGCTCTATGCATAATCCAAAGAAAATATACCATAAATCATGTGAGGAAAGAGCAAAGCTGAGCTTCATCCATCTCATGTTATATGGATAGGAAGCTATTTGATAATATAAATGTGAAAAAACATTCTAATCCAGTCTGACTAAATTTTTGGATTCATTGGATCCAGATGAAGTGGTCTTTGGAATTCATAGTAATCAGCCGGTCATGGCATATGTAAAAAAAAACTATAAGAGCAAGAGTCATCAGAGTAGCACAGACAACGACAAGTCTATTCAGAAAGAAGTAGAAGCTCACAATCTCATTAACTGCCACCAATAGGTCTTTGCGAGCCTTAGCAAATCGTTTCATTTGTCCTCCAATCATGTGGAACAAAAGTGCATCTAGAGTCAGCAAGGGCGCCATTCCAGGCCTTTGAACTTTGACTGCAACAAGCTCTCCAGAGCGTAGATGAGCTGCATTACTTGAAGTATCAAAGGAATGCATTTCAACTTGGAGAACTCAGGTCTGAAATATATGCTAAGGTAAATAACAATTAGTACAGGACAAGGATAATCACCATTTAGTAGTAGAAGTCTTATCAGAAATGTCTAACCTTTGTAAACTTGCCCCAGTGATGCTGCTGCAATCGGCTCTGGGCTGATATCAGCAAACAAATCAGAAATTCGAGAGCCCAACTGGGACTCTATGGTCCTGAGTGCAATGCGAGTTGGAAACGGTGGTATTTGATCCTGAAAAGAAATTGTTCAGCAAAAGATTCAAATGCAATCAACAAGCTACTAGTACAAGTTCCTCAAACTTCTGATTTTGAACTATGTACTACTAACGGCTGTTTTGGGGCCTCCAACTGAGGTAGAATCCTTTCTAGGACTAAAATATGTCAGTGGACCTACATTGACGCCACAACTTTAGGACACTCATTCACCTCATAATTCTAGGAGATTAACATAAACTGGAGAAAGCATGTTCTTAGATCTAACAATTTGTTTTCATCACAAAGAAAAAATATAGAATGAGAGGTACCTGTAGCTTTGCAAGCTCCTGACAATACGCACTAGGAAGTATATCAGGGCGTGTGCTCAATGCTTGGCCAAGCTGCACGGTGAAAGAGAATTGGTAAAAGAACATATCATCGATTCCCTAGTTGTACTAAGACAATATTAGCTAAAGAAGTATTGTAGTTCAAAAACAAGATATGGACACAATGGCACAATAAAGATGCAGTCAACAAGGCCACCAACACGATTGATTATGTATGACTGCTTAAGGTAGATAATAATCATGAACCATAGTGATAGCTGCAGTGAATTGATGGTCATAAGACATATTACATTGATGTTGCTTCCACCTTAACAAGGAGACACCATACTGAAAAGTTATGCATCAAAATTCAATCGAAAAGATCAGTGCTACATTCTACAGATCTATGTCAATTGGCATACCTTGATATAAAAAGGACCCAAGCGTATCAAGGTCTCTCGAAACTGAAATAAGGAAATGACAATCAGAGACATGATGCTCAGTTCCACCACCAACAACAGACAAAACAAACTACCTTTTCTGCTCTTTTATGCATGTCATTGAGCAACAAATGCCAAATAGTGAGTTTTACAACATGAAAAGAGATAGTAGCAGCCCTGTACAGAGCAAGGAATGGACCAAAGCCACGGTCAGCAAAAATCCTGCGCGAACTTGACCCCAAGATTCTTCCAAACTGGGTTTCCAGCGACTTCTTTCTAATCTTTGCATATTCTGATGATGGCCTCTCTCCATGTACACTTGTAAATGCACTTGAGTAGCTACAAAATAGAAAAAAAAATAAACCACCTAACATAATTTCTGCAAACAAATGACACTAAAATTATCCAACATGCTAGCTCAGTGAAACCTCTGCAAAAATCATTGAAATAAATACTCATCAAGTAGAAAAAATAAATTATCTGATGGCACAGACGAGTTAACCAAATAGCCTTCCTCTTAAATTGTACTCCATCCATTCCAAATTATAAGTCATTTCAAGAATCATGGAGAGTCAAAGCATCTTAAGTTGGACTAAATTTACAAAAAGAATAACAAATATTTGTGTCATCAAATAGGTATACCATGAAAATATAATTAATGAAGAATCTAACGATACTTAGTTGGTATCATAAATGTTATTATCTAACTATACTTTGACTTTTCACGATACTTAGTAGTGAACAATTCATTTAAACTAGATTAGTTCAGCATGTTTTGCAGTGATGATTGAGCAAGATAATTTCATTTTGGAGATCTGATCTGCATGAAACTTTATACACTGTTTCTACAACAAACAAACAAAAAGACTACAGTAGGCACTTAGGACGACCTGGCATTGCACACTGTCTTCTAATCCAAAACGTTTTACACTATCAAAGTGAATCATAAATTGAATGATTGATTGGCCCATGCTACAATTACAGTTAGCGAATTCCAAATTCGTAAACCTAGTGCACGCCAGATGCGAGGCTGGTCCAGCCCTGCATTCTCTCTCTAGCTGAAACGAGTCGTGCGACTTCAAAATAAGTTTAAAACGGAACTGCGACCAAGGGTTACGCCGTGGTGACCGGTATCTGAGATTATCCTGTCGACTGTCGTTACCTCATCACCGACGTTGCGGCGGGGAGGCAGGGAGGTGGCGGCAACGCCGGGGAAGAGGTCGCGGGGGCGGCCTGCAAGGCGCGGGGAACGAGAAAGGGGAGGCCTCTGCGTCGGTCAGCACGGCGGGCGAGCAGGAGGAGCCGCGAGATGGGGCCCGACATGGCCGGGATCTCATCAGCTCCGCCGCCCGCACAGGAGGGAGAGCCGGGGAGGAGAAGAAGGGCGGGGTTTAGGGGAGAGAGAAAGAGAGAGGTGTACGCCGTACGCGTACGCTCTCCTTGGAAGCGGTGAGAGGAAGGAGGCAGCGGCGCCACGTGGCTGGACCCGAGTGCGAGCTGGCGGCCTGGGCGGCGGGAATCCTCCCTGACGACCAGCTGGCAGGAAGCCACTCGTGCGATGGCAGCCCATGAGCGCATGATGGCCCAGCGGAGCCCATGCGCCGAGGGCGGGATTCGTGCGTGCGTGCATGTTTCGTTCCGACGTGCGTAGGTTAGTTCCGTTTTTCTTTTCTTTTTATATATTTATTTTTTGTATTTTTTTCTTTTCTTTTTTTTCTATGTTGTTTTTTGTTCTTTTTATTTTTTTATATTTATTTCATTTACTTTGTGTGTTCTTATTTCCTTTATTTTATTTATTTTATTATTGGCCTTTGATTTGCCTTTTCTCCTTTTATTTTTATATTTATTTTAAGTGATTCGCGAATTCATCCATCCTCTCCTCTAGTTCATCCAAAAGTTCAAGTGTGCATCCACTTTAGTTGTGAGGCTTGATTGATTCAAGTGAAGATCAAGGCTTGTTACTCTTGGTGATCGACATCACCTAGACGGTCCGGTGGTGCTTAGAGGAAGGTGATCTCGCCGGAGAGATTGTCGGCGGGCCTTCTTCATCGACTTGTGATCGGTTGTGGACAGTTCACCGAGCCGGAGTGGAGAAGAACCAACCCGTAGAGAGCACTCATCCCTTGCGCGGGATTGAGGGGGAGCAATACCTTGCGAGGTGCTCCAACGAGGACTAGGGGTGTCGACTCCTCAATACCTCGGCAAAACGTCGATGTGTCAAGAATCTCTTTCCCTAGCTCTTTCATACTGCATTATATTCCGCACTTATTCTTCAATTCATACTAGAATTGTGTAGGGTGTTTTCGTTTTCCTTAACTTGCTACCACTTTTATAGTCTAAGGCACACAAACGCTAGGCACGAGGTGATTGACATTTGTTTAGGATTTCATATTTGCTTTAGAAATTTGAAATAAGTCCAATTCACCTCCTCTTGGGAATCTTGATCCTTTCAATATTTCTTGCTCTTCTCGTTTCCTAATCAAGGACAATGGGCCTGCCTTATTTGGGTAGGCATGTAGGTAGAAACAGTATATTCTTCTCTCGTTAGAACATATAAATCTGCTGCAACGAAAAAAATCTATTGTTTTGAGCTCAGATAGATAGATAGATAGATTGAGATTGACAGATTAGATTAAGCTCAGACGTCATATAAATCTATTTTTTTGAGGACATGTACGCTTATTTCTTATCAAAATGATAAATTTAGAACTATATCAACTAATATGTTAATCTCAATTGGTACATGTTGTGTGTTTGACATATCTGGCTAGATGATCTAAGGATAGGTAGATTTAATCTAATATGCTTTCAGACCTCACTGTCAAGAATGTTAGATAAAGTTTGTTTGATCTTAGAACTAACTGTAATTAGATAGATAGATCTTGTTCGGACCTCATGGACCCGGTATCGGCTAAATAGTCGATCCGGTTATGCTTTCATCATACGATACATGTACACTTGCTGATTCAAATATGATCTCGTGCTGAACGTGACTCTAGAAGAACTTGCTGATTCAAATATGATCTCATGCTGATTCAAATATAATCTCGTGTTGATTCAAATGGTCCTCTAGAGACGACGACAATCTTCAGCATCGACACCACCACCTCAATCTATCTATCTATCAAATGTGCGCGTGCATTGCAACGGAAAAAATATCACATAACTAATTATATTTTCTCATTTTTAAAAATATGATAGCCATAATTTATTTTGTGACGACATCCAAAATATAAGAAAATGCTGATAATAATATGACAATATATAATTGTGATTATATGAAATTAAAATAAACCCATGATAGTTTTTTTCTCGAATGCTAAGCACAAACGTGTATTTGTTCATAGACATAAGTAAATCGCAAATACTTATATATAACAACGTAAAGGGTCCTATTACTTTCATAGGTCCCTTCAAATTCAGGAGTGAGATTTGAGAGTTAACCAACCTAGTTAATACGCTTTGTTCTTTTTTATTTTTATTATTGTTCGAGAGTCCTGTTCATTTTTTCTACCCCTTGCGCGACGTGATCGTACATACATACTTTTTTGTTTGGCCGCATTACTGTGCCTACCTTTATTACCGGCTGAGAATCCGATTCAATTTTTCTGACCATCCAAGACTGTTAAGAATTTAGTCGTGTCGTTTCTCTCTTTATTATAAGAAGAAAAGGAGAAGAGAATGGGCCGGACCTTATGTTAAAATAAATTTGTCTAATTAATTTGGTTTAGTATTTTACTCATTACTAAGATCGGAACTTGTCCAATGTATTTATTTATATTAGTATTCCTCAAGTTATTTTAGGAACTTGTCCAATGTATATTTTAGAACCAGACTTCGCGATTAGATAAGGAACTGTTTTATATTAGGATTATGACTCCTCGCTGTCTAGGTTACAATCAGATAAGAAACTATTTATAGTAAGATTATGACTCCTCCCTACCTAGGTTAGGTTACCTTAAGAAGCTATACAATGTCTTGGAACAGGACTCTGTATCGTGTTAAACAAGGACTATTCTAACTATTATGACCACAAGTTATATATACAAGTCCGTCCATTATCTGGTAGTTAGAGGGAGACAAATCCAAAAAGACTAGATGCAACGGGAGGAAAAAAAACTACTAACTATTCATAAAAACATGACATCTAGAACGCGCGCATCGTCCTCCTCGACGTTGCTCCTTACCCACCGACGTTGCTCCTCCTCCTCGTCCTCGCCGTCGTTGCGCCGGGCCCCTCCAACGCGCGCCACATCATCACCTTCGCCCCTTCCCACGCGGTCAACCCCGCGTCCCTCGCTTGGGACCCCACGACGCAGCACTTCGTTGTCGCCGGCAGCGGCGATGCCGTCCTTTCCGTCTCGAACACTAGGGTAACCGAGTCGATCGTATCCTCTGGCGCCTCCTCTGTTGCCGTCGACGACCGCCGATGACGCCTCCTCTGTCGTCGTCGATGACCGTTGACGTCGCCTCCTCATCGCTTTGCCAGGATCCGTCTCCGCCTTCGACCTCCGCTCCCCGCGCCCACACCACCTAATCCTCTCCACGACGATCCCGGGCCCGTCCCTGCATTGGAACTGTTAAGAATCGACATATACACGGATCGCTAGATCCGTTTTTCCCTTTCTGATCCCAAGAAAGAGACGTGTAGAAGTTGTAGATGGATCTCGTCTCCCTCTCCCAATCCTAAGAAACAACACATAAAAACACGCGGGAGACAATGTTGTGGAACTTGTATTCTCTTTTCTTTTCATTATAGATGGGTACATGTTCCTTTATATAGTCTTAACCCTTCAGGGCTATATTTGGTATGAGCCCATCATTATCTGTTAGGGTTATTGTTTCCCAACACTCCCCCTTGGACGAACACCGCGATCAACTCATGTCTCATTAAAACTCCTAAAAATCAGTGGGAAAATATGGAGAAAGAGTACATAGTGCCTCTAGATGTATTGCATTTGTTGCCTCATTAAAAACCATTATGAGAAACTTCTGAAAAACTCATTTATAAAAAAAAGAGTACAACGGTTGTCTTCAAGACATTTTATAATCTTCAGGATTATAAATTTCAGAATCTTCTGGACCTAGTTTTAAGGGCAATTTAGGGCGATCTCCCCCTGAACTTTGCAAGTCTCTCACTCGTCTAATACCAATATCATTAATACATTTTCTGAATGCAGTAGCTAGTAAAGACTTAGTGAACAAATCTGCTACATTGTCACATGGCTGGACTTTCAAGATATTTATCTCACCCTGCTTCTGGAGTTCATGAGTATAGAAAAATTTAGAAGATATATGCTTAGTCATATTACTCTTAATATAGCATGTTTGCATTTGTGCAACACATGCTGCATTATCCTCATAAATAATGGTAGGTATTAACGGTACTAAGACCACATGACTTCTGAATATGGTTAGTCATCTGTTGTAGCCAAGCACATTCACGTCGGCTTCATATAGGTCAACAACCTATGAGAGGTTTGTATACGTTGCTACCAAGGTTTGTTTGCAAGATGTCCAGGATATAGCAGTACCACCACAAAGAAACACAAAACTAGTTTGAGATCTTCCATTATGCGGGAACCAGTCTTAGGTCCTGATTCTTCGGGAAATATAGACCGAGATCTTGGGTGCCATTCAGATATATAAGTATTGTCTTAACTCCTTCTGGGATTGATTCTAGATTCTTCGAGAACCTTTATCTTCAATACATAATAAAACATCACAAGTCTGTATTTCTAGCATAACATGGAAAGTATTGCTAGAAACACCAAATTACCATATCAGTTTTCAGAGAGGATACTACAATTCCAAATCTTCAGGTGGAGAATACATTATATCATAAGTACACATACGTATACTTTTGTTCATTTGAGTTCCTCTTTTCATTCTTATATCACGGGTCTCACATGGGTCTTTATTCGTTCCAGGGAATTCATTTATTTGGTGCATTCAGACTATAACCATATATTCCTTCAAGGAAAAACCTTCAGGGATTGACAATATTGGTACGAGATTTTGATGTTGCTCTCCATGGATTTTCATAATCCAATAACTGCATATTTAAGTTCATGCCATTAGCAAGATTCACAGCGGAACATATTTTGTAAAACTTCTGTCGGAATTGGTCTCTGTTAAGACCTTTTGAACCATCGCTTTTCACCACCTTTTATTTCAATGAAGACCCATAATTATCCAAACATCGGGTTCAAGCTATTCACTTAGCGATTTTTTTGTTCAACCTCAATTGCATATTTCATTTGACCCGATACAAGAGCTTCAAGCACTCTTGCCATGGACTTTATTCCGGATCCGAGTTCTCACAAAAGAGACTCATCTAGCAATTATAGAGGTAAACAAGTGTCGACACATTTTTTCGACTTAATAATAATCTTCGTTATTTCCCAAAACGATAGATCCATTATTGTTCCATATTCCTAGCTTTACATTAAGCGCGCATTGCTAGGATTTTCATCTCCAGGATGAACCTCATTGGGAGGTAACTCACCAACTGGGTGATTTCTCTTCAGGATGAATAGAGGAGTTTTATCACACATAGTGTGATTTTTATTTATGAGCATATGCTTGTGACTTAGGTCTCTAGATCTTAATTGTAGGCGTCCCCGCATAATTTGATCAAAATGCCAAGGTCAAAGGGATATGAAATTAATCCTGGGTATATCCACATCTACTTCGGGTAGAAGCATCCATTTAGATTTTAAACAATCTAGTTCCTCCTTATAGATATAAAAATAAACTAGCATAACTCCATGTTATATAATACATGAGTTTTTGTATTTGTGCGTTTTGATCCATAAATATCAAGGCATTCCATAAAATGGGCACTCTGTTGGCACCAAGAATGATATACTTATACTTAACCAAAATGCTACCAACAACCTCAGGATCAAGGATAAACAAACACATCATGAGCATACTTTATCAAATAACAAGTTCCACATGTCCATGGAGTGTTTGAATGCACCAGCTGTCCCCCCTTGGCCATGATCCAGGAGAAGCACCTCAGAGTGAATTCCAACCCTTGGATCACTCTGTGCTTTCTCCCAATGGCTCACAAACAAAGCACATGGATCCATGGGCCCACACCAAGGAGATTGTAACAACCCAGAAAATTGACACACAAAAATCACAACTACAATTTTTTTTGTTTAAACCTTGCTATCTTTGATGGTTGTTATGCTTGACCTAACTCTGTTAGTTACCACCTAACCCTAGACTTTCTTAAGTATCTAGCACTAACAATAATCTCATGTCATAATAATCTCCTTGCTTGATTTGGTTCTTAAGTTCTTTTGACATGCTTTGTTAATACAACTTGTGGATAATTAAAACACATCCAAATACATATTTATATATATGTATACACACACTTATATATATATATTTGGAGATAGACATATATGTATGTGTATGTATATACATATATTATATATATACCCACTATTAAATGCATATATGCAAATAAACATATACACGAGCATTTATGCAAACAAACATACAAGTGTATATACATGTATACATGCAAATACAAATACATAAATCAAATACAAGGAAATAAATACAAATGAAATGGAATAAAGAGAATGAGAGAGCAAACTAGCCCAAACCGCACACACACCCGCTCGGCCGCTTGGGCCAGCTTCGCTCGCGCAGGCCCACTCGCACACGCGCCGGTCCACACACGCGCGGACGCCCGCTCGCGCTTCCGCCCGTGAGCACTGCTTTTCTTCCCCGCTCTCTCTGCCCTCTCACGCCGCTCCCACAGGCGATGGCAGAGGCGGCAGAGGGGAGCGTCTGTCGCCTGACGATGGCGCCAAGCGCGTGACCCGGCCGCCACCAGCGGCCCCACGACGAATTGGCCGCCAAGAAGCCCTAGCCCTAGCCTCCGCGAGGCCTCGGATCATGCCACCGAACCGCACAACCCTTGTATCGCGAGCTAGCTGCTCACCATGGCCATGGCCTATATAAGACCCCCCTAGAAGACGCTAGGGTTCGCCCTAACACCGCCGCCGCTCGCGGCAGCACACCCCCACGCGCCACACAACACTTGGGAAGAAGGGAGAAGACGCCGAACAGAGGAGTCAGAGGAGCCGAGAAAAATAAAGGCGCCGCCGAAGCAAGGACGCGCCGGAGCATCTATGCGTGCGACGTCGGCGACACCAAGGCGACACTACTGTTGATGGTAATTACGAGCTATTTTATCACCATCAAAACACCGTCAACATTCTCATATTCAAAGGAAAACAATAATAACATGAACATAATTTACCCAATAACTAGTTCCACATGTCCCATGACTATTTGAGTGCAGGTATTAACAAATGGGGACTTTTGGGAGCTAGTGGGCCCACTTAGGAGGTCAGCCGACCACCTTGTGGGGCCACTAGACCACCCAAGCCTCTCATGATCCAAGTAACACTCTCCAAACCACTTTCTATCCCTTGGATCCAAGTGTGGTAACTCTCCACGGTTCTGGATCAAAGCACGAGGATCCATGGGCCCAACATGACATATTTCCAAGTATGGAAAATGTGCAAAAAGCATACACCATTATGATGGGCATTACGTCTAGAAGCCACCTGCAAAATATGAGCCCATTTGGCCACAAAAGACATTCGACCGAACCACCCTATGGGCCCACAAGCCACCCACATGATCCCTGTGCTGTGGGAACACCTCCTGAGGGAAAAGTGGCAGGGCCCACCTGCCATTGGGTTCAGCCGAACCAGGTCAGGTGCCCAAAAGGTGCACCGACCTCCCCACCAACTCCCTGCATGCCTCCGTGCATCCACTTGATCTCCCCCATTGATCTAAGTCGGTTCTAATGACGGTTTGATCCTACAGTGGATGATGGAAGTGGCGCGGATCGCTGACGTGGCACCGGAGTAGCCCCTACTCCACCTCTAGCTATAAATAGACCCCCTAGGCCCTCACTCTCACTCATGCCTCATGGGAGAAACTACTCCTTAGTAGTAGTGCTATGCTGGTTGGAGGAGAGTAAGGAGAGCTTGGAGGAGAGCCGGACCTGTCTGGCGTCTTCTCCGAGTTGTACCTGAGCAGATGCGAGTCTCTTGTAAGTTTAACACTTGTAAGTGACTTCTTCCGAGTTCTTTATAATATTCAGTGTTCTAAATCTGGTTTAGCTGTTATACAACTTTTCATGCTTGACCATCGCTTTACTTTAAGTAGAGTGCTTTAGTCCTTAGCTGGGGTTAAAGTAGTAAGAATAGTGTAGACGTGGTGTCTATACTAGATCTTGCCTTTGTAAACCGCTTATCGCACGGATTGTTTGTGGATGCTAGTAGGTGGTGATAGCCCTATCTACTCTTTGTATTCCACCACGTGTGTAAGATAAGTTCTTAAAAGGTAGGGCCTCAATACAACATGATGGCGCGGTCCAGTTAGAGTTTTGCCCTCTTTCTGATCTATCCCATCGCCTCCTGCAAGAGAAGGGCCGATAAGGCCAGTATAACCAGCTATCCCTTGTTAGACGTCTGTGCTATCTTGAACCTCTCAACCCAGTTATCATAGTCTCCCTTGATCCATCATAGGACATATCTTTAATCCTAGTTAGATCACTATCATTCCCTGAGGAAAATACGATACCTGAAATACTCCCGGTGAAGTGCTACATCAGTATAATCTGTACGCTTGCGGATTTATCCAATAGTCATAAAAAATACCAACAAGCATTTCTGGCGCCGTTGCCGGGGAACGGTAGCTTTTAACTAGAACCCTTTGGTCCTATTATCCTTATTTTATCTTTCTTTTCATTTTATCCTTTTCATATACACCATGAACGAATCATCCATCTCTCATCTTTCTTTTCCAAAGGGCCATAGTTTGGAACCACCACCATCATCACATCCCATCCTTTCACCCAGCTATGAGTTTCGCCCTAACTTCATAGCCAAAGTTCGGGAACAATCTTTCTCCATGGATGAAGATGAAAATCCATACACTCACCTACGTGAATTTGAACAATTGTGTTCATGTGTCAACATCCAAGGGATGAGGCGAGGTACCCTTAAGTGGAAGCTATTTCCGTTCTCTTTGACGGGAATAGCCAAACGATGGTACCTTCGCCATGTAGATGGTGTAAACGGAGAATGGGAAAAGTTACAATCCAAATTCGGCCTAGCTTTCTTCCCTATTCCTCGCGTTGTTCGTCTTCAAAAAGAGGTCATCAACTTCTCACAAAAGGAGAAAGAACCTCTAGGTGCGGCATGGGCCTGTCTTTTAGAGCTATCATCATCTGGCCCTGATCTTGCTATAACCGAGCCAACATTGTTACAACACTTTTATGGCGGTCTTAGCAAAGATTCCGCACGACTTCTCGATATAACTTCCGGGGGAGCCTTCCTGTGTTTATCCGTTAGTGCAGGGAAGATTCTTGACACTTCCTCTACTAACGATTATAATGAAGGACCCAAGGAAGAACAAAAACCAGCCCCTAGAAAAGAATCCTCGATAGCCGAATCACCACCATTTCTATCCAAAGATTCTGCCATCGATCCTGAACCACAAATACCACAAATCTCGAAGGAAAAAGAAATTCAACACATAAATCATTCCTTCGATTTTGAGGCTAACCTTTCATATGATCTTGCTGGTTTTGGGAATGCTCAAAATGATCCTTTCCTAAAGAGATCTTCTAAGAAACACCTTTCTAGACCTCTCATGAAGGGATCTCTTCAAAAACCTCCCAAATCAACATCACCTTGTGCCTCAACTTCCCACATAGCACACCAGGAAAAGCTTGGGATATTTTATGAAGAAATGACGAGTGAGCTTATAGAAGGAGAACTAAAGTGTTTAGAAGCCAAATCTATCCTCTCCTTCTCTATGCCCACATCTGACTTATCTTACGAACCCATCCTTGATCCTGATGATCCCCTATGTGTTCCTTCATTCAAGTCTTATGATGACCCACGTAATGACTTTGGGAATTCATTAAGACACCCGAGGTATGGAAGCCATGAGGGCCATAAATCTAACCAAGAGGAGCATAATCAATGGTTAGAGTGTTTGTCTACCGTTGTAAGTCAAGAATGGTTGGATGAGGCCAAATCCTCAACGGAAGTCACTAAAATGCCCACACATGTGAGGAGAATATCCTGTCAAGTGTTAGGCATTAATGGTGAAATCTGCTATGATCCTAGCCTCGGGATCAACATCATTCCTCATTTCCATGTTCCAACATCATCAAAGGATCATCTATACCAATCACAAAAACACCTTAGACTCCCCAATGGTCAAATCCTTGATTGTTTAGGAGTCCTTCATAATGTTCTTATGATGGTTGATGATCTCAAGATCTTCCTAGATTTCCATATCTTTGACCTTCCTGGAGTCTCCTTTCATCTTACCTTTATCGGAAGGCCAATCTTGAGAATCTTGGAGAACACAATAGGAAATGAGAAGCTTGGTTATAGAATAGGTAAAGATTATCTACCTGTTTGGTCTTCCCGACCTCTCATCAAAGGGTTAGAATCCAAACCAGTTCTTGATCCAAGGGGTGAGCTTACGACAATCTCGCTAATAGCCATGACTCATTCAAGCCTTGAGGATGACTCAAAATGTCATGAGAAAGAAAGTGCTCACCCACTCCTTGAAAGGGAGAATGATGTCAATAAGCATGGAAGTTATTCCCCGATCTTCCAATCAAATCCATGCTCAATTGAGAAATCTCCCAAATCAATCCTTCCCTCTACCATGACTACACACATGATCTACAACCTCTTCATTCTTCTAGTTTCTAAAATCTTTACAAGTGTGGTTGTAGATGTGTTTGTCTACCATAAATTTTGCAAATCTCGTAGTGGTTTTGGTCTTGAGGATAGGTTCGAAAATGTTGGAGTTGAAGGGGAAACCGCTTCACCAACATGAGTTGCAACTTGAAGGTTTCCCAAAGACAAGCTTGTGTCTTAAAATTAAGCACTTTTGGGAGCTAACCCAAGTCTTCTTCTTTTCTATTAAAATTTGCTTGTTAAAATAAATAAATATATAAAACAACATAAAAATATTTTTCATTTAGTTTCCCAAAATTCTAAAATAAATAAAATGACTTTGTAAAATAAGATTCAGGGAATATTTGTGAAAGTGTTCTCTCGGGTATTTTTGTCACTAACCATTTTAGGTTTGAACAAAAAGAACGATGGAGCAAAACACAAGGTATGTCCAACCAAACATCCTTCAGTAATGAAGCAAGTTTAAAAGAAAATTTCACATCCTAGACTTGGATTTTCACATTGTAAAATGTTGCAAAATCCAAGTATGGAGGAGTGGAATTCACTAAGAAATTCATGTCTTGCTTCATTCTTAATCTTGTTTGGTTTTCTCTACCTTGCTTTCTCTTTTTACTTTGCTCATCTTGCTAAGTCATATAAAAAAATAAAAAATAATAATAATAATAATAATAATAATAATAAAATTTGCAAATGCTCATCTAGTTCACCACCCATGATCCTATCTCCTTTTTGAATCTCTTGATACCTTCATGCTTCCTTTTTCTGTTATAAGTATGCTTTGGTTTGGAGTACTTCTCGAGTGTATTCTCAAAGGATTTTCAAATTAAGCATGATGCTTAGGTTAAATAGTCTTCCTTAATCAAATTAGACATGGTGTCAAGTTTGATTAATGAACCTAAAGAAAACTTGTATGGAATTTAGTTGTGCTCTTAGACTAACCAATGCATGATAACTTCAAAATTTTGGTGGTTAAGTCATGAGATCTTTCAAAGAGACAAATCAAGGTTTGAGGTAGTTTTGAAATAACCTTGTGCATCTTTGCCTTAACCTTGCTTGATTTTGAATTGGTGAACAATGAGGGAGCATCTCTTTCTATGCTAAAATATTAAAGCCAACTTTCCTTTAGCATAGAAGATGTCCTCTGTTTCTATGACAATAATGCCCCTGCTTCGAATCATATGTGAATTCCTTCGGGTATGTGTTGTCCACTAATCCTTCATAGGAGAGAAGCAATGAATGGAGAAAAAGGGTCCGAGTAGAATGCAATGATTCACAGAAGAAAGACCATTCGTCATCATCAATATCGTGACGCAAGGAATCGTCACGCTTCGAGATTACGGCTGCAACGCCTTTAAAGGTAAATGGTCAATGTCCTAAAAGTTCACCTGAGCATGAAATTGACATGGTAGATTTTGTTCTTAATCCAAATTAGAACTAAAATCTACATGTTTTAACTTCTTTGTTCAAATTTTGAAAAGGACCTTAGAAATTGCCTAGACTTAGCCTTGACTCCCTCCTCGTGAAAGGTCGGCCCATTTGGCCTCTAAAGTGGTTCGGCCGAACCACTCTTTGGGCCAAACAGCCTGAAACTTCACGAGCTGACTCACCTGACCCGAACAAGTTCGAAACCTGGCTCTTTCGTTCAAAATCTTTCAAAAAGCGTTCGGACGATCGTGTTTCGAACTAGTTCAAACACCCCGCTGCACAAAAACGTCGAGCCAACGCTCCCCTTTGGTTTTCATCGCGATCCGAGCGAAAACGAAGGCCCTCAACGTTATTTCTCTTCTTCTTAACCTCTCCCTCTCCTTCTTCCTCCTCTTACATTGATTCTTCTTCACCACCAGTAGAAATTCCATCTCCTCTTGTTTCCCTTCTCACCTTCCTTGACCTTACCATGGTTCCACCAAGAAGAATATCAAAAGAGCGATTTGGAAAAGTTCTACATGTTGTTGCTAAAGAGAGCATGACAAAGTCTTGTCATCCCTTATGCTAAGACCATAGATCTTTCTCTCTCCACCTTCCCCTTTGGCACTTAGGCTTGATAGTCTATCACTCTTGAATCAATGAACATGTGCCTAAGCTATCAATGACAAATGAAACTCTTGGTTCTGCTGGTATCTTACCCCAGCAGAACCCATGCATTTGATCTACTTCTGTCACTAAATTCAGCATGCTCCAAAACAAGTATGGGGGAGGTCGGTCGCACTCCAACTTGTCAAAACACCAAAGGATCACATAATCATGTTGTACACATCCATAACATGTTCCACGAAAAAGTTGGACCAAAACGACATTTGTGATCGTGTGATACACTTTGGAGCCAAAATTCAGAAACACAGATCAAAGCAATATTCAGAGGTAAGGATTTGAATACAGAGTTCGAAGTGCCAAACGGCCCAAGGGGCGGTCGGCTGACCGTTGCTATAGGCCCGGGCCCACCCGCAGCAGTCACTCAACTTCGAACATCTACTCTAACTGGTTTGCCACATCCTCCCCCTTTTCCTCTATGCTTTTCTTTTGTTTACTTATTTTCTCTTTTCAAAACTAAAAATGAAAAAAAATAATTTCTTCATGAAAGTAATCACTTAGTTAATTTACCTTCTAATAATAATAATAATAAATAAAAATAATTAAAAATAAATAATAATAATAAAATAAATAAATAAATAATAATAATAAAATAATTAATTAATTAATAATAATCATAAAATAAAATAAAATTTTATAAAATGAATTGCTTAGTTTATTTCCCTTTTAATATTGAATAAAAACAAGAAGATCGTATTTGAAACTAAAATTTGAAAAGTGACATGATCTATGACGTTCTGAGGGTAAAAGCGTCATAAAGATGAATTCTTGCTTTTGCTTATGCTAGTGGGAAAATGTCTTGATAGGGAACCATATTGACTAAATTGTTGATTAATGTGATATAGTTCTCGGCTCATGATTTATACCCTGTCTATTTAAGGTTCTTGGAGATTAACTTTTGAAAATGTCATAAAACCATAATGTCACTACTCCTCTAAAGTGAGAAAATTCCTACCAAAGCCATATATGCTCTTGCATGATATAAGCTTTCTACATAATCTGCTTGCTTTGTGTTGAGTTTGTTCAAGTTTTGTTACCCTTGTTGAGAGATTTATCATGCTCCCAAGATCAAGATCACGTACACGCCACATATACATGCTGCTTCTACACTGGAAGTACGTAGAAACATGCCTTACATTTTCCACATAGATTCATGCTGCATGCTCTAATAGAAAATCCTCTCTCTAGTATGTGCTAATAAATGAGACATATACTATGCAAAATTATAAAAAAATGATGAGCACATCAAAGCTCATTCAAAAAAATGATGATGAGCATTCCAAAGCTCATAGAAAAATAAAAAGATAACTATGTCTCAAAATAATAAGTTAGGAAAGAGAGATCTTATAAAGGAGTTTTGATCATTCGCCATGTTTCCATACACTTGCACATCTTGATCTAAGAATATGACATTTCTCTCCTTGGATCCGAAATTTGACTTTACAATACATGCAAGGTAAGTATGCTACATTGTTTATCCCTACCTAAGCTCCACATAAGCCTTTTAGAAGTAGGAAGATAAAAAGAAGGCAACTTCATGCCTTGGTAAGGAATCATACACCTTGAGCGATCTAGAGTGCTATAAGAGGAGTAAGTTGACTTATGAGCTTTCTTTTGAAAAAAATTATCAAAAACTCTAAGTACTAAAATATGATTTGGGAAAGATGACTTTGCCTTGAGTGATGTTCCATTTCTCAACTTCTCAAGGGTATATGTTACCCAATACCACATATCCTATTGGTATGACAAAATGTCTTGAATGAATCTTTATGTTTGCTTTATACTTTGAATAGCATAGTCTTGTTATCTTTTAACCTTTACTCGAGGACGAGCAAAGAGGTAAGTATGGGGAATCTTGTTGACGGTAATTATGAGCTATTTTATCACCATCAAAACACCATCAACAGTCTCATATTCAAAGGAAAACAAGAATAACATGAACATAATTTACCCAATAACTAGTTCCACATGTCCCATGACTATTTGAGTGTAGATATTAACAAATGGGGACTTTTGGGAGCTAGTGGGCCCACTTAGGAGGTCGGCCGACCACCTTGTGGGCCCACTAGACCTCTCAAGCCTCTCATGATCCAAGTAACACTCTCCAAAGTACTTTCTATCCCTTGTATCCAGGTGTGCTACCTCTCAACGGTTCTGGATCAAAGCACGAGGATCCATGGGCCCAACATGACATATTTCCAAGTATGGAAAATGTATAAAAAGAATACACCATCATGATGGGCATTACGTCTAGAAGACACCTGCGAAAGATGAGCCCATTTGGCCACAAAAGGCATTTGGCCGAACCACCCTATGGGCCCAAAGGCCACGCACATGATCCCTGTGTTGTGGGGACACCTCCTGAGGGAAAAGTGGCAGGGCCCACTTGCCATTGGGTTCGGTCGAACCAGGTCAGGTGCCCAAAAGGTGCACCGACCTCCCCACCGACTCCTTGTATGCCTCCATGCATCCACTTGATCTCCCCCGTTGATCTAAGTCGGTTCTAATGACGGTTTGATCCTACGGTGGATGATGGAAGTGGCGCGGATCGCTGACGTGGCACCGGAGTAGCCCCTACTCCACCTCTAGCTATAAATAGACCCCCTAGGCCCTCACTCTCACTCATGCCTCATGGGAGAAACTACTCCTTAGTAGTAGTGCTATGCTAGTTGGAGGAGAGTAAGGAGAGCCTGGAGGAGAGCCGGACATGTCTAGCGTCTTCTCCGAGTTGTACCTGAGCAGATGCGAGTCTCTTGTAAGTTTAACACTTGTAAGTGACTTCTTCCGAGTTCTTTATAATATTCAGTGTTCTAAATCTGGTTTAGCTATTATACAACTTTTCATGCTTGACCATCGCTTTACTTTAAGTAGAGTGCTTTAGTCCTTAGCTGGGGTTAAAGTAGTAAGAATAGTGTAGACATGGTGTCTATACTAGATCTTACCTTTGTAAACCGCTTATCGCACGGATTGTTTGTGGATGCTAGTAGGTGGTGACAGCCCTATCTAGTCTTTGTATTCCACCACGTGTGTAAGATAAGTTCTTAAAAGGTAGGGCCTCAATACAATATGATGGTGCGGTCCGGTTAGAGTTTTGCCCTCTTTCTGATCTATCCCATCACCTCCTGCAAGAGAAGGGCCGATAAGGCCAGTATAACCAGCTATCCCTTGTTAGACGTCTATGCTATCTTGAACCTCTCAACCCAGTTATCATAGTCTCCCTTGATCCATCATAGGACATATCTTTAATCCTAGTTAGATCACTATCGTTCCCTGAGGAAAATACAATACCTGGAATACTCCCGGTGAAGTGCTACATCGATATAATCTGTGCGCTTATGGATTTATCCAATAGTCATAAGAAATACCAACAACTGCACGGCTTCACGACTCCACTGCAGCGCCTCAACACTGCCCCGCTAGCCCCTCTACCACAGGCGCAAGGTACACCCCACGAAAACCTCCTCGAGCTCTAGAGCGAGACCCGCCGGAGTGCTTGACGACGTTCCCAACCTGGGAGCACGATGAGACATCTCGTGACCCTAGAACGCGGATGCAGTTCACGGTATGCCATAGCCGAGCGGCATCGTCGCGCTCTCGCGGCGATGGGCGTTCCCGGCGAACTAGACCACCCCGAGCCAAACTGACTAGCCTAGTAGCGTCGTTGTGATTACCAAAAGCCCCTGGACTAGTCGGATGAACCTTGGACACCTCGGACATCTGGAACGCAAGTGCCAGAGCACCGCCCGCCATGGTTGGCGCTGTCGTCGTGTTTCCGCGGCGACGAGCGTTCTCGGTGCTGGAAGCCCCTCCGAGCCAAACCATTGAACCCTACGGCTCCACCATGACCACACAAAGCCTCTTGGATAGTTAGATGATGCCCATGCACCCTGAAACCCTCTAGTCACGATGACCGGCGGCGTGCTCATGCTTGGCGACCTTGTCGACGTGGACGAGATGCGTGAGAGACCCTAGAACATCACTGGTCGGGTCGAAGCGTTCGGCCTGATGCACTGATGGAACCAAGAGCACCACCACGACCACCCCATGGCCCTCGGCTAGTTGATAGACTTTCAAGAGCCCTCCAGTACCCTGGCCACTGTTGGAATTTCTTATGACTATTGGATAAATCCGCAAGCGCACAGATTATACCGTTGTAGCACTTCACTAGGAGTATTCCAGGTATCGTATTTTCCACAGGGAACGAGAAGTGAGTTAACTAGGATTATGGATATGTCCTATGATGGATCAAGGGAGACTATGATAACTGGGTTGAGATGTTCGATGTAGCAAAGATATCTAACAAGGCATAGCTGGTTATACTGGCTTTATCAGCCCGTCTCTTGCAGGAGGCGATGGGAATGATCAGAAAGAGGACAAAACTCTAATCGGACCGCGCCATCATATTGTATTGAGGCCCTACCTTTTAAGAACTTATCTGACACATGTGGTGGAATACGAAGACTAGATAGAGCTGTCACCTTCTACTAGCATCCACAAAAAATTCGCGCGATAAGTGATTTACAAAGGTAAGATCTGGTCTAGACACCACGTCTACACTATTCTTACTACTTTAACCCATGCATAAGATTAAAGGACTCTACTTAAAGTAAAGAGATGAACAAGCGCGAAAAGATGTATAACAGCTATACCAGAAGTAGAATATCAAATACTATAAAGAACTCGGATGTATCACTTACAAGTGCTGAACTTACAAGAGAATCGCATCCGCTGAGGTACAGCTTGGAGAAGACGCCAGACAGGCCCGTCTCTCCTCCAGGTGATCCTCACTCTCCTCCAACTAGCATAGGACTATAGCAGAGCTACGCTAAGCTAAGTAGTTTCTCCAATGAGGCATGAGTGAGAGTAAGAGCCTACGGGGGTATCTATAGCTAGAGGTGGAGCAGGGGCTACTCCGGTGCTACGTCAGCGATCCGCGTCACCTCCATTAGCCACCATAGGATGAAACCGTCATTGTAACCGTCTTAAATCAATAGTGGAGATCAAGTGGATGCATGGAGGTATGCAGGAAGGCGGTGGAGAGCTTGGGGGCAGCTTTTAGGCACATGGGGGAGGTCGGCCGACCGCCCTATGACGCGTGGGCCCCTACCACTTCTTCTAGAAGGTGTCCCCACAGGTCAGGGGGCCTGTGGGTGGCCTCTGGGCCCATACCCACGGTCGGCTGACCGCAAGTTGTGGCCATCTTTCGTGTGGAGCATGGCCCACATGTCATTGGCACCTTGGCGAAGTTTGGTATTGTTCCGAGGTAGTTTGTGGGCCCATGTATCCTCGTGCTTTGATCTAGAGCCGTTGAGAAGAAGCACAAAGGAGATCCAAGGGTGAATCTTCACTTTGGAGAGTGTTACTTGGATCATGGGGGCTTGGGAGGTCTAGTGGCCCCACAGGGTGGTCGGCCAACCCCCTAAGTGGGCCCTGGCAACGAAATATGCGTCGCAGTCTACCTAGGGGATACCCCATGGTAGTAGATTGTTAGGCGGAGGTATGGCGACGGCGATCAAGCGTAACACAGAGAGCGTAGACACGGCGATTTAGACAAGTTCGGGCCGGCAAACCGCCGTAATACCCTACGTCCTATGTTCTGGTGGCTAGATTGATCTTGTATATCAGGTTACTAGATCGGTAGATGATCTAAGAGAGCTTATCTGAGGTTTCTTGAGGGGGTCCTTGCTCGCCTTATATAGTCGGGGAGCAGGGTTACAATTTCCATATCCTAACAGATTACGATCGGTTTTCTATGGCAAGGGATCCGAGTCTATCTACTAGGATCTTCCTTGGCGAGCAAGTCTTCTTAGGAGTCCTTAGCGAGCACGACGGGCTGGTCGCGTGCCGCAAGGTCTCGTGGGCTGGGCCGTCTCCTGGTCGGCAGGCCCAAGAAAGTCCCCGGGGATATGCCGAGGTTATATCCCCAACAAGTCCCCGAGCACGTTATATTCTTCTGGCGAGTCCGCGGCGTTATCCTGAGAGGCGTCCACCTAGTTGTCATCATGCGAAGTGGTCGTTGTAGAGCCCCGACCAACATGGTTGATCGAGATGCTGTTCGGAGAGGTCTCCCAACCAAGTCGACCTGGTCGAGAATGTCATATCCTGGCGTGCGAGCTGGTCGCCTTGCCTGATGCTGCGGTTGCTTACTGGGAGAATGTGGCGTGCTGAAGAAGAAAAAACATTTGAAAGGTCTTTCCCTGGTGAAGTGTACCCACTTAGGCTCTGCAAAAACCGCACATTAAAACAGCAGAGCTTTGCTTATGAACAAGGTCAGTACATTCACCGCAAGGTGAAGTGTACCCACTTAGTCCCCAAGCATGGTAGCAGGTGAAGTATGCATGTGGTGCCATGCTTTATAAAGTAGTGCACAAAGTGACTACATAGAGATTGGAACATAAATTTGCACAAAATAACTGCGAATACCCGTAGTCCCCGAGCCGGATGGAAGGAGCTTGTAGAGATTCTTGTATCAGGCTTCTTGGTTTTTATTCGCAGTCCCCGGGCGTCAGTCCCTGGGTGTTGTTTTTCCAGGCGTTTGTTCTCTGGCGTTCTGGTCACAGTCCCCGAGCGTTGCTCGATGTGGGACTGGACGAAGTCCCCGAGCCTGGTCGGGACTGTGCTGACATTGAGGGTAGTAGTTGGTGTTGACGGAGTCCCCAAGCGTGTTTGTACGTGTAGATCTGTCGATCATGTCGGCCAGGTTGGTGTAGCTATATTTTCTTCCTTTGGCTCCCGTTGAGGCGTTATTCCTTGATCCACTTTTCTCGTGCTCTGAGACCTATTGCAATCTTAGTTCGTCGCCGTCCTACCCTGTTGATGGCTCCTCGGAAGAGGCCGAATACTCGCGCGTCGGTGAAGAAGGGGGGAAAGCTTCGAAGATGATGGATGTGTTTCCGGATTGGACCAAGCATTGGACCAAGTGTACTTTGAAGGAGGAGGATATTCAGCTTCTTGTTACCGCTGGTATTCTTCAGGATACGTCTCTTGTGGATTGGAGGGCGGCGACTGATGAGGAGTTCCCGACTCCTAACACTGGTGAGCTTGTCGTCTTTGAGTCCTTCTTTTGGCGTCGATTTGGGGTTCCGATTCATCCTTTTCTTCGCGATCTCTTGGAGTATTACAAGATTGCATTATGCAACCTCCATCCCAACTCAGTATTGCACGTCTCTGTTTTTGTTCATTTCTGTGAGGCTTTTCTGGGGATTGAGCCACATTTTGAGCTGTTTCGTTATTTCTTCCGGCTCAAGCGGAATGGGACCGCCATGTCGCGAATCGTTGGTTCTGTATATCTTCAGCTTCGGGAGGGTATGGCGGATGTGTACATTGCTACTTTGTTTCCTTCGAAGGTTTCGGAGTACAAGTCTCGTTGGTTCTATGTCCCCCAGGAGGAGCCATGTGCGCGTGGCGATCCGGCAGAGATCCTAGTGTCGCAGCCTAGCTGGTCGGCGACTCCTTCTAAGGCGGCGATGGACCAGGTGAAGGATCTACTAATGTTGGTGGACCGGTCGTCGGTTGATGGTTTTTCGGTTGGTTGGAATTTTGTGATGAGACGCTGCCAGCCTTGTAAGAACAGGGTGCATCCTGCTTTTCTTTACACTGGTCGTAGTGACCCTACCCATGAAGTGCCCCAAAGGTTGGAGCAGGAAGAAGGATTTGATCATGTTGATGTAATTTTTGACCTTTCCTTGCCCTATCTGAAGAAATCACGGGATGCGTTTCGTGCTGGCCGTGTGACACCCTGTGTCAAGCTTGCATTAGGGTCATCTTTAACCACTAAGCACAAGCATTTCATTGCATTCATGTTTGCATATGCTATCATTTCATGTGTGTGTTTATATGTTTTGGAAAATAGAATTAAATAGGTGTTTTTGCTCAATCTGGTGATCAATCTGTTTAGCTAAACCTTGCTATGCTTAGATTAAAGTATGGTTTGCTTTATGTTTGTTTACCCTGCTTAGTTTATTAAATAAAAGAAAATGGGAAAAAGGAAATCAGAATCGGAACAGGTCGAGTACCGCTTTCGGCCCGCTCGGCCTCGACCGCCGCTGGAGAAGGGACGGACCGAGGGTCGAACGAACGACCCCCGGGCCAGAGGCTCGATCAGCCAGTCAATCGACCCCCCCTCGACTTCGACCCCTCGAAGTGACGGACAAAGGCTTGATTGAACGACCCCGCGTAGGGGGCTCGACCCCGAGTCGGAGGCTCGATAAGCCAATCGACCCCCCTCGACATCGACCCCTCTCCCGCGCGCTCACCCACAAGTTGCACCGCACGCACGTGCCGCGCACACCCGCGCGCACTCGCCCGACCGTGGCTTAACAGTACGTCGGCGTCGTCTACCGCGTGGCCGATGATGCCTGACCGTGGATGTTGAACACGCCATCGCCGCCGCTGCGGCCCTGCACCGACATCGCTGTCGCCGACAGCCACTCGCTCTGTCTCAGTCGCGTCTGCACCCGCACCGCGTTAACGGCGCTAGGACCGAGCCGCACCGTTTTCCCGCCGCTGACGCCCTGCTTCGCCGCCGTAGACCTGCCAGCCGCACTGCCGCGCGCCGCGCCGTCATTTCGCTGTAACGCCGCCGCAGTGCCGCGTCCGATCAGCTCCACGCCTCGTCGCACTCGCACTCAAGCGCGAATCCGCGTTAACGGCGCGACGACCAAGTCCTGCTCTACTTTCGCACACCGCAAACACGCCAGCGCCGCTGCCATCGCCGCACCATCGCATCACGGCCCTCACTGGCCGCGCTGGCCGGCCATGACCGTGCAAAGGGGAATGCCTATACCTCCTCTACTTCCCGCATTCATCCGCACTCATCCTCACTCGCTCACTCGCTCGCATTGCCTCTGTTCTCGTTGCGCCGAGCGCCAACAGCACCGCAGGAGCCTCCCTCTCAAATCCACCACCACCCGAGCTTCTCTGCTCGATCCTTCTCGCTCTAGATTTTGCCTTCACCCCGCACACACGCCGCTCGCCTTTGTTTAACCAGCCGAGGACTCTAATCGGAACGCCTCCGCCGTTCCTCGATCTCGAGTCACCACCGCACCGACCAAGCAGTGTTCACCTCTCACCGTCTCGTCCCCGACGCCTCCATCTTCGTGGAAGCTTCACCGGAGCTAGTAGAGGTGAGAACGCCGTTCCCTAGCTCTAGTTCGACCTGTATTAGCACAGCACCGTTGGCCGTGCGCCATTGCCGCCGCCGCGGAGCTTGCACGTGGCCAGGGTTCCATAGAGCCCCTCCGGCTGAACCAACCCTCGAACCGCACTCACCACGTCACCACGATGCTCACGCAATCCTGCGCCGAGCCTCGCATCGCCGGTGATTACCTCGCTGCGTCGCACCGCCGTGCTGCACCGCCACCGCACGCCGCCGACCACTTTCACGGTCGCAACGGTTCAACCAACTCCACCAGTGGATGCGCGTCATCATCCCGAGCCTAGCACACCCAACCCCACCGCCGGAGACCTCACTGTCGGCAAGAACGCGCCAGTCAGCACCGTCCTCTGTTCCCTGCTCGACGACAGTTAGACCTCGAGTTAACCGAGGGTCCCGCCTGTCAGTTGCCTCACGCGCCTCTGCGTGTATCGAGCCGGTTTCCGAAATGAAATTATTTTCCTATTTTCAGTAATATGCTAATGCTTGTTTAATTTATATCTAGAGTTTGGTAAATTCTAAAATGGTGAAATCAATTTTGTTAGACTCTTTATGTTATGATCTTTCTGTTAAAAATATAAAAAAATGAGTTTTGGAGAATGTCTTCAGTACTAATGTTTAATTAGTTGTTTTCTGCATATATCAAAGTTAAATGTGTTCTGCTGTTTCTTAGATTAAGTTCCTGTGGTTAATGTGTGCATGTATAAACCATGAAACTTTCCTGATAAATATGTTTTTAAGTTTAGTTTCTGTTAAGAATAAGTTATAGCGTGTTTTACCCTTTTTGCTAATAGCTCTAGTTTTAAGTAGCTTTGTGGTTATTAAATTGTTAAATGCTTAGAATCTCTTTAGTGTGCTAAATCTTGTTCAAGCATCATCCCTGCATCATCAAGTTACTTAGTTATGAATTGCAATCATTTAGGATCCGTGGAGGAACACCAGGAGCCGACCCCAGAGACAGAAGTCCAGGAGGTGCAGGAGCTAAACGAGGAGTACCACGAGCTCGACACTAACCTCCCAGGGTGCCCTGACCACCAGCCCTCCACCTTCACTCAAGGCAAGCCCCGGAGCATTCTTGAGCCTCCCAATATTTACAATTAATCTACTTGAGTATTTTATACTATGATGCATTAGGTGACAGGAGTTGTTTGAATCCGAAATTGATGCATTACCTTCATTGATTATTGTTTTACCTTCCTTGTTACCCTGTTAATAAAAGTAAAAGCAACCACTTAGCCTGCTTAGAATAAATGGTTACTTTTATAGTTATGTTCGTATTATCCCATAGGGGTAATACTATCACAGTTGGCTATATTTTTGCTATTGTGGAAAGAACCAATGGTAGTAATGAAATGCGGTCAACTGGAAGGAAGAGGCACCAAGTGGTTTAGACTTGGGGGCAGTCCGTCCATTGGATCGTATAGGTTTGTACACGATGGTGGCCCTCTTACATCTTTGAATGCGCCCTTTCACATAGGGGCCGTTGTGAGTATCGACCCTGAAGCCGAGTAAACACTGTCCGGGCCGACTCTCAGCCTACTGTGAGCACCCTCTAGTTTGTAGATACGACCTGCCCCGTGGTGGCCAACTGATTTCTACAATTGGGTGGACTACTCTGAGATCCCGGCGGTTACCACCTGGACTTTGTTGAGCGGTAACCCAACGCATGGACCCGACGGGGAAAGTGTGGGCGTGTGTTAAAGGTAATCTTGCCAGCTGGTTGTATATCGATTCGAATTGCCGCCCCCCACTGGATATGGGGGATTATGCTGAGCATCACCACGGTACAACTCCATGTGACATCGTAATGGTTCTACTAAAATACTGACGAAGGAATTGGATATATGTTATTATATTGTTTGAGTAGTTCAAGTGAGTGCTCTAGTACAGGTGCAAACCTAGAGATAATAATAATAATAGGATGGAAAATGGTTGTTCTCTAATCTTTAGTTTCATTCTGTTCGCTTTTCCACAAAAGCATGTTTACCCAGATCCACATAATAGCCTTGCATATCCTTGGAGTCTTTATTTTCAGTTAGACGGGTAAGTCTAGCTGAGTACATTCCCGTACTCAGGGTTTATCCCGTTTGTTGCAGATGGCCAAGTATACTTCGGCTATTGTAAGCACTGTCTCTATCCTTTCGAAGGAGAAGAGGAGTAGGCCTTGGGCAAGGTCTTCTACGAGCTCATCTTTTGCTGTTGTTGGACATGACCTCGGTTGCACCCCTATCTTTCAATGATTTTAGTGTGGAGTAAAACTTGGGTTCAGTTTCAAACAATGTTTTATTTGGCCACAGGTGTTGTGGCGCAAGTACTACTTTTATTTGGAACAAAGTGTTGTAATAATTTTAATTCGTACTTCAAGTATTTTCGGTTAATTTGTGGCTCGTTCGAATGTGCATACCTGAGTTTGCGCGATCCTCGATTGTTAGAAATCCTTTGAGATTTCCGGACTACCGGGATTATATGGGCTCAAGTGTTTTAAGTGGCAGTTAAGTCAGCTATTTTGGCACTTGATCTCTTATAATTTGGACGGTTCCATCACAGGCTGCCTCTGCCATCGGTGAGTTTTGATTTTGCCTTTGTAGCGGCCGTCTAATTTTTGGGCTTTTTGGTGGTTTTACTCAGATCTTCTGGGTCAGGATCGCGCGATCTTTGTTTCCCGATTCCCGTCGGTGGAATGGCCCATCGGTGTTGACCAGTCCAGGACTGTAGAGGACATGCTTGGTGGAGGTGGTCGCGAGTCTTCCGATGAGGGCGTGGCACATAGGCCCTTGGAATAAGAAACGCCGAGAACATGGCGATCGCGTCGGAAAGCGCCCGACTGATGTGCCCTGTAAAAAGATGAAGCCGTTGATGAAGACTGGGGACAAGTTTGTTATCAATGAGGGCGCCGCCCTTTCGAATTTCTCGAAGTTTGATTCGTCTGACGAGGGATCGGGTGGGGGCTTTGTGCGACCACGAGCTTGGACGGAGAGGGATGTTCGCGCTGGTCTATGGTGGCTGCGGTGACTCCTTGGAGTGGGCATCCTGCTACATCGTCGGAGCATCGGCTGTGGTGCTTCATCATGCCTCGCGAGGGGGTTTCGGGTCGGCGATTCGTGAGGTTCGTCGGAATCACATCTGTGAGTGCTTCATTTGTCTTTGTCTGGTTGATTTTTGTCAATTTGCTTATTTGCTGCTTTTGTTAGAATGCGAATTCAGGTGAAGACTACTAATGTTGGTGAGACCGGTGTACGGTTGATGGTTTTTCGGTTGGTTGGAATTTTGTGATGAGACGCTGCCAGCCTTGTAAGAACAGGGTGTATCCTGCTTTTCTTTACACTGGTCGTAGTGACCCTACCCATGAAGTGCCCCAAAGGTTGGAGCAGGAAGAAGGATTTGATCGTGTTGATGTAATTTTTGACCTTTCCTTGCCCTATCTGAAGAAATCATGGGATGCGTTTCGTGCTGGGCTGCCTCCACCGTCGGTGAGTTTTGATTTTGCCTTTGTAGCGACCGTCTAATTTTTGGGCTTTTTGGTGGTTTTACTCAGATCTTCTTGGTCAGGATCGCACGATCTTTGTTTCCCGATTCCCGTCGGCGGAATGGCCCATCGGTGTTGACCAGTCCAGGACTGTAGAGGACATGCTTGGTGGAGGTGGTCGCGAGTCTTCCGATGAGGGCGTGGCGCATAGGCCCTTGGATAAGAAACGCCGAGAACATGGCGATCGCGTCGGAAAGCGCCCGGCTGATGTGCCCTGTAAAAAGATGAAGCCGTTGATGAAGACTGGGGACAAGTTTGTTATCAATGAGGGCGCCGCCCTTTCGAATTTCTCGAAGTTTGATTCGTCTGACGAGGGATCGGGTGGGGGCTTTGTGCCGACCACGAGCTTGGACGGAGAGGGATGTTCGCGCTCGGGTCCTATGGTGGCTGCGGTGACTCCCTTGGAGTGGAGCATCCTGCTACATCGTCGGAGCATCGGCCTGTGGGTGCTTCATCATGCCTCGCGGAGGGGGTTTCGGGTCGGCGATTCGTGAGGGTTCGTCGGAAATCACATCTGTGAGTGCTTCATTTTGTCTTTGTCTTGGTTGATTTTTGTCAATTTGCTTATATTGCTGCTTTTGTTAGAATGCCGAATTCCAGGTGAAGGATCTACTAATGTTGGTGGACCGGTCGTCGGTTGATGGTTTTTCGGTTGGTTGGAATTTTGTGATGAGACGCTGCCAGCCTTGTAAGAACAGGGTGTATCCTGCTTTTCTTTACACTGGTCGTAGTGACCTAACCATGAAGTGCCCCAAAGGTTGGAGCAGGAAGAAGGATTTGATCGTGTTGATGTAATTTTTGACCTTTCCTTGCCCTATCTGAAGAAATCATGGGATGCGTTTCGTGCTGGGCTGCCTCCACCGTCGGTGAGTTTTGATTTTGCCTTTGTAGCGACCGTCTAATTTTGGGCTTTTTGGTGGTTTTACTCAGATCTTCTTGGTCAGGACGCACGATCTTTGTTTCCCGATTCCGTCGGGAATGGCCCATCGGTGTTGACCAGTCCAGGACTGTAGAGGACATGCTTGGTGAGGTGGTCGCGAGTCTTCCGATGAGGGCGTGGCGCATAGGCCCTTGGATAAGAAACGCGAGACATGGCGATCACGTCGAAAGCGCCCGGCTGACGTGCCTTGTAAAGATGAAGCCGTTGATGAAGACTGGGCAAGTTTGTTATCAATGAGGGCGTCGCCCTTTCGAATTTCTCGAAGTCTGATTCGTCTGACGAGGGATCGGGTGGGGGCTTTGTGCCGACCACGAGCTTGGACGGAGAGGGATGTTCGCGCTCGGGTCCTATGGTGGCTGCGGTGACTCCCTTGGAGTGGAGCATCCTGCTACGTCGTCGGAGCATCCGCCTGCGGGTGCTTCATCACGCCTCGCGGAGGGGGTTTCGGGTCGGCGATTCGTGAGGGTTCGTCGGAAATCACATCTGTGAGTGCTTCATTTTGTCTTTGTCTTGGTTGCTTTTTGTCAATTTGCTTATATTGCTGCTTTTGTTAGAGTGCCGAATTCCGAGGATCCGTGGAGTCTCGTGACAATGGGTCTGATGTTGCTGGGGGAGCGTGTGGCGGCTTAGGTAGAGGCAGTGCGCCGGCCTCAGCTGATCCCCCAACTTGTGAGGAGAATCCTGCTTCCAGTGGGGAGGCTGTGTTTGGTGATGGTGTCGATGGCTCTGGTGCTCAGGATACAGAGCCAGCTTGCGGTTTTATGCCAGAGTCGTCATCGTTTTTGGCGCCGGATCTAGGGCCAAAGATGAGGAGGAGGTCGGCGATAGTGCATGAGGAGCCGGAGGTAGTGGAGGAGATTCCTCGTGGCAGAAATGAGCTGAAGGTGACGTCGTTTCGTACTTTTCATCGTGATGGCGATGACTTTTTTGTTGTCGAGGATGACGAGGTTGAGGAAGAAGCGGCTGCCCTCCTTGGCGATGCTAGTGACCTGCTGAGATGATTCAAGGTAGCTTCAGACTTTTGGCTTAGTTGTGTGTTGTCTCTGTTCTTTTTCTATCTAGCTTGTTGATGTGTCGTCGCAGGGGTTGTTTGAGTCCTGGAGGGAGCGTAAGATGATGGCCGACATGCTTGTGAAGCTGTCCTCTGAGAATGAGCGTCATCGTGGTGACGTTGCTCGTGTCGAGGGTCAATTTGCAGGGCTGGAGGAAAGTTTGGACGCGGCGCACTGGTGCTCGGAAGTGTTAAGAGCCGTAGTGCGAGACCGGGAGCGGGAGACCAGCGAGGTTCAATCGCTTGTTGACGATCTTCGTGTTCGTAAGTCTTCGTTCTCCGTGGCTTTGGATATTGGTGTCTTGTTCTTGTGATAATTTTTCTCGCTTGTCGCGCAGAACTACTTGACGCTCAAAAGGCAAAACGCCCCGCGGAGGAGAGGGCTGATGCTGCTGAGCGGGAGATGTATAAGATGTGGGAGATGCACAAAGGTAGCATTTCACTCCCTGTTGTTACTTTTGAATGGCTTCCTTACTTGGTGTTTGCTGCTTCCACAGTTCACTGGGACAATGTTCCTCTTCAATTTGTAGACCTGCAGGCGGAAGTGGGTTCTTATTACGACAACTTCTTGTCGCTGGCGCGTGAGATCGTCCTTGTGGTAAGGTGTGTTGATGGTCGGGAGCTCATTCCTGAACCCGCTGGCCGGGTGACCATGGAGAGTGTGTTAGCGGGGGTTCGCAGCCTGTGGGGTAGACTTCAATTATTTACGACTTCGGCGGTGCGGAGTGTGGCTGCTCATGGCATGGCTATGTTGCAGTCTCATTATCCGAAGATCAAGCTTGGTCGCGTGGAGACCGGGTTTGCGTCGGGGATATCGGATGAGGATGCAGATCGTCTGGAGGCGGATGCCGATCGTGTCGCAGAAGTTGTGGCTAAAGATGTTGATTTGTTCTCTGCTGGGCAGCGATAGTTTGTATCGTGGATACATTGATTCGGGCGTGTATGTGAAAACTACAAAGCTGTAAAATATCTGGGCGGTGAGCTTTTGTTTCATTTGTATGCCCTGTCATGCCTCCTGAGTCGTGAGCCGTAGCGATGAATCGTTCGGCCCCCGGGTTCCCCGTGGCCCAGATCGTAGAGCCCAAAGCTACTTCACGCGTAGGTACCACAGAGATTACCAGGGGGGTAGGCTGCTAGCAACCCACAGCACAGAGGGCGAACAACTCATGCACGCTTAAGGTGGTGCTAGGAATAGAACCCTTTTCCGAGAGGCTCGATCGTGGCGTGACTAGGGCATGTGGAGACCGTTCCTGCAGACGCTGGGCGCAAAGCCATGCTGCTTGTAGAGTTGTCGACCATACCGTGGTCGTATATAGATTCTGGGCGCACATCCTCATGGCCTTCAACTCAGGTGATGTCTCGTTTGATAGAGATACATCATCTAAGAGGTCTATCAACAGGTTCGTAGCGTATATGGAGTTGATAGACCAGATTTGAAGGTTTCCGGTTATGGCCAGGCTGTTTGGAGAACGCCGTAATGCGTTTGGAGGGGTCGTCGAAACACTGTGGGAGTGTTTTGGAGAGATCGTCGAACGCCGTACATTCCTTGCTAGATATCGGGTCGCCATGGACGTTTTGTTGGAGTCAGGGCGTGTATAAAGTACAAAGAAGGATATATCACTTTATTTATTCCTCGGGGGTAACCGGTACAAACTTTATTGGACCTCTTCAAGTACCTAGATTGCTTGTATTACCCATCGCGTGGATCTTCACGCGTGTTTGCGAGGTGGGTCGGCGTTGGTTGTTGATGCTTGCATTTCCTTTGGCCTCTTGGCGGTGGGGTTATCAGTAGTGCCGGAGCTGTATTTGTCGTGGGGGCGGGGCCTTGCGGCGGCATTTATTGTTTGCTGTTCACACTCATGTGTGACTTTCAGATCGGTGCGGAGGCTGAGGATGCCCTGCTGTGGTGGTATTTTGAGCACCATATAGGCGAATGTGGTACTGCCATAAGCTTTGCGAGAGCCGGTCGGCCGAGGATTGCATGGTAAGTTGTTTGGAAGTCAGCGACGATGAAGTTGATATTCTCGATTCTGATGTGATTCTGGTCGCCGAGTTGTACCAGGAGCGTAATTTGTCCTACTGGTGTGGATGCCTTGTCTGGGACTATACCCCAGAAAGGGAAGTTTGCCTGCAGGAGGTCCTTCTTGGAATAATTGAGCTGGCGGAATGCGTCGGTGAAGATGATGTTTAATGCGCTGCCACCGTCGACTAGTACCTTCCTGAAGTGGCACGTGGCAATGGTTGGGTCGATGATGAGTGAGAATCGACCAGGGTACCTATAATCCGTCCACTCGTCTTCTGCTGAGAAGCTAATAGTCTGCTCCGACCAGTCTAGGTACCGGGCGTTGGCCGAATCATAATCTTTGGCGATGACTGAGTAAATGTCCTTGCGAACTTGACGACGTCGCCTTTCTCCTTCAGTAACCATGCTGCCCCCGAAGATGGAGTACGTTGTTGAAGGTGGTCGGAACTTGGGTGCTGCTGGATCTCGGTCTTCGCCCTTGCTGGAGTCGTCCTTCTTTGCTCTCTTGTCGCCTTTTTGTCTTATCACCGTCTCCAGGAGATCGCACTCACGCATTGAGTGTCTAGAGTCCCTGTGTATGGGACACGGGCCGTCAAGGATCTTTTTATAACTAGTGTCATAGTCTATTCCTGGATTGGCGCTCGGGTTGGCGAAGCAGTGGTTGTTTCGCCCGTAATCGTGCCTCTGCGAGTGACGCTCGGAGTTGCCGGACCGGTAGTTCCGTTGATGACCAGCTTTTCCATCGCTGAGGTGGTCTAGTTGGCGGTCTTTGTCCCTTTTGTGTTCCGGGGAACGGGAGTGGCGTCGACCGCCCTTCCTGCTTTCGCGCGACGTCGTCTTGGTCGGTGTGGGGGATTTTTGCCGAATTATTACTAAGCTCCTCAGCTGGTGGATCGCTGGAGAAGATGGGAATAGCCTCCGTCTCGTTATCATGGGGGCGCTATTCTCCGAGGCTTGGAGAGTCATCCTCCCGAAGCCTGAGGGGGCTCTGCGAAGTCACTGGTCGGCCTGGAGGGGTCAGGTGTTTCAGGCCTCCCGGAATCGACCGATCCTGAAGAGGTCGTGCCAACGAGGGATACTGCCTGGTCGGAATCGCCGGAGATCGGGGAGATGATGACGGTGTTCACGATGGGTGTTGGGTGGATTTGGTCAGAGACCAACCGATGCGTTTGACGCTGGGAGACAACGGCCTGATTACTGAGCCCGTAGGGCATCATTGGGGAGGAGCGGGTGTCCCTAGTCATCGTGACCATTGTCTTCGGCGAAGACCTATGGCGGCATGGTCGGCGACCGTGGTGACCTAGAAGTTGGCGTCGCGCCACCTGGACGAGGTCGATGTAGCTGATGATTCCGGCGTTGGCGCGATCGACGACGCCGATCAGGTCGTCGATGTTGACGTCTTTGCGCAGGTGGTACCTCGGCGTGTTAGGATGACACGGCGATGGTGGTGAACTTACCCCGTGTGGCGCGGATCCGATGGTCCAAGACATAGATCCGATCTGGATCACGGTGCCGGGCGCTGGAAGGACCATCGACTCTGGGAAGGTGACCGCTTGACGAGCCATGAAGTCGATGCCACACACCCCCTACCTAGCGCGCCAACTGTCGACGAAATATGCGTCGTAGTCTACCTAGGGGATACCCCACGGTAGTAGATTGTTAGGTGGAGGTGTGGCGATGGCGATCAAGCGTAACACAGAGAGCGTAGACACGACGATTTAGACAGGTTCGGGCCGACAAACCGCCATAATACCCTACGTCCTGTGTTCTGGTGGCTAGATTGATCTTGTATATCAGGTTACAAGATCGGTAGATGATCTAAGAAAGGTTATCTGAGGTTTTTTGAGGGGGTCCCTGCTCGCCTTATATAGTCAGGGAGCAGGGTTACAATTTCCATATCCTAACAGATTACGGTCGGTTCCCTATGGCAAGGGATCCGAGTCTATCTACTAGGATCTTCCTTGGCGAGCAAGTCTTCTTAGGAGTCCTTAGCGAGCACGACGGGCTGGTCGCGTGCCGCAAGGTCTCGTGGGATGGGCCGTCTCCTGGTCGGCAGACCCAAGAAAGTCCTTGGGGATATGCCGAGGTTATATCCCCAACAGGCCCACTAGCTCCCAAGAGTCCACATTTGTCATTACCTGCATCAAATAGTCAAGGGATATGTGGAACTAGTTATTGGGTAAAATATGTTCAGGTTATGCTTGTATTCCTTCGAATGTGAGGATGTTGGCGGTATTTGATGGTGATAAAATAGCTCATAATTACTGTAAACAGCCACGCAACCAGACACTGTCCGCCGACCATCCATGTCACCGTTGTGGTCAAAGCTGTTCGGGGTGTCTGTTGACCCGTCCGTGTGATCTTGGCGCATCTGCCGAGCGCGCCTAAGCCCAGAGGCCGGACCAAGCCTCAACCGAGCTTGTCACCACGATGGCCGGTGATGCCCGTGAACCGTGTACTGAGCCGCCGTCGCTGCTCATCGCGGCTCATCGCGGCTGGAGCCTTAGAGATCTTGAAGGGCCCTGCAAAAGGCCTTGGCCTTGTTCATAGACCGCCCAGAATCGAACCCCGACGCCAATTGAAATGAAAGTCACCCTATGCCTCGGATTTCGGTGCGCCGATGAGCACCTCCGTGTGCTCTTGCGCCGGTGACCCCCGAGTCCATGCCAATCCGATCGGGGTGCACCACTGTGACCATCGTGCGAGCGCGAGTACCACGGACCCACCAATTTAACCCCCCCCCACGAGCCACTAAAGCGTTGCCCCGTTGCTCGCCGGCGATGAACGCCGCTCTTCGGTCAAAACAGAGGCGGAGGTTTGGGGAAGGAGAGGAGTCGTGCCGCTGACGGGTGGCCCCAGGCCGACGTCAGCTAAGAGCCACGTGACCCCCCCCCAAACTGCCATCTGTGGGCTCGGTGTGTGTAGACCAGAGGAGGAAAAGGGGTGCACCATGAACCAAAAGTGGTCCACTGGACCAGGGCGTGCGATCCACCGTGGACCAGCTCCGCATGGACCGAGCCCAGTGGAGACCCAAAGAGATCACATGGCGCTGCCACAAGCCGACACGTGGTAGGCCCTACCCGGCCCAAGCCCGACCCAGACCGGCCCTGAAAAACCCACTAGGGTTGACCCAGTCAACCTGACATCACGCTGACAGCATGCCGACGTCAGCCGACCAATCCCGTGCTGACACGTGTCCCAACTGGATTCAAATCCATTTTGTCAATTTCAGAATTGTTTTAAACTTCGGAAATTCACAGTAAATTCATACGAAGTCCAAAAATTGCAAATGACCTATCAAAATTCTTAGAAAAATGAGCTCTACATGATGGAGCTATGTTTGTGTGCATTTAGAGCTTTTCATTTTTCTGATAATTCTTTGTGTGATCTATAGACGTTGCTAACGCAACTATTTCGCCTGTTTGTTTCAGAGAACAAGGAGGGTCTGACTGAGGAGGGGGATTACGACTACGAGGAGGAACTCAGTGACGACAACGGAGGTGCCACACCCCACCCACCTTGTAGATCCTATTACACATACTCACATGTTACATTTCTGAGAATAATGATGCTAAGCAATGCATAGGATTGCATGGTAGTTTACTTGCTCAAAGCTTTTACCTTGACGAAACCTCTACCCTGCTACCCCGCAATAGGCTAGACACATAATTGCTTGATCTATATACTACTACTACTACTACTACACTCTCACATATATTGATGAGATGGTAAGGCACGTGGTGCCGGAAAGAGGTGAGAGTGTTGCATGTGTCTTGGGTGCGTGTGGTGAGGGTTTTGTCGGCCAAGTGAGAATGATGAGGAGCCTTGGGCAAGTCTTGCCGGGAGAGCTACCTGAGAAATCCCTTGATCGTACCTGTGGCGGGTAAATGGACCGGAAAGGAGGTTCCGAGGGTGAACCTCGGAACAGTGGAATGTTGTGATGGCGTGGGGAATGCTGAAGATGTCTTGCTTGGCCAATTAAGGACTTCCTGGTATTCAGAATCATAGAAACCTTACATGCCACTTGCTTTCTGTGGGGGAAAGACGGCTGGACTACTTGGTAGGGCGGTGCCACTACTACATGGAAGTAAGCGGATCAGTGTAGAGAGGTATGGGAGGATATGCCCCACACCCTCTCGAGACAGCATGGTGACCACCGGGGCCCGGTACCATGCCTCACAGTCTCAGCGCCCCCGTGTGTGATATGTGGAGTTGGCTCAGGGCTGAGTGGTAGAGTGGCATCGACCTAGGCTAGCAAGCAGTCAGAGTCTGGCCTAGATAACGACGGTTATCGATGATGGTGGAACCCATGGTTGTGTAAAGCCTCTACAGAGTGTTTACGGTTGATCGATCGATACATATGCCGATTCGTCGGCTATGGACCAGTTTCTGTGACCTGCTTCACCCACTAGTGAGAGGTGTCTTCTTTTCTCCCTCTGGTTATGATATGTTCCGGGAGTGTGCTCTGATGCAGCAGTGTGCCGCTGAGATGGGCTCGTGAGGGAGTTGGGCCCGTCGAATGAGTGTGAGGTGTGGTGAGTTGTGTGATGGGAATGGAATGGATGGATGGATTATGAAATTGGACAACTATACAATGACTTATACTACTTGTTTAATAATGAATCTTGCGTAGGAAGCCAACAACCAAAGATAGGTCTTTTGTTGTACCCTACATGCATCCACTACCACAAATATGCATTAGGGTGGGATAATGTGGCCAGTACAAATCGTACTGATAGATATTTGGCAGGTGAGGAACTGGACTTTGACTTCAATGGGAACGATGTGGAGGACTAGGTGTCTCGTGTCTAGCCTCAGGCTTGGAGAGGATCCCGACGCTTCTATGTTGCTACTTTGATTTATGCTGCAGTGTGATTCCGCCAATGTGGCATTGTAATAGACTTAAGTAAACCCTTCTATTTGCACTCTTGTACTCCAAGTATAGTAATGGTAGCAACTGAAATTTTGGTGATATTGTAGATTGCTCCTGCAATCTGTTTTATTACACTACGAATCTGTGGATTTCCCTTCGTGGAAATTGAGGTTGTTTCAGAGATCAACATGACAAATACTTTAGAACAAGCAACCAACACCAATGACAAGTTGGACCAGCACCTGGAAGGCTGAGGTGGGCCAGAGACCCCAAGGGGGGTCGACCAACCTCTGCCTGGGCCCACAAGCCCCCCACTTGGTCCCTAACTAGTGGGGCTACATCTAGAAGACCAGAGGATGGCCCACAGGCCATAGGGGGGTCGGCCGACCCCCCTAGGTCGGTTCAGCACCTGCCAAACGCCATACTCAGTAACACACGTTGAAGATCACATCCATCCATTCCAAGTCGGTTGGATCCATGGGTAGAGATTTGAAGCCTCCTAGATCGATGACGTAGCGATGGAGTAGCCCCTACTCCACCTCCCACTATAAATAGAGGCTCATACCCCCCTCTCTACACATGGTGAAGAAGCCTACAAGCTCTATTCCTTAGATTGTTCTAGGAGTTAGTCTAGAGTGGGAGTTAGAGTTGAGTCGAGCTGCGGTCGGGATTTCCGGAGTCGTCTTCTGGAAAGTCGTCTTCCGGAGTCATAAGAAATACCAATAAGCATTTCTGGCGCCGTTGTCGGGGAAAGCATAGCCTAGAAATTTTAATTAGATTGAATCCAGAGATTCTCGTTAATTTAGTTATCAATTAGTCATAGGGGGCTACCCCTGTCTGTGTCTTCCTTTCTTGTGAAGTCAGATAGTGCATGAGAGGTTTCCAACTGCTAGGAAATTATCTTGAAGATCCCGAGCAGCTATTGATGAGAACTAGATGTAGTCAGGTTCCACCTCAGAGGTTCATCGCGACCCTGAATCTGTTCGAGGAAGGAGGCTCTACACCACCACATCAAGGAAGCTATGGCCCATAAGGCGATCTCTGACTTCTCGGCTCCGTCCGCTACCCATGTAGCTCAGGGTCCGGAGGTCAACATCGGAGGCGCCCCATGCGAGCTGAAGCCCGCCTTGATCCACATGGTGCAAGCCAATCGATTCTGCGGGAAGCCCCATGAGGATGCCAATGATCATCTCTGTTGACATCTCTTAACGTCATTAACAAAAGTAGAAAGATTTCTATTTCTGATAACGGCGCCAAAAATGGTTATCGATCCACCTTTTATGTCACTTAAGTCAGGTTGTCATCCCCAGCATGGCAGAGAGATGCGGTATTGAAATATGCAATTGCTCTAAGTAAATATAAATGTGTTTCTCCAAGCGCACAGATTATACTAAAGTAGCATTTTAACCAGGAGTATTTCAGGTATCGTTATTTATATTTTTACCACTGGAAAGGGATACTAAGGAATAAATGAGGAGGAGTATCACTGCATGTGTAATGGATAGTTTTCATCTCTCTCTCTCTCAATACATGATAAATGTCACATAAGATATAGATAATGAATGAATAGTGACTAAAGATAAATACTGATCAACATATAAAACCACATGATATAATGATAAGCACCTCAACAGATATTCTAGCAAGTCATTAGCATGGAATTAGGACGAACTACAAAGATATTTCCTAAGTCATTCTTAACTATACAGTCTAGCATACTATGATTAGTGCAATTATACATGGCAATCATGGCGAGATAAGAGATATTCATGAGTAGTGAGTATTACTAAGGAAGATGAGAAACATAACAATCATTTCCCCGTTATAGTACTGCTCTGTCTGCCCTATAAATGGGAGGAGGACTACAAAGGACTCAACAAGACTGTCACTCCCGCGAACTACCTCACAATCCGGAATATAGGGTACAATCGCAGATAAATACGGTCTAGGCACCACACTTACACAATATCTATCATTTACCCATAGTACTGATGGATAAACGTTATACGATCCTAAACATGGATATTTTTCAGATCTAACTACGCCAAGTATATAATCATAATAAACTAAGAACAATATAACTGAGAACATAATCAAATAGAGTAAAGTCATAAACAATATAATGAAGTAGAGCAAAGTCATATTCATAATATTGAAGAACAAATGAAGAATAATGAAGAACTAGAGAGAGAATTACCAAGAATCCTCTTGACAGATCTGGAAACCAATCGAAGATTGACTCCTCCTAGTTCTAATCCTATGTAGCTATGCTAAACTAGAGATCTAGTTGATGTGGTGGCTCTAGGGCTTGATCAGCAAGCTATCCTCTTGAGATGAATGAAATTAGGTCTGGGGGGTCTCTTCTGTCTCTTCCTCAGGGTCAGGGGGCCTTCCTTATATAGCCTCCTCAAGTGAACGTCAACCATCGGATCAAACCGACATTAATGGAGAGCTTAGATGCAACCTCAAAGGCGGTGGAGAGAGGGTCCACAAGGCATAGCCTCATTGGGCTTTGCCCTAGGGCGGGAGCCCCAGGGGGTAGGGCGGGTGCCCTACCCCTAGGCCTGCTCGGCCTCTCGTTTCTTCCCACACCTTCTTGACCCTTCTAGAGTGTTCTTTTTCCTGCAGATGATAATTATCTCTATGTAATGCTTACATGTGGGCCTTTCCTCCATATTTCCTGATATGCCCCTACAGAAATAGATATTCACCAAAACTCATGAAATTCTGTCAGTATAAATCCTATTTCTAGGTATTGGTTTCAATTAGATCCTTATCCATGTTTAGTTGATGGTTGAATTTGGTACTTAAGGACCATCAACAATCTCCATCACTTCATGGAGGTGTGTGGCACGTTTACCATCAAAGGAGTGACGCCTGACGCTATTCGTCTTCGCCTCTTCCCATTCTCTTTGTTGGGGAAGGCAAAGCAATGGTTTTACGGTCACAAAGAAGAAGCCACCACCTGGGAGAGGTGTGCCAATGCATTCCTCAAGAAGTTCATCCCGACAGGCAAAACCAATGCCCTCCGTGGAAAGATTTCGAGCTTCCAACAACAGTCTGACGAGACGATTCCCGAAGCATGGGAGCGTCTCCAGGAGTACATTTGTTCCTGTCCTCATCATGGGATAGAAGACTGGCTCCTGATTCAAGGATTCTACCACGGGCTATCTAGTATGGTCCGTAGTCACCTTGATGCTGCCGCTGGAGGGGAATTCCTCCAACACACCGTGAGGAATGCCAAGGACCTCATCAAAAAGATGATACTCAACCAAGGATGGGGTGAGGAACGTCTCCAGCCGAAGAGGAGAGGTATGCACACCGTCAATGAGGTGGGCATGCTCTCTACCAAGATGGACCTCCTGATGAAGAAGATAGAAGAAAGTTCTAAGAAGGAACGAGAGGCCATCTACCCCATCGCCGCCGCACAAGCTATTGAAGTTGATCCAAGGTGCAAGGTGTGCGGAGGAAATGATCACTTAGACAACAATTGCCCTGAGACATCGAAGGAGGACGTGAACTTCATCAGCAGCAGCAGCAACAACAACAACAACAACGACAACAATGGGTATCGATCCCAACAACAAGAAAACTGGAATTCACGCCTCTTCTACCAAGGTAATGGAGGTAATAGCAATTACAATAACTACAATTCTTACAATAATCAACCTTCATTGAAAGATCTTGTTCTTGGTCAATCTAAAATTAATTATGGTATAAACAAAAAGATGATTGCCAATGATAAAGTTCTTGAAACTCTTGGTGAAAAAATGGATAGCTTTGCCACTGCCATGAAAAATCAAGTGAGTTTTAATAAAATGTTAGAAACACAATTAGCTCAATTAGCAACAGTTATGTCATATATAGAACAAGATAAGATTCCTGGAAAACCAGAGGATTCAATTGAGAATGTTAATATGGTAACAACAAAGTTCGGTAAGCCTCCACTTCGCTCCTATTGGGGCTATCTTCTTGATCCTCCCTTCACCACGAAGAAAGAAGATCTAGGCCACCCGACGATGAAATGCTCAATCGGACAACAAACCTTCCACAATGCCTTTTGCGACCTTGGATCGGGCGTCAACATCATGTCCAAGGTAACTTATGATAACTTGTTAGGAGGACCTTTGGTCCCCACATGTGTTTGTTTGCAGATGGCAGATCAGACAATGCGGTTTCCCGAGGGACTCGCGAGGGATACCTTGGTGAACATCCAAGATGAATACATCCCCACCGACTTCATCATCCTAGACATGGGAGCCAACATGGAAGTACCCGTCATCTTGGGAAGGCCCTTCCTCAACACCACTAACGCAGTCATCTACGTGGGATCGGGCCAAATCCACTTCTAATTCCCAAGGCACAAGGTAAAGTGTGCTTTCAATGGTTATAAACTTAACAAACAGGTCAAGGCACACCCACCAATAAGAAGAGTTTGAGCTCCACGCCAAAAGAAGCAATACCCGGAGGCCAAGATCAATGAACTCAAGGAGGATGAACCTGCCAATCCCATGCAGGTTTGGAAAGCAAAGGAGGTGCACACTACGCGGTCTCCATCTCCGGAGCCATCAAGTGCACCCAAGGAATGAATAAGAAGGAGAGTCCTACTCCGAGGACTTAAAACTAGGGACCTTCGCCGAAAGGTACGTCAGTAGTTATCTTTTTAGTTTCCTTTACATTTATTTCATTTTTTTCATCATGCTTAAAATTTAGAAAAATAAAGTTTCAGATTAAATAAAACTTGAGATTAGTTTAGCACTAAAAATTAAAAAAAGGTAGGGCCATAGGGTGGTCGGCCGACCATCCCTATGCACCCTATCTTGGCTTATTTAATTAGGGAATGCTTTGTGACCATTATAAAAGAAAAAGAAAAAAAATGGAGGACTAGGGGGGTCGGCCGACCACCCCTAGTGACCCATGGTCACCTCTCTCTCTTCTCCATCTTCCTTTGTCCAAGAATCTCATGAGTTGAGTAGTGTGAAGTTCAAAATTCAGATTTTGCTTTAGGGACATCTCTTTATTTTTGTCATGCTTTAAAGTACATCAATCACTTTTGGTTAAACCATGACACATCCTTGTCTTCCACTACTCCATGTTCAAAGTGGGGAACCACTTTTACTTTCACTTTTGCTTTGTCATGCTTTGAAAAAGAAAACACACCAATCACCTTTGATCAAAGCATGACATATCTTTGTCCCCCACTACTCTTTGTTTAAAGAGGAGAATCTTGAACACTTTAGCTCAGCTTTTGATCACATCACAATTTATGCTTCACCTTTCACCAAGCACTAGAAAAAGTGTGAGTGGAGTTGTTGGGGATATATACCTCGGCATATCCCCAGGGACCTTGTTGGGTCTGCCGACCAGGGGACGGCCCAACCCACGAGGCCTTGCGGCACGCGACCAGCCCGTCGTGCTCGCCAAGGGATCCAAAGAAGGCTTGCTCAACAGGAAGGATCCTAGAAGATAGGTTCGGATCCCTTACCTAAAGGGGCCGATCGTAATCTATTAGGATATGGAAACTGTAACCCTGCTCCCCGGCTATATAAGGCGAGCAGGGACCCCCTCTGAAACAATCCCTCGACATCCATCTACAATCCCCTAGATCGCATCTATGAGTATTGTAACCTAATACTCATATCAATCTAGCCACCAAAACACAGGACGTAGGGTATTATGGTGACTTGCTGGCCCGAACCTGTCTAAATCGTCGTGTCTACGCTCTTTGTGTTACGCTTGATCGCCGTCGCCACACCTCTGCCTACAATCTGCTACCGTGGGGTACCCCCTAGGTAGACTGCGACGCGTATTTCGTCGACAGTTGGTGCGCCAGGTACGGGGTGTGTGTGCATCGACTTCATGGCTTGTCAAGCAGTCACGTTCCCAGATTCGATGGTCCTGCCAATAGCTGGTACCGTACTTCAGGTCGGATCCATCTCCTAGACCATCGGATCTACTCCGTGAGGGGCAGATGCATCACCAGTCGCGCGCCACCCCACCATGCCGATACATCACCCGCGAAAGAAGATTGGCGTCGACGACCTAGTTGACGCCATCGACTGCTCCAACGTCAGCATCGCCGAGTGCATCGACCTCGTTCAGGCGGTACGGCGCCGGCTCCCTCATCACCACGGGCGCCGACAACGCAATCACCAAACGACGAGGGCGACAACCGTGGTGACCAGGGGTGTCCGCATCCCTCCAACAATGCCTCATGGGCTCAGCAACTAAGCGACCCTTTTTCAGTGCCAGATATCCCGATCGGTCTTCGACCGGATCTCAGTACCCTCTGTCGTGAACACCGTCATCATCTCCGCAATCGACAGCGACTCCGAACAGGCAGTGTCCCTCGGTGGCGCTACCTCCCTAGGATCGACTACAAGCGCGGGGACCGAAGTCGCCAGCTCGTCCAAATCTACCGGCAGCTTCCCAGAATTCCCTCCAGGCTTCGGAGGGAGGATTTTCCAAGTCTCCATCGATAGCGCCGCCCCCGATAACGAGGGATACGCCGAATGCACCGCGAGGGAGCAGCGCAACGCCAACCGAGCGCTAAGACGCGACGACGAACGTCGTGACCAAGAAAGGCGCAACCAGGAGCGACTCGAGTAGGAGCGCAGCGCGCGAGAACAACACAAGCGAGATCAGAGGAATTGCGATCACCTACCACGACACAATCTCCAGTACGAGTTCGACATGATCGGCGACGTCCCGGTATACTCAACACCCAGCGCCAATCTGGCAGCAGCCGTCTGCGAGCTGACCAAACTCAAAGGTACGCCCCGGGTCGAAAACATAGATGCCCACATCAAGGCGGCCTCGCTCCAGGTAAAAAGAAAGCAATGAGTGCTTGAGTCCTCTGGCCAGTCTCACAGCAGGAATCGCTCACGAAGCTCCCTGAGAGAGCGCCAGCGAGGATCTCCGGGACACGATGAGGAAGACCACAACGAGCCCCCCCATGGTCGAACACCAGAACCCGTGTGCTGGAACCCCTTGAGGGACGGAAGACAGAGATCGCCGCGATACGACGACAGGATCCGACATGACCAGTCACTGACTCCACCATGTCGGAGCCCTCCAAGGGACCGAAGACACAGACCCCCGTGGTACGATGATAGAGAGAACGTCAGGGTTCGACGCGATCAGTCACCAACCCCGCCACGACGGAGCCCTCCAAGACAACATCGACGAGGATCGCCAAGGTACCACGATGACGAGTATCACAACCCCAGACGCAACCGAGCGCCAGCACCCCGAGCCACGGGAGGACTACACCTCTTCTCCGCCCGCCTACGTGCCATCTGCTGGCCCCAGAGCTTCAGAGTAACGTCGGTGGAGAAATACGACGGCAAGGCAGATCCGGAACAATGGGCCTCCACATACGAGATCGCCGTGTATGCTACCAGAGGAGACCGAGACGTGATGGAAAATTACCTACCAGTAATGTTGTCGACATCCACCATTAGCTGGCTCCAGAAGATCCCAGAAGGCACCATCGACAATTGGGAAGACCTCAAGGAAATCTTTGTAGAAACATACAAAACAATGTGTGTCCAGCCAGGAACACGTTACGACCTGGAAACCGTTTGCAAGAGAAACAACGAGAGCCTTCGAGAATACATCAGGCATTTCTCTGAGAAACGTCTGAGCATAATAGAGATCTATGACCCGAAGCCATCGCCATTTTCTCCAATAGACTGAGAATAGACAACCTTCGAAACAAGTTGGCCCGGAACAACGTAAAGACCATAGAGAAGATGATGATTGCAAACCCCTACACCAACCAAGACGATGCCACCTGAAGCAGAGAGAACAGACGGTGTTACTCCCGTTCTCCGGAACGCGCTGGGGATAACAATCGCCGACCAGATTACTGGAACGGGAAAGGGTCCAGCGACCACCGCGACCATCGGCCTGGCAACCCAGAACGTGACCACAGAGGTACGACTACAGGCAAGAAAATCGTTATGTCGCCAACACTAATGCTCGCCCAAAGAAGAACTACTACGAAAGCTACGAGAAGATCCTCGACGGACAATGCCCGATACACAAGAACTCCAAACACTCCTTACGAAATTGCGAGCTCATAGAAACAACAATGAAGGACAAGGTAGACAAAGACAAAAGAAGGACGATGAAGATGGAGGCAGGGACCAGGGACCGCCAGCGCCAAAATTCCGAGTAGCCTCAACAACATACTCCATATTCGGGGCAGTGTGCTCATCGAGGGAGAAAAGACAACGCTGCCAAACTTGCAAAGACGTCTACTCGCTCGCCGCTGCGGGGGGGGGACATAGCCGAGGCTCACCCCCTCGATTGGTTGGACCAACCAATCAACTTCTCTAGAGAAGACGAGTGGGTAGACTGTAGATACCCAGGCCGCTTCCCGCTAATCGTGAATCCAACCATCGCAACGTGTTGCTTCAGGAAGGTCTTAGTCGACGGCGGCAACGCCATCAACATCATCTTCGCCGATGCATTCCACCAGCTCGACTACTCGAAGAAAGACCTTCGACCGGTGAATTTCTCCTTCTGGGGAATCATCCCTGACAAGGCCTCAACACCAATAGGGTAGATCACCCTCCCCGTGCAGTTCGGCAATAAAGACCATTTCAGAGTCGAGAGTATCAACTTCGTCGTCGCTGAGTTCGAGACAGCCTACCATGCGATACTGGGTCGTTCGGCACTTGCCAAGCTAATGGCAGTCCTACATCACACGTACATGGTGTTGAAAATCCCGACATCGCAAGACATCCTCAGCCTCCACACCAACTTGAAGATAACCTACGAATGCCAGCAGCAGACAATCAATGCCATTGAGAAACTGCGCGCTTCAGACACATACACCTCCAGTGACAACGACGATCCAGCCGCCAAGAAGCAGAAAGAAACAGAATCGACGATGACCAGCGCCGACGCCACCCACGACCAGACGCAGAAAGTACCACCACCCGGTGGCGTGTAAAAACCCTCCAAATGTAACGATAAAGTTTGTACTAGGTGATCCCCCATCAATAAATAAAAGGTGTTTCATCTTCCATACATCCCATACGACGAAACTGACTTGTGTAAAATGCTCACGGCGTAACAATGACACCGGCTCGAACGCCCACGACGTACGACGATTTGAGCGAAACACCCATGGCGCAACGGCGACAAATTTGACAAAACTCACAAACGTTCGACGACCTCTCCAAAACACTCCCACAGTGTTCGACGACCCCGCCCAAACACAATACGACATTTTCTCCAAACAGCCTGGCCGCGACCAGAAAGCTTCCGAAGCTGGCCTGCCGGTTAACCATAGCGAATAGAAGTAGCTACCCTAAGCGCTATGGTCACATCGACAGGCCTCCCAGCAGTATTTCCCCAGAAGTCGGGAAGTACTGCTTGGGTTAGTAGCCATGAGGTCGCGTGCCTAGAATCTGTATACGACCATGATACGGTCGATGACTCTACAAGCAGCCTGGCTTTTCGCCTAGCATATGCAGGAACGGTCTCCATAGGCCCAAAGTCACGCCACGACCGAGCCTCTCGGAAAAAGGCCCTATCCATGGCATCTCCCTAAGCGTGCATGAGTTGCTCGCCCTCTGTGCCGCGGGTTGTCATTGCACGCCTCCTTGGGAATCCTTATGCATCCTACACGTGCAGTGGCGCTAGCCCCACGACATGGACCATTTGAGAACCAAGGCCGAACGTTTCATCGCTACGGCTCACAAATTAGTAGGCAGAAAAGGACATACAAGTGAAACAAAAGCTCACCGCCCAGATATATAACAGCTTTTGCAGTTTTTCACTTACACGTCCAACCACCAGCACCTGAGAAACAAGTGATAGTTGTCCCGCAGCAGAGCAATAGAGGACAAAATATCTCAACACACCAAAAGAGAAGGGGCAATGCTTCTATAAAGCACCCGACCACTACAACCTCATCCTACTGATGCGATAAGCCACCACCTCACTAATATTCCTAGTCCAGAGGTCGAACTCATGTCAGACCTGGCATTGCAAACTACAGTACATAATGATCCTAGACATACTGCCACCGTCTGGACCAAAGCGACTACATTCATCCCAGACACAAAGATGAGGCTCGACGATGACCACCAAGTCCGGAACATCCTCCGGGGCATGAATCCGCCACCACCTCTGGATGACATGAAGATCATCACGAGAACGCTCCCAAAGACTACGAAGGCCTTTATCGCAAAACCATCCATCGGGAAGGGCGCCGCCACCAAGACTATCAACGAGGGCAGGCGTCTCCAAGTTCGCTGAATCTGCATAATACAACATCATGGCCCTAAAATAGATAGCGACACGATCACCAGCCGCCACCGCTCTACCAATAAGCGATTGCCCAATAGGGTCTTGTCCCCACAGCTTCAGCAGCTCCAGGCCATGAAAGAACAACGCTTCCCGGTGGTCGGCCTCAAGAAAGCGTTGTTCGAAGGCAGTCTCCAAAAAAGGGTAGTAGGACCGACAATAATCCTGGACACGCCAAAGAGACAAAATCCGAATCATCGACGGATCATCGCAGAAGTCGCAGAAAAAGCGGCAGAGTGGGCGAATCTTTACATACTCGCGCACATTGTCACCATTGTCGATCACACGAAGAAGAATCTGAAACGCCACGTCCTCTGGCATGGCCAGCATGGCAGCAAGATCCATTGCAAGATGCGCGCCACCAGCTTCCGTCGCACCTGGTACGGACTAAGCATCGACAATACCCTCTCAAGACCTTGCGACTAAGCAACGCCAAGAAAATCGATACAATAGGGATTGGTACTCACCCGGATCTTCGCGGGGATATAAAGCCAACCCTCCGTCCCGATCGAATACCTTGAGCAATGAAGTCGCGCCTCTTCGAATCCTACACATGCTCGGATGAAGACCAGAGGACGCGACCGATCCCATTCCGCCGCGGATTCGTTCTTTATACGAAGCCGCGCGACGCTTCATCTCTCAGGGTTTTTGGGAAACCGCAACGGGCAAATACGGAACCGCCACGACACAGATTCCTTCACGGTTTTCTTTGGGCCATTAACCAAGGAGTTAATTCGGCCCAATTACAGCGTCCCTTTATTTTGTATACCTCCGTTGATAACTTCGATGACTTTCTGGTTAAAATTTCCTAAAACATCACTAACACCACAGTCCCGAGGACTGGGCATACAATTTTTGTTATGATTTCTCTTCAACAGGAACAGTAACACCGCTACAGCATGACAGTTAGCAAATCTCGGGAGACTTACGCTGCAACACCTATTGGAGATTACGTCGGCAAAAAAGACGACTCCATCACTTGTTTGCAGACCCGACCAGGCTCGGGGACTCCGTCCGGAAACATGACGAGCGAAGCTCGGGGACTCCCTCCACAACAAAGCAACGATGGCACCAGACAGCAAGACACCTGGGGACTACAACCCGGGCACTGCGAATAAAGCATCATGACCCTGACACAAGAACATTCTACCTTCTCGCCTCAGGCTCGGGGACTACGGGTATTCGCAGACTTTTCTACCAAACTTATATTCCAGTACCTTTTTCTATAAAATCCTGATATAAGAACCTTACAGTTCCTTACATCAGGCTCGGGGACTGCGGGTATTCACAGTCGTATTTTGCCAAACTTATGCTTTACTCATTACATGCAAGTTACTTATGCATCCTTTATTTTTAAAGCTTGGTACCACGTGCATACTTCACCTGCTACCAAGCTCGGGGACTAAGTGGGTACACTTCACCTTGCGGTGAATGTACTTATTTTCTCTTCTCGACAAATCTCTGATGTTTCCTGTTGTCTTTTTGCAGAGCTTAAGTGGGTACACTTCACCAAGGAACAGGCCGTTCAAAAAGTTTTCCTTCTTCAGCACGCCACATCCTCCCGACGAGTAGCCACAACATCCACCGAAGGCAATCTGCTCGCACATCAGGCCATGACGTTCTCGACCAGCTCAACCTGGTCGGGAGGCTTCTCTAACCACTGCCTCGACCAGTTAACCTGGTCGGGACCCTACGGTGACGACCCCGTGCATTGGCGACCAGATGTGCGCCTTCGAAGACGGCGCTGCTAACTCGCCAGAAGAATACGACGTGCTCGGGGACTTGTTGGGGATATATACCTCGGCATATCCCCAGGGACCTTGTTGGGCATGCCGACCAGGGGACGACCCAACCCACGAGGCCTTGCGGCACGCGACCAGCCTGTCCTGCTCGCCAAGGGCTCCAAAGAAGTCTTGCTCACCAAGAAGGATCCTAGAAGATAGGTTCGGATCCCTTACCTAAAGGGGCCGATCGTAACCTGTTAGGATATGGAAACTGTAACCCTGCTCCCCGACTATATAAGGCGAGCAGGGACCCCCTCCAAAACAATCCCTCGACATCCATCTACAATCCCCTAGATCGCATCTACGGGTCTTGTAACCTAATACTCATATCAATCCAGCCACCAAAACACAGGACGTAGGGTATTACGGTGATTTTCCAGCCCGAACCTGTCTAAATCGCCGTGTCTACGCTCTATGTGTTACGCTTGATCGCCATCGCCACACCTCCGCCTACAATCTACTACCGTGGGGTACCCCCTAGGTAGACTGCGACGCGTATTTCGTCGACAGGAGTTTCCACTCTAGGGGGTCGGCCGACCACCTTTGGTCACCTCTTCCTTTTCCTATTGCTTTGTGTAAGGCATCTCCTAAAGATAGTGATCATGGCACCCAAGGGCATGCCCAAGGGGGTCGGCCAACCTCCCTATGGTGCCCCCTTGGTGCCACCTTCTCCCCTATAAAATCCCATGCAAGGAGAGCTCAACTCCTCACACCTCAACCAGAATCCAGTTCGAGCTCAAACCACTCCTTGCCTCGCTCTGTCCTCTCCTCTCTCAAGAGAAGTCCTTAGCTCTCAAGAGAAGTAGTGCTACTCTCTCTCTCAAGTCCACAACAATACATTGTCTTCATCAAGCTTCTCTTAGCTCAAGCCTATCCCCGCAAGGCAAACTAGGAAACTCACTCCACACACAACCTTGTCCTAGTCTTGTCTTTGTGTCTCTCCTCTCTAGAAGATGAAGAACCCTCTAAGATCCGTATTCAAGAAAGCAAAACAAGCCTTTAGTGGGAGCTCATCTCGGCGCTCCCACCAATCCGAGGATACTTCCCAAGGAATAAGAAGCGGAGGTTCTGCCCGATATACTTGGGAGAAAGTCCAAACCGAAGAACACCCTCAGGAGGAGGAAGAAGTGCCGATGGAGGTACATCATATTGGGGCATTCATGGTGCCCCCGATGAGGACCTATGATCAACAAAGTGGACTCTAGTTTGATCAACTAGAGTATCAGAAATTTCTCTCTCTTCAGGATCGATCTTTAGAGCACACAAGGATATTGAATCCAACTCTTCTCTTCGATGCAGGTATGAACACCGAGTTTGATACTATATTTTCTGCTATTGGTTTGTCTAGCTTTTGGCAAGTAGAAGAACTTGGAATAAAATTGCTCGCCATAGAGTTCTTGTGTTCTCTACAAAGCTCTAATGATGGAATATCTTTTCACATGTTTAATCAAAGTATTAGTCTCACTTGGAGTCATCTAAATGTTGCTCTCGGCTTTGATGATTCATGCTTGCTTGATTTAGACCTTGCCATGCGTAGGTTTAACAAAAGGAAATTTTGGTTGTCTATCTCTGCTCAAAATGATTGCTCGCTTCCCAAACCTGAGGAAATTCATAATCCAACCCTTCGTTTCATGCATCTTTGGATAAATACGACTTTGTTTCCTAGAAGTAATGCTAGCATGTTAAGCACCACAGAATTAAAATTGCTTTATGTCATGGTCAATAAAATTCAAATCTCTCCTGTAAAATGCTTGGTAGAATTTTGGCAAAGTTCAATTAAGAGTAATGAACCTTTTCAATTCACATCTTTAATTACTCGCCTTGCCAGATCTATAAACTTGTTAAATGGCACCTACCCTTTTGAATATATCTCTTCACCTAGAGCAGTAATTTCGGAAGAATATCTTACAACTGTTCAAATGCTAAAAAGAGATCCCAATGGTGAACTTAAAATGACCTATAATGGCCATACAACTGAGGTGCCTCTTCCAAATAGGCAACATCAGTTGTATAGGACCCATAAGCTAACCCTTGATTTAGATCAAGGAATTGGGAAAAGAGGTTTTGCAGGATCAGACAGGAGAGCTTAGGAGGGGCTATACTTTGTTCATCTTGAGCAAGGTGGTCCTTCCCGAGGAGCTATTGGTGAGGAGGAAGACGATGCATCTTCCGATCCCATGCACACTTCCAGTGGCATGCCTCCTCAACCACCACGTCCGCAAGGACCACGAGCATCCTTCTCGTCCACACGAGATAGGGAGCATCGTGAACGGTGGCAACAATTTGATCATCTCACCAATGCTTTTGGCGAGCTGTGCATTGAGCATGGTGAGACAACACGCATTGTCCAGCAAACTGCCGAACAAATCCAAGCATTGCAAGAAGAGCAAGATCGGCAGTGGACTTTGTGGTGGCAACTACATCCATATCCGCCACCACCATATTGAGCAAAGGATAAGCTTGGGGGAGGTTCCCTCCCCCACTAAGGTAAGTATTTAATTTCAGTATTTATCTTCATACATTTTCCTACTTATCTTTGCTTGCATCTAAAAAAATATGATAAAAAGAATAAAAAGACTTCTCTCTACTCTCACATGTTCCATGATTTATTAATATCTCCTTTGGAAATGATGAATAGTTGCTCTGCTAAATGTTTCTCTAGTACTTAGTTTACAACTTGGTATTTCTCTAAGTATGGATTACTTGGCTTAAAAGAAACCATCATGAACCTCAAACTTTTGTGGGTTGCAAATGTCGTAACTAAGTCTAAGTTGTTGTGAGACATGATATGACAAGATAAGAGCTGCTATAATATTGTTCCAAGCAAGAATGACTATCAGAGTTTTATTTATTAAAATGATAAAAACACTTTTTGTTCCTCAATGGTAAAAATTCCTAGCAAAGCCATACATGCTCTTTCATGATATAAGCTTTCTACATAAGCTGCTTGCTTTGTGTTGAGTTTGGTCAAGTTTTGTGACCCTTGTTGAGAGATTTATCATGCTCCCAAGATCAAGATCACGTACACACCACATATACATGTTGCTTCTACACTGGAAGTACGCAGAAACATGCCTTACATTTTCCACATAGTTCATACTCCATGCTCTAGTAGAAAAAACTCTCTCTAAGTATGTTGCTAGTAAATGAGACATAGACTATGCAAAATTATGAAAAATATTAGGGGCATTCTAAAAGTGCCAAGTTTTAGAAAAATGATGAGCACATCAAAGCTCTCTAAAAAAATGATGATGAGCATTTTCAAGCTCATGGAAAAATAAATAAAGATAGATAGCTATGTCTCAAGTTTATAAGTTAGGAAAGAGAGATCATATAGAGGAGTATTGATCATTTGTCATGTTTCCACACACTTGCAAATCTTGATCTAAGAGTATGAAATTTCTCTCCTTGGATCCAGAATTTGACTTTACAATATAGGCAAGGTAAGTTTGCTACATCTTTGATCCCTACCTATAAGCTCCACATAAGCCTTTAAAGTAGGATGAAAAAGAAGGCAGACTTTGATATGTGCCTTGGTGAGGAATCATACACCTTATGAGTGACTCGAGAGTACCATTTGAGGAACACTAAGTCTTTCTTTTACAAAAAATTTGCAAAACCTTCGATATGAAACTTGTGAAAGAATGAGAAAACTAGTGCTCAAGTCAAGTTGTTCTATCTCTCAACCTCCCAAGACAAAGGATAAAGCTATACGCCCCATGAAGGATTAAGGTAATATGGGTGAGTCTTTATTGCTAACTTTTCCATTCAAAATAAAAGTATTCTTGTTGTAGATTTAGTACTCTTGAAATATGAAGCATAGTAGCAACTCTTGATCCATCGAGCTAAGTTTAATTGTTTGCTCGGGATGAACAAAGGTTAAGCTTGGGGGATATTGTTGGCACCAAGAATGATATACTTTTACTTAACCAAAATGCTACCAACAACCTCAGGATCAAGGATAAACAAACACATCATGCGCATACTTTATCAAATAACAAGTTCCATATGTCCATGGAGTGTTTGAATGCTAATAATAAAGAAATGAAGAAAAGGAGAGCTAGTGGGGCCCATATAGGGGGTCGGCCGACCTCCCTATGGGCCCACCAGCTCTCCCCCCTTGGCCATGATCCAGGAGAAGCACCTCAAAGTGAATTCCAACCCTTGGATCACTCTGTGCTTTCTCCCAATGGCTCACAAGCAAATCACATGGATCCATGGGCCCACACCAAGGAGATCAACGTGACAAATACTTCAGAACAAGAAACAAACACCAATGACAAGTGGGACCAGCACCTGGAAGGCTGAGGTGGGCTAGAGACCCCAAGGGGGGGCGACCGACCTCTGCCTGGGCCCAGAAGCCCCCCACTTGGTCCCTGACCAGTGGGGCTACATATAGAAAACCAGAGGATGGCCCACAGGCCATAGGGGGGGTTGGCCGACCTCCCCCTAGGTCGGTTCAGCACCTGCCAACCGCCATACTCACTAACACATGTTGAAGATCACATCCATCTATTCTAAGTCGGTTCTAAGGCGGTTGGATCCAAGAGTGGAGATTTGAAGCCTCCTAGATCGATGACGTGGCGATGGAGTAGCCCCTACTCCACCTCCCACTATAAATATAGGCTAATACCCCCTCTCTACACATGGTGAAGAAGCCTACAAGCTCTATTCCTTAGAGTGTTCTAGGAGTTAGTCTAGAGTGCGAGGTAGAGTTGAGTCGAGCTGCGCTCGGGATTTCCGGAGTCGTCTTCTGGAAAGTCTGGTATAGCTCTTGTATTTTCCTTCTTTGTAAGACTTTGTCTTATTCAATATATTACTTTTCTCTCTACTTTACTTAGTATTTACTTTGAGCATTACTATAATTGTTATAGTCTTGTTATATCCTATAGCTCTTTAATAGCCTTTACATCAATAGTTTGTGATCCTTGTGGCCTTTCCTGTATACGATCATTGTCTGTCATAGGGTGCTTTGATTATTGATCATAGTCAAAGTATTAAGTTGAGTGTAAGCGTGGTGCTTATACATCACCTTATCCTTGGTTACCACTTTTTGCACGGATTGTTGTGGTAGCTAGCAAGAGAGTGGCAGCCTTGTCTAGTCTTTGTATTCCACCACGTGTTCTTAGGCAAGTTCTTAAAAGGTAAGGCCCCCATAAGAAGAGGGTGCGGTCCGGTGGGAGTTTTGTCCTCCTACTGATCTATCCCCTCGCCTAGCATACTTGTATTGAGGAGACAAACTATAGTGTTTAGACTAGTTAATTTGCTAAGTATATTGAAGTAGAGTGAATTATACATGAGTCCCTTTACTCTCTCATTGTCCTCCCACCTAATTATTCTATCAGTCGTATCATTTACCTTGGCTTATTCATTCATCAACCCTTCCTATCACACATATATCGTTTACCCCCCTATACTAGTTGGTATTAAGTTGAGGTACTCTCTAGGATCTCTCTAATTATCATTTCTAGCTTAGCTTTCCCTTGAGAAAATATAAATTACGATACCTTGGAATACTCCTAGGTGAAGTGCTACAACGGTATAATCTGTGCGCTTGTGGATTTATCCAATAGTCATAAGAAATACCAACACACTCATCTCCCCCTAATACTGAGATATTTAGTAGCATACTGAAATTCCTCATTCACCAACTTCTAGTGGTGTATATGTATGCTTTAGTGGTGATATATTTGGGAAATATTATGCACTTCAATATTAGGGGTCGATATATGCAGTGAGCTTGGACTTTATTAATACAGTTGCATGAATATTGAGTATACTCAACTTTTGGTAAATTATAAATCATTGTTCTGCAAGTTCTTGGTTCAACAAATGCATATGCAACCTTCTTAACTTAACACATATAGTTATTGACATAACCCATAATCTTACCATAACAATCCTTCAGGGACCTATGCTCACCAATTGTTGTATAATTGACAATCAATATGTCCATTACATATATATTGACCTTCCAGGTCATATGCATGGAAAAAAACAATTAATAGTGGCATTGCGCTTTCAGGCGCGTTAGGTTGGTGTGCATAAGTATGATATCAAGAATATGACATTTAGCCATGGTTGCAGAGTAGATATTTCGGATGCAGAATTACTTCATAGTCCAGCTCTTTTTTCTTTATTGCCCAAAAATTCGACTCAATTACTCGTACCATATAGAAAAATTGAGCCATTATATTTAATGCAACACATTTCATGTTCTATATAAAGCATGGTTTGGATCAATTCATTGTTCAACATGAAGAGAAGCTTTAAATAAAACAGATAAGACCAAGAATTTTTATCTATTTGGGAAATATTATTTTAATGCAAAGTCATTGACTTTTGCAAAACAAACTGCTCCTTATCAAGAAGGACAACGACCAATATCCTTCTGGGATAGGCTCTCAATTGATAGCGCAACTTTTATAGGTACAATATATATTTAAGAACATAGTTGGCAAGATCCATGTGGTCTTTCAAAGCCTAGAATAACTATTAGAACCGATAATTATTATAAAAATTAGCTTCAAGCTATACTGTGACATGGGATTCATACTTGTTTCCTCATTTCCATCTTCTGGTAGTCGTTAGACAAACCTTAATAAATTAGGTGTGATGTGACGTATACTAGACTCTAGCTAGTATATTATTGAGTAGCCACTCCACCCATATCAACCGACTTACATTACAAATAGATAATACAATGGTTTCCCGCTATGATGTCCAATATCATTTCAGAGACTGTGGGTACCTTTAATTCTGAGTTTCGATGTGCACTTCAGGGTATCAAAAGTCCAAGAAAGAACATAAGTTTTCTTCATCGGGAAGAAGTATCGTGCTTTTGCACTAACCAAAAAAATATCAGAATATTAAACAATTTCATATTTTATAGCAACTTCATGCTACCAAGTGAATGTATTATTTATTGGCTTAAAATCGCAAAACATTGGTTTGAAAAACTAAAATAAGGAATACACCTCATGCTCATTCTGCAGCAGAGAGACAAGGGCACATATGGTGACTTCAGGTCCTATGCTGACCCAATTAGCATTGTAAGCCTATATAATCATGTTTGACAATTATACCTGACAGGGTATTAGCTCTCCTCCAGAGAAAATACAAAATGAATCCCAAATTAAGATGTCTAACCTACCAACAAGTCTTATGGAATGGTTTTTCTTCAGGTTACTTCGGGTAAATAAACCAAAGCAAAAGAAATCGCTAGAGAGAAAAAATGGTCTTATAAATCATACATGTTTTATATATTTCCCAGAACTTTCCAAGTGGGTGTTATTCCAGAGAAGGGCGCTTTCTCTACCACATTTGTCTCACATTCATCCGCTACCGTGATGTTGAGGTATCCAACACTATTTTCACAAGCAGTTGTAATGTGGTAGCCATTACGACGAATGTCTTTGAACGTGAGGAGAGTACGTACAACTCTCGGGTACAAGATGCTAGTATTATTAGGGAGTACGACCACGCCTCTGCCGGAGCCTACAACGTGGCCGTTGCGACCAGCAATCGTGGTAATATTTTCAGTCTTTTTTTGCAGTGTCTGAAAATATTTTTTCTCTCGAAGTATTGAATTTGTGGCAGCGCTATCAACCAGGCAATATTCATCTTCAGGCTCCATGGAAAATACGAAGTTTGTTCGTTGTTGATGAGTAGCGGTAGAGTGTGCTGATAACGTGTTAAGAATCGGCCTATACACGGATCGCTAGATCTGTTTTTCCCTTCGCGATCCCAAGAAAGAGACGTGTAGAAGTTGTAGATGGATCTCGTCTCCCTCTCCCAATCCTAAGAAACAACACATAAAAACACGCGGGAGACAATGTTGTGGAACTTGTATTCTCTTTTCTTTTCATTATAGATGGGTACATGTTCCTTTATATAGTCTTAACCCTTCAGGGATATATTTTGTATGAGCCCATAATTATCTGTTAGGGTTATTGTTTCCCAACAGGAACGTCCGCTACGTGAGAATGGATTGCATACATACGTGATTTCCATGGCTGGGCCGAAAGGGAGCAAGTGGCCAACCTAAGTGAGTGGGCCGAGAGAAGTGGGCTAACAGTTAGCTTTAGATTGAATGGGGTGGACGAAAAAAAATGGCTAAAAATTATAACTCTTTATTATTAGGTATAGATTACATCGTTTATAAGGCTAGTCTTAGTGGTAGTTTCATTTGAGTTTTATTCGCATCGAATATGTTGTCATATATGTATTTTTGATAGCATGACAGTGTATTTAAAAAGAGAGAATAAATGTATTTCATCTAAATAAAACTCTCTTAACATGAATTTGTGAAATTAAATGTATATGAAACTACAAAATGAAACTTTTGATTAGGAGTGGGTGTTTCATTTAAGTTTCATTTTATTTGTAATGATATAACAATATTGAAAATAATACGAAACTCTCTATTAAAACTGCCCTAAGTAGGACTTGGCTAGCTTGTTGCCGAGCTGGACTTCAGCCTCCGTGGTAAGATGCGTGTGATCGCTCGCAATGGGCAGCCCCATGGCATCAACGTACTTGACATTTGGGAGAGTGACGGCCTTTTGAGCTTCCCTCACGAGGTTGAGGAACTTTCCGTTGTACTGCACAGTTGCAATCCCAACCTAGTATATGATATTTAGAGATATTTAGAGATAAACAATGACACAGTATAAACAAAAAGTTGGCAAACAACAATGACATAGTATAAATAAAAAGTTGGCAAACAAGAAATATAGAGTCGACCTCTCTCTGAATATTAAATTTAGATTGATGCATGCGTATTGATGCAAGAAGAGAACCACGCTCCACTGAAACAAATTTAGTCAAGATTTCTACAGTACAGTCCTAGGCATGCGTCATAGATTCATGACAAGTATCCATGTGTAATAATCATCCAACACATATATAGGACCACACTGCATAAATTTAGGAGTAGATGAAGAAACTCTCAAATAGATACTCCATCTCCATTCTAATATATAAGACATTATTATTTTATATTGATGTTCTATAATATAAAGTGTGCTTTCTCTAAAGAGGTGTATATTGATACAACAGTACTAGTGTTGAGAGAGAATTAAATGTGTTTTTTTGTTGTTGTTGAATCGAAGGTGGTTACGCCTTTTTATATTGATTAAGAGTCTGTTTGGTAGAGCTGTGCTTACTGATTCTTCAGTTGTGCTCCTTGATTCACTAATGAAGTGATTCTTTGGCTAAAAATGATTATCTATGATTGTTTAGCCGAAACTCTTAAAATCAGCATGAAAATCACTTCATATAATAAGTTGAAGCTACTTTCTTCAGCTTTCGGCCTCTTAGTTCATTTCAGAGAATTACTTCACAGAATCAGTACAAAATTAATTATCACTAAAAATGTGTTTAATAGTCGGGGAGTGATTCTCCCAGGAATTAGCTCCACAGAACGCTCCCAAACGACCCCTAATTTATATATATGTAGAGGTGTGGTGATCCACGACACTATCCCACCGACGAAATAACCATGCAACTTTCCTTTTTTGGAAAAACATTCCACAACTTTTAATTTTTAGGAAGTCATAAAGTATACTTACAACTTTCATGCATGATATTTTGGGAGACATAACTTTTATAACCACAACATCTAATCATAAATTTTCAATATATTTTCTACATGTTTATATACAAGTTTTCATGGCAACTTTTCTATGTATCACCTTTGAAAACCCAACGTTTGTTCATAATTATCAATGGATCGGACATATATATCTTTCATAATAACTTCACAACATAGCATTTCTAACACAAACTTTTATATAATACATTTATGAACACCTTAACTTATACATGTAAGTTTTTGTTTACCAATGTCTTTTGAAAATATTATACACAACTTATTCACCAAATTTTTTACATAATTTATGTTGCATACACACTTCTAAATCTACAAAAAAATTTCATAGTATGTTGACGGAAAATTGATGGTTAATATGGAAAAATGAAAAAGGAAAGAAAAAAAAAGACAGTATAAAAATTATAAGCAGAAAAAAGAAGCGAGAAAACTGTGAAGATGCCTGTCAGTTTTCACGACCATATGAATGAATCGCAGCTACCGTACTGCGGTTGGAGTAGTAGTTATTACAAGCCTATAACCAATAGACTGCTAGGATTAAATGGTTGGTGAGAATGAGAGAGAGAGAGAGCTGTGCTGTGGAGTAAAAAATGACCGCACGCTCTGGTTGTTCGGCCTTGGTATGGCGCTATGGGACAGAAAGGAAAATGACCGATTCGGCGATTCGGTCTGTTTATTAGAAGCTAGTATAACTGTAGAAGTAGAATTGAACGAACGCCCATGGAATTGCTGAGAGCGAGAGAAAAAAATCTGCGAGTGACCTGGATGACGAGGAGGTCCGGCCGGCCGAGGTCACGGCGAACGTCGTGCACGAGAGCCTCCATACGCCGCCGGTAGAGCTTAGCATCCTCGCGCCTCATGGTGTCAGCCTCCCCCTGGAACCAAAGCATGCCAGCGAGCTCACCGCGTCCATGGCACTCGGCCACGGCCGCTCTGGCGCGCGTCACCATCCGCTCGTACAGCTCCGTCCCCGGGACCAGTTGGCGATGGGCGTGCCGCCCTGCGCGCACGGCACGAGCCCGATGACGGACTCCGGCGGGACGCCGCCGCCGCCCTCGCCCTCGCTGGCGAGCACGGCGTGCGCGAAGGGCATGCCGGGCCCGATGCCGACAACGTTGCCCACGTCGATGCCGGCGTGCAGCGGCTCGCGCGCCTGCTCCCAGCGAAGCGCGGGGGAGAAGCTGACGATGCGCTCCGAGGGTGCGCACTCCGGCGGAACAATGCCGTCCCAGGTGCCGCTGGTGGCGCCGCCGCGGCCGCTCATGTTGGACTGCCCGGCCAGGATGAAGACCAGCGTCCGACCGCCGGTCAGCCCACCAGCGGCGACAGCGGCGAGGAGGAGCAGGAGGAAGGGTAACGCGAACGATGGCGGGAGCATAGCCATTATTGCCCACAGTGCCGTTCACGTGCTGTTTTTGTTATATTGGAATATCGGATGCTCTGAATGGAGGATGGAATGGATCACGGACCGCAACCAAAGAGTAAAGAGTGGTAGCTAGCTGGTAGGCATTGATCGATCGAAGCAGTAGCAGACAAAGAGGAGCGAAAGATTCGTTCCGATCCATCTGTCTTTTTCTGCCCAAGCATGTGACAGCGCGCGTGCTCAGCAGCGTGCATGCAACAGTGGCAAACAAATTAGATGCACTACCTTTTCCGCTGTACGAAGCCAGCTATAGATGCACTATGTTTGCCTAATAACAGTAACTAATCGATTAACCACTGCCATGGATGTTGTCAAAAACTGCCATGTTCGCCATTTGAGGACTCGTCGTAGTAGTTTGTTTCGGCCATCAGGGCCTACTGGCATAGTACTTCGATGCAACTCCCATAGTTGTGTGCCTATTCTGGGTTCAGTGTAAGGCAATTTTTAGCGAGCTCCATGATGTGCCTGCTGCTGCAAATGAGTACAGTTCTCTTCGCTCCTATACGATCCTGTAAGCTGCTGTTGCTTCAAGCACATACTTTTTGTTGGGTAGAGTTTTTTTTTGTGTTCTCAGACGAGAGGAAAAAACATGCAAGGACGTATTAAGCTGGAATGTTTAAACATGCTTCAAGCATGGACGTATGTGCTTGAAACATGCTTCAATGCTTCAAGCATGGACGTATGTGCTTGAATGTGGCATCTTAATACATTCCAGCATGAACGTATTAAGCTGGAATGTTCACGGTTTGTACCGCTAAGATAGAAAAGATGTGCATCAAACAGTAACAGCCACAAGGTGCCACATCGTATGCCTAGAAGAAGCAAAGCTAGCCTCCCTGGATCAGTGGATCGGCACACCATTGCCTACCTGGGCAGCTTTCGCCTGCGTAGCTTTGTAATCAAGCTGACGACTGGTGTCCATGGAACACGAGGAGAAATTGTCGTTCTATGAAATAATTATTCCATCACTTTAGCCAATTACATCATTGGAGAATTCCACCCGTCGTCTCACGTTGAAGTTAAAGAGTGTTCAACAAAATTTGGACACGTTGAACTTAAAGAGTGTTTAACAAAATTTGTACTCTCGTGTATATGGAACAACTAGGCATTGTGCAGGACAAAGGTTCATGGTGGAACTAAAATTAATTAAACCAGAGAGCAACATGCGGTGGCTACTCCGTGATTTTAACTTAATTTACCAAGTGACTGACAAAAACAATAGAAGACTAAACCACATACTAATGCGACAGTTCCGAGAGGTTTTGAATGGATGCGAGCTCTCTAGGAGATTCACCTCCAAAATCGTAAATTTACATGGATCAATGAGAGACGCCAACCAACATATTGATGAAGCTTGATAGTGTTTTGCAATGTCGAGTGGGACTCCACGTTCACCACACATGTTCTTCACGCGCTCTCCACCTCTCTACGACCGAGGACATTCCTCTTTGAAAATTTTTGGGTTAAACTTCTAGGATTCAAAGTGGTGGTGCTAAAGGTGTGGGCAAAAAAATCAAATCACCATGAACTGTTTCACATCCTCTACAACAAGTTGTTTGTCACAACTCGAAAGCTGAGAAAGTGGAGCAACCAAATCATTTCAGATGCTAAATAGAAGCTTATCAACAGCGAAATCCTATCTCAGAACAAAGCTAAAAAGTCATTGAAAGGGAGAGAACTAGGCTAGATTTGTATTAAATTGGGTGACGCCAACACAAAATATTTTCACTGAAGAGTAAATGCTAGAAGAAGAAAGAACCACATCCAAAGATTGCGGAAAGAGAAAGGCTCGGCAGTCACACATGATGAAAAAGTTACGATGATCCAAGACCATTTCCAAAACATCATGAAGCGTCTGATGCAAAGACAAACTGATTTAATTTGGGAGTGATTGCAATTTTTGCTCCATAATCCTGAAATGCTTGTTGGTGACTTTAGAGAATCTGAGATCAAGGGTGACATAAATCAGATGCCTTCTGACAAAGCGTCGGGTCCCGATGGCTTCACGACCCTTTTCTTCAAGGAATGTTGGGAGATTGTCAAAACAAACATCATGCACCAAACAAATTCTTTCAACCAACTGCACACCTCAAATTTAGCCCTACTCAATACAACAAACATTGTTCTTATTCCAAAAAAGGATGGGGTAGAGTCGATCATGGATTTTAGGCCCATAAGCTTAATTTACTCCTTCGCGAAGATCACTGCAAAGGTCTTAGCAATGCGCCTGGTGCCCCATATGAACAAGTTGATCTCCAAGAGCCAAAGCGCCTTCGTTAAAAAAAGAAGCATCCATGGCAACTTCATGTAAGTTCAATGGGCAGTGCGTCGATTTCATCTATCCAACACCCCAGCCCTGTTTCTCAAGCTTGACATAACACATGCCTTCGGCTTAGTGTGGTGGGAGTATCTACTCACCTAATGAGCAAGCTTGGCTTCCCCCCAAAATGGAGAGAATGAATGGTTGCCATGCTATCAACGTCATCTTCTCGCATTCTACTAAATGGTGATAACAAAAAGGGGGAATTGGCTGTGGAGCATGCAGAATGGTGGCCATTTGCTGGCGGACACCGAGAAAAATTAGATTGGTGAAAGAGGAGACTCGGCCTATTAAAATATTCATTTCTGACTTTGGAGGAGAGAGAACAGAGGGGAAATGTCCTTTTTTTCCCTTGGCCCCCTGGTCAGCCCATTCTTCTTCCTCTCTCCCTTTCCTTATCTCACATTTAGCAACTGGTCGGAGCAGAGCAAGGCGAGGGGCGGCGGGGGCACGCTCGCGCGCCTGCTTGCCCGCAGCGGGGCTGCACGCCCACGCGCTCATGCGCCCGCGTTGGTGCTTCCTGCTGAGAGTCTCCCATGTGTTTTGGTTTTGAGTAATTGATGAAACCTACTTAGGTACTAACCTTGGATCTATAAGTGTGAATCTTAAGATAGGTTGGTACATGCCATGTGATGGAGCTAGATGGATCATGTGAGGATGGCACAAGCTCTAGCATGGTGGTGGAAAGGAAAATGGTGTGAAGGCAAAGGTGATTGTTAGGAACCATTTTCGGTTTGGTGATCAAGACATCATAGAGGATGTGATCACATTTAGGATAGATAGCCGTACTATCAAGAAGGGAACTCTTAAGTATGATTACGGTTATCATGTGCCATTAGGTTCATATGCATTGCATTAAAAGCAATTGAACTAGTGAAACAACCAACTTAATCCAAGATAATTGTGAACTAAAAGCTAACACACGTGCATAAGTGTTGGAATCACTTAGTGTTGGCTCTTGGAAGCTTGGAGAAGTTGGAGGAGTTGTTTTGGGCAGCAAGAGGCAGTCCGGACGCAGGGTCCGGACGCTAGGGTTTGTTGCATCTGGACCATCGGAGATGGGTCCGGAGGCACACCCTAGGGCTGGCTGGCAGGAGGAGCTGTCTGGACGCATTCTTTGGTCCGGACATAGTGCTTCGGACACACGTCCGGAGACTCGCGCTCTCTGTAACTCTCTGGGAAGAGGGTCCGGACGCAAGGTGATGGTCCGGACCGTGACTCGGACATGCGTCCAGAGTGGAAGAAAAGGCAGAGGCTGCTCTCGGGTGTTCTCGGGTGCTCGGGAAAATATTTCCAGACCCGATGAACAGTAGAGTCCGGACCCGCACTGTTGTGAGCGTCCGGAGGCACGTGGCGCGCTGCTATGCGCGCAGGAAGAAGCTGTTCGAAAGGGGGTTCGACCGGACGCAGTTGCGTTGGTCCAGACTGCACCTCGGGTGCGTCCGGACCCTGCGATCGGAGGCTCAAGCAGAGCCGTTGGCTCACAGCTGTAGGTGGGTCCGGACGCTGATGATAGTCCGGACCCCGTGTGAAAAGCATGTCCGGAGGTCGCGCAGTGGCTCTGTTTTGAGGGCAAAACGGCTAGTTGTGAGTGTGGGCTATATAAGGTGATATGACCGGCCCTTTGGGGTACTTCTTGCACATTCTATTCACTCACACACTTGTGCTTGCTTGCGAGAAGCTCCACCACTCATCCTCTAAACATATTTGACATATTCTAGAGAGATAGAGTGAATCCAAGTGCAATGCTTTGTTGATTGCATACTAGTGACACTTCGTGATCGTCGTCATCACGGAGCTCTTGTTATTCTTGGAGGTTGCCACCTCCTAGACGGATTGGTGCGACGAGGATCGTTGAGCGGAGGAAGGTGATTGTCTCCAGCTCCGATCGGTGGATTGTGAGGGGTTCTTGAACCTACCTCGCGGGAGTTCGCGAAAGGTATCTCTAGTGGAATCCGCGTAGCTTGTGGATCCCCATCTTGTGTTGGTTGTGCGACACCTTTGAACGGGTTTGGCTTTGATTGCCAATTAGCGCGTGAACCTCCAAGTGGGTGTATCGCTACAACGAGGACTAGCTTGTTGGCAAACAAGTGAACTTCGGTAAAAAATATTGTGTCTCATTGTCTCTTTACCGAGATTTCATCTTGTGATTGATTGGTTATCTATTGGTTCATCTCTTCACGTCGGTCTAACCTTTCTATCTCCAGCTTTGCATTACATTCTTACATTCTTGCAAAGTAGAGCCTCTAGCTTAGCTTGTGTAGCTTAGCTTAGCATCTCTAGTTGTTTAGCTCTTGTGTGTGACATAGGATATATCTTGCTGGCTACTAGACTTGGTAGGTAGCTTGCATAACCTTAGAGCTAGAGCAAACTTGCTTATCGTCCTGTTTTATTCTAACAAGTTTGTTAAGTGTTGTTGTAGAAAATTTAATTAGGCTATTCACCCCCCCTCTAGCCATTACAAGACCTTTCACCTGCTCGCGCTCCCGCGGCGGGGCTGCACGCCCACACGGCGGCTACGGGGTCTCACGCCCGCGGCGCTGCCTGCTCGCACCTTGCTGAAAGGTCCTAGATGGCTAGAGGGGGGGTGAATAGCCTAATAAAAATTCTACAAACCATTAGAGCAAATGTTAGATAACAAATAAGCGAAGCTTTTTGCTCTAGCTCTACTAGGGATGCAAAGCCACCTATTCAAGCAATTCTAGTTAGCTAAGTGCCTAACAAACAATAGCAAAAACCTAAGACACTTAACTTGAGCTAGCAACAACAACTAACAATCTAAACTAACTAGCAAGCTAACTAGACAAGATATGAATGAAGGTAAATACAAGAGAGGAGGCGATTGTTATACTGATGCCTTGTGATGTATGGATGTCAATGTAGAGAACCAATCACAATAAGATCACTAATAATAGCCGGGAGATAAGATGAACACAATGATTTTTCTCTCGAGATTCACTTGGTTGCCACCAAGCTACTCCCCGTTGTGTCGACTACTCAAATGATGATTCGGTGGCTAATAGGCAATGACAAGACTAGCTCACAACTTGAGCGCCACAAGAATCCACCCAAATGAGAGTAACTCAATGACACGAGCAATTTACTAGAGTTACCCTTTGGCGCTCTGCCGAGGTGGGTACAAGCCCTCTCACAATCACCGGGATCAACCACGAACAATCACCAACTCGTGTTGAATCCTCCTTCTTGCTCCAAGCCGTCTAGGTGTTGGCAAACACCAATAATAACAAGAAAACCGTAGCAAGAACGATTACCAAGTGCTTCTAGATGCAAATCACTAAGCAATGCACTTGGATGCACTCTATCTCTTTTGGGATGAGCAAGGATCAAAGAGATGAGTGGGAGAGGTGCTTGAGAGCTCACAAGAGTGTATGACAAGTCAAAGATTCAAGAGGGAGAGCTCTAACCTGCCACAAACCTTTAAATAGGCACCCCTAAAAAAACTAGCCGTTATTCCTGTGTCGAGGGCGTCGGACGCTGTTTAAGTTTGCGTCGGACGCTCCGTCACCAGCGTCCGGCGCCAACACAAAGAGCAATAGAGAGCTCTCCTGTGCGTCGGACGCGTCTGTTGCCTTGTCATCGGACGATCTCCAGCGTCCGTCGCTTGTGTTAGTGAGTTCTTCAATCTGACAGACGCTCGCCTGTGTTCTGCCCAGAGTCCGTCGCCTGCGTTCGTCGTGTAAACAAAGAACACACAGAGAGCTCCCAGACCCGTCGGACGACAGACACTCCTTAGCGTCCGTCACTCTTTCTGAATTATCCTGAGCTGGGGTGTGTCCGCCGGACGCGTCCGTTGCCTAGACCCAGCGTCTAGCGCCAGCGTCTGTCGCCCCTGTCTTGCTCCTTTCTTGTTTCTTTCTTTTCCAACCTTGCTCCAATGTGCCAAACACTTATGGTACTTCCTTAGAGCAGATGTTTAGCATATATTTTATGTCTTTTAAGCAAGGCTATGTTATTAGGTGATTTAATGCACATGCATGAGTGACAACACCTAGTAGCACTTGATAACCGCAATCACAACACGTTTTCCCCTTCTTGATAGTACGACTATTTATCCTAAATGTGATCACACTCTCTATAGTGTCTTGATCACTAAACCAAAAATGGTCCTATGATATACCTTTGCCTTGAGCCCATTTTTGTTTTTCTCTTTCTTCTTTTCCTTAGACATGAAGCACTTGATCAATGTACCATTGTCACCCTTCTAGCTTCATGTGTCAAGGTGGATCACCCTAGCTAGATCATGCACTTAGCACTAGGGTTAGTCCATAGGTTTCATCAATTAACCAAAACCAAACTTGGGCTTTCACCTGCATCGCCGCTGCCCGCGCGCCCGCGTAGCGGCTGCGGGGCCGCACGCCCGCGGCGGCACTTCCTGCTTGGCTGCTCGCGCGTCCGTCGGGGCGGGGGCGAGGACGACCGCGGGGGCGCACGCGCGCATGGCCGCCGGGGTGGGAGCATGGGACTCCGGTGGGCACGGTGAGCAGGGGAAAGAAGAAAATGGAGAGGGAAGAAGAGGGCAGGGGCAAAAAGGACATTTCGTCGCTCTTCTCTCATCTCTAAAGTCAGAAATGAATATTTTAATAGGCTCAGTGTCCAGCAGCAAATTTACTCAAAAACAGAGTCTCTTTCAGCAATCTTTATATTCTCAATGTCCGCCAACAAATGAAGGTCACTTTGCGTGTCCTGTGGCCAATTCTCCGTAAAAAAATGGTGTCCCCACTACACCTATCAAACATGACAAGGAAGTGCGACAAGGCGATCCTCTATCACCATTGCTATTTATCATTGCTATTGACCAACTGTAAAAACTCCTTGACCCTCCGACGAAAGAAGGATATTTGGCAAAATTCAATGGAAAACAAGTTGTCATGCGGACATCCATATACGTGGACGACACAACAATCTTAATTAAGCCATATAAGAAAGATGTCACTACACTCGCCAATATTCTCATCAAGTTCGGCAAACTGTCAGAACTCAAAACAAATGTCCAGAAATCATCTGTCATCCCTATAAGATGCCAAGATATCAACCTAGATGAGGTCCTGCATGATTTTCCTGCAAAAATGAGCATAATTCCTAACTAAATATTTAGGGCTACCTCTGACAAACACTAGATTGCGGAGGGTTGATTTTCAGCCAATTGTTGACAAAGCTGTAAGCAAGCTCACTACTTGGAATGACAAGAACATTAACCATGCTAGAAGGTCCACTTTAGTCAAAGCAATTCTCACCTCACAAGCTATCCTATTGCTTCACATCACTAAGAGCTCCTAAAGCCACGCTAAAGGAAATTGATAACCTCATAAAGAGCTTCCTATGGGATGGATCCGACAAGCTAACTAGGGGAAAATGCAAAGTGAATTGGCCACGTTCCACAAGACCAACTGAATCTGAGGGTCTAGGCATTTTCCATTTGGAAAATTTGCAAGAGCACTACATCTCAGATGTCTATGGAAAGAATGGGAGGACGAAGGAGGGATACTGAACAACCCCAACCGACACGCTATGTGACACAACTTATAGGCTACTATTCGCTGCTACAACTACAATCACAATTGGCGATGTCATGAAAACATCTTTCATGAGCAGTGCTTGGCTACAAGGTCAAAGGCCCAGGATCTAGTGCCAAATATCTTTCGAATTTCAAGAAACAAAACAAGTCACTTAATGAAGGTTTGCATAGAAGAGCATGGATCAGGGACATAAACCCGCAACATGCAGGTTTCAGCTCTCAACACTTAGTAGAGTATGTTCAGCTTTGGAGTGCTCTTAGTCATATCTGCATGTTGTTGGTATTTATTATGCTCATGTAGAATATTCCGCAAGAGTACAGAAATACCGTTGTAGTATTCCACCCAGGAGTATTCCAGGGTATTGTATTTATCCTCAGGGAAGCAATGGTTAAGAAATATGATAGATAACCATGGTGATCCACTAACTAATATACCAACTAAACTATGGTAGGGGTAAATGATATATATGATAAGTGCAATGACACACAAGAGAAGTTCCAATGATAAAGAGTAGTTTAGTGAGCGAGGAGGACAACGAGCGAGCATAAGGTTTCCAAATATCTATTTATACTTGTATGGTTCTAACTTGGCAAGACAAGTCATATCAAGTAAGAACAATATTCGTACACAATTGCACTTCGAGCCACTAAGCCACTTAGCAACAGAAGGGTGCTAAACCGCCTAGCACAAGAATGCCTACGCTTTAAGAACTTGGCCGAACTAGGTGGGATCAAAGCTTAGATAGGTATGTCACCCCTACTAGGTACCATAAACAAACTGTTGGACAAGCCGCAGACACAGATAAGCGTATAGTCTAGACACCATGTCTATACTATATCTCACTACTCTAATCCAACGCCCGGTAAAATTGATTAGAGCACCGGGTTAAGGGCGGTGAACCAGTGCAAAGGTATACTACCATTATCTTACTATCAAACAACTATGACTATGCTAATAACCAATACAACATAACTAGTCATGCTGCAATAAAGTAAAGTTCTAAGAAAAAATAGAGAAGATAACTATATAAAATAACTTAGGTCTTACAAAGAGAGACATAAATACTAGAAGCATACCAAACCTCTTGAAAGACTAGAGCCGAAGACCACAGGCTCACTCTAACTTCTAACAACACTAACACTACTACAAGTGCTACATCTTGAGAGAGAGTGGAGAGCTCCTCCTTGTGGTGTGTATGTGAATGAAAGGGAGTGAGGGGGTATTTATAGTGGAGAGGTGGAGTATGGGCTACTCCACCGCCATCAGCCGAACAACACGACTATCTAAATAAGGGTTTTCACAACGCACTAGCTTGGCCATCAGCTTCATCCTCGAGGATCTTCACATCACACAGTTTAGTAGCTCTGTAGACTGTCAAAGTGGCTTTATGAGGTAACAAGGACTCTGTGCGATGAAAAGATGAATCTCCTATGGTCTTACCACAACACACGTTGTAGTAGAGGATTCTCTCCATCTAAGAGTACCATTCTCATTTATCGAGAAGTTAAATATTTTTAACTTTAACAAAAATGTATAGAATTATATTAATGTTTATGGTACATAATGAGTATCATTATATTAGTATATTTTTAATAAATCTATAGTATAAATATTGTTAATATTTTCTATAAATCAAGTTAAACTTAAGAAAATTAAACCTATACAGGACATAACAAAATCCTATAGGACTCCATTTTTTAATGAGAGAGTACATTTTTTTAAACAAAAGCACTAATTTCTCTACGGTGGAGCTCAATATTCTACATGTACTAACTCCATTTTAAATTATAGTTCCTTTGAATTTTTTTTACCTCAGTTTGACTATTTATTTTATTAAAAAAATTGTGTAAAATATCACTTCTTTTGTTATAGATTGCTTTAGTAATAAAAGTTCTTTAAAAATAATTTAAATTTAATTATATTTGTTTTTTTAATAAAATGAGTGATCAAACTTAAGGTAAAAAGTAAAAATAACTAGTATAATTTAGAACAAATAAAGTACTTAGCTTTTAGGTGAGCATATGATTTTATTGGTCCACATTGTTACAACCCTAAGCTAGGTGTTTGATAGCCTAACTTTTGATGGGGCGAAGAGACGCCGAGTCCTGCTCTAAATTATAGAATGTTTGACATAACCCCAAATGTTATGGAAAATGTCTAACTACTTAGTAAGGCAACTCTAACAATTAACTTTTGAGTTACCTCTAAGTACTTTTTTATATTTTAATAGAAGAACGAGAAACTATATCTTGATTAAGAACTAAACTTATATACATTTCAATATTATGCGAGAGTGTCACGGTGGGGCTATCCATGTTATAAGTCATGTTCTCTAGGTAGTATTATTAGAGAAATTATCTTAAAGTTAGTAATCTAGCTCTTACTATTGCGGGAGTCCTAATAAGTTTTTTTTGTGTTTGTAAACTATGAAATACAAGAAAAAACAACAATATATATTTAGATATGTATTTCATTAATGCACATAATAACATAGCAAAAATTAAAATTTTGGTTCTATCATGTTTGTGCCACCAAAGCAGTTGCAATAGCATGAATTACAAGGTACGTTCAACAACAATATAGTTCACATGAATAAAATGCAGATGTTCAACACCCATTACAGGGACAGGGCACATAAATAAAGAGCAATCCTCAACTCTTTTTTTTCTTAGCTCTCCCTTATGTCTAGATGGTCATATCACCAGACTTGTCCTCGACTGGTTCTGTACTTCACCTGCCATTCATGTGGACATTTCTAAATTAATATCCAACTCATCTTCAGATTATAGTGGTCCGTGCTTAAACTTCTTACAAGCTGGCATGACCTACACATAATTAAGGCCAGTGGTGAAGCCAGGATTTAAACATAAGAGGCCGTTTGGACTGATAACAATAACACATGATGAGATACATATACAATCAGAGTATACATACCAACCAAATAAATATTTTATGTTATAATACAAATGGAAACTAAAAACTAGAAAAAGAACAAAAACAAATTTTAGAGAAAAAAGTACAAAACTATAGAGAATATGAAATGTTTCTTGCTGTTAAATGCACTCTAAAAAATAATTTCAGCCTTGCAACAATTAATGTACAAAACTAAGGTTACAAAACTAGATATTCCTATATACCATATTTTTTTTCTTTGCACCATTCTTCACTCGCGGCAATAGCACCCACTTCTAGGTTCTCTTCCTAACTTGAAAGCATAATTTTTCAGTTTTCCAAGTTGTGTAGTCAGCTTTGAGAGCATCCCCACCTGCTTTTCATCTGTTTTTAAGCATAGCTTCAGCCAGTTCGTCCATTGAACTTTTACACAAGATTAGCTTATCCTACATTGTTCAAGAGCCCTTGTGGTCGGTTTTGCTGTCAGTGGACTCATCTATTATTTGCACACGACCTTCATTGCAACAAGTATACAGATATATGGCACATCATATGTTCTACTCTAAAAACACACACTGTATTGTTGCATTGCTAGACCAGTTCATTACTTCCAATCGTAAGTTCACCAATTAATTTGAGTTTCCTGCGTTTGGCATGCAACATGACAGAAAAAAAAGATCCAAAGAAAAACAAATATCATTGTTACAAGCATAAAAAAAACAAAACAAATAGAAGAATAAACAAGTTAAAGGTAGAAATTGAAAAACATATGAATAGGATAGGGATGCATGTGTAAAACAGATTGGGACATAGAGAAAAAAAATGAAAGATTTGTTTTGCAGGAATGTTAAGCTAGGTCGAATAAAAAAATAACACTATGCATGTTTTGTATGTGTTCTCTCTTTTTGATTGGGTAGAACAAGGCACAATGGACCTTCAATTCTCGTACTTGGTGCATATGATTCCATTGCAATAGTATTTCTCCAAAACTCCTTAAAAGATACTATAATCCAAAAGAGATCTAGAATTTATGAAGACCTATGATCTACGTTTAGCGATGTCTCGGGACTTCTGTTCGGCAGGGAACACAAAGAAAGAGTGGTAGGTTGTTTAGTACCCCCTTCCATCCACAACAAAATACAATTCTCATTTTTGAGAAGTAAAACAATATAAATTTTGACTAAATTTATATAAAAAGTACTAACATTAATGATATAAAGTAAATATTATTAGATTAATTATAGAATATATTTTCATAACAAATTTATTTGAAAATATAAATACTAATAGTATTTACTATAAATTCGATAAAACTTAAGTATCGGTATGGATCTGATAATTTATAATTTTTTTGGGACGGAGGGAGTACTATCGTGAAAGTGGATTACACTAGTATGAAAGCATTGTTTTTCATGTCCTAATTCTGTCGGTGTCACAGCATGGGATATTCAACGATGACAAATTCAAACTCGAAGTTGCACGAGAGAAGTTGTATGTGATATGCACTAAGGGCATCTCCAACACCGACGGTCTTGTGCAACCCAAGCCAGTAGCAACAATACTGGCTCTGTTTGGATCCTAGAGCTAGAGCTAGAGCTAGTTTGGGCTAGTTTGCACCAAACTAGCCCAAAAGTATCCAAACATGAGAACTAGATTGAGCTAGTTGCAACTAGCTCATCCAAAAAACTAGCTCCTCAAAAAGGTGATTATTTGGGCTAGTTTAGACTGGTTGTGGTGGAACGTGGGACCCACCTCATATTCAACTAAAAAAATGTTTTAACTAATAAACCAATCATTCAAATAAAATTATGATTACACCATTGAATTTGTTGCAATAAATACTTTAAAATAGGATCCCACATGGATATATTTGGATGATTTATAAAAATAATTTATTATCAAACTAGTCCAAACTGGTCTTGAATCAAAACACCTCCTTGACTAGAACTAGTTTGAGCTAGTTTACAAACTAACTCTAACATCTAACTCTAGCCAAGCTAGAGTGATCCAAACAGGGCCAAAGTCACTTCGTGCTTCAACTTTTTGCCGGATGCTTCTTTTCATCCTCTAAAAAACTGAACCATTCTTCGGTTGCGTTGCACACAATGCATCCTTTCACTGCTGCTTGCATCTTTTGTTAAGCGAGGCCATCGACGCCTCTACAAACATCTCTACAGGCTAAACGTTAGGACACTTTCCCATACTGTTGCGTTGGAGAAGACCTAATTGAATATTTAAGTTGTTTTTGTTATGCATGTACTTTAAGGGCTTGTGCTCCTTAAAGCCGCAAAGTTGCTAACCGACAAGGCAACAATTGACGGCGTGTTTGAGTATAGAAGAGTTTTTTTTGCCGTTTCTGATAAGTACATGATAAAGTACTCGTACCTAACAACTTCATCCAAATTAACGAAAAGAAAAGCCAGAGTTCTTGATAAGCAGCGTCAAAAGACGACGCAGTGGCCCACTTGACCACCGTTACATCACGCGCATGGGGGCACACGAGATCGAGATGTGTACTAGTACCACGCTGTGACATCAGTTCGCATTATTAAGCACGGGAACCGAAAACACGTTCAGGTGACAGGACACGCCCAGGATGGATAACTGAAAACCTGCTAGCCCAGCCACAGCGGCCGCTGCCCGCTTCTTCTCAGGGATGCCAGCCGGCCACGGCCAGCCCAGGTGCTCAGCTCGTGGCTCTCTGCTCCTCTCGGAAAGGCGAAACGATTCGACGGCGGCCGGCCGGCCGCCCTGGACCGGAAAAATGCTCCATCCCGTTCCACAGGCCACATCCCACGCTGGTGGCCACTCACGCCGCACACGACCTTTCGCCCTCCTGAGGCAACAGTGGCCGCCACGTCCTTCTCCTCCGTCTCAGCGGTCCAGCCCCCGGGCCAGTTCACCGACGTCCGGGCCAGCCGCTTCCCGATTCGCCCAAGTCAACCTACCCCTCCACGATCCCGTTGCCGACAGCTAGGCCCACGTCGCTTGGGGCCCAGGCTCAGTGATCCACGCGCCGGCGCAGTGGGTGGGTGCAGATGGAGGAGGCGTTCGTGGTCGATCTCGGCGCCCCCTTGCCGCAGCAGCAGCAGCAGCAGCGCCTCATCACTCGTCGTGTCGCGTCCCTCTCTTTTCCTCCTCTCCATTCCTTCTCGTGCACAGAAATTCCTTCCTCTGCCTCCCAGTCCCAGTCCCTGCTCTGCTCTCCTTTTGTTCGCCTACTATAGTACTCCCTGATTCTTGTGCGTGTAATTGCGTGCAAATACGCGCACGCCGATTTTTTCGAAAGAAAAAAAAGCGGAAAAAGGCGATCCCCGATTAGGAAAGATTCTCCGTTCCCTGCCCTCAAAATCCCCCAGCGGCCACCACGACCCGCCTCGATTCGCCTACGCTTGGTGCTGCCGAGGTTGGGATTGGTGCTGGAATTCGGTGCGCCGAGCTGTTCCTCCCTCAATTCGACCTCCCTCGCGCGATTCGGTTCGATTCGTCCCAATCGGGGTTTGCTGCTTCCGCCGCGCTCCAAGCTCCCTGCTCAAGCTGGGCCTGCGCGCCGGATACCCTCTCGGCTGCTCGATCTGATTCTGTCCCCAACACCAACCCCCTCTCCGCCGCCATTTCGACCCGCGCGGCCGGATCCTTGGATGATTCCGATCGATCCGGGACCAACAAGAGACGCAAGGCTTCATCACCCCACCCGGGCCCCGGCGCCGGTGGATCCATGGCCGGGGAGAAGGCGCCGCGCGCGGTCTCCATCGAGGAGCTCCCGGGCCACCTCATCGGGGAGGTCCTGACCTCAGGCGGGCTCGCGGCCGTCGACCTCGCCAGGCTCGAGGCCACCTGCCGCGCCCTCAGGCCGCTCGCCGAGTACGCCGCGTCCAAGCTCTGCGCCGCGCGGGCGGCGTTCGCGGCCATGGGGCCTGCCGCCCGGGCCGAGCTGCTGGAGAGGTGCCGGGGAAGCTGGAAGAAGGTGCTCAGGTTCTTGCAGTCCGTCGAGCAGTCGTCAGGCACGGTCGAGACCTCATCGGGCAGCGTGAGCATGCTTCCTTTATTCCTTTCACTTCACTCTTTGAGGCCAGAAATGGAAACTCAATTCTTCATATCTTGTACTATATATGTACAACCATGAGATTATCTTGTGTTTTATAAATATTCACCTCACACTCTGGACTCTGCCCACTTTAACATGTTTAACATGCATGGCTTATGTGCTAAAGCTTTATAAGAAGCTTATAATTTGAAGCTGATATGAACACCCATGTGTGGCTTAAATGGGATATTTAGCACATGTTTGCTAGGAAAATATAGATCAAATTTTCTTGTTTTGGAGTTGAGGGGAGCTAACAACTTATCTCAGATTGATTAGTTCCTGTATTGACATGCTGGTCTGCATTTTCGTGTGTCAAACAATGTTAACTTCATAATATACTTCACAATTACAATCTGAAACCGTTTGGAAGTGTATTGTTTGTGATGGTGAAATCCTATTAAATTAAGTTGCTATTGGCTACAAATGTCCTAATTACTTTAAATATATATTATGCCTTAATTTCTTACATTGTGATGCGATAATTACTTCTCATAGTAATGATAGTTGCCATATAATTCCTGCTAGAGTGGATTTCTTTTTTTTGTTCTGGACATGCATGGTGGCGTTTTTGACATACTATTTATCTTAATTAACTGAGTCTTGTGGCTTATTCAATATCGTTTCAAGACTACAAGATTACTAGTATTCAAGCTCCTGATAATTGTCACGTTATATGTTTTTTCAGAAAGAAATAATAATATCAAATAAGAAAAATGTAGTTGTCTTCTTGCATTCGAAGACAGGTTTCCCTGATGGTGGATGGCATTGAAACTGCTACATTTTTTTTATGTTTCCAAATTGTTTTCTTATACACGTGAACCTCCTATATGTTTCCAGATGCAAGTAGCCACAGGAAGATATCACACACTTTTGGTCCATGACTCTTCTGTCTATTCTTGTGGGTCCAGCTTGTGTGGTGTGCTAGGTCATGGCCCAGATACTACACAGTGTGTGGCATTCAGTCGGGTTTCCTTCCCATCACTTTCTCGCGTTATAAACATCTCTGCTTCACATAACCACGCTGCCTTTGTTACGGAGTCTGGGGAGGTAAATGATGATTTCTTAATTGAAACCAGTTATGCATATTGCTGTATTACTACGTGTTCTGAAGGGTTTTGTTTAAATAGGTTTTCACCTGTGGTGATAATTCATCATTGTGCTGTGGTCACGGTGAAGTGGGGAGAACCATATTTCGACCAATGCAAGTTGAAGCACTTAAAGGGATTCCCTGCAAGCAGGTGGGATCACAGATCTTTCTCGTCCTTTTATGTTTTGTGTCTCTAATGCTGCTGCTGTACTTATTTATAAGTTGGATCTACTTAAATTTTTCTAAATCGTAATATGTCCTTCCATTCTCTTGTAATTTTTCTGTGAAGTTGCTAACTCATTTCTGAAGATTTCCATTGATTTCAAGAGTATTGTATTTGCATATGTTTATCTCCTCTCCATTTTTCTGTTTCTTGTTGAATGAAATCACATTATGTAGTTAATCAGAGCAACTCCTGGTGTTTCCTATAATTAACTTGCTAAACCAATAAGTTCAGTGAGTTAACAAAATAAGTAGCAACCGGTTAATTGGATCTGTGCCATTATAACTTTACTGATTTTGAAGCACACTATTGCTATTCAAGAAACTATGCCAGTGCCATTACAATTGTTTTCTACTTTGAAATATGTCATTATGTACACCCAAAGGTGTATCGGGCCCACTTTCTGGCGTCTTAAGGCTAACATACATTCGTATTGACGCTTATTCCCTCCCTCTATCCACTATATGACGCATCGGGCCCACTTGTCATCCCTTTATCTATCTTTCTCTGCTTCCCCGATGCTGCCAGCTGCTGCCGTCCCCTACAGCGGCACCACGCGCCCCTTGGACAACACCGCCATCAGCCATGCGCACCGCCCTGCCCGAACCCTGCGCACCACGCCTACCTCCCCCTCCCCCCTGCACAACCTGCACATGGGCCTTCGTCAATTCGGCCGGTGTAGGCCTCGCTGGCGGTGAGGAGCTAGACCATGGCCTTCCCTGCCTCCACACGCCTCTGTGCTCCTGTTCTTCCCAGGCGGCGCGGCGTGTTTTCCTAGCTCACCGGCATTGGCCCGCGATAGTACCTGCGCAGTCAGCCGCCTGCTCGCCCGGCAGTGGCAGCTAAGCAGCCCCGCACAGCCGGCCGCCTGCTCTCCCGATGGCGACGGCGTAGCCACCCTTGCACGGCGCGGTGCGGTAGCCTCAGCTGCCGGCCGCTTGCTTGCCCAGCGCCGGCGCGACAGCTCGCCCAATGGTAACATCCCTAGAGATGGAGAAAGTTGAGGGAGGGAGACTTCGTGGAAGGCTGATGAGTGGGCCCCGTGTGCCAGTGAGTGTGAGATAAGGCGAATGGGTAATCTTGTCCATACAAATATACAGTACCCTCCATACGCCTGACAGTGGGCCCAAATCGTTTACAGACGTATATAATGGTGTATCTCAAACATCTGTAGAGTTTCAATGGCAGTAGCTTAGTTTCTTGAATAGTAATGGTGTGCTTAAAAACGGTGAACTTATAATGGCACAGATCCAATGAAACCTTTAGTTTTCTCTTTTACTAGTTTCTTTGTCTCTTACTGTTTTCTCACCTCATGCGTGCAATTTACTCGGATCTCCCGAGAAAAACGCTGGATGGGGAGCAGATATGGAGTTCCTCTCAACAGCGGAAACTTATGAGTTGAAGAGGAAGTTTGGCAACCTTCTACTTTTAAGGAGCTCTTTTACCAAACTGTTGGAGGGGAGTTTTTTCCTTTTGCTAAAAAATCAAAATAGGGATTTGTTTTACAGAACTCATGGAGATGCTCTCAGTATGACTCACATGTTGAGGGTTTTATCAATAAATGTTTCACATCGTGAAGATTTTTTTATATATGTCAGTACTAAAAACCTGACTTGATCCATGTTAATGATCCCTTCCCTGAATCATGTGCATGTGCACATATCTTGGGAACTATCTTACAGCTAAGGTCCTGAGGGCAAACTACCTAATTGTCTTTGTTTTTCTTTATGGGACAAGTGATTCTTATCTTTTGATCCTTGCTGCTAGTTCAGTTTCATACTTTCTATTACATATTAAATCAGCTCTGCTAGAATTCTGTCATTGGATAGATGGGCCAACCCTAGAAGGGTAGCAATGTAATAGAGTCATACATGGGCCTCATGGGCCTGTACACACACATATTCCAACACCCTCCCGCAGTCTCAACTACCGACGCAGCGGAGTTGCAGACTGGACAAGAAAGAAACAAGAGCACACACACACGAGCCCCCCACAAACGCAACTAGCCACTAGTGATGTTGAGGCTAGAGCGAAACTCGGAGAAGGTGGAGGACGGGAGACCCTTGGTGAAGATGTCGGCAAACTGCGAGGTGGTCGGGACGTGGAGGACCCGAACATCGCCGATAGCGACCCGATCCCGAACAAAGTGGAGGTCGATCTCCACATGCTTGGTCCGCTGGTGCTGAACAGGGTTGGTGGAGAGGTAGACCGCATTGACGTTGTCGCAGTAGACAAGCGTGCTCCGGGAGAGGGGGCTGTGGAGCTCAGCAAGAAGCTGTCGGAGCCAAGAGGCCTCGGCCACGCCGTTAGCCATAGCGTGGTACTCCGCCTCGGCACTGGAGCGGGAGACCACCGGCTGGCGCTTGGACGACCAAGACACCAGGTTGCCGCCTAGGAAGACGGCGTAGCCGGAAGTGGAGCGCCGAGTGTCTGGACACCCGACCCAATCGGCGTCGGTGTAGACCACGAGCTCGGAGGAGGAGGACCGGTGGAGTAGAAGACCGTAGTTGACGGTGTCGCGGAGGTAGCGGAGGAGCCGCTTGAGAGCAGTGAGGTGCGGCTCGCGAGGATCATGCATGTGGAGACATATCTGCTGGACTGCATAGGTGATGTCTGGCCTGGTGAAGGTAAGTACTGAAGAGCACCGACAAGACTCCGGTAAGCAGTGGGGTCAGACACGGGGGTGCCCTCGGCCTCTGACAGCTTGGCCTGAGTGTCGACTGGAGTGGAGCAGGGCTTGCAGTCAGTCATCTCAGCTCGCTCCAAGATGTCACGAGTGTACTGCCGCTGGTGAAGGAGGAGTCCGGTGGGACGAGGCTCAACTGTGACCCGAGAAAGTGATGCAACACACCCAGATCCTTCATAGCAAACTCCTGCTGAAGAGAGGTGATGATGCGACGGAGGAGAGACGGGCTCGAGGCTGTCAGCACAATGTCATCAACATAGAGCAGCAGGTAGGCAGTCTCATCACCATGGCGATAGATGAACAGAGACGTGTCTGACTTGGCCTCCACAAAACCAAGTGTCAGCAAGAAAGCCGCAAACCGAGAGTACCACGCCCGAGGCGCCTGCTTGAGGCCATAGAGAGACTTGTTGAGCCGGCAGACCATATTAGGGCGAGAAGAGTCAATGAACCCCGCCGGCTGACTGCAGTAGACCGTCTCCGTCAGAGTATCATGGAGAAAAGCATTCTTGACATCCAGCTGATGCACGGGCCACGAGCGAGAGAGAGCCAGTGACAGAACCGTGCGGACGGTAGCTGGCTTCACCACTGGACTGAAGGTCTCGTCGTAGTCAACTCCAGGGCGCTGAGTGAAACCCCGGAGAACCCACCGAGCTTTGTACCGCTCGAGGGTACCATCAGCCCGCCTCTTGTGTGTCCAGATCCACTTGCACGTGACGACATTGGAGCCCGATGGACGAGGCACCAGGTCCCATGTTTGGTTGGCGAGGAGGGCCGCGTACTCCTCCATCGCGTGGCGCCAGTGAGGGTCCGACAAGGCGTCACAGACGGAGGAGGGTACCGGAGAGACCTGCTGACCGAGCATCGCCGCAAGAGCCCGGGGCGGTAAGGAACCGGCCGCGCACCGCGTCACCATGGGGTGAACATGACGCGGGTGGCGGTGCAGGAGAGGCGGGTGGTACACGCCGTCGGGTGCAGTCGGAGGCGGCAGGGGCGGCGGTGTAGGCATCGCCGGTAGAGAAGAAGCCCCCGGTGAAGACCAGGGCGGGGACGGCGGTGGGGCGGCCGGTGCCGGGTGTACCGGAGGCGGCCGCGGGAGACGCTGGTAGACACGCCCGAACCGCGCAGGCGGTGGCGGAACGGCCGAGGGAGCGGGCCCCGAAACCGACGACCCGGCAGCCGATGGCCCTCGCGTCGGGCGTAGTGCAAGCACCAGAAGGCAGTGGGCCGGCGTCCGGACCCGTCGAGGGACTGAAGAGTGGTGAGTCGGTGGCCGGGCACGACGGCTGGCACGGAGGAGTAGTACCTGCAGGAAATAACAACAAAGGTGGCTGGTCCACCGTGTCAGTGGGAAACAAGGAGAAGAGGTCCGGGTGGGAGGTGGTGGTGGTGGTGAGGTTGGTGAGAAAGGGAAGGTAGACTCGTCAAACACCACGTGACGAGAGATGAGGACCCGGCGGGAGGTGAGATCGAAGCAACGGTACCCCTTGTGATCAGGGGAGTACCCGAGGAAGACACACTGAGTCGAACGGGGTGCCAGCTTGTGTGGAGCGGTGGCAGCGGTGTTAGGGTAATAGGCACACCCGAAGACACGAAGGTGGTCGTAGCGAGGAGGGGTACCGAAAAGAGCGTGGCGAGGAGTCGGAGCTGGACAAGCAACGGAAGGTAGACGGTTAAGAAGGTAGGTGGAGGTGTGGAGACTCAGCCCAGAAACGAGCAGGAAGCGAAGCCTGGAAGAGAAGCGTGCGCATGGTGTCGTTCGTGGTACGAATCATGCGCTCAGCCTTGCCATTCTGGGAGGAGGTGTAGGGACACGACATGCGGATCTGCATACCGTGAGAGAGGAAGAAGGCACGAGAAGTGTGGTTATCGAACTCACGCCCATTGTCACACTGAACGACCTTGATGGTGAGGCCGAACTGAGTAGACACCCAAGCGAAAAAGTGGAGGAGCGTGGAGAAAGCATCCGACTTGACTCGCAAAGGAAAGGTCCACTAATAATGCGAGAAATCATCAACCACGACAAGGTAGTACTTATAGCCAGAAATGCTCATGACAGGGGACGTCCATAGGTCGCAATGGATGAGATCAAACATCTGAGTCGCATATGAAGTGGAGGTAGGGAAAGGAAGACGAACATGACGACCCAACTGGCACGCATGACACAGGTGCACATCGTGAGCTCGAGTACAAGGTACGGCGGAGCTCCGACTAAGCTGTGTCAGGGCGGCACGGCCAGGATGCCCGAGACGCCGGTGCCAAGTAGTGGAGGAAGTAGTGGCAGTGAACGCAGCGGACGAAGTGGAGGACGGAGCAGAAGAAGTGGATGTAGGAAACCGAAGGGTGTAAAGGGGCCCCGTGCTATCACATCGGAGGAGAGGACGCCGGGAAGCCAAATCCTTCACAGTAAGACCAGAGGAGTCAAACACAACAGAACAAGAATTGTCAGTTGTAAACCGACGAATGGAAAGGAGGTTGTGAACCATAGAGGGAGCCACTAGGACGATGGACGACGGATGAGAGGGAGAAGGAGGATGAACAGAGGAGAGGAGACGGGGGTCGGGAGTGGTGTGGAAAGTGGCACCCGAGTCAGCGATCCAGTCTCGGCCAACAGGAGGAGTGACGGTGCCGAAAGAGCAAGCCACGGTCGTCGGGTCCCAACTGACAGGCCCGGGCGTGATCCCGGGAGGTGGAGCCCACGGTGATGAGAGCGGGGCGAACAGGACGGCGCCGGCGAGCATGGCCGCTGATGGACGAGGCTCGCCACCAGTAGCCTGGAAGGGCCACATGGGGGTGCGCCCTGCCCATGGGTCGATGTCCCCGCACCACGCCCCCCACGGTGTCGACGGCGGCCGCCACAGCGCCCCCCACCCCCGCTCGGTCCGGGAGGATCCAGAAGGGAGGACGCTGGCGGTGTTGGCGGAGTGGACGGACGACGCGGAGGAGTAGCAGCCAGGGTAGACGAGGACCCCGGAGCGGGTAGGGACCCTGGTTGGAGGCCCCGAGTGAGCTCCACCATGACAGGGTTGTCAAAGGCACTGTTGTCATGGTACACAGGGTGGATGACAAGCAGTTGCTCCGCCTCAACGAGCTGACGAGCGAGGACGTCGGCTGCATCATGCTCGCGCTTCCAGGCTTGGGCCGCCGCGTGCAGGCGAGCCTGGCCCTCCACAGCAGCGGCCCGGGCGGTGGTGAGAGCCGCGGCGAGGGCGGAGTCGGGTGGTGCCGCAGGGGAGGTGCCACCGGCTGCTGCTTGCAGGCGAGCCTGGCCCTCCGCAGCAGCGACCCGAGCGGCGAGGAGAGCCGCGGCGAGAGCGGAGTCGGGTGGGGCCGCATGTGGGGTGGGGAAGGAGGTGCCACCCGTGCCGGCGCTGGGCAGGGGAACACCTGCGCCAAGCACGGGCCAGAAGCTTGCTGTGGCAGTGGCTGCGGCGGCTGCAGCAGCGGGGGAGGCGTCCGCGTCCGCGCTCGCGCCAGCCCGCGGCTGTCCAAGGCCCGCGGCAGCAGCAGCATGGGCTGCGGCCATGGCAGCAGCGGCTGAGCAGAGGAGGTCGCCGGAGGTGGTCTGCATAGGCCGGTGAAGGGGCAGCAGCAGCTGCGCTGTTCTGTCTGGGCGAGCAGCAGCGGCAGGGGCTGCAGCAGCAGCTGCGTGCGAGCCGCCCACCGCGGCGGTGTGGAGGGCTACATCTGCTCCCCCCGCGTGGCCCGCGTCGGGGTGAGCAGCAGCCGAAGCCGCGCCTCCGGGGGTCGGAGTCGCGCCGCCGGGAGCCGCGCCCGCGCCGCTTGGGGTCGCGCCGCCAGGGGCCGCGCCGGCAGCAACGCCGGTGAGGTCTGGCGGCTGGCTGGAGGAGGGAGGGAGGGAAGAGAGAAAACCTAGCTCCGATACCATGCTAGAATTCTGTCATTGGATAGATGGGCCAACCCTAGAGGGGTAGCAATGTAAGAGTCATACATGGGCCTCATGGGCCTGTACACACACATATTCCAACAAGCTCTTCATTGAACAATGAACACACCCATTCACCATTTTATATGTATCTATGTGTTATTTGGATTAGCTTTCTGAGGCTATTTATCTTCTACACTTACTATATTGCATCTTTCTATATTGTTTATTCACTAGGCTGCCTAGATTTTGTTCTGAGCCATTAAGATCTTTCATTTTGCCTCTAATTCAGTATTCAGAATCTGATGCTATCTTATTAACTTTTCACAGGTTGCTACTGGTCTAAGTTTTACTGTGATTCTTACAAGGGATGGACAAGTATATACTTGTGGAAGTAATACACATGGCCAACTTGGTCATGGTGACACCATAGACAGGGCCACTCCAAAGCTTATTGAATTGTTTGAAGGCCCCACTCAGGTGGTGCAGATTGCAGCCGGTGCAAGCTACACATTTGCTGTAACAGATGATGGAACAGTTCATTCCTTTGGGTCTTGCACTAATTTCTGCCTTGGACATGGGGATCAGCATGACGAACTTCTTCCTCGTGCAATCCAATCATTTAAGAGGAGGAACATTCATGTAGTCCGTGTTTCTGCTGGAGATGAGCATGCTGTGGCTCTTGATGCGCTAGGATACGTAAGTCTATACTGTCCTGTTTGCATTCACATATATAATGTTAATGATTGCTCTCCAGGCATAAGTATGAAGTCTGAACTTTACAGGTTTATACTTGGGGCAGAGGATACTGTGGAGCCTTAGGTCATGGTGATGAGAATGATAAAACTAGCCCAGAGTTGATCAGCAGCCTGAAGGGCCAAGTTGCTGTGCAGGTCTGTTGCACATATTGGCAAGGAAGATATATAGCAAGCACTTTGCAATAGTTAAATAGAAGTGGCATTGCAAATTATTTGTTTACAAGTTTAAATCTATTCTTCTATACAACAATATAATCTATACAAATTTATTGGTCTAATTAAAGTGCCCCTATTCCACACATGCGTTACTTATCAGTTCCATGTCTGAAACCTTTCATATTTTTCTTATTTTTTTAGGTATGTGCAAGAAAGAGAAAGACCTTTGTTCTCACAGCCGAGGGCTCAGTTGTGGCATTTGGATGGATGGGCTTTGGGAGTTTAGGATTTCCGGACCGAGGATCATCAGATAAAGTAATGAGGCCCCGCGTTCTTGAGAGCCTGCAGGATCACTACGTCTCCCAAATAAGCACTGGACTGTATCACACTGTTGCAGTGACAAATAAGGGCATTGTATTCGGGTTTGGGGACAATGAGCGAGCACAACTTGGGCAGGAGTACATTCGTGGGTGCTTAAAACCTACTGAGATAATGTTCCAAAAGAGTATGGAAGACATACCAATTGCGTCGCCTAGTGGTTAACTTCAAGGCCAAGAGCCCAAGACCACCATTTTGGATACTGTTGCCTGCATATGTTGTATTTATATTGAAATTCTTCTTGGCAAGTGTATTTTATAGTTTGTGATTTGTGAGTAATTTGGGTGAACGGGGAAGAAGGAAGAGCAAAGTTGGACGACCATGTTGTGTAGCGAAAGAAGCATATAGTTTAGTAACGCGTGATGTATCGAATAATTCAACCCACCAATTTTCTTCTGTATAAAATTTATTGGTGTGTTTGTATTTTTTTCTTGTCCATTAATGTTTTCTTGATTTTGTCGTAACTGTTGAATGAATAGCATTTTCTCCCCTGGAACTTGTTATATGTATTATTGCCTAAGTTTGCTAGTATCACCTTCAGCATCCGTCAATTCGTCATCACTGTTTTCAATATCATGTGCACCTCTTAGCTTAAAAATGGTGCCATGCAGTTGGAAATTTCTTGCGTTGGCAACTAAAGACGTTATTATGCGCTGTCCATATGCTATACTGCAAGACTATTCTGGATGAGTAACTGTCGCATGCGAATGAGTGTTTTTTTTAATAAGAGGTCGCATGAGAATTAGTTGGCATGACATTTGTTTGTCTGAATAGGCATGTCATTTCAGATACAGTTGTCAGAGAAGGACGTGGTTTGCTCAAACTGTGGAAGCAGCATTACGACTTCATGATCATGTGCAGCCAGACCTAAAGATTTTTAAAGAAAACAGGAACAGGAACAGGAACAGGAACACCGATAGCATTACCATGACTCCATGGCCTAAAACACCGGTAACAGCTAAGGAAAGTCGTTTATGCTGACCGCGGCATGGGTTATTACAAAGTTTAATTTACAACCACAGTTAGGAAAGCAAAGTGTTCCGCAGTAGGTATGCAACCAGCAGGGAAAATTCCCCATTTTTCTTCTGTATAGAAAATAGGTGGTTATGTTTTTCTTTTCATTTACATGTTGATTGCATTAATTAGCTCAAGAGATATTTATAGTTGCATATGATATGATTAGGAATACAAGATGGAGTAAGTTATATTGGTTCTAATCTTATTTCACCTCTAATATAAGATTCTCTCTGTATGTCTAGAGTTCATATTCGATTCATCCCAGCAATCAGTAACCATACATATCTTTATTTCTAATAACACCATATATTGGTCTATTTGCTCCAAGAGCAAAACACACACCTCATTCACATCGTCTCCCATAGATCATGCTTTGAGCTTACACGCTTTCGATGACAACGCGAAGGCTTCCTGGATGCTTGCTGATGGCCTCCTTGAGCGCAGCCTCCAAGCTTGTCCCGTCCCACCTCCGTTGCTCCTCCACTTGTGGTCCGTCAACGTCGGCGCAGTCCAACATCTTGCTAATGTAGCCCTTGCGCTCGTAAACATTCACCTTAAACTCCACGAGGCTGCCAAGGTGCTCGATGCCGTCAAGCACACCATCGGCTTGCCGCGGCCCTAGCAATCTATAACCAGGCTCCGAAGCCTCGGCATGGTCCCCGCCTCGAACACAAGGCAAGGCGCCTCCCATCGGAACCACAGCTCCGTGAGATTCGGGAACGCCACGCGGTGGAAAACCACGAAGCCTTCTTGGGGCACACGCTCCTGGACGTGAAGACTGAGGTGCACCAGCAAGGTGAGCCTGGCGAGAACGAGAATGCCATCGCTCGGCAGCGACCGGACCTCGATCTCCAGGCTGCTGAGGTTATGAAGTTGGGTGATCCAATCAGCTGGGATGGTGGAGAAGAGGCAGTCCAGAACATGTAGCCGTCGGAGATGGCGCGGAGGCGGCGACCAACGAGCCAAGATATCTTCTTCGAGGCATCCGCTGCGGATGACTATGGACCGAAGGCTGACGAGTTTGCAGAGGGAAGAGAGTAGAGCTTCACTAGTTTCTCCCACGGCAAATGAATTCCGAAATAGCTTCAGCTCCCTGAGATTGGTCAGCTCGCCGATCTCCTTCATTCTACCTTGTATTGCCAATTCACTTAATAATGTACGGAGGTTTCTCAAATGGCCGATCCCACCTGCCAGCCACAAACCTCCCTGAAGAATCACGTGACGCAATGTAGAGGGTAACATCTGAGCATCCAGAATGAAATAGCCTTCACTGACTATGTCCAATGTCTTCAGTTGTTTCAGCTTGTGCAGTTGTGTTAGCAGTTTCTCACAGGAAATGCGACTGCTGGTTCTCAGGTTCAGGTATCGCAATTGGAACAAACTGAGTATACAAGCCATATCATACTTCATGTCCCTTGAATCATAGATGTCAAGATGTAGAACTCGCAAAAGTTGAAATTTTTTTAGAGGAGCTAGCTGTTGATAAGCCCCCCATAAGTTAAATGACCTAGCCTGGGTGAGACACATGTTTTTCAGCATGTCACTGCTTTTCAAGTTTCTGTCATGAAGAGATAGCCGGCGAACATCCAGAGGGCCTTTCGTGCTATGCTGACCATTAACTATAGTGATGAAGTTTTCCTCTCTGCACTTCAGTATGATGTAGTCAAACAATAGATCATGCACTCGACAAGAAAATACTTCCCCACAGTCATCAAACTCAGCTATTTGAATCATATTTCTGTTAATCAGTTCATTGAAGTAACTTTCTGCAATCTCCTCTTGGATGTCACCACCATTCTTTTCAGTAACAAAACCCTCAGCTATCCATCGCCTCAACAAATCATCCTTGACTATTTTGTGATCTTCTGGGAATACTCCAATATATAGCATGCATGTCTTAAGTTCCAGAGATAAATCATTGTAGCCAAGATTAAACACATGTTTCAGACATTCAAAAGCCTGGCTTGTTTCCAGCTGGAAATGAAAGGAATGCATTATCTTCTTCCAGGTTTCCGTCAAACCAACCTCCTGATGACTCGCCAAAATGCTGCCTATGGTAAGTATAGCTAGTGGCAACCCTCCACATTTCTTTAAAATTTCATTGGAAACACATTTTAGATGCTCCGGACAACCATCTTCTGAATGAAAAATCCTTTTGTGAAATAATATCCTTGAGTCAACATCATTAAGAGGATCCACCCTGTAGACATAGACATGGAAGCTAGAACTGCATGACTTAGCTGTATCTTCAATACGTGTAGTTGTTATAACCCTACTACCAAGATTATTCTCCACAAAACAGCACTTGATAGTGTTCCATACTTGTATTGTCCACATATCTGCCAGGAAAAAAAATCATCACTTATATATTGCAAAAAATACAGTTCACAACTGTCACATGTTGTTTCAGGCGTGTGGCTCCAGTTTATTATCTAATAGCAAATGCTAATAGAAGAACTTGATTAAACATTTTAAAGCAGCTGATATCCACAAATTACTAAATTTAATTTGCTTGATTAAACAAATGGGAAAATTTCAAGTGTTTCAAGTGCAATATTATTGTCAACACATTATTGTGTTTGAGAGAGACAAATAATACTGAATGCATACATCTTCCCACAAGAAGAAATGTACAAAACCAAATGTATAATCTGTATCGAGAGAGTATACTGCGCTAGTTCAATATGAAGAGTGTGTACAGGTAAATCCAAGAAATTTAAAATTGTGCAAGCAGGTAACCAAACTTGGCTATTTCGGTGCATTTCTAGTCGATCCGTCGCCATAATTACTATTTTGAGCAACATTAACGTGCCATGGGGCTGGTGGCACACACATGGTTAACATTACAAATATGATTTTGCCATTTTAATAGTAAAAGACATACAATGTGGTCATAGTTACCATATTTTTTATTGGTTGTCTATTTTTTAATTTAATACTAGTATAGTTGTACAGGCTCATAAACATGCACAAAAAGTCTACCATTATAACTAAGAATTTTTGAAAGACAAACCAATAAATTATGAGATTAAAATCATTGAATACATCACATGTGCCTCCATGTCGTCAATGGGCATTGCCTACTACTCAAAGATACAAGCACATGTGTCAAATTGAGGATTTGAACACAAGTTGTCAAGTTATAATATAAAGAACTTAACCAACTATGCTTAGTGAAGGCTAAAAAAAGATTAATCTCAGTTCAAACTTTTCAGTGGACGCCAATCACATAATATGAACTAATCCTACCACAAATATAAGAGGTTTTGGTCATCAACATGGTCCATAAGTTGAGACTTTGACTCAACAACTGTTTTGACTAGAAACTTTACAAATTGGTAGAAGTAAACTTTATCAGTAGTCCTTGAACTCAGCATTTTTGGCACCCTAAGATCGGTAATAGTACCACATCGAATCCAAAATTTTAGAACTTTCGATAAATTTCTTGTGTGACATGCTGACTTATGAGATGAGGTAGCCCTCTGAGGTCAATGTGCAAGTATCATATTTTCTCTTATCCACTTTCTCTATATCTCTCACCCCCTTCCCCGCTGACAACGACTCCTAGCCACACTAAGATTTGATGCCGCTATGGTATGCATGTACTCGTGATGATGTTTGTGATGTCACCACCCCTTTCAAATCCGACATCGCTTCATAGTGTGCCTGGCCAGCTAATTGAAGGGAAGGGGGAGGACAGAGAGTAGGGCAGGGGGGAGAGAGAGAGAGAGAGAGAGAGAGAGAGAGAGAGAGAGAGAGGGGGTTGAGGTAGAGGGGACGGAGAAGGTGAACTGATCATAGATTAGCTGGTTGTGTTTTTTATGGTGGAACCTACCCACGCCGGTTCAAGTCCTTGACTTGGCACAGATGCTTGCATTTTCCTAGATTTATTCCAGGATTTAATGGTGTTGTGCTTTCAGTGGTAGGCAACGTCCCCGTCGATAGTAAAACGTCTGTGGTGACTTTGTTAATCTTGAGATGTGTCGGCATAGTCTTTCAGAGGTGCTCATAGGGTAGAGGTTGTGTACGTGTATTCATAGGGGTGAATATGCGTGCATATTAAGTGTATTTTGTGAGCATCAAGTCCAAATGAGAGTGCAAGACAAGCTCAAGAACTACTAATTAAATTTACTCATGAGCCCCACAAGTCGGGGCTATATCGCATAGTCAACATACCACGCATGGGATTTAACACAAATGCGGAGGAATTGGACCTCATGTGGTACAATTAGCATGTTTAGAGCACCTCTAGCACTGTAGCAGCTTACCAATACTACATCCCAATAGGATGGTATTGGTGATCTCCAATACTGTTTTTTCATACTATTGGGGCAATTATTTCTGCAAATGACCAATAATAATTGCCTCCAATATATCGGACCCACATGTCATATTTTAATTAATTTATTATTTCGCTTTTCTCTCTACGCATATCCTCTTCTTACTCATGTCTTGTTCCCTATGCATTGTCTTTCTACTCATGACCAATTGTGGCTCCGGCCCTGACCACTGCGGACCCACCCACCATCGCACCCGGTCCTGCCCATTACCACGACTTGTCCCGCCTACCACCCCGCCTGGCCCTAGTCACTTCTAGGCTCTAGCCCCGACCATCGAGGCGCCTAGCCGCAGCCCTCGCCTTCCCCACTGCCACACTCGATCTCGACCACCGAGGTGCCCAGCCACGACCCTTGCCCAGCCCAACTGCAGCTCTAGCACTGGCCACCACCGCATCCAGCTCTGCCTTGTCCAGCGGCGCGCACATCCTCAGCCCTGGTCAATGTCATGCCTAGGTATGATCGTAGACATGGCACCCTAGAATCTCTAGATTGGTTTTGAGTAGTTGATGCAACCTTAGATACTAACCTTAGATAGGTTGGTACACATCAAGTGATGGAGCCAAGTGATGTTGATGATGGATAGTGAAGATCACAAGTTTATGGATCAAGTGCTCTAGCTTGAAAAGAAGAAAGAGAAAAACAAAAGAATCATGTCAAAGGTATAACTTGATAGGATCCTTTTGTTTTGGCACTCAAGACACCATAGAGGGTGTGAGTGTGTTTAGGATTGATAGTCATACTATTAAGAGAGGAGAAATCTTAGTGATTCATCTATCAAGTGTCAGTAGGTGATCAACTCATTGCATATGCATTATACCTAGTGTGCTAACTAAACACTCTTGAATATGACTTATGAAAATGCTAACAAACATGCACAAAGGTGATACACATTGTGTTTAGCACTTGTGACAATGGGTGAAGAGAATAAAGAAGAGAAAGTGCTCACTGTGAAGCACCGAACGCTGGACCCCGTGGGACCGGATGCGTCCGGTGGCTAACCCTAGCCTCATGTTGTTTGTTGAGTGAGCACCGAATGCTGAGTGTGTCCAGTCAATGTTGATCGGACACGTCCGATGACAATGTAATAGCATTTATGATGCTACCTAAGAATCATTAGATTCTTTATTATTTATATTTTCATAATATGCATATTTGGTTGTATGACTCTTTATATCTTTCTCTATAATTATTGGTCAAACTTGAGATGCTTTGACTCTCCAAGATTTTTGGAATGTCCTATAGTTTGGGATGAAGGGAGTACTTCCGTTGGGCCAAAATCAGTTTACCTATTTCTCCCCACCACGTGCATCTGTCTCTCTAGGCGCTCAGACCACGCTCTTGTCTCTCTAGCACTGCTACCCCCTTGCCTGTTGTCGCCTATCCCTACTCCCTTCGGTGCGAACAAATCCCTCCTGCCCTACCTTCCTCCCTATGGCCACGCTTCCTCCAAGCATGGGCGCCAATGGACCCCGATGGGATGCCAGCGGACCCTGATGAGACGCCGACAGACCTCCAAGCATGGGCATTGACGAACCCTGAAGAGGCGCACCCTGGTGAAGAAAGACCAGATGGGTGCCCATGGATCTCTATGTGGATAAGAAGACGTACGAATGAGAGGATGACATTTTGAACCCACATGTCGGGTGTGTTTGGTTCGATGGATAGCACTTGGATATCACGGATATCTAGGAACAAGACTTGTTTGGTTGGATGGATAAGGTAAATCTGGATATCCAGGATATGTAATATTCTGGATAGATGCTCGATATCATGGCCCTCAGAAATCTAACGGATGAGCTTAACCATGATTTTCTAATATGTTATTAACAAATAAATTAAGAATTATTAGTATGGTATATTATTAATTAGTAATTATGATGATAAGATAAGTTTTGATAAATGTTATTACGTTGATTAGCGCATGTTTTATGTGACAACTAGACTAGTATAGTGCTAATTAACTTATTTTATGTTTAATTAGTTATTATAATGACAAGATTAATATTTGTGAATATTTATTAGTGTATAATTAATTGTTGTAATTTTCAAATAACAAATATAATTAGTTAAGTATTCCCATCCATCCAATCTCATCTGTCCAACCAAACAGAAAAATGGTTCGTCTCATCCATATAACCAAACATACAACAGGGATATTCATATCCCGAAATCCATGTATGGACATATCCCATCCACACTTGTCCTCAAACCAAACACACAGGTTAGTTTAAGTAGTAATGGTGGAGTTGGGAGCAAAATATGGATAGTAAAAAAATAACTAGTATGATTTAGGTAGTATTGCTGAAGATGCTCGTTTGACATCTTCTGTATATGGCAACAACCATGAGTATAAAGGATATTTCCTTTGTATTGTTTCCTTTCAAGTTGTAAACTGTGCCGGTATGGCCTATTGAAAAAAAATCCTGACATGAGTTAATTTCCACTTTCAAAGGCCCCTTCTTCCCTAAATTTTCCTGACATGGATGAAAAGGAGGGAGAAGAAAGAAAAACGAAAAGAGGAGAGGAAGATGACTTAGAAAGATGAATCCTCCCTCCCATAGGCCCCTATGGCTCCACTTTTGGCTATAAGAGCATCGTGTTACTCCTATCTTTTATTCATGTGGGATCTTTTTTCACCATATATAGTTCATAGATTAATACCTTCATATATAATTTACAGTTTTACTCCATTATAATTCAGTCCCACCTCCCACGGTAAAAATTGTCTATATCGCCCATAAAAAAACATAGATGCCTATATCTTTTTCATTTTTCTCTTATTGGTGTGCAGTTTTCCTTTCGGTTTGTGAGTGATATACCTATACGGATAAATAGATTTTTTTATCCAACAGAAATTGATTGTTAGGATATACTTTATCCATCTACACCACTATATATATTCCAGTCTCATCACTCATGAGATTGCTAGATCTTTCTTTTTCTCTGATTAAGTGTGTTTTTTTTCTAAAAGACTATGATTAGTGTAGGTACAAAAACACACACGCAGACAAATCTTTTGCTTTGATGTTAAAAGAATAGTCTCACTACTACAGAACACACGGCTTTAGCCTCGGTGGAAATTGCACCCGGGGCTAAAGGTACCTTTAGTCCCGGTTGGCTAAAAGTCCCCTCCCAACGACTCGGTGGTCAGACATTGTCAGGGGGGACTTTTAGCCCCGGTTGGTGTTACCAATCGGGACTAAAGGTCCACCTTTAGCCGCGGTTGGTATCACCAACCGGGGTTAAACCTTTAGCCCTGGTTTGTGGCACCAATCGAGGCTATTTCTAGGCCTTTAGTCCCGACTGGTTATATGGACCGGGACTAAAGCCCCCCCTATTTGAACTCTCTTCCTCCCCTGCCCGAGCCCGAGAGCTCATTTCTTCCTCTCTGTTCTTGCTTGTTCTTGGTGTGTTCATTTCTTCCTCTCTGTTCTTGCTTGTTCTTCATCTCCTCTTCGGTCATTGCTTCATTTGATCACTTCTACGCCTCCATCAACTCGTTGAAAGGTTACTATCTTCAACCTCTCATGTTTTAGGAGCAACATATATTGTTTCTTGTTCTATATGTGATTTTTCTTTATGATTTTCTCTTTTTTGCCATTTTAAGCTTCACTTGACATTGTTTTGAATATTTTGAAGAAGACAACTAAAACTAATATTCTAAGTATACACCTTTCATTTCTAGGGTATTATATGTTCCACATTTCAAGATTAGTTTAGCTTAGTTTGAGAAATATAGATTTTTAGGATATTATTAAATGATGAATTTATTTATGGTGGATTGTTCTTGATTTATATATATATGCCACTTGAGCTCAAAATAATTATATATTTAGATGAAGAAGTTAGCTACCTAGAATACTTTAGTTGTATACATGTCACATTTAATGATTTTAGATAAATGTAAATTTTAGTTGTTTTATTTTCTTTGTTTAGAATATGAGGAATGTATAATATCTAGTTTGAAAAATGAGTATAGAGAGTAGATGACAACTACTTCGGGGTACTCGACCTTTGATCGGGTTCCAAAGCGACTAAGGCCAGACCTCCCTCTCATTACCTGTGGCAAGTGTATGCAAAAGACTATGAAAGAGTAGCGAGTGGGGAAGGCGGATCCTAACAACGATCGAATCTTCTATAAGTGTCCAGATCGCAATGTGAGTTATATATTTTGTCTCATTTGATGGTTATGGTTAATTTGTACCTATATTTCCTGATGATTTTGATTAAAATGTTTATTTTTATTTCTATTTTTAGTGGGATATCACTGGATGCCGCGATTGGTACTGGGAGGAACATTATGTTAAACATGTGGCGGAGGCTACGAAGGCTGATGAGGCAGCGAGCCAGCTCAAGGAGCTCGTCGATGTTGAACAGACGAATAATGATATGTCTGCTTTAGTTGGGATTGGTCGGGAGTGTTGGGAGTATGCCCTAGAGGTAATCATAGATATGATGTATTCCTTGTATCCATGACATGTTATGAATATCCATTAAAGACAACTTGTATCGATTAGCAATTATGTGAATTGCTTGTGAAACTCTTTTACTTGAATGGTTATTCTAAAGTTATCCCTGATCGGAGTTCGTGCAAGAATGCACATGAATATTAGATCAACACATTATTAGTTGATGACTATGTTTCACAAGTCATGGACATGAGATGTCAAGCTAATAATGTGGGCACATGTATGACATGGGCTGGACAGACCCGACCTGAGATTGTCTCTATACACATCATGTACGTTATGTCCTTAGACCTGAGATTGTCGTATGACTCAAGATGTGAAACGACCTACCCTAGGACTACCAAACGCTACTCTGTGACTAGGTAGTTATAAAGGTGGCTTTTGGGTTTGTCGGGAAACATGTTGTGAGACATAGTCAATCAAGATGGAATTTGCCACTCTCCTTATGAGAGAGATATCACTGGATCACTCAAATGATTAGATCATGAAATGCATGGCCGTGCTTGGGTTAAGTGTTAACCCACGAGTTGAACCAAATATCATGAGGCAAAGGAATAACATGCATATTGTATTGTGGTGGTTCGTCTGATATGATTATAGCATATGCATAGGAGTTGACACGCCTTGCTAGAGGCCGCTATCAACTATTGGTCGAGTAAGAGTACTTGGACCATGTCTATGTGTGCGTGAGCCCATAGGGTCGCACGCTTAAGGGGCTTGAAGCCTAATTCGGGTTGGACCTGAATTAGACTAGGTTTAGGGTTGCTAATGGGCCTCCAACGTGGGAGCTCGTTAGGACGCCTATATAAGCAAGGGGTGGGCGCGGGGCGAGATACTCACGTCCTTTTGGCAGCCGCCATCGCCCTCCCCACGCTCATGCCTAGTACTCCTCGTGGACCTAGCAATCCGGAGGTGTGACGCTTCTTCCCTGCACGTGTGGGATTTCTCGGAGGTGCTGCATCTAGAGCACAAGGACGAACCGCGAGTAGGAGACGTTGAGATGGACGACCTTGCAACTGCACGACACTGCTGCGACGCGCACGACTACGCCAAGTCGCTTCCGCTGCACCTGTGCGTCTAGTGGTAATCCCGTGATCTATAACTGGCACTAGTTCCTGGTTTATGGGGTAGAAAAATTTTGTTTTCCGTCTAGCGTAGCAACCTCATAACCCTGCAAGATCATTATGCTAGTGAAGTGCATTTTAGGTTTTCTGTGTATAGTGCTAGCGGTCTTAGCATACATTATGTCGAGGCTTTCATAGAGCATACATTAGTCTTTGTGTGACTCGGAAATGACACATGATGGTGTTCCATCTCATATTATTTTAATACAGACCTTTCGGTATTTTTATAATTTCATTTTTTTACCAAAATGAGAAATTTAATTATGTTTTGGGTCATATAATGCAGACGATGACACGCGATTGGATGTACAATGTTGATCGCCGCTCCAAAGAGTTCATTGATGACGTGCATGATTTATTAAGAGCGGCTGAGGCAAACAAGCGGGATGGTAATTTCATGTGTTGTCCATGCACCTTATGCAAGAATTTAATGGAATATTCTATCTCAAGGACTCTTCACTCACACTTGTGATATTATATGTGGACTTTGAGGTTTGTGAACAACGTACGTGACGACGTGCTCGAAACTTTTTCAATTTTTTACCACAACATGCGCAGATGAGATCATGACACGTGCTCAAGTTTCGTGATTTTTGGAATTTGTTTGCATCTAATATAATTAAAAAACTACAAGCACCGAAGTTGGCGACGTTGCCCCGTGAGCACACTGATCGAACTTTCGAGGCAGGCCATGGATTTATCCATAATTTATACTAACAAACAAGGCTACCATTTTTAGAACGAAAGAAATCTATTATTTCATGCACCTATAGTTCAAATGAACATTAAACGGGACAATTGAAGAAACAAAATAAACTAAGGAAAAATACCAGAAAACAATGAAAAGGTTCCAAATTTGAACATGTTGTTTAAAATAGTTCACTAAACACACACACAAAAAGTTGGGAGCCAAAAAACCAAAAAAAATTTAATTAAGTTGCCGAGTGCCCTAGGATTGGTACTCGGCAACTAAATTAAGTTGCCGAGTGCGGAGGGTTGGCACTCGGCAACTTAATTTAGTTGTCGAGTGACAAAGGCCTGACACTCGGCAACTTGCTTTTTCAATTGAAAACTTCTGGGCCGCCCACTCGGCCGGCACACTCTCTCTTACTCACTCACTCACTCTCACACTCTCTCTCCCTCATCCTCACGCCGCCGCCCTTGCCCGCCGGCCGCCGTCCGCGGCCCGCGCCGCCCACTCCTCCCCGCGTCGCGCCCGCCCCACCCCGCGCCGCACCGTCGCCCCACCCCACCCCGCGCCGTGCCGGCCCCACCAAGCCCTGCGCTGCCTCTCCCCCCAACCAGCAGCCCCCACCCCCCACCCAGCAGAGGCCCCCACCCACCCAGCAGCGCCCCCACACCGAGAAGCGGAGTAGAGAGGAGGAGGGGAGAAGAATAAGGAGGAGGGGAGAAGAAGAAGGAGAAGTACTTGCCGGCCTCGTCCCGTCGACCTTCACGCCGCTGCGGGCGTTGTCGGAAAGGTATACAAATAGTAGTAGTAGTTTGTAGTATTAGTTTGTAATAAGTAGTTTACTAGCAACATTAGTGTTACTAGTTAGTAGTTAGTAGCTAGTGGTTAGTAGTACTTAGTAGTATAGTTAGTTGTAGTTAGAATAAAGAAAGAGGAGAGTAGTAATAGCTAGGAAGCCATTGTTTGGTATTGTTAGAAGTACTTACTAGTAGTTATTAAGTATGGTTAGTAAGGAATAATTAGTAGTGTTAGTAGTAGTTAGTAAGTAGTAGTGGTATGTGGTTGTTGGTGAAGGTGCCTATATGTTTGGTGTATATGTGGTTGTTGGCCTTCATGCCACTATTTTGTGCATATGTGGATGTTGGCCTTTGTGCCTATGTTTTTTGCAGGTTTGGTAACCTCCCCGTGTAGGGGAGGTGCTGTCAAAATTTTCAATTGACACTGACCAATTGTTTTTCTTGCAGGAGGACCCGTGGGAGTGACTCGGCGACCCCGATCGACTTCGTCAGTGTTGCTGGTCTGCCTGCACCGCGTCACCTCGCCACCGCACCGCCTCGCCACTGCCTCGCTGGCCTATCTTCACCGACACCTTAGAGCAACTCCAACAGTTTGGCATTTAGACTTGGCATATCTAATTTTGCCAAAAAACTAAAAAATCGGGGGCCAACAGTTTGGCATTTGGGCTTGGCATTTTTACCAAAGTTGCAAATAGGAGCCCACACTTGGCAATTTAGAGACCGTGAAAAAAGGGAGGAAAATTTTTTTCCTTATTTTTTTCACGACGGAACATTGGGCGGCGCCTTTTTTTCCCTCCTTTTTTTCACAGTGGAACAAGAAAATGCCGCGAAAAAATAACGACCGGGTCCACTGGTCCATAATTTCCGTTTTTGCCAAGTCATTATGGGGAACTGTTGGAGATTACATATTTTTTGTTTTGGCATATCTATTTCAAAGTTGGCAAATTTCATGTTTTCCCAAACCAAAATTTCCAAACTGTTGGAGTTGCTCTTAGGTATAGCCCCTTCCTCCTTTTCATGCATGTTTTATATGATCACGTAACCAAGTTAGGCGTCTCCTGTTTGAAATAGATAGGTCGGAGGTATGTAAAATCTTTGCATATCTGTGACCGTATCTATTTCGGATTGTCCACGTATTTTGGACAACCCGTTGATGCGTAGATGATGTTAGTTTCCATGGTTCGCTCCGGTCTAAGATAGACTTTCGTCATCACCTCCCTGTTGTTCTCCCGATGCACACTCTCCCTTTCGGGACGTGTATCGGGAGAACAATGGGGAGGTGTTGCCAAAATTCTGTCTCAGATCGGAGCGGAGCATGGAAATTGACATCATCTACGCATCCGCGGGTGGGATTAGGACTTATCCTCACCTATTAGAAAGTAGGCACGCTGTGCAGATGCATTTGATGGTTATATTGCTCGCTTACATATGTATAATGCTAGAGGATGGAGAACCGTGATTGGATGTACACGTGCCACGCTAGTTTGAACCCAGAGTGGATGACTAAGACTAATGCTTTCTTGGAGCATTCATTTGGCAAGATTGCTCAAGGGTCAATTTGGATGTCGTGTCCCTACGTCAAATGTGACAACCGTGTAAGAAAGACAAAGGTGGTTGTGGGGAAAGATCTTATCTTGAATGGATTCATGCCAAACTATACCTGCTGGATCTACCATGCTGAAGCCAATCGTATTAGAGAGGATGTGGTGAGACCACGTCTCGAGGCTTTTGATGGAGATGCCGGGGTCGCAGACTGGATGGATGACTTTCAGGAGGCACGGTTCGGTGAAGGATTTGAGGACGAGCCAGAGGAATCTGCAAAGGCGTGCTACGAGATGTTGTCTTCGGCACAAAAACCCCTTTAGGAATAGACACGGGTTTCGCAACTAGATGCCATGGGACGCCTGATGGCGTTCAAGTCGCAGTGTAGCATGAGTCGAGACAACTTCGATGCTATGTTGGCAGTTGTTGGATCTCTGCTTTCGGACGCTCACGTTCTGCCGAAGAACTTATACGAGTCACAGAAACTTCTTCGTGCACTTAAGATGCCATATGAGCAAATCCATGCTTGTCCTAAGAGGTGTGTCCTATTTAGGAAACTACACGAGAAAGCAACACACTGTCCAAAGTGCAAATCCTCTAGGTATCTGGTCGACCCTAGTGATGGCAAGAAGTCACAACTTGGTATCCCCGTGAAGGTCCTACGGTACCTTCCTTTCGTACCGAGGATCCAACGACTCTTCATGACAGAGGAGTCCGCGAAACAGATGACATGGCACAAACAGGGCAAAAGATACAACTCGGACAAGATGGTACACCCATCGGATGGCGATGCATGGAAACATTTCGATGACATGCATCGTGGTAAAGCTAAGGAGGCTCGAAATGTACGTGTCGCTCTTGCAACAGATGGGTTCAATCCCTATGGAATGATGTCGGCCCCATATACTTGTTGGCCCGTGTTCGTGATCCCCCTCAATTCCCCCCGACATCTCGTTTCAACCGAAGAATGTATTCATGTCGCTGATAATTCCTAGACACCCGGGGAACAAGATGGGTGTGTTTATGGAGCCTCTCATTGATGAATTGATGTTTGCTTGGGAAAAAGGGGTACTCACATACGACCGAGCTACAAAGAAGAACTTCACGATGCATGTGTGGTACCAGTACTCCCTGCACGACTTCTTGGCGTATGGCATATTCTGTGCGTGGTGTGTTCACGGGAAGTTCCCATGCCCGTTATGCAAGACAGCTGTACAGTTTTATCATTTGAAGAAGGGTGACAAGTTTTCTTCGTTTGACCTACATCATGAATTCCTCCCTCTTGACCATCCATTCAGACGAGATGTCAAGAACTTCAGGAAAGGGGTTCAAGTCACCGACCCTCCATCTCACATGATGACCGGTGCCGAGGTCCGTGCTGAGATAGAGGCTCTCAAAGATGATGAAACTATAGGTGGGTTTATTGGATATGGTTTGGAACATCAGTGGACTCATAAATCGGGCTTGACTAGGCTCCCTTATTTCGATGACATTCTTCTTCCACACAACATTGATGTTATGCACACAGAAAAGAATATCGCCGAGTCGCTTTTTGCAACACTCATGGACACAACAAAGTCAAAGGACAACGTGAAGGCTAGATTGGACTGGAAACAATTTGCGATAGGCCAAATCAAGTGAGGAAGCCTCCTGGGCCCGGTAAGAAATGGAGAAGGACTCCGGTCGATTTCGTCTTGAAAAGGGACCAACGGAAGGAGGTCTTGATGTGGATGCAGACGTTGATGTTCTCGGACGGGTATGCGGCGAATTTGAGTCGGGGAGTGAACTTGTCCACTATGCGGGTCTTAGGGATGAAGAGTCATGACTACCGCATATGGATTGAGCGGCTCCTTCCTGCGATGACCCGGGGATACGTGCCCGAGCATGTGTGGCATGTGCTGGCAGAGTTGAGCTATTTCTTCCGCCAGCTTTGTGCCAAGGAGTTGTCTCGGGACGTCATTGCTGACTTAGAGAATGTGGCACCTGTGTTGCTCTGCAAGCTGGAGAAGATCTTCCCACCCGGCTACTTTGTGGCGATGCAGCATATGATTTTGCACCTACCTTACGAGGCACGAATGTGGGGGCCCGTGCAGGCCCATTGGTGCTATATGATCGAGAGATGTCTAAAGATTATTCGGAAAAAGTGTAGAAATAAAGCCAAAATCGAGGCTTCTGTGGCAGAGACATTCATTCTGGAGGAGGTGTCAAACTTCACAACAACATACTATAAGGATAGCCTTCCCAGTGTGCACAATCCCCCACCTTGTTACAATGCGGATGAGAGTTCATCGAACCTCAGCCTTTTCAAAGGGCAACTCGGCAAGGCAAGCGCACAATGAGTGGCACATTATCATGCATTACGTGTTGTTGAACCTTGACGAAGTGAAGCCTTATGTGTAGTAAGTTCTCAATGAGCTTGTTACATACGTCGTCACTATCCTCCATGTATCCAACTTCCTTGTCTCCTGTGTTTTTAGGGAATTTCTAAATATATACTGGAGAGGGAGTAGGACTCCTTCCCCTCAAGAAGAAGATAGCCTTCTCAAACATGGTGTGCCCGATTTCATTTCCTGGTTCGATGCGAAGGTACCTGGTTGAATCTTTGACATCTCACTTTGCTCCTACGAGTGACTAATGTAACGATCTATCCGACCTCACCTTGTAGGCTCGCAAGGATAGGGACATGAATGTTGAGTTGAAAGGGCTCGCGAAAGGGTTTTCCTATAAGGTCAAGACATTCAATGTTTATGCTGTGAATGGCTATCGATTTCACACAAGAAACTATGAGGAGAGTCGGCCCAATCGGAAAACCACCAATACCGGATTTCGTACGCCCGACACCGATGAGCGCGACTACTACGACATAGTAGAGGCCATATACGAGCTCTCCTTTGAGTGTCGGAGGTCCTAATCCAGTCGTATTCAAAGTCCATTGGTTTGATCCTAATGTCACGAGAACATCTTCTGAGATGGACAAGTCGAAATTCGACAAGATTCTATCTATCAAGGAGAGGAGGTCTATATTGTGGCTCAATAGGCCACGCAAGTCTATTACCTCCCATGGGAGTGCCAAAAAACCCCAATCTTATGGGTTGGTACCTTGTGCAGTTGGTATCTCCGCACGGTAAATTGCCTGTCCCAAACGATGAGGATTACCACTTTGACACAAACGCAGAGGAGTTCTATCAATCAGAGGGGCTAGAAGGGAGGTTTGACATACACATGTTTTCGCTGATGGGCATGGAAGTTGACAATGACATTGATCGGGACGATGGAGATGAGGACGACAGAGAAGAGGTGCAAGATGTGGAAGACTTAGAAATGCTTGAGCGGTTACACTTAGGCATTGACAATGATGACAACGATGGAGGTGTCGAAGAGGTGCAATATGATAGTGATGGCGACACCTATGATCCAACAGCTACTGATCATGAAGAATATTTCTAATTCATGTAATACTATATTATTATTATTATTGCAATTATGTTTGGTTCATTTTGCATCTCTTTATACGTATTTGTAATTAATTGTGCTAATTGGTTTACTCTTTGCAATTGCAGGCACTCGACAAAATGCCTGGTGGAAGAGCTACACGTCGTTCACTCAACGACCTCTACACGACGACACCCGCTTCTGTCGCGGAGGCCGCGGCGTTCGCGGTGGAGACCTCGCAGGCGAGGAGACCTCACGGCCAACCCCGTGGCTGGGGCGGCCGTGACAGAGGGGGTGCTAGGCGGACTGTGGAGTCGGCTCCCACACCGGCGATGGAGCAGGACCACTAGGACATGGACAAGGATGAGGACGACCAAGCGGCCAGGCTCCACACAGGCGGCGGTGACGCCCTAGAGCAGGAGGTAGGAGAGGGCTCTACCTCCTCGTCGACAGTCTGGTTGCGTGGGCCCGCGAGGCTCCCTCAGCGCCCGATCCTACCTCCCCACCACCCGGTGATTCGACCCATGGGCGACGGGTAAGTATTATTTCAGTACTATTTCATATGAAGTATTGAAAATTGAACTACAGACTAACATTTTTTGTTAATAATTCTTGCAACAACTGGGTAGTTGTGTCCGGATAGAAGGGCCGTCAAATCAATAGCATCCTTGGCCTTCTGATTTGGCAGCACTACCCTGGACTGGTCGAGTTCAATGGGGTGACGACGCCTCCCTGGACGTGGGCCCACTTCTACGCCGCTGAGGACAGGGACCACATATCTGTTGTGGAGCGGATCAAGGCCGAGTTCTGGGTGAGTCTTCATCGTACTAAATTTGTCAAAACTTAACATTCATTGGTCGTTCTTGATATAATGAAAGGATACATGATGTCTGTATGCAGGACTTTTTCACGTGCGAGACAGGGCACGAGAAAAAGCCGTCGCAAGTGAAGGACAAGGTCTGCAAGGCTCGACTTGGGCACCTCTACCACGAGACGCGGCTCCAGTGCATTATCAACCACCACGCCGACGTCCTTGGCGAGAAAGTGACGAAGAGCGAGGCCAGGACCATGACGCTCACCAGGGAGCAGTACGAATTGGTAAGTATGAAACATCAATACTACCACCCTACATGATTGGTATATCCTGACGTATCAATAACTTGATGACATGCAGCGATGTCCTGATTGGTGCGTCAGGCACCCCCTCTGCTGGGGCGGTATTGTGGACAGGTGGCTCTCGCCCGAGTGGATGGAGAAGAGTCAGACCCGTCGTGAGTGCCGCCTACAGATGACTGGGACCCCACACCACCAGGACAACCAGCAATGTTTTTAAGGCGGTAAAGCGAGGCGTGGCGACCAACTACTGCCTTACGCTTAAGCGAGTAAGGCGTAAGGCAAGGCGACGCCTTACGACCATCCAATAGTAGTAAATTAAAGACTATAACACTAAGCACCAAGCACCAAGCACCAAGCAAAGCAAATATAAATATATCGGCATGCTGTCCTGCTCGGGAGAAGACAGAAGAGGCTAGAGGCAAGTAGAAAAATACATAGGAGACTAATTAGTTAGACCTGGTTGTGTCCTGTTCGATGGGAGACTAGAGGAGGCAGCTGTGTTCCGCTCGAGGGGAGGCTGGAGTAGGCGGCTCGGGTCCTGCTTGAGGGATACTGGAGGCGGCGGCTCGTGTCCTGCTCGATGAAGGAGCAGAGGAGGCGGCGGGGAAACAGCAGCCCGCTGGCGGCTACTCCTCGCGCAGATGCAGAAGAGGGGAGGCGGATGCTCAGCAGCCGCAGCTTCTCCCGGAGGCAGGGGCGAACACGTTTGTGCAGGGCGAGCAGGAAGGCCCGTCTTCCGCGCGATTGCTCCTATCTTTGCTCTCAGATTTCTCCCACGCTCCTCTCTCTCTCTTTCTCAGATTTCCGCGCTCGTCTCTCTATCTCTCAGATTTCTCCCGCGCTCCTCTCTATCCCTGCGTGCGCGACTGGTTTTCCCGTGTGCCTACCTTTTCCCCGCCCTTTCTCCCGCGCGCCCGCGTTTTACCGCTGCCCGCATCCCGTATGGCGCCCGCCTTGATCGATTTGCGATGAATCAGACGCCAAAGCGACATTTTCCGGATGCCACAATTGCAAGGCGGACGCCATACAAATCTAAGGCGAGACGTCTCCTTAAACATCTCCCCTGGAGCACCTTGGCGCTTAGGCGATGCCTAAGCGACGCCTTAAAAACATTGGCAACCAGAGCCTCTCCCAGTACGCTTCGAACTGGGTAATCTTCTTTGTTTTTTACACATGTCTTTATTTTTTTTATAACTCTCAATTCTCATTACTTCTAATCATCTTTATGTTTTCCGCGCAATCCCGGTCACACTAAGGCCAGGAGTGCAACGACTTCATGGCGTTTAGCCTGGCACACAAGGGCAAGGCGACGGACCCCGCGAACACCTACAACCCAGCGCACCCGCTCGAGCTGTACACCAACCCCAGCGCCCACAGCAAGGTTACCGAGTACATCTCGGCGGCTCGCTAGAAGGATGGGGATGCCTTCGATCCGGCCACCGAGCCCCTGGATATAGAGATCGTAATGAGGCTAGGAGGAGGGAAGCAGCACGACCGCTACTGGATGGCGAACAGCGCGCTCGACTCCGCCTCTGTTCCCAACCTTGCGGACCTTCGGGCAAGGAGCACGAGTTGTTCCCTCCCCATACGCCCTCGGCAGCTGAGCTCATAGCAGCAGATCTTGGAGCTTGTGGTTAGTATTCGTTCATTGCTTTTACACATCTACTTTGCATTTGCATTGTTTAAACATTGTGGGTGGTCTATTGCAGGCCAACGTGCGGAGGTTGGAGGCGGCGCAGAAGGCGGCGCTGCAGGCGACGCGGTTGGAGAGGGAGGCACCTGAGAGGGAGAGGCAGTTGCAGAGGGAGGCTATACAAGACCAGGGGGCGACCGAGGAGCAGAGGCTGCAGGACATGTTCAGCTTCATGGCCAGCCTTAGTGCTATTCCAGGTGTGGTCGCGCCAGAGTCGCTTTTCCGCCCAGTTGTGCATGTGGCTCCTCCTCCTCCACAGCCTATTATTTTTGGGACACCGGTAAGTATGTCTAGTGGTTTATTCCTAGCACTTGTGCTAATTTCCTGCATGTACTCATGAATTGACTTCTTTGTGCAGCAAGTGTCTATGAGTTCGAACCTGACGGTTCAAGGCGGTGGTCCCTCTCCACAGCAGGGGTCGCCAACTGACACTCCCCCACAGCCCGGGTTGCCAGATGGCTCTTCTTCATGGCCCGGCTCGTCAGGATGGCAATAGGTAGTTCTTTGTCTATTTTCATGTTGCCCAGACTTGTATTAGACTTGGACTTGTGTTCGACTTAGACTTGTGACATATTCATAGCTATGTGATGGATCTATAGACTCTATATGTGTATGTGATGTATTATGGACTTAGAGATGTTTGTGATGGATGTTTGTGATGCTATATGCGCATTATGGATTGTGAATGATGGATGTGAGGATATATATGTGATTTGAATGGGTGGATGCGATACATATGTGATTTGAATGGTGAATGTGATATATATGTGATTTGAATGGTGAATGTGATATATATATCTGTCTATTTTTGTATGTATGGTTGGAAATAAAAAAACAAAAAATAGCAATTTTTTTATTTGCCGAGTGCCACACTTGGCAACTAAATTAGTTGCCGAGTGCAATGTTGCACTCGGCAACTCTGGGAAACAGAGAGCCTAAAAATGCCAGTTTCCCAGAGTTGCCGAGTGCAATGGTTATAAAAAAATAAAAAAAATTAGTTGCTGAGTGCCAGCTCGGCAACTAAATTTTGGCAGAAAAAATAAAATAAATTAGTTGCTGAGTGTCAGCCAGCTGCCACTCGGCAACTAGTCCGTCAAGGTTGACGACCCAATTTTAGTTGCCAAGTGCTCAAAATCTGGCACTCGGCAACTAAATTAGTTGCCGACTCGGCTTCTGCCTAGTGATAGTTGCCGAGTGCGGCACTCGGCAAACTAGTTGCCGAGTGCAAAAGGCTAGTTGCCGAGTGCCCCCAGCACTCGGCAACTCCGCGATTTCCTGTAGTGAATATGGTGACTTCAATGATACTGCAATGGTGGAAGCAGAAGAAGAGGCAGGGGCAGAGGATACACTCTCTAAAGATGATGGTCTTAGTGAAGTCATTCGTGATGTACAAAGAGATTGTGAAACTGAAAAAGAGAAAGCTAAGCTTGACCGCATGCTAGAGGATCACAAGAAACTACTATACCCGGGCGTCAAAGATGGACAAAATAAGTTGGGTACAACAATGAAGTTGCTACAATGGAAGGCAAAAAATGACATATCCGACAAGGCATTTGGGCAATTACTCAAGATCTAAAAAAGATGCTTTCGAAGCCTAACGAATTGCCTACCACTACGTACGAAGCAAAACAGGTCGTGTGCCCTCTGGGATTAGAAAGCCTGAAGATACATGCATGTCCTATTGACTGCATCCTCTACCGTGACAAGGACTACGAGAATTTGGATGAATGCCCCGTATATAAAGCGTCACAGTATAAGATCAGACAAGATGACCCGGGCGATGTTGAGGGCGAAGAGCATCCTTGGAAGAAAATCCCTGCCAAAGTTATGTGGTATGCTCCTATAATACCACGCCTGAAACGTCAGTTCAGAAACAAGGACCATGCAAAGTTGCTGCGATGGCACAAAGAAGACCGTAAAGCAGACAACATGTTGAGACACCCTGCTGATGGTTTCCAGTGGAGAGCAATTGATAGAGAATTCCTGGAGTTTGCAGAAGACGCAAGAAACTTAAGGTTCGGTTTGAGCACAGATGGTATGAATCCTTTTAGGGAGCAGAGCAGTAGTCATAGCACTTGGCCTGTTACTCTATGTATCTACAACCTTCCTCCATGGTTATACATGAAGCGGAAGTTCATTATGATGCCAGTGCTGATCCAAGGCCCCAAGCATCCTGGCAACGACATCGATGTCTTTCTAGGCCCTTAGTTGAGGAACTCCTGCTTTTATGGAGCAAACCAGGTGTACATGTGTGGGATGAGTACAAACAGGAACACTTCGACCTGCGAGCATTGCTGTATGTAACAATCAATGATTGACCTGCCCTAAGTAATCTTTCAGGACAGACAAACAACAAATATAATGCATGCACACACTGTTTTGATGACCTTGACTATGTATATCTAAAAAAATGTTGAAAGGTCGTGTACCTTGGCCATCGTCGTTTTCTTCCTAAGAATCACCAAGCCAGAAAGAAAGGCAAGCATTGTAAACAATAAGTGAAACGAACCAAGCCTCACAACCAAACTGGAGAGGATGTACTTGATATGGTCAAGGCTGTGCAAGTACTCTTTGGAAAGGGAGAAGGGGCCGTACCAGTTCCAAAAGATGCTGATGGATGCGCACCCATATGGAAGAAGTCCATATTTTGGGAGCTACCCTATTGGCATGTCCTAGAGGTCCTCCATGCGATCGACGTGATGCACTTGACAAAGAATGTTTGTGTGAACCTGCTAGGATTTATGGGTGTGTATGGAAAAGCCAAAGATACACTTGAAGCACGACATGATTTGCATGACATGAAAGAATGAGACAACCTGCATCCAGAGAAGACAGAAGATGGACACCATTATTTAAAGTCTGCTAGCTACACTCTTAGCAAAGAAGAGAAGGAAAGCATGTTTCAATGTCTAAGCAACATCAAGGTCCCATCTGAATTTTCCTCCAATATAAAGAATATAATAAATGTGTCAGAGAAGAAATTCCTAAACTTAAAGTCTCATGACTGCCACGTGCTTATGACGCAGTTGCTTCCGGTTGTGTTAAGAGGAATTCTACCTCCACATTTACGTCTAGCCATTGTGAAGCTATGTGCATTCCTCAATGCAATTTCTCAGAAGGCAATCGATCCAATGGAACTAGCTGCTCTACAGAATGATATGGTTTAGTGCCTTGTCAACTTTGAGTTGGTTTTCCCTCCATCCTTCTTTAATATCATGGAACACCTCCTAGTTTACCTGGTCAAGGAGATTAGTATTCTTGGTCCTGTGTTCCTACACAACATGTTCCCCTTTGAAAGGTTCATGGGAGTCCTGAAAAAATATGTTCACCAACATGCTCGCCCAGAAGGAAGCATCGCCAAGGGCTACGCGACAGAGGAGGTCATTGAGTTCTGTGTTGACTATATTCCTGGCCTTGACCCGATTGGTGTTCCTGAATCAAGACACAAGGGGAGACTTAGTGGGAAAGGAACACTAGGGAAGAAAACATATATCGGTACGGGGGATGATTATTTCAACAAAGCACACTACACAGTTCTTCAAAACTCCTCCGTGGTGGAGCCGTATGTCGAGGTACACAAGAAGTTCCTACGATCCTAGTTTTCAAGGAAGAATGAAGCTTGGATTATGCGTGAACACATGAAAACTTTCGGTGATTGGTTGCGAAAAAATGTGTTGGTGATGACAGTATTGATGACCAACTGTATTTGTTGGCTAGAAAACCATCGTGGCATATCCTCACATACAAAGCCTACGAGATAAATGGAAATACATTTTACACGGTAGACCAAGATAAAAGGAGCACCAACCAAAATAGTGGTGTCCACATAGATGCCATTGACCCAAATGGAAATAGGAAAACATATTATGACCGCATAGTTGAGATTTGGGAACTATACTATGCATCTAATTTTAAAGTCCCTTTGTTTAGGTGCCAATAGGGGAAGATGACCGGAGCCAAGGTAACAATTGACAAGGATTATGGGATGACAACAGTGGACCTCGACACTATTGGGTACAAAGACAAACCATTCGTCCTGCCTGCTGATGTGAATCAGGTGTTCTATGTAAGAGACATGTCTACAAATCCAAAGAAAGGAAAAAACGATGACATATCAAACATCAATGAGCCCAAGCGTCACATAGTTCTTTCAGGGAAAAGAAACATTTTGGGAATTGAGAACAACTCAGACATGTTGGAACTTTACGAAAGGGATGACCGAATTGCGCCATTCAGTGTGACCAAAGACCTAAGCATCCTTCTAAATGCCGAGGACACTCCATGGTTACGACATGATCATGACCATGGGACATATGTCAAGAAGAAGATCACTACTGTGCCCGCTTGATGTAGCTAGCTTAGTAGTGATGTCGATCAAGTGACATGTGTATTGGTCATTTTGGTCAAATAAATAAAGATCTACATTTGTATTTGGTCAATTTTGCATTTAGTGACTAATGTTTACTAATACTTCTTTTGTATCTTCAAGATTTTGTGACTAATGTTTACTAACACTTTCTCAAATAGAAATATGAACTACTAAAAAAAGATAGATCTTAACGAGTTATAAAACCTTTGTATTCAAAAGTTTTTCATATGAGGTCATCTAGTGTCTCATTAATAATTTCCTATTTAATGGTAAACTTATTTATCCCATAATTGGACAATTAATGGTGACAAACAAAAAGATTAACGTTAAAATAATGCTGAAACTAATTTCCTGTTGGTAACCAAGCATTTTAGTTTATTGAATTCAACAATATATTTTTGCATTAACCAAATACTAATGGTTAGTTACATCTATATTTGATATTATACAAAAGGTAAAAGATTTTATGTTATAGATTTTTCTAGTGTATAATAAAGCAAAAGGAAATGCAATGGTTATTTTTAAAAAAAATTGTGCCATGTATTTAATTTATTATGCAATTAACAAGAGCTAGACCAATTTATATAGATATTAAACTATAAACAATCCCAAAAGATATAAAACTGTGCAGTGAAATTTCGTTTGGAGCCTAAAGAGACCTTTAGCCGCGGTTGGTAATACCAACCGGGGCCAAAGGTCAGACCTTTAGCCTCAGTTGGTATTACCAACCGCGGCTAAAGGTTCCTTCCTATATAAGCTCGGCTCCCTCTCTTCCTCCCTCATAGCTGTAACAACCCGGGTTTTTAAACAACCAAAAATCCAAACTTTCAAAAACTTTTCTTGCAACGTGTGAAGCATGTAGTTGCTAGGTAAAAACTAGAGCTAACCCTAAAAGAGTTTACCGCTAAGTCGTTGCATCATCTAGAATTGCTTGTAGATGAGTGCTTGTTTTCTCGAATTGGTTTTTGGGTTTGTAACTTTGTTCGCGTTGGTGTTGCACAAGTCCATAGCAAAACCCTTCTCACTTAATCTCACTCGGGTTCCTTTTGAACTCCTCTCAAAAGTTCTTGACTCATGAAAGGAATTCTTTTCCTTTTATTCTCCTTTACATCAAATTCCACTTAAATCTCCTTTTGAATCCCTTCACATGAATCCAGTTTGAATCGGTAACAATTTAATCGTAATTGGAAAAACCCCAAATCCCTTTCCCCTTCCCTCCATCTAGCCCAACCAGCCACAAGCCCAACCAGCCGCAGGCCCGGCCGCTCCCTTGCTTCCTCCCAGCCGGCCCGCTCGCGCCACCAGCCCACACCACACCCCAAACGGCCCAGCTAGCCTAGCCCAACCGGATGCCCCACCCCCAAATCCTAGGGGCAGAACGCCCCAACACCCCCGCTCCAAAGCGCCGCCGCCAGAAGGGTGCTCGCCCGCGCGACGCGCTCCACCCGCACATGCGCGAGGCCCCACGCTCTGCCACGCGCCCACGTGCACGCTCTCCCGTGCACCGCCTCGCGTCGCACCGTCCCACCCGCGCGCGACCGCATGCACCAGCACCGTAGCGCACTGCGCCCCACCCCGTGACGCGCACCGCACCCGCAGCAGGGCATGCTCGCGACTCCGTCGAGCCGCGCATGCACGCCAACGCCTTGGCGTCCACGCCTCCTCCGCTGGATGTCCGCCACGTGCCTAGCCGCGGTACGGACGCCGAGGCATCCCGCCGTCGGTGCCTCGGGAACCCTAGCCCATGCCTCTATTTAAAGCTCCAGCTGCGGCTCCCTCCTCCCTTTCCTCCCTCCAGCCGCCACCAAGCTTCTCGCCGTGAGCTGCAGCGCCCATGACGTCTCACCTTCGACGCCGCGCAGAGCAGCTACGGTGTCGCTGCCTCCACCTCGCCTCTACGCGCCACGGACGAGCCTCTACAACCCGCGAGTGCACCTCGCCGTGACCCCGGCGCTTCTGCACACGCCACACAATGCCGACCTGTCGTCCGACCGGATGTGCCACCCAGGCACCAACGTCGGCCAAGCCCAGTCGCGCCACGAGCTGGCTTGACTAGAGCTGCTGCCGCATCGAGTCCGCGACGTCGTCCGGTCTACACTGCTCCGCCCCGCTCCGGCTTCCTCGCCATGCACACCAAGAACGCCGCGGGCGCGCTCACGGCTGAGTCCGTGGTCGCGCACTGACCGCGATGCCGCCCTGTTGTCCCTGCTGCCTCCACGCCAGACCATGTCAGGTCGTCGCCGACCGAGCCCTACACCGACCCGGCGTCTCCGGCCAAAACCGCCTCGACGTCGTCCTTAGGCGCTGCGGCCTCGACGCACCGGTCGAGCCTTCACCGCGCCATCCCGCCTGTCTACCGTGGTCAGACGACCGTGGCCGCGATCGACAGCAACCGTGGCGGCCACCACATCGTCCATGTTGTTGCATCGCCTCCACTGTCACGCAGTGACATCGCCACTGTGGTGTCACCTCTGCTCCACCTCGCCCCACCGTCGTCTCCACCGAACAACAGTGACGTCGTCCAAGCACCCTGCCATCAACCGCGTGCTGGCTCCCCAACTCAGCTTGTCACTCAACCATGACAGCTGCTGCCGGTGACCCCCGAAGCACCCAAGACTCTGCCTTTTCTCCCTCTGGTTGCCATGTATGCCTGAGACCGGCCTTCGCACCGTTGTTTTTCACTGCTGCAGGGAGGCTCTGGCTCTGCATCGCTGTTCGTCGGAGCACCCGAACCAGCTCTGCCCTTGTCATGTGGTGGCCGCTCGTCTGAGTACGGCCTTCGTGCTGCTGTCTTCACCTTGTAGTGGAACCACGGCTATGCCGAGTGGATGGACGAAGCTCTGACGTCCTTGCCCACCTGCTGTTCTGTCCGGCCTTCATGTCGTGACATTTCGTTGTTGCAGGATGGTGTCTCCGTGCCTGTCCGGATGCTTTGTCGACACAACACAACAGCCCGTCGCCGTTCTGCCCTTCAAGGTCAAGCTTTTAGAACCTTGCCGACGCCTTCCTCGATGTCAGCAAAACTCCTACTTCATACTTGTCAATACATGTCTGCACTCGTTATCTACGTATGATATCCATGTCTACATTTGATATCTATATATGCCTGTGATGTGCCCTCGTGCCGTTCTATTTATCTATCTATCTCTCTTGCTATGGGATTGTGCTACTCCTTTGTGAGTCATGGTTTGTGTGTTGGTTCTTGCGTTGTGGTGTTTTGTTTATCTCTATGGACCGAGCCTTCGAGCCGATCGAGAAGCGACATGTTTGGTCGTTTCGGTCGTGGGTTTGTCCCGCTGTGGCCGTAGCGCCAAGCACAATCCCTTCTCTCGTATTTAGTTGTCCCCGTGGAACTATGATAGTTGTGTCCTTATTCGTCCCTAGGACATGGCCATTGCGGACTCGATAGTGGTGCGCTTCCTACCCGCACCAGTCGAGCCTCCGTGACCTAGTCCACTAGAGCCGAACGAGGGGATGACTATCGTGGAACCTTCGGAAGCCAACTCTTGTAGGTGAAGCTCATGGCCGCGAGTTCCCTCGCCATGACCATTGGGCTCTACCTCCTTTGCTTCTCTTATTTCTACCCATCTCGTATGCTTGCGCCACCTAGACCATAGCAATTCTTCAGTTTTTGCGGTGACAACCGCACTGCTAGAGCTCGAGGGATTGTCTTGTGCCATTTTAGTTGCACGTAGGTTGTGGTGCCATACGAGTTGGTTTAGTCCGAGGAACCGTGAGCTTGTGTCTCTATTCCTTCAACCTCCGTCCATTACCATGGCGTGTGGTTGAGAGAATGCGGGGCCTGTTCCTCTTTTATCGATCCTCGTCTATCCAGTAAGATGTGGATTGAGTGCTCTTGTTCCAACTTTGATACATGTCCGTTACCATGACATGTGATCGAAGTCTCGAGGAACCAATCTCTTTTCGCTTGTTGTTTCCTTTTGGTGTCTATTTGTCGTTCTCTTGATTCTTTTCCTTTGATTACCGTCAGATGCTATGACGAGTGGATCAATGGAAGGTGGATCCTTTTTCTCTCCCCTTCTCTCTTTTGGCTCCTTCGTGCTCAAGCCTCTTGTATTCTTGTACCTATTTTAGACCGTGGCACGTCTTAGGTTCTTGCGGTGACAACCGCACCGCTAAGGCCCTAGGGGTGTCTAGGTGCATTTAGTGCACATAGGTCATGGTACCCTACAAGTGGATTGGGTGTTGTGTGATCTCTTGTGTGTTTCTCCTTTCCGATGCCTCGCCTTTGCCATGGCTTGTGGATTGAGAGAAGTAGACCACTTCCCCTTTTCTTTATTTGCCTCGTTGCAACCTTTTTTCTGGTTAGCGAAGCTATGGTCCGTGTCATGTCCTTGGAACCACCATGCGAGTCGACTCGATCGACCGTCAGAAAACTATCTTTATCGAGGACGTGATATGGACAACCTAGCCAACCCTTCCCCTATTTATTTTGTCCCATTCTCTTTTGCTTGCGCTAATTTCTGTGGCGTATAAGCCGAAGTACTGTGGGACCTAGTCATAACTCTTGCATCTTGTGTTGTTCGTTCTTTCTTTAGTTGTGACTTGTGGGGCTTAAGGCTACAAAGGCCGAACCCAGTTGTGTTTATCTTCCTCTCTCGCTTGCAATCTTTCGGTTCCTGTCAATAACCATGACACCCGAATTGAAAGACTACAAGCTGTGGTGTATGTTTAAGTTAAGCTAGGGTCTAGGCCCCTTTCTCCTGAAGCCATACAGGTTGACACTATCAAACCGGGAAGTGTGGCTATTTCGGGGTCGTGACTCGAGCTTATGCTTAGCAGACAACCACTCGTGTTTTATTTTGAGCCCGAGGAAAACGGACAACCACCGCGAGGGCTAAGTCTTTTGTTGTCTTCTGTCGTTAGCTGCTCTTTCTGCGTCTCGCTGTCTTTTAGTTTGGATCTTGGTTAAGGATTTGATTTTTTTCTTCCTTGTTTGTCGCTCTATCGAGGTAGTTACATCGAGGGCGATGTTGATCGAACCGGTGCTCCATTGGAGGCAGGAGACATGACCAACAACAAGATGTGGACAATTATGGATCTATTATAATAGGTGCCACATCCCACCCAACCTCGTAGAATCCTATTAGACATGCATATACATAGATGCTAGTGCTTTACTTTTTGCAATTAAACTGATAGGTTGCATGGTAGATTTCTTGGAAAGCCTTTACCTTGTCACAGCCTTACCCCTGCACACCCATTGCTAGGCTAGACACTTGCTTTACTTACTTGCTCGCTGCTTACTTCTACTTCGCATTATGTCGATGATGTGATGCTGAGTGGAGGTTTGTTTGTGAGTGGCTAGGCACTGTGTGCCGTTATAATGATAACAACTTGGTGAGATCTTGGCGTGTGTCTTGGGTGTGTGGTGAGGGTTGAGTCGATCAGACAGGTCCTACGACGAGTCCGTGGGACGAGTCTTGCCGGGGGTGCGACCTGGGCATCCCCGCGTGAGGTACCTGTGGCGGGTACTTGTGTTTTGAGGAGATCCCAGGGCGAGCCTCGGGATAGAGGTGCTGTGATGGAACGGGGGAGTACCCCGATTGTGGAGATGATCTATCTGATCCCACCTAGGATCTGGAATAGCAAGGGAAAACAGAACCATGAGCCTTTCGTGCACACCACTCGTCCCTGAATGGGCGGGGTGCGGATGTCAATCAGTTTGGGTGATGCCATTACTGCCAGGTTGTTAGGTGATAAGGGTGGGTGGTGCCGGTGTTGAGACCCGTACCATCCTAGATGCGCAGTACCACGGTGGCCAGGTGCTGCGTCTCCCAGTCTCAGTTTGCCGGTGCGCCAGGGAGCCCCATTGCTGAGTGGCAGGATGGTACCGTTCCGGATCAGGTGATAGCCCGTTGTCAGCCTAGGCGTTGTTCAACGTCGATGATGGTGATCTTGTGGGTACAGGTGTACACACTCTGCGGAGTTGATCGATCTATACATATAGCCGTGTCCATGGTTACGGACATCTCATGACCTACGCCTCACTTGTTTTAGAGAGATGAGTCCTTTCTCTTCTCCCCCTGGGTTATGCAGGATCCGGTTGCTAGCCGCTGAGACAAGGACGAGAGGGAGTTGTCCTTGTCGCCTAGAGAGTGAGAGTGTGGTGAGATGTGTGTGGATGGGATGGATGAATGGAAATGGGTTAAAACTTGATGAACTATTACTATTAATTATTGAAATATTGATTATTATATGCATAGGAAAACTACAGCCATAAATAGGTCTTTTGCTATATCCTGCATTCCACTTACCACAAAGCAAACGCAAAGCATAGGGTGGGAAACAGTGACCAGTACAAATCGTACTGAAAGTTATTTATCCGGTTTGGATGCCATCTTCGACGACACCAACAAGGATCCAGAGGAGGTTTAGGTGGTCTTGTCCTACGCTCAAGGTTGCTTGTGAAGGAGGAGCCTTCACCCGCTGGTGCGTTGTGCCTGCTTTGATATCGTTCCACGTGCGTCTTCCGCTAGTATCATGTTGTAGTAAGGTGTGAATCTCTAAGTTTTTATACTTGTAAACTTGTAATCTACGATGTATGACTGTGGCATCAGGTGTATAATAATAATGTGATAGCTTGGTATTCCTGGGACTATCACATTATGTGGATTTCTCTTCGAGGAAATTGTGGATCGTTACAATAGCTCCCTGTTCCTTCATGGCGTGCACCCGAGAGAGTCGAGATCGAGCTCCTCCATCGCCGCCACCGCCAACCTCTGCGCCAGCGTCGGCCGCCACCTCGATCCGCCTCCGCACCGGCCTTCGCACCGGCCCCGCTCTGGCCGTCTCCTCGCCGCCTCACGACACCTCAGCTCGCGCCGCCGCGCCCGAGCCCAACCGTCGTGCCCAAGCCTGCTGCCGGCCGCCGCCATTTGAAGAGACGGGAAAGAAGAAAGAAGAAGATCAGAAAAAAAGAGAAGAAGGAAGAAGAGAAGAAGAAGAGAAAGAAAGAAGAGAAGATAGAAGAGAGGAAAAGAAAGGAAGAAGAAAAGGAGAGGAAAAAAAGAAAAGGTTAAATGATTTCTCAATGAAAAGAAAAAGAAAAAGAAAAAAGGAAATTTCTAAATGCACTTGTTAGAAAAAAGGAAAATTGATAACTATATATATGTTATTAGTTTCTTGTTTTCACACACACTAACATTTTATACATGTTTTTCTAGGCGGAGAGGATCGAGATCGAGGAGAAGAAGAAGAAAAAGAAGAAGAAGAAGAAGAAGTGGAAAAAAGGTGAATTGTTAGATATGGATTTGTTAGAGAAATATTGACCTTCCATTATTGCTAGTAAACATGTAAATGGATTTAGTTTTAGTAATATATTTTAATTTTAGGAAATTATTGTTAGAAATATTGTAAATGGATTTAGTTTTAGAAATATTGACCTTCCATTATTGTAAGTATTATAATACCTTCAATTGTTAGAAATTGATTTAGGAAATGGTTTTATGTTAGTAATATATTTTAGTGTATATATATATTAGTGTCTACCACTAAGTGTCTATATATATATATATCTTCCATTATTGCTATATATATATACATGTAAACCCTAAGTGTCTACCCTAAACCCTCCACACACCCTTACACACACACACACACATTATTGTCTACTCTAAGTATCTACCCTTTTGGCCGGTTACACACACACACTAAGTGTCTATCCTAAGTATCTACCCCTAGTGCCCAACTCTAAGTGCCTAAACCCTAAGTGTCTACCCTATAGATATAAATCCTAAGTGTCTACCCCCAAGTGTGCCTAACTCTAAGTGCCTAAACCCTTTTACTATATATAGTTGCAGAAATGGACGACCCAAATGACAACATGGAGGCTTTCTTGTTTTCAATGATCAACGATGGCACTGATCAAGTAGTAGATGGCACCAATCAAGTAGATGATGACACCAATCAAGTAGATGATGGAAGTCAGTACTTTGCGCAAGATGTTGGGCAAGAAAATATCGCGCAAGACAATATTGATGAGGTATATATATGTCTACAATCTCTTGTGTATACATGAAAATCAAAGTAATTACACTAAGTTTTGTGTGTCTACATACATAGCCGTCTGCATCAACGACAACTACGGGGAAGAGTAAAAATGTACGAGGCCCGAACAAGCCATTGGAGGGTCGGTACATTATCACGGAATTCGATGAGGAAACAGGGGCAGTACTTGGACCAAATGCACATAAATTTGCCAACCACTTTGGTTACCTTGTAAGGGATAGGCTTCCGATCAGTGCTCATGAATGGCGGAAAAGGACAGGACAACCTGAAATTAGTTTTGTCTTTGATCGTGACAAGGAACTAATTTGGCAAGAAGTCCTTCAACATTTCTCGCTCGATACAGAAGATGAAGCTTTGAAGGGGAGAGTTAGGGACTGTGCTATGAAGAAGATGGCAACATATTTCCAGGCCTGGAAGAAGAAATTGCATACTGATTTTATCAAGAAGAACCTGACTCCAGATTTCAACAATAAGGCCTACGTCAAGTTGAGACCGTTTTGGGATGACTTTGTAGCTTACATGACATCTGAATAGGGCGCAACCCGAGAGATATAGAACCAACAGAATGCCCAAGAAAAGCAATACCACCATCACTTGGGATCAGGTGGCTACATTACTGCCATTCCTAAGTGGGAAAAATCAGAAGAGGACCTTGAAGCTAGGGGAATCCAACTAGAATTAGGTAACTACTCTGAGCACGGTAAGTGGTGGTTTTTTGGTCACAGGGGAGGCCTTGACCCTCAGACCGGGAAATTAACATATACCGAAGGACTCACAGAAGCAGCACGGAAACTGGTTTACGCTCAATCTTTGAGGGAACAAGGAGTATGGTCACCAGATAAAGATAGGGATGAGCTGACATTTTCCCTGGGGACTGCGGAACACAGTGGGTGAACGAGAGGTCATGGCACGGTACCGTGGAAGCATGCCTTCCTTCAAGACAAAGATACATATAGAAGCGGTCAGAGAAAGAAGAAAGAGGAGGAAGCTATGAAACTTAGCATGTCACAAATGCTTAGTGAAGCACGCGAAGTAGCTATTCAAGCAAAAGAGCGAGAAGAGAAACTTGAAGAGAGAATGAGCGAGGAAATCAAAAGGCAAGTAGAGTTAGCAATGAGCCAAATGCGAAGTACTAGATCAGTATCGGAAGTCAACATCAGCCCATCAGCTCAGTTGAAAAGCAGTTGTGCTTCCACGGAATTGCCTCAACCTGGTGATGACGCAAAGCTACGCTTCCCCGTGTATGACATCACAGAACTGAATACACCATGTGAGGTGCACATTCCAGAGGGAGCTACCACAATCATGGTGGCTACCAGTGTTGTATCTCCTATCGACCCTACGAAGACACCAATATTCCATGGGTCAAAAATACCAGCTGGATATGCTCGCGTCTCGGTGGATAGAGTTCAAAAAGGTCATCGCGATGTTAAGCTTGACATTGAAGGAGGTGATGGGTAGACGACTTTAGGACAAGCGGAGAAGACATTTATTTGTTGGCGCAAGCGCTATATCATTATTCCTAGGGCATTACCTCCTATTGTACCATCGCCGCCTCCTCCTCCTCATCCTAGGTGCGAATGAAAGTGAATCATACCTATCTCTTTTTCACTAACTTTGTATTGGCTTAAATAGCAATACTTTATTCACACTCGTTGTTTTCACTGCAGGACCTCACCTAGAGACCTAAGTCACCATTCATCACCTGCTGGTCATAGTGTTGCGAGGGATGATGATGGTGAAATGCACGACATGACTTCATCCTCAGAACCTCCAAGGCGGTCTCTATCTCCGAATCTGGCCCCATCGCCTCCACGACGTTCTCCAACGCCGAAACTGGCCCCATCACCTCCATGATGGTCTCCAACACCAACACCAGCCCCATCGCCTCCACGACGTTCTCCCTCCGCCCTATCGCCAAAGAAGAGGACCGCCACAAAAGCAAAGGTGTCGGCCGCCCAACCAAAAGCAAAGAGGCAAGCTACAAGGAAAGTTAAGATTCCTCAGAAACTTCTGTATGAGAAGACTGAAGAAGAAATAGACGCTTCAGTAAAGGCCTCAGTGGACGCACATTTCCAAAAAATTGAAGACGACCGTAAAGCAAGGAAAGAAGCTAAACAACTGTTCTTCTTACATCAATCAGCTCTAAGGCAAGCGGTGGAAGCAAAGAAGAGAAAGTTATGTGATGCTCAGAAGAGATCTCCACTTTCGGACTATGTCCGCACTCTCGAAAAGGCAATTAAAGAGAAGAAAAGAGCACATAAGGGTGTCCCACAGCTCGGGGAACAATTGAAGCAATCAGTGCCCCCTCTAGTTGTTGGGAATGAATATGGTTCAAACATGAGCGTGCTAGAAGACTACAGTGGCCCTAGGAAATGCACTCATCGCAAATGCCACTGTAGTCAATGAGTGGAAGGGAACTTATGTACGTGGCAGAAGTCTGTACAACCCATCGGCCCTCAGGGAACTTGGTACGCAAATGCGCTCGTTAAACTCGTGGTACATGGAGGCATGTACCAAGAACCCAGATGACGACTGCATTTGCGTCAGAATTAAACAAGAACATTACTTCCGGGGAGATGACCTTATATTTGTTCTGTATAGTGAGCTCCACCAACTATGCCATATGGACGCTCTAGACAAATCTCTCATTTGTTGCTACTATTTGTAAGTGATAATTTCTTTTAGTAATCTGACTATAGCACATATGTATATCTATAGTAACTAACTATCCTCAAACATATATATGCAGATTCTCGATGGCATACCTCAAACGTAAAAAGGACATGGAGATTGGTTTCATTGATCCATCAATCATATTCTCGGATCCAAACACTCCCCGCGAAAACTGGATACCTCAAATGGAGAGGAATCTTCGGAGGTTCTTGGTCAACCAAAAGACCAGACAATATATACTCTTCCCCTATAACTTTGGGGGAGTGTTGTTATCGTTTGCACAATTTGTCTTACTTATTACTCAATTCAGCAAAAAGATATATATGTTGACTATATAAACAAATGTAGTTTTCACTGGATACTCATAGTCTTCGATATGACCAGAAGTCAATTGATAATCTTTGACTCATTGAGAAAACCACTGGGAGATTACCAAGATAGGATAGACATTATCAAGGGGTAACTTTGATCTTTAAATATGGTTTCCTGCTCTTTAACTACACTGCAAGAGTTAATTAACTAATGATCCAATTATTGAGCAGGGTTTGGGCTTGGTTCGTCCCTAAACACCGCCCGGAACTGGAAGTGCCACTAAAGGATCCTAACCTGCAAAATGTAAGTTCTACTACTTCTCATAATCTGTTACGTTAGCATGCTTTAACATATGCGTATGATGAGGATAGTAATCGTTTTATATCTTACAACAGTGGGTTCTAAGGCAGCAACCAGACAACAATCTGTGTGGATACTATGTTTGCGAGTTCCTCACAGTGTATGCAAGAAGAACTCTTAATAAGAAACTAAAAGTATGTGATATGTATATATAATACATCTATTTTATATATTTGTTGCTATTAAATAAATCTGATATATATTAACACTTGTTTCTTTATACTGCAAATTGAAGGCTGAATGGTTGAAGCGACAAGTGATGGATTTCGTCTGCCTCAAAGGAATTCAAGAAACACTTGCTGGATTTTTTTTTAAAAAAGTGGTCAACCCTAAAGGCGAGTACTATTACAACCCAACCGAACCACTCAAGCCAAATCAAGACGAACATCTGTACGATATTTAAGTAGCGAGAGCGGTTGTGTCTTAAGTCAAGTAACAATGGATAATGATGTAAATTTTATGTGCATATATATATATATATATATATATATTATACTTATATATATATATATATATATAGATTTTAATAGTTTATTTGTGTTTAATGTTTGAAACTAACTTATAAGTGCGTGAATACATGTATTAGCAGCGCATACATGTATTAGAAGCGAAGAATACAAACATTTGAATACCTAATCTAATTGGAAAACCAAAATAAGAAATACCAAAATCAGAAAAAAAGAATGGGTCTTTAGTCCCGGTTGGTAAGGGTGCTGCCACGCGTGGCCCGCCTGCGTCACCTGACGCACCCTTTAGCCCCGGTTGGCAACCGGGACTAAAGGTAGGCCTGCGAACCGGAGCTAAAGGGGAAATATTTAGTCCTGAATCCTTAACCTCGGTTCAGGCACCGGGGCTAAAGACCCTTACAGACCGGGGTTAAAAGCCGGTTCTGTGCTAGTGCCTAGCCGTAGTATGAGCAATAATAGAGCGCAGTGGTTGTACCTTTTGTTTTGGTAACGCTCACGCAGTTCTTGATGAGCTCGTTGACATCATCCACGCCTCTAGAAAACCACCGAATCTGTCGGATTATATCCGACAAGATTTTGGTCAAATCAGGGTTTCGGGACACCGATACGAAAGCGGTGCAGTCAAACTTGTCTTGAATCACAGTATAAACTTGGTTGGCGAGAGTTGTCTTGCCAATCCCTCCGGTCCCCAGGATGGAAACCACCTTCAGCTGTGGTGTACCGTCCTGGAGCAACTCCACGAGCTTCTCCCTTTGGCCGCCTATGCCTTGAAGGTTGGCAGCATCTTGGTAGAGCGCCTGTATCCGAGGGTCGACGCGCACGGCGAGAGGACGCTCGGGCAGTTGGAGAACCAGCTTGTGTCGATTGCCTAGTTGCGCCACTCGAGCCTTCAGCGCAGTGATCAGCTTGGCGATGTCACGGCGCGCCGTGAGCGTCATGGGCTCGCGCAGAAACCCGGCGTCGCCCAGGCGATGCATGGAGATGTCCAGGCAGTCCTCCATGTCGTAGGCCAGCTCGCGCACCTTGCTACGGAGCTCCCTATGCAGATCGTCGATTGACTCCTCCATCTGAGACAGCTCCATCAGCGAAGCGTTGATGGTGCTCATCTTGTCTCTCAGGGAGACGATGTCCTCCTTCACGCCTCTAGCCAGCTTCAAGTCCTGCGCCAGCAAGCCGGTGAGCTTGGAGAGGACCGATCCCATTGCCCCTGAGAAGACGCTCACCATGGCCGCCTCCATTGTTAATTACTTTGTTGGAGTTTTGAGCTAGTATAGGCTCAAAGTGATGCACACAGACATAGGCTAATGACTTGTCAGCAGCTTCTACGAAAGAGCCGGAGAGGATCCTATCAAATACTTTAAGATGAGAAACCATTTTATTAGCCAAAAAAGTGGCTTCTCCCTCAAGTACTCTACTCCTTCGAGCTGAGCATTTGAAGAGTTGCTCTGTAGAACAGGTCTTTAGTTTTTTTTTTTTGCAAAGAACACGTTTAGTTGAATAGATGCGCATTTGAAGAGTTGCTCTATAGAACAAGTCTTTAGTTTTTTTTGGCTAAGAATACGTCCTTAGTTGAATAGATGCGCATTTAAAGAGTTGCTCTGCAGACCAGGTCCTTAGTTTTTTTTCGGCTAAGAACACGTCTTTAGTTGAATAGATGCGTTCAAACAATTACAGTCTTTCGGTGCCACTAAGGGCAGTCTCAACGGGAGTTTTATAGAGTTTTATGAGTATTAAATAAATTGATATAACACTATTTATGAAAGATAGATGATAAGAGTTTTATGAGAGTAGAAAGAGTTTTATTCCCGTGAGGGAAACACTTGAACAATGTTTCCAACACATGAGAACATTGTAAACTGGGACATGAAACTCTCATTGAGGATAACCTAAGACCAGTTTCAATAAGGATATCATGGGAGTTTCTTGGGCATTAAATGAGATGACATGTCAGAAAAACCATTGTTTTGCATGTATCGAGGAAGAGAGAGAAGGTTGGAGTTTCATGGCCACGAAACGAGCTAACGTCGTTTCCAAGGCCTTGGAAAGCGGATGAAACCTGCACTAAGCCTGTTCTTTCGTTTCAACTCATCCGGTGTGGCTTTGATGCGGACACAAACTTCTTGCATGCTCACCGGCAGTGGAGCACACCTCACCGGCAGGCGACAGGCGCGCTCAATAGGTTCGCCTAGCCGTGCTCTAAGCCAGGCCGCGCCAAGGCCGTTCCACACGGCCACCCTTCGCCATGCGCAGATGCTTTGCCTAGTCAAGCTCCTCCCTTGTCCATGTTGGAGATGCTTCGCCCGGCGCCCAGCCGCACGCGCCTAGCGGTGCTTCGGCCTCCGCCCTCCCGCATGTCGACCTTCAGTCCTGCAAGTAGCAACATCGTCTCTCATGCTCTTTCGCGTCGCTCCTCCCTCGTATGCAGGACGGTGAGAGAGAGAGAGCCAGAAAGGATAGAGTTGAATGGATAAGGAAAGGAGCAACAGATGGATAAGAACGGTAGGTAGACGTGGCCACGAGGTCGCGAGCGGCCAAGCCCGAGCGAAACCCCAGGGAACCCTGAGGGCCTCTCCCCAGCTGTCGTCGCCGCCGGCACCGGCGCCCACCACCCCACCCTCGCCATCCTCCTCCCCTTCCACCTCCCATCCTCTCCCCAGCCCCGACGCCTCGGCGAGTTTCGTGTGCTCCAGCAGCTCCGTGCGCTGCCGTCGTCGCCGCCGCCGCCACCGGCTGCTCCGAGGCCGTCGTTGCCAGATCCGGCACCTCTGCTCCTGGATTCGGCGCCTCCGCTCCAGGTTCCGGTGTTTGGGCGCCTCCAAAGCTCTCCCCGCCCCTGCCGTCGTCGCCCTCCATCCAGCCCCCGCTGCTAGCAACGCCGACGGCACCAGAACCCAGCGATGTGGCCTTCTCATCCACGCCGGCAGCCTCCCGATCACCCGGGCCTCCTCCTCCAGCTACAGCGCCTTTGCGCCGGCTCTTGCTCTGGTCCTGATAGGACGTCGCCGCCGCCTGTGTCGGCCGGTGGTCTGTCCTTGTGAAAGAATCAAGATGCCCAAGAGTGGGGGGGGGGGGGGTGAATTGAGCTTATTTCAAATTTCTAAAGCAAATATGAAATCCTAAACAAATACCAATCACCCCGTGCCTAGCGTAAGTGTGCCTTAGACTATGAAAGCAATCCAAGGAAAGTAGGAACACCCTATACAATTATAGTAGGAATTTAAGAACAAGTGCGGAAAGTAATGCAGTATGAAAGACCTAGGGATAGAAGGCTTGACACGACGACATTTTGCCGAGGTATCGAGGAGTTGACACTCCCCCCTAGTCCTCGTTGGAGCACCTTGCAAGGTATTGCTCCCCCTCAATCCCGCGCAAGGGATGAGTGCTCTCTACGGGCTGGTTCTTCACCACTCCGGCTCGGCGAACCGCCCACAACCGATCACAAGAATGTTGGAGAAGGGTCGCCGACAATCCTTCCGGCGTTTACCTTCCTCCGAGCACCACCGGACCGTCTAGGTGATGTCGATCACCAAGAGTAACAAGCCTTGATCTTCACTTGACTCAATCAAGCCTCACAACTAGAGTGGATGCACACTTGAAATCTTAGATGAACTAGAGAGAGAAGATTGATGGATGGATTCACAAATCCCTCTCTCACTAGGACTCTTGCTCTCTTCCCACACCTCACAAGGTTTCTCAGCAATCAAAATGAGCAAATACCAGTTGGGAAGGCAAGGGGTGGAGTATAAATACTCCCCCAAACAACTAGCCCACGGGTTGCTGAAAACAAACAATTTAAGTTGGCGACGGACGCTCCAACGCCTAGGCGACGGACGCGACGTCGCTAGCCCCAACGACTAGTTCCTGTTCAAACTTGCAGGGGACGGACGCTCTGTCGCTTTGCATCGGATGCTGCACCCCAGTGTCCGGCGCAAACTCGCTGCTCTCGGAAAACGTGGAATTAATTCGACGGACGCTCCTCAGCGTCCGACGCACTACCAACGGACGTGTCCATCGCGAATTAGCCCTCTTTGGAACTCCCTGTTAGCGCGACGGACAACGTCCGTCACCTAGGACCTCAGCGTCCGACGCCCAGAAAACGGCTCTCTCAACTTCGGTTTTCATCACGATGAATATGGAAGTTGCTCTAGGTTATCTTACGGTCACCATAGGCTTGCTTAGAGCTAAGGATGTCAAGTGTGCACCACACCTAAGTCACGAAGATCTCCTAAGTCAAGCTACTAGTCTCAACCCCTCTTGATAGTAGGATCAAAGATCAAATAAAGCCCTATCTAAGCTAAGTACCCTTCATCTCCTTATGGCACTTAGACCTATCACTCTAGGGTCTTCATCATGTCTCTTTGAAATCCAAAACGATATCCATCTTGGGGGCTTAGTGATAACCATTGATGCCCATTCACATTGATCACTATGGCTAGGCTACGCATAGCCTCTGCAAAACACACATTAGCCATAATAATCTTCATTTGTCGTTAATCACCTAAACCAATAGGGCCATGATTCTTCAATCTCTCCCTTTTTGGTGATTGACGACAATAATCCTCGAGTATAAGATTTGAAGGATATGGTTAGGATTTCAAGTGAATAAGAGAGAATAATACTTGCTCATCCAAGCCAAGCCACAACATGTACTCAAAGATATGAAATAGAATCAGAGTACCTCATTATATGCTCAAATATATATCGGAGTATGTCGCGGAAGCACAAATACCATTAGAGCATAGAGACATATCATGAAACAAGGTGACAACTCACAAGATATATTAGTGAAAAACAAGAGTTTGTCACACACAAGTATCTCACAAGCACAATGCATGAGTACGGGGAAGTAAAATCACACAAGTAAAAACCAAATCCCTCCCCCTATCTCTGATACTCGACTACTACCCTCTCTCACCCTTTGGTGCCAAGCACCAAAAACTACTAAGCAGATGGAGCATCTGGAGGTGGTGTAGTCAGGTCTCGAGGACGTAGGTTGAACTGTGTGTAGTCTGGACTCGAATCACTACCATCATCTGCATGACCCTCTGTAGCCAGCGCTGACTATGAAGCGGTCTGGGTAGGCTGAGGTGACGTGGACTCGGTAGCTGGAGCAACTAACTCTCCTAACTGCCCCTGAGGCTCTGAGGGTGTGACTGTCTGATCTGGAGCCTCTGACGGTCCAGCCTCGGTATTGGCGGGCTCAACGACCCGACGAGTGTAAACACGAGGCAGAGGAGAAAGTGTCACTGCAAGTGCTGCAAGAGTGACTGCTGCTGCTACCTCTGCTGGCTGACCCTTAGACTGAGCTGGTGTCTCTCACTCCACTGCCTCTGCTACAAATGTCGTAGCCTCTGTAGTAATAACAACTAGAGGAAGGGTGGTCACTGTCTGAGTAGAGCAGTCCGGTCCAATCTCTGACGAGGCAACTGAAGAGAGGTGAGTGCTCGTCACCAGAGGAGGAACCTTTGTATGCTAAGTGTCAAGCTCTGCTCCGACGGGAGAATCCTCACTAGTCAACTCCCTATAGGAGGCTGTCAGGTCACGAGTGGCCTCCTCAATGGTAGCTCCCCTGGTAGGTGTAAAGGCAGTCTGAAACTCTCCGGGGGAGGCTGAACTCTAGTGTTTTGGGTAATTGATGAAACCTAAGTACTAACCTAGCTCTAAGTGATTGATTAGGCTTAGTACACTAAGAAGTGGTGAGGATGACAAGTGATGGAGCAAGGATGGAGGCTAAGGAGAAAGCCAACAAAAGCTCACACTTGAAGGAGAAGAGAGAAGGAGGAGACCCCAAGTGCTATACAAGGCAAAGGTATAAGCTAAATCACACCGATTGGCTTGCCAATCCGGTGCTTGTAATAAAAAAGAATAATGAATGGAGAATGTGTGTCGACTATATGAGTCTCAACAAGCACTGCCCTCATGACCCTTTCCATCTTTCGCGTATCGACGAAGTCGTTGACTCCACCGCGAGATGCGAACTCCTCTCCTTCCTCGACTGCTACGGCTACCACCAAATAATGTTGAAGGCGGAAGACCAGATAAAGACATCGTTCATTACTCCTTTCGGTGCCTACTGCTACACAACAATGTCCTTCAGACTAAAAAACATCGCCGCCACATACCAGCATGCTATACAAGAATGCTTGAAGGAACTCGTCCCAGGGAAGGTAGAGGCCTACGTAGATGATGTAGTCATAAAAACACAAAGCGCAGAGACATTGATCGCCGACATAGAGGCAACCTTCAAGGCCCTCAACGAGTTCAGGTGGAAGTTAAACCCAAAGAAATGCATTTTCGGGGCATCATCAGGAAACCTGCTCGGCAACATCGTCAGTAGATCTGGCATCCGGGCTAATCCGGAAAAACCCGCCGCGGTTCATCAAATGAAGCCTCCGTCTAACATCAAGGACGTATAGAAACTCACCGGGTGCATAGCCGCCCTGAACCGCTTCATCTCTCGCCTCGGTGAAAAAGGCCTCCCATTCTTCGGGCTCTTAAAGGGTGGACAGGAGTTCACAAGGAACGACGAAGCAGACTGAGCATTCGCTGACCTAAAGAAGTACCTCACCGAACCTCCCATCCTTGTCGTGCCAAAGGAAGAAGAACCAATGTTGCGTTACATCGCCGCAACTAACCGGGTCGTCAGCACCGTCATGGTGGTCGAACGTGAAAAAGCGAACGTGCATACCCGGTCCAGCGACCATGCTACTTTGCATGCGAGGTGCTCAACGAGTCAAAAACAAGATACCCCCAGGTGCAAAAGCTACTATACGCGGTTCTCATCACTGCGCGCAAACTCCGACACTATTTTCAATGACGAACGAAGGTGACAATCGTCACCGAATTTCCGCTAGGCGATATCCTGCGCAACAAACATGCCACCGGGCGGATAATTAAATGGGTGGTCGAACTTGGAACCTTTAACATCGCTTTCCAAGGGCATCATACAATCAAGTCACAAGCACTCGTCGACTTCATCGCCGAATGGACCGACATCCAGGTCCCAGTAACCACCGAAGCCCCCGAGCATTGGACTCTATTCTTCAATGGTTCTTTGTCCATTCATGGAGCAGGCGCTGGTCTCCTATTCATAGCACCATCCGACGATAAGCTTCGATACGTCCTGCAACTACTATTCCCAGCATCCAACAACGCCGCCGAATACGAGGCAGCATTACATGGGCTCCGCATCGCCAACGAGCTCGGCATAACGCACATCATCGTCAATAGCGACTCAGCCCTAGTAATCAACCAGCTCAACAAAGAATGGAATTGCTCCAATGATAAGATGGACGAGTATTGCGCCACCATCAGAAAGATAGAAGGAAATTTCTTCGGGATCAAATAATACCACATTCCGCGTGATCGAAACCAGGCAGCAGACAAAATGTCCAAACTAGGATCATCGCGATCCCCCATCCCAGTGGGAGTCTTCGTTCAGGACCTACTCAAGCCATCGATCGCCGACAAGTGTGAAGCCCCACCCGACGACGTACCGCAACAGCAAGCTAACACGGTCATCGCCGCAACCACTAGCCGGCCAACCGATTGGCGGGATGATTTCATTCAATATCTCTCCAACAACCTAGTGCCATCAGACGAGACCAAAGCAAAACGACTGACCCGCCGAGCTCACAACTACGTCCTCGTTGACAGCATGCTGATGAGAAAGAATTCCATGTTTGAAGCACTACAAAAGTGTGTCTCCAAGGAATACGGTGCTGCAATCCTACAAGATATCCACGCCGGCACATGTGGAAATCACGCTGCCACGAAGACGCTGGTATGAAAAGCTCACAGCGGTCGCCAACGCAGAGCAAATGGTGTGAACCTGCAAGGGGTGCCAATTCTTCGCCAAACAAACTCACCGTCCCGCCCAGGAACTCCAGTCAATACCAGCCTCCTGGCCCTTCGCCTGTTGGGGCCTCGATATGCTCTGTCCTTTCCGACCAGCACCAGCAAACTTCATTGGATCTACGTAGCCATCGACAAATTCTCCAAGTGGATTGAGGTCAAGCCGATTACCAAAGCCTCAACAGGGAGCGCAGTCGCTTTCATCGATGAAATCATACACCGATTCAATGTACCAAATTCAATCATCACCGACCTGGGGTCAAACTGTAGGGTTATGAGGTTGCTACGCTAGCCGGAAAACAAAATTTTCTACCCCATAAACCAGGAACTAGTGCTAGTTATAGATCACAGGGTTACCACTAGACGTGTAGGTGCAGCGGAAGCAACTCGACGTAGTCGTTCGCATCATAGCAGTGCCATACAGTTGCTTGGTCGTCCGTCATGTCCAACCACGTACGTATCTTCCGAGCAAGTCCACGACCAGCTCCGACCAGTTGCCGATCACCTCCGACCAGCAGTCACGTACGGTTCGTCCGAGCTCCTCCTACCAGCTCCGACCCGGTTCTGAGCTCCTCCGACCTCCTCCGACCTTGTGCTACAGATGCAACACCTCCGAGGTATCCCACACGTGCAGGTAGAAAGCGTTACGCCTCCAGACTGCTAGGTCCGCGAGGAGTACTAGGCGCAAGCATGGGGAGGGCGACGACGGCTGCCAAAAGGCATGAGTCAAATCGCCCCACGCCTCCCCTTGCTTATATAGGCGTCCTAATGAGCTCCGACGTTGGAGGCCCATCAGTAACCCTAAACCTAGTCCAACCCGAATTAGGCTTCTAGCCCCTTAAGCATGCGACCCTATGGGCTCACACATACATAGACATGGCCCAAGTACTCTTACTCGACCAATAGTTGATAGCGGCCTCTAGCTAGGCGTGTCAACTCCTATGCATACGCTGCAATCATATCAGACGAACCACCACAATAAAATATACATGTTATTCCTTTGCCTTACGATATTTGGTCCAACTCGTGGGTTAACACTTAACCCAAGCACGGCCATGCATTTCATGATCTAATCATTTGAGTGGTCTAGTGATATCTCTCTCATATAGAGAGTGGCAAATTCCATCTTGATTGACTATGTCTCACAGCATGTTTCCCGACAAACTCAAAAGCCACCTTTATAACTACCCAGTCACGGAGTAGCGTTTGGTAGTCTCGAAGTAGGTCGTTTCACATCTTGAGTACATACAACAATCTCAGGTCTAAGGACATAACGTACATGATGTGTATAGAGACAATCTCATGTCGGGTATGTGCCCACATTATTAGTTTGACATCTCCATGTCCATGACTTGTGAAACATAGTCATCAGCTAATAATGTGCTGATATAATATTCATGTACATTCTAGCACGAACTCCGATCAGGGACAACTTTAGAATAACCATACAAGTAAAAAGAGTTTCACAAACAATTCACATAATTGCTTATCGATACAAGTTGTCTTTAATGGATACTCATTGAACTCATAACATGTCATGGATACAAGGAAATACAATCATCTCTATGGTTACCTCTAGGGCATACTCCCAACACAAACTTCACATGGAACCTCTTCTGGGATTTTTGCGAAGATAATAGAATATTGATCAAATATGTCTCTGTCGCCCACCCTAGAGCAAATGGTCAGGCCAAACGTGGCAATGGAATGATACTAGACGCACTCAAGAAACGATTATACTAGGAGGAAGAAAAGAACTCGGGTCGCTGGCTATGTGAATTACCCACGGCATTATGGGGACTACGTACCCAGCCTAGTTGCAACACCGGCGTTTCCCCATACTTCATGGTTTTCGGCTCCGAAGCTGTAATCCCAACCGACATCGCTTTCGGCTCCCCGCGTGTAGAACACTACAATGAGGAGACATCCGACCAGGCTCGGATCGACGACTTTGATCGACTTGAAGAACAAAGGTTAACCTCATGCATACGAACGACCAAGTACCTAGAGGGCGTCCGCCGATATTACAACCGCAACGTCCATGCCAAATCATTCACCATAGGAGAACCTGTCCTCAAGAGGAAGCTCAAGCCCGAAGGCATGCACAAGATTTCTTCACATTGGGAAGGCCCCTACGTCGTCAAAGAAGTCACCTGACCAGGGTCGTATCGGCTCGTAGACCAGGAAGGCATCGACATCCCCAACTCATGGAGCATAGAGCACCTCAGGCGTTTCTACGCCTGAAATAGTTGTACCATGTACCTCACCCGTATCAATAAAAGTTCGACATATACACCTTTTTTTGTCCAGGCGACTTCTACAAAATGCCTACGACGTTCGGCGACTTCTACAAAACACCTACGACGTTCGACGACTCCTACAAAACACGATCGACATTCGACGACCTCTCCAAAACACTCCCACAGTGTTCGACGACCTCTCCAAAATGTGATAGGGTGTTTCTCCAAACAACCTGGTCGTAACTAGAAAGCACCCAAAGTTGGCCTCTTAACCATAGCGAATAGAAGTAGCTACCCTAAAGGCTATGATTACATCGACAGGCCTCCCAATTTGTATTTCCCCAGAAGCCGGGCGATACCACTCGGGTCGGGAGCCATGAGGTTACGTGCCGAGAATCTGTATATGACCATGGTACGGTCTACGACTCTACAAGTAGCATGGCTTTTCTCCCAGCGTCTACAGGAACGATCTCCACAGGCCCTGGTCACGCCACAATCGAGCCTCTCGGAAAAAAGGCCATGTTCCTGACATCTCCCTAAGCGTGCATGAGTTGTTCGCCCTTTGCATCGCTGAAAGGTCTAGGAATGGCTAGAGGGGGGTGAATAGCCTATTAAAAATTCTACAACAACACTTAAGCAAACTTGTTAGAATAAAACACGGCGTAAAGCAATTTTTCACAAGCACTACAAGGGTCGGCAAGCCACCCAATACAATTCTAGTTACTAGCAAGAGATATACTATATCACACAACCAAGCTAGCTAACTAGAAAGCTCTAACAAGCTACACAAGCCTAGAGACCTAAGATACTCTACTTTGCAAGAATGTAAGAATGTAATGCGAAGCTAGAGTTAGGAGGGTTATACAACCGCGAAGAGATGAGCCAATAGATAACCAATCAATCTCAATAAGAATCCTCGGTAGAGACAATGTGACACAAGATTTTTTTACCGAGGTTCACTTATTTGCCAACAAGCTAGTCCTCCTTGTAGCCATTCACTTACTTGGAGGTTCACGCGCTAATTGGCATCACACGCCAAACCCATCACCGGGTGCCGCAAAACCAACACAAGATAGGGATCCACAAGCTACGCGCAATCCACTAGAGATACCTTTCGCGAACTCCCGCGGGGAAGGTTCAAGAACCCCTCACAATCCACCGATCGGAGCCGGAGACAAACATCTTCCTCCGCTCAACGATCCTCGTCGCACCAAGCCGTCTAGGAGGTGGCAACCTCCAAGAATAACAAGAGCTCCGCGATGACGATGATCACCAAGTGCCACTAAAATGCAATTGAAGAGCAATGCACTTGGTTCACTCAATCTCTCATGAAAATGTCAAGTATATCAATGAGATAAGTGGTGAAGCTTCTCACAAAAGAGCACAAGTGTGTGATTGATTAGAATGTGCAATAAGTGCCCCAAAAGGGCCGACCATACAACTATATATAGCATCCACTCACAACTAGCCGTTTTACCCTCAAAACAAAGCCTTTGCGTCCACTCTGGACACTACTTTCAAAGGGCGTCCGGACCATCAGCTGCGTCCGGACCCTTCATCAACCGAGAGCCAACGACTCTAAGTGAGCCTTCGGTCGCTGGCTCCGGACGCGCGCAAGGTGCCATCCGGGCCATCAACCACGCATCCGGTGCCCCTGCCAATTCAAACATCTTCTTCCCACGCACACTGCTGCACGCCACGTGTCTCCGGACGCACCTGTAGACAGGGTCTGGATCAACTGTTCATAGGGTCCGGAAATATTTTCCCGAGCACCCGAGAACACCCGAGAGCTCCCTTCGAGCTACTTCTCCTCTGGACGCACGTCCGGAACCTCTATCCGAAAAAACTCCTGCATCCGGACTCCTCTTCCAGAGAACAACAGAGAGCACACTGACTCCGGACGCACGTCCGGATCTAGTGTCCGGACATGCAACAACGTCCGGATCTCTGACTTCAGCATAGCCGAGCTAGGGTATGCCTCTAGACCCATCGCCGATGGTCCGGACAACACCAAACCCTAGCGTTCGGAGCCTTTTCTTCTACTCAAATACTTCACCAACTTCTCCCAAGCTTCCAAGGGCTAACACTAAGTGATCTCATCACTTGAGCACGTGTGTTAGCTTTTAGTTCACAATTATCTTGGAATTAGTTGGTTGTTTCACTAGTTCAATTGATTTTAATGCAATGCATATGAACCTAGTGGCACATGATAATCGTAATCAAACACAAGATCTCCCTCCTTGATAGTACGACTATCTATCCTAAATGTGATCACACCCTCTATGGTGTCTTGATCACAAAAACCAAAAATGGTTCCTATTATCACCTTTGCCTTCACACCATTTTCCTTTCCACCACCTTGCTAGAGCTTGTGCCATCCACTTGATCCACCTTGCTCCATCACATGGCATGTACCAACCTATCTCATGATTCACACTTAGAGATCAAGGTTAGTACTTAGGTAGGTTTCATCAATTACTCAAAACCAAACACATGGGGACTCTCAATCTCCCCCTTTTTGGAAGGACTCCCCTTTAAAAAGTTTGAAAAAAAATTTTTTAAGATTTGGTTTGCCCCTTTTCTTTTTGATTGGGGGGGGGGGGGGGCCCCAAAAAGGGGGGTTTTGGGTTTTAGTCCCCAAAAGGGGTTGGTTTTGGGTTGGGTTTGAAATTTATGAATAGGCCTTGGGGGGAAAAATACCAAGGTTTTTAAAAATTTGACTTGATCCCTTTCATGGGGGTTTTTTAAAACCCCTTCCCCTGTTGATAAAAGATTAAAAACTCCCCTTTAAAAATTTGGGAAAAAGCAACCGGTTTTTTGACACTTTATTTTGGTTTAAAAACCCCCTTTGGAAAAGTTAAAAGCTTGGCCTCGGGTGAAGCAAAGAAAAGGCAGGGGGCCCCCAGTTTTTTTTTAAAAAGTTTTTTTTCCCCTTTTCTTTTTTTTCTTTTTTTTGTTTATTTTTGCCCCCCCTTTTTGGTTTTTTTTTTTAAAAAATTTCCCCCTTGTAAAATTTGAAAAAGGTGGGTTTGGTTTTTTTCCCTTTTTGGGGGTGGGGGGAGCAATTTTTTTTAAAGAGAAGTTTTAATTGGGTTTTTTTCGTTTTAAACAGGGGTTTTTCTCCTTTTTAAAAAACAAAGCATGTTTGCCTTTGGTTGGCCCCCCTTCTTCTCCATTTTTAAAAAACAAAAAAAAAAATTTCAATTTTTCATCAAAAAAATTTTGTTTCTTTGGGAAAAAAATTTGAGCTTTATGCCCCCCCTTTTGGGTATGAAATTTTCAATTTGTTTTTGGGGTTGGGGGGGGAAATTATAGGGGGGGGGTTTGTCCCGGGGGGGAAAAAAACCCCGGGTTTTCCCCCATTAAAAACCCTTTTATTAGGGGTTAAAGTTGGTTTTTTTTGGGCCCCCAAATTGAAAAAAAATTTTTAATTTTTTTAAAAAGGGGGCTAAATTGTTTGTCTTGGGGGTTTTCCCGGTTGTTTGAGTTTTGACTTTCTTTTTTAAAAAGGTTTTGTTGAAATTTGCCCTTTAAAAAATAGCCCCTACCCGTTTTTTGTGAAAAAAAACCCCCCCTTTAAAAACCCCTTCCGGAGATACACTTTTTGTTTTGATGAATGGAAGTGATTTCCAAAAAATTGAAATGTTTTGTGTTTTTTTTTTATTTTCCCGTAGGGAGGACCCAAAAGTTAAATTTGTCCTTTAGGTCCAAAAAAGGTTTTTTAAAAACCAACCTTTTGGGGGTTTTAAAGGACTCTTGGGGGTTTAAAAATTTTGGATCCTTGGGGTTCCTTTTGTGGGACGGGGGGGGGCCCCGGGGAAAAGGGTGGTCCCAAAAATTCTTTTTTCAGGGGGTTTTTTTTTGTACTGAGGGGAAACTTTTGACAGCCGAGTTTGCCTTCTAAAAATTTTTTTCCCTTTGTTGGGAAAGCCGGAAAACAATTAGCTGCCTTTTTTTTTCCCTTTTGAAACTCTTAAAAAACCCGTTGGGCCAAAGTATTCACCCCGGGTTTGAAAAAAAGTTTTTCCTTTTTTTTTTGGTTGTAATTCCTAAAAAATTGGGGGGGGAAAATCCCACCCTTTAAGCGCTTAGGGTTTTCGCCAAAAAGGGCCCTTGGGGTTGGGGGGTTTCGACCAAAAAAACGGGGGGTTTTTCCCCAAAACCAAATTTCTTGTGAAGGGGGAATATTTCAATATTTTTTTGCGGGCGTAAAAATAAATGAACCTTTTGTTTTTTTTCCCCCCTGTTTTCTAAATTCCCCCTCTTTTTCCCCTTGTCAATGCGCTTTGTTTTAAAACCCAAACAAAACCCTTGTTCGAAGCCCTTGGGCAAAAATTTGGCCCTTTTTTTCCAACCCCCAAAATTGTTTCAGGGTTTGTTGGGTTTTGCTTCTTCCCCAAATCAAATTTAAAAGCCCCTTTAAAATTTGGGGGAAAGGTACGGGGGGGTTTTCCAAAAGGCCCTTTTTGATCGGCACATTTGGGGAACCCCCAAAATAGCGGGGAACCCTTGAAAATTTTTGGGGGGTTTAAGGTTTTTTTTGACTTGTGAGGTTTTTGGAGTGCGTTGACTGGTTGGGGGGCGGTTTTTTCTTTGGGTTTTTTGGGAGCGCCATGATTTTCGAAAATTTGGTTGCCCCCTTCCATGTTTTTCAGAGGCCGGTTACCTTATATCAGGGGGCCCATTTTGGTTTTTGTTTAAAAACCCACCTGCTTCCCCAAACCCCCAAATTAAAACCTCTTAAAGTTTGGTTTTTTGGGGAAAAGTAAAAACTACACTTTTTTCTAAAATTTTTCTTTTTTGCACCCCAAAACCATTCCCCCTTAAGGGAAAAATTTTGGCTTTTTCCCCCTGCCTAGGTGTTTTTTGTGGTTGATGTTTTAATGGGTTTGTGAAGTTGGCCGTTTTTGTTTCGGGTTGCCCCATTAAATGGGTTTTTTTCCCCCCCCAAAAAGTCCAATAGGTGCCCCGGGGGAATTGATGTTTGTTCTTTTCCCTCTAAATTTGAAATTGCTCCTCCCCTTGCCTTTCACTCCGGGTTTTTTAAAATTTATTTTGGATTTTGCAAAACTTGAAGGGAAAAGGCATCCATGAAAGATCCCTGTTTTTGGGCTAACAAAAAAGCCTTTTTGCCCCAAGGGTTTAGGGGGGAAAAACCAAGAAGGGGGCAAAGGGAAGGGGCCCTTTGTTTTATGGGGGGTTTAAAACCGGGCTTAAAAGGGCCTGATTTTAAAAAAAAAATTTCTTTTTTTTTGTTGCGTTTTTAAGTACCAAAATTGAAAACCCATCCCCTACCAACCCCTTTCATTTTGGATGAAACTTGCAATTGGTTTAAGAGAAATCCCCAAGTTGATTTTAAAATTTGAAAAAATTTGGGGTCACCCAAAGTCCCTTTTAAAACCCCAAACAAGGGTTTTGTTTAGGTAAAAGGTCCCCTTTAAAAAATTGGGGCCCATTTTTTTTATAGCTTTCCCAAGCCCGATTTCCTTTGATTGCCCAAAGGGAAGCCCCTTGTCTTTCGAAGGGAAAAGGGATTCCGGAAGGGGCACCATGCCCCCTCCAGACCCCCGTTTAAAAGCCTCAAAAAAATTTTTCCGGTCCCTTTGTTGGGCCTAAAAATTGTGATAAGGCGTCCAAAATGCTTTCCTTTGACTGTTGGGGTCCCCTTTTTTGTAATTTCTTTTTGGGTAAAAATTTTTAAACGTGGTTTGGCCTTTTTAAATTTTATGAGATTTTTTTTGAAGGCCCCAGCCAGTTTGGGCCCCAAAAAGCCTTTTTGGGGGGTTTGGGGGCCCCGGCCCCCCCCTTTTTTTTTTGGGGGAAGCCGTTTTTTGCGGGGAATTTGGGTCAGCCTTAAGCCGGAACCCCGGTTGCTGGGGGAGGGGGGTTCCCCTTTCTTAAGGGGGTTCTTGCAAACGGGCACCCCAAAGGGGGAAAATCATAAAAAGAGGGATTTGGGTTGGGGGTTTTGGATTGGTTTGGGGGTTTCTGGGAAACATTGTTTGTAATTTTTTCCCCCCTTTTTTGTTTGAACCCTTTTCCGCAAAAGGGGGGGATTTTTCAATTTGAGGATTTTTCCCCAAAAAAACAGGCCCCTTTAGCCCATCCCCAAGTTCCCCCAAAATTTTGGGCTTGGTTTTTTTTCCTTTTTTTTCTTTGTCGTGGGGGTTTTTTGATCCCAAATTTTAGTTTTTGGGGGTTTCCCCCTTATTTCCCTTGGGGACCTTTCCGGAGCTTGGGAGGCCCGGGGTTCGGGGGGGAAAGGAGGTCTTTTTCTTCCCCTGATTGAAGAGCCCTTCGGATTCTTTCCTATTGGTAAATCATTGGGAAATCTTCCCAGTGCCCCTTGACCCCCTTTTTTTTTTTTTTTGAGAGTTTTTTTGTCCCCCTCTTTTTTTCCCTTTTCTCTTCCCCGCACAGGTTTTAGGGTCCTAAGAGAGGCCTTGTTTTATTTGAAGCATCCACCTCAGTTTGGGCCCCTCGAACCCTTTTTTTTGCGCAAATTTCTTTGACCTTTTTTTTTTTTAAAATCCCCCTTTTGGATAATGCTGACCCCCTTTTTTTGCCCTCGAGATAAAAGGGGAACCCATTTCCTTTTTTCTCACTTTTTTGCCTTTTCCCCCAAAAGGGAAAGGGGAATCCCTCCTAAAATTTTTTTTGGTTCTTTGTCCCCCCTTTAAATGGGAAGAATAAATTTTTTTGGGGACTTCTTGGCCCTTTTAAAAAATCCTTTTTTCCCCTTTTCCCAAGTTGAGGTATTGACAAGCCCCAACCTTGCTTCCCGAAAATTTTTACTCCTTCCAAACCCCCTTTTCGGGGGATTTTTTCCCCCTTTTTAAAGATTGAGCCCCAAAAGCCCTCAATTTTTCCCGGGGAAATTTTGGGGGAAAATTTTTAAAAAGATTCCGGAGGCCCAAATAAGCGGGGGTTTTTTGTCCCGCCGGGGTGGGGCCCCTAAAACCCCCCGGCGCCCCAAACCCCCTTTTTGGGGTTGGATTTGTTGGGTGGCATTCCCCCAATTTAAGGGTCCCACAAAGGGGGGCCCTCGGGGTTTTGAAAGGGGCTTTTAACAGTGGGGGGCCCGTAAGGTTTTAAGCTCCGGTTTTGAAAGGAAAAGGGAGGGGGGGGGGAAACCCAAAAAAAAATTTAAAAACCTTAAGAAAACTTTTAAAAAAAAAACGGGTTTTTAAAGACTTTTACTACCCTCGGGTGGGACCCCATTTTTTGTTTGAAGAGTTATTTCCCAAAAACCGAGAACAGAAACCCCTAACGCTCCCAAAAACCCAAAGGGGGGGCCCCCCCTTTGAAAAAGTGGGGTTTTTTCAACGGGGATTTGGGGGGGGGTTTTTTAACCGCGGGAAAAAAATTAAAATCTTCTGTCTCAAAGGACGTGGTTTTTTACCGGGTTTCCTTGTTTCCAAAAGCGCCTCGGGGGGTTTGTTCCCTTTGGGTTTTGGCTAATTGGCTCAGCCCCCCCGGGGTCCGAAAACCAAAAAAGGGGGGTTCCCTAGCGAATCCAGGTCCTTTAAATGGGGGAATTAAAAAACCCCCAAATCCCCATGGGGAGCCCAATTTCCCCCCAAAAATTTCCCAAGTTAGGTTTTTAACCTAGTAAAAAGCCCCTAAAACCTATTTTTAAAGAGAAAGTTGGTTTCCTCTCTGCCCCTTTTTTTTAGAAAGGTGGAGTTTTTAAAAAGGAAGGGTGGGGTTAAAAGGAAAAGGGGCCCCCCGGGCCGGGCCCCCCCAAAAAGTCAAAAACTTTTTCCCCCCAAACGGGGTTGGGGGAAGGGGGAAAATTTAAAAGTTTTGGTTTTTCCCCCTTGGGGGGGGGCCCCACCAGAAGAGGGATCGTTAACCCCGAGGCCCTCAGGGGGGCAACAAAGGGGTTTTTAACATTAAACGAGCGAGGCTTAAAAAAGCAGGGTACCTGGGGAAATTTGGGTTGTTGATGTTAGGCGTGGTGGTTGGGGGGTTTTTCGTGGGTTATTTTTTGGGGGGGTTGTTACCTTTCCGTGTTTTGTCCCCTCCCTGCCCTTTCCCGCCCTTTTTTTAATCCACGCCCCTTTTTATCCGGGGAGGTTTAAAGGGGGTGGGGCCCAAAAGGGTTTTTTATGGGGGGTGTCGGCAATGTTGTAGAACGCGAAGCTTTTAGGGATGTTTTGATTCTGGTTTTTGCGGCAGGGGGGTTTGTGGGGCGGTGGTGGGAGGAGGGTGGAATGGAATCCTTTTGGGGGGCGGGCCCCCGGGGGCCCCCATCCGGGCCCTTATACACCCCTGGGGGGAGGGGCTGGGCCCCGTTTGGAACGGTTTTGGGGTGCCCCCTTCGAGGGGGGTTTCTTTGGGGGTGTCGTTTTTTGGTCCGGGAATGGGTGGGGAGGTTCGGTTGCCGAGGAGGGGCCCCGGGGTTGGGGGGTGATCGCGGTTTTTTTCCCTGGGGAGGTATGTCGAGCCCCTTTTGGGGGGGCTTCGTTGCCTTTTTTCCTCGGGGGGGGGGGTTGGGTCGGGGGGGTGCTCGATCGAGGGTGGGGCGGGTTTGTTTAACGGGTTTTTTTTTTTTGGGTGATGATTGAGGATTTGCCATAAGTGAGGCCTTTGGGTTAGGCGGGGGATGCTGGATTTTTCCCTTAACGGGATTTAAAGCTTCTCGGGGGGTTTTTTCCCCCCTTTCCCCTTCGGGGGGTGGGTGGGGGGGGATTCGACCCCCCCTCAAAGGGGTCGAGGTTGGGGGGCGCTCGTTCGATCCCCCTTTCAGTCGGTCGATGGGTTGCGGCAGAGGGTCATTCATTCAATCCCTTCTCCGTCATTCGGGGGATCGAGGTCAAAGGTCACTCCACCTACCATCCCTCTGGTAATGGGCTGGCCCATGGCCTACCCTTTCTGCCGGTGGGGTAGGCCTTCGCCTGACGAGCCTTCCTCCATTGCTTGGTCGACTGTCGGATTTCGCGTGGATGTTTAGGCATTAGATTATCACAGGTTAGGGTACCCCTTACCTTTGTACCCGACACAGAGCCTATACGTCCACTCCGGACGCTACATTCAAAGGGGGTCCGGACCATCAGCTACGTTCGGACCCTTCATCAGCCGAGAGCCAACGGCTCTGAGTGAGCCTCCGGTCGCTGGCTCTGGACACGCGCAAGGCGCCGTCCAGGCCATCAGCCACGCGTCTGGTGCCCCTGCCAATTCAAACAGCTTCTTCCCGCGTGCACTGCTGCACGCCACGTGTCTCCGGACGCACCTATAGACAGGGTCCGAGTCAACTGTTCACAGTGTCCGGAAATATTTTCCCGAGCACTCGAGAACACCCAAGAGCTTCCTTCGAGCTATTTCTCCTCTGGACGCACGTCCGGAACCTCTGTTCGGACAAACTCCTGCATCCGGACACCTCTTCCAAAGAACAACAGAGAGCACACTGACTTCGGACGCACGTCCGGATCCAGTGTCCGGACACGCAACAGCGTCCGGATCTCTGACTTCAGCATAGCCAAGCTAGGGTATGCCTCCGGACCCATCGCCGATGGTCCGGACAACACCAAACCCTAGCGTTCGGAGCCTTTTCTTCTGCTCAAACACTTCACCGACTTCTCCCAAGCTTCCAAGGGCTAACACTAAGTGATCTCATCACTTGTGCATGTGTGTTAGCTTTTAGTTCACAATTATCTTGGAATTACTTGGTTGTTTCACTAGTTCAATTGATTTTAATGCAATGCATATGAACCTAGTGGCACATGATAACCGTAATCAAACACAAGAGCTCCCTCCTTGATAGTACGGCTATCTATCCTAAATGTGACCACACCCTCTATGGTGTCTTGATCACAAAACCCGAAAATGGTTCCTATTATCACCTTTGCCTTCACACCATTTTCCTTTCTACCACCATGCTAGAGCTTGTGGCATCCACTTGATCCACCTTGCTCCATCACATGGCATGTACCAACCTATCTCATGATTCACACTTAGAGATCAAGGTTAGTACTTAGGAAGGTTTCATCAATTACTCAAAACCAAACCATGGGGACTCTCAGCCGCAGGTTGTCAGCAGCGCGCCTCCTTGGGAGTCCTTATGTATCCTACATGTGCAGTGGTGCTAGCCCTACGATATGGACCATTTGAGACCCAAGGTCGAACGATTCATCGCTACGGCTCACGACTTAGCTGGCCCTATGATATGGACTCATCGCTACGGCTCACGGCTCACAACAAGGGAAATAAAAGCTCACCGCCCCGATAAACAAAAGCTTTGACATATTTCACTTATAGGTCCGCACAACCCTTGTATCATATACAAACGGCGGCTACATCGTAGCAAAAAAACTCCATATCAGACATAAGATCCCCAGCAGCTACGTCAGCCTCCACTGCCAAACAAGATATATCCACCTCAGAAGTACCAGTAGCATACCCGCTCTGCACCCTCCGAAGATCGACACGCGGATAATGCGACCGGAGTACAGCAAAACCATAAGCAAGCGTCTCCTGCCCCGCCAACGACACAAATGACTTAAAACGGTCAATGAAGCCTCGCGCCCTCAACAACATGCCAGCTATGGCCTCCTCCGACGGAGGAACGGGAATAAAGTTGACATTATCCACACAGACCATCACCGGTCCAACCTCCTTCACCAAGCTCCAAAAACGATCGCGCCAAGCAATGCCCACGGCCTCCAGCTCTACAAGCAGCCAAAAGACATCAAGCATAACAACAAGCTAGGACAACGGCTCAAGCGGTCAAGAAAGGCGCCAAAAACAACCCCTTTGTGTGTTCACCAACTGGTCGCGGAGTCCGGAGTTGTCACATTCCTTCTCCAGAGGGGCTCCTTCCAGATCGCGCATACGTGCGCGAGCACCCTCCAAAGACGCCTTCAGGGATAGAACCTAACGCTTGCGCTCCCGATTTGTCTTCAACAACACCTGCAAAAAACGGTGAGCTACCAATCAGTCGGAGAATCACCCGGTGCACAACAAACAAGGGAGAAAGGGGCCAGACACCCACATTCACATGACCCAGCACATCCCCGGCACCGTCCGAGTCTCCCTCATCAACGAAAACATCCTCCTCGGAAGGAAACGGTTTGCCGGAATCATCATCAACAATAACCTCCCTTCTCTGCCTCTTCCTCGAACCAGAACCAAATGACAACGGCACATCGTCATCACCGGATACCCCTCCAATGACTCCAGGGTCTCCCAAAGAGCCCAAACCGCCGACAAAACCAGGATGATCCGCTGCCCAGGGCTCCGACCTTAGTGGCTCCGGCTCAGAAAAAGTCGTCCTTCCCCCGACCAGATCATCGTCAGTAGCCTCCGGCGCGACACTACACGACGACCAGCTTGGCGTCGCCGTATCATATATCACCAAAAGCCAGTGAGTCAAGAGAATCACTCGCCGAGCAAATGACTTCGGCCGGGAGCACCTGGTCGCCTTGGGCGATCTCAAAGAACCAGCTACCCCGGAGTTACTCAGCTCGGAATACGCACCAAGTGGGACGTCCTCGTTTCCAAACGAAGCATCACACCGCCGGATCTCCTGATCAGGCTGGGATTCGCCATATTGTTAGGAACACCAGGCTCCAAAGCATCACCACCTGCAACAACCAGCGGAGGAATAAAAAATTTTGGCAGCGCACCGAGGGTCAGCGACAAGGCAAAAAACGACACACGATCTTCACCGTGAATCTACACAACCGAATAATATATAAACACAACGAGCGCCAAAACATCATGAAACAAGACAAAGCCGGAAACGTCAAGACCTGAGGGGGAGGACGACGAAGAGAAAAAATCCTTCCTAGGATGCGTCGGCACGGAACGCTTCGCAAGATCAAAGATATAGTTCAATCGCTTATCAGCAACAGTTGACTCAAACCCTTCTGGAGCCTTGAAAGGTCTAGGTATGGCTAGAGGGAGGGTGAATAGCCTAATTAAATTTTCTACAACAACACTTAGCAAACTAGTTAGAATAAAACACGGCGATAAGCAAATTTGCTCTAGCTCTATGGTTAGGCAAGCCACCTACCAATTCTAGTTACTAGAAAGATATGTTCTATGTCATACACAAGATCTAGATAACTAGTGATGCTAGACTAAGCTACACAAGCTAAGCTAGAGGCTCTACTTTGCAAGAATGTAAAGAATGTAATGCAAAGCTAGAGATAGAATGGTTATACCAACGTAAAGCGATAAGCCAATAGATAACCAATCAATCACAAGATGAATCCTCGGTAATGAGACAATGAGACACAATATTTTTTACCGAGGTTCACTTGTTTGCCAACAAGCTAGTCCTCGTTGTAGCGATACACCCACTTGGAGGTTCACGCGCTAATTGGCAATCCAAGCCAAACCCGTTCAAGGGTGCCGCACAACCAACACAAGATGGGGATCCCCAAGCTATGCGGAATCCACTAGAGATACCTTTCGCGAATCTCCCGCGAGGTAGGTTCAAGAACCCCTCACAATCCACCGATCGGAGCCGGAGACAATCACCTTCCTCTGCTCAACGATCCTCGTCGCACCAAGCCGTCTAGGAGATGGCAATCTCCAAGAATAACAAGAGCTCCACGATGACGACGATCACCAAGTGCCACTAGTATGCAATCAAAGATCAATGCACTTGGATTCACTCAAACTCTCATGAATATGTCAAATATGTTGAGAGGAATGAGTGGTGGGCTTCTCACAAATGAACACAAGTGTGTGAGTGATGAGAATGTGCAAGAAGTTGCCCAAAGGGCCGGCCATATCACCTTAATAGCCCACTCACACAACTAGCTGTTTTGCCCTTAAACCAGACTCTCTGTGCCACCTCCGGACGCACTTTTCACAGGGGTCCGGACCATCAACAGCGTCCGGACCCATCCACAGCAGTGAGCCAACGGCTCTGCTCAGCTCTCCGGACGCAGCCTCCGGTCGCGCGCCAAGTGCAGTCCGAACCAACGGCCATGCGTCCGGCCACCTAGCCATATGAAACGGCTCTTTCTCGCGCGCACCGCAGCGCGCCACGTGCCTCTGGTCGCTAGCAACAGTAGCGTCCGGACTCGACTGTTCATGGGTCCGGAAATATTTCCAGAGAACCCGAGAGCTCGCCTTAGCTCCTCAGCACCTCCGGACTCAAGTCCGGTTCACCAACCGGACCATCAACATGCATCCGGACCTTCATTCCAAAGAGGATCCAGAGAGCGCCAGAGACCGAACGTGCGTTCGGATCCCTGTGTTCGGACAACAAACAACGTTCGGTTCCTCTCCTCTGCACAGGCACGCTAGGGTATGCCTCCGGACCCATCGCCGATGGTCCGGATCGGCCATGTACCCTGCGTCCGAACCACTGTCTGAGGCTCTTTTGAGATTCCCAACACTTCTCCAACTTCTCCAAGCTTCCAAGAGCCAACACTAAGTGATTCCTCCACTTGTGCACGTGTGTTAGCTTTTAGTTCACAATTATCTTAGATTGAGTTGGTTGTTTCCACTAGTTCAATTGATTTTAATGCAATGCATATGAACCTAGTGGAACATGATAACCACAATCATACTTAAGAGCGCCCTCCTTGATAGTACGGCTATCTATCCTAAATGTGATCACATCCTCTATGATGTCTTGATCACCAAACCAAAAATGGTTCCTAGCATTCACCTTTGCCTTCACACCATTTTCCTTTCCACCACCATGCTAGAGCTTGTGCCATCCACACTTGATCCACCTTGCTCCATCACATGGTATGTACCAACCTATCTCATGATTCACACTTAGATATCAAGGTTAGTACTTAAGTGGGTTTCATCAATTACTCAAAACCAAAACACATGGGGACTCTCAATCTCCCCCTTTTTGGTAATTAATGACAACCCTTACATAAAGATATGAAATATAATCATTTTTGAACTTGAGTTGCTTGTCCAAGCATTTTAATCAAATATTCAAGATTTGGACAAGTTACACAAATTCGGTTTTGGTAGTTATTAGCTCCCCCTACATATGTGCTCCATGAGTTTGGTTCAAGTTTTGCACACATGTATTGATTGGCATTTTGGGAGAGGAAATAGCTACCAAATGATGCTAAGGTGTAAGAGTTAAACCTTTGAAGCATGATACCATCGGAGTGTGGAATTTAGAATCACCCTTAGCACCATGATTAGCTAGACACCACTTGAAACAACAACTAGAGAACCTTGTGAGATCAACATTAAGAGCAAGGTTTCTAGAGAATGCTTGAAACTACAAGGGTCAAAGCTAATCAACTTATGCATGCTAGTTGATCAATCATCATTCAATTTGAATCACTAGCAAGCACCACACAAGCATGTATTTTGAATTTAAAGTACTTGTGCAACAATACATATGAGGATGCAAACATTCAAATGCAACAATTAGTGTTCATGAGCTTGCTCCCCCTATTTGTATGTTCTCTTTCAAAATTGATTTTTCATTTTCTCCCCTTATCATGTTTCTCCATATTTTTTTAACTTCTCCCCCATGATATCTTTTACAACTTCTCCCCCTTTGTCATCCAATTGACACAAAAAGTGGGACCAAAGTTTTAGCCCCCCCGAAGTGTGAGATAGGGTGAAAGAATTGTTTTTAACTTTGGCTTGATCTAAGCTACTTGCCCAAGATACTCAATTCGGTTTAAACCATAGACAAGCTTCTTCACACATGCTAAGATGGTTATCTTGCCTATGTTGAATTAAACACTTTGAGTTCATAGACATAGAGCAAAACATTAGGATTGCAAGCACATCAACATGTCATATGCCACCACTAGATCATAACAACTCATAGAAGCAATAGTGGTACCATATAAGCATCAAATATTTTTGTTTTCATGAATGAGCCTAGTAGCATGAGTGATGTCTATATGCTCTACACAAGTCCTAACAAGGTATGCATGAACGCTCTCAAATTAACTTTTACCTTGCATTGTTGGAGTAGAGGCATGTCATATAAGTGGGGGTGCATCAACTCATGTTGGAGAAATCAAGTATATTCAACTCATTCCTTAGCTTGCAAAATCTTTTCTCATCTAGTGGCTTGGTAAAGATATCGGCCCATTGATCTTCGGTGCCAACACTAGTGATAGAAATGTCCCCTTTCAATTGATGATCTCTAATGAAATGATGGCGGACATCAATATGCTTTATTCTTCAGTGTTGAACCGGATTGTTGGTGAGCTTGATTGCACTTTCATTGTCACATAGCAAAGGCACTTGCTTGAATTTGACTCTAAAGTCATTCAAAGTAGCTCTCATCCAAAGTATTTGTGCACAACAACTCCCCGCACTAATATACTCGGCTTCGGCGGTAGAGAGTGCCACACTATTTTGCTTCTTTGATGACCATAAGACTAATGATCTTCCAAGCAATTGACAAGTGTCTGATGTGCTTTTCCTTTCTATCTTGCAACCCGCATAGTCCGAGTCAGAGTATCCAAGTAACTCAAAGTTTGATCCTTTAGGATACCACAACCCAACATTAGGTGTATGCTTCAAATATCTCAATATCCTCTTTGTGGCTTTCAAATGACTCTCTCTAGGAGATGCTTGAAACCTTGCACACATGCATACACTAAACATGACATCCGGTCTTGATGCGGTCACATAGAGCAAGCTACCAATCATTGATCTATATAGATTTTGATCTACCATGTTGCCACTAGAATCACCATCCAAATTTCCATTTGTTCCCATTGGTGTACTAATAGACTTTGCTTCATCTAGATTGAACTTCTTGAGCATGTCCTTGATGTACTTGCCTTGACTAACAAATGTCCCATTCTTCATTTGTTTGACTTGAAGACCAAGGAAGTGTTGACACCGTTTTTTGGCATGTGTCAAATGAGCTAAGACTTGCATTGATCGGTAGTTGTTTTCTATCGACATCGGCAGGTTATCGATTAACGTTACCGATGAGGGTGAATACTGCGAAAAGGATAAGTTTGTTGCCGATGGAAGCTGGATGGTTCTTGTCGATAGGAGTTAATTAGTAAAGACAAGTTACCAGTAGAGGTGAAGAGTTGCCGATCGGAAGGTATTATCGATAAGGAGACGATGCCGATGGGCACAGGGTGACGTGGCGGTCGACGTCAGCAGGAGATTGCCGATGGCAATAGAAGGAAGTTGCGGATTAAAGAGTCTGCCGATGGAAAGTTTCATCGAAGAGAAAACATAAGGAAACTGGTCTTATACCAGTATTATTATGGCAGTTTGAGTCCGACTCTTGCACGAGTCGTTTGTTTGCTTAAAAATAGAAGTGCCTGTTTAGGAAAATAGTATTGTTATTTGGGTCCGACTCCTACGCGGATCAGTTATTTCCTTGAAAATAGGAGTTTTGTTTAGGAAGGGTATGAGTTGTATCTGTCTACAACTCCTTTTGCTGGAGTATAAATATGTAACTAGGGGTCGTGAGAAGAAAATAAATCATACATCAAACAAATATATTACTCTTATTTACTTTTATTGCAATTTACCCTTTTATTGCATTAGTCTTAGTTTATCTACGAGTTCTTCAAGTCTCGACGGGCTGCATCTCTTCGATCCCCATCAAACCCTTGCAAGTTCCGTGTGGGAGTAATCTGAGCTTTGACATCCGGGCGCATCGCTGTTGTCTCGTTCAGCTCTGCTCTAGTTATCCTGATCAAGTTTGAGTCTTGACATCCGGGCGTATCGCCGTTGTCTTGTTTGGATCTTGTTCTAGTTATAGTCCTTGTCGATTAACTGGTCAAATCGACTGGCACACCTTTGGATATCGAATTCGGGTAATAGCCCGAGGTGTTCGCAGATCCTGACGCTTTTTGTGTCAACACCTCTTTTGGCACGCCCAGTGGGACCAATTATACATCTATCATGGTTGATCATACTGACGTCAATCAGAGGAACGTCATCGAAGTCTCCGAGGCCGATCTAAAAGGTGATCAGAAGCTGGCTATGGAGCGGGCTATGGAGGAGTACAAGCAATTGTATCTGAAGTCCTTCAGCCTAAGCAGGAGCGGCGAGGCCATCCAGAAGCAAGATCCGCCATTGCCGCGGCAGGTCATGTTTGATGCCAATCCTGGTAAGTTGTAAGAAATGGTTAATTCTGCCTTAAATCAAGCATTAATTAGCCACTCCAATGTGCTGTCCAATACTGTGTACAATGTTGTTATGCAATCTTTCAAAGAAGGACAAGCACCTCAGTATGTTGGTCCAGCGTATCATCAGCCTGGATCGGCATCTATAAACACATCGGCGGCTCCAATGACGTCTTCTACTCCTGTGGATCCGTCTGCCGATATGACTACACCGCCAATGCCAAGACCTGAAAGCGTTACCAAGCTTAGTGCAGATCCAGTGGCATCGGCAATGTCGGGACATACTGTCCAGAATCATCCAGCTCCCATCAACTGGTGGGGATACGGTATGCCTTCAAATCCATCTGTTGGTTCCAATCTGGTGCAGGGAGACAATTCAGCTTGGAAGGGCTCCACGGCATCAGCAATGCAATCACAACCGTTGATCCCTATGATGCATTACTCTACGTCTTCTCCAACTGTGCAAATACCGTCAGAGGATCTCCAAGTGATGATTCCTAAAGTACCTCTGATGCCACCATCGGTAAATTCTGTGCCGATGCAACACAATATAGCAACTGGAAGTCAATCTATGGTGGTAAATCCTCAAGCCGGGGTAATAACATATCAAGGTAACCAATTTGTTGATTACTCTAAGATGCAGGAACAGCAGGCGCCAGTCAGCTATCAGCCATCGGTAAGTCACATGCCGATGATTTATAATACTGGATGGACCAGTCAGCCGCCAGTTCAATAGCCTGGCGTACTAATGTATTAGTATGGAAGTCCAGCAAACACTCAGAGTGGGCCATCGGTACAGCAACCGATGAATATGATGACTCAACATAATCCAGTAAGTGTGCAAAATTATCCATCGGTAAGTCAGTCGATGCATAATGTCCAGATGACTGGTGCTGCGCCCGTGACAATTACTCCGCATCATCTTCTACCAAGACCTGAAGGGGCGCATCAGCCGGCTCCACCAGTCAGCAATCAGCCAATGAGTCAGCAAGATCAGGATGCATATTGGACCAATAAGATTGCCGAAGTAATGAAAGAACAATTCGGCATTAAGCCCAAGGTTAATACATACTCTTATCGGACGCCATATCCTCCGTCGTATGACTTAATTCCTCTCCTGAATCGGTACAAGGTACCTGATTTTACTAAATTCTCTGGCCAAGATGACACGTCAACGATGGAGCACATCAACCACTTCATTATCCAGTGTGGAGAAGCAGCCAGCAGGGAAGAGTTGAGGGTGAGATTGTTCTCATCGTCATTGTCTGGATCGGCATTCACATGGTTTATATATCGTTGCCTCCAAACTCTGTAATCACATGGACCGATCTGGAGAGGCAGATTCATAAATACTTCTTCGCTGGCATACATGAGAAGAAGATTACTGATTTGGTTAAGCTGAGGCAACGTAATGACGAATCGGTGGAAAGCTTTGTCCAGAGACTGCGAGACACGAAGAACAAGTGCTACAACTTGGTGCTTGACGATCGGCAATTGGCAGATTTGGCCTTCCAAGGATTACTGCCGCACATCAAAGATAAGTACGCATCTCAAGAGTTTGAAAGTCTAAGCCACCTTGTGCAGAGAATTGCCGATCAAGACGTCAAGACTTTTGAGCCTAGAAGAACTTGGAATAAAAAGGTGACCTTCATTGAGCAAGAAGAGGATTCCGATGAAGAGCTAAGCATCGACGCGGCCGAATGGGTGAAAGATAAGAAACATGTGTCTTGTCCGTTTGGCCAAAAGGAAGCTGAAAGGTTCACCTTTGACATCACCAAGGCCGATAGGATGTTTGACTTGTTACTTCAAGAGGGGCAAATCAAGTTGGCGCCTAACCAAGTAATTCCATCGGCCGAAGAGCTCAGAAAGATCAGGTATTGCAAGTGGCACAATGCAACTTCGCACAGTACCAATGACTGCAAAGTCTTCAGGCAGCAGTTGCAGTCAGAAATTGAATCTGGACGAATTAAATTTGAAAGTTCTAAACCCCAGAAACCGATGAAGATTGATCAGCACCCGTTTCCAAATAATATGGTGGAAACTAGTGGAAAAACTAAAGTGCTGACATTAGAAGCTGCTAGGAAGAATGCATCGGTGGATCCTGACCATCAAGTAGCTGAGCGTGATGAGAGGAGGTTTGCCGATGACAGAAAGGGCAAGAAAGTTGCCGGTGAAGGTGGCAATGCCAAGAGGGCTCCTGGTGTTATAATCACGCATAGGCAGCCAAGGCAGGAGTATCGGCAATCACAGGAGGAGCGACATCGGCAGGAAGAAGAAGAGCATCAAGAGTGGCTTCGGCATAAGGACCACTGGAAGTGTCCTTTCTTCGTTTACTGCTGGGAAGAGGGCATCAAGCTACCTACTGCCGATAATTGTCCCGAATGCAATGGGTATTACCTTGCCGATCGGTCAGAAAAGAAGCCTTGTTTTGACGATCGGACATCCAAGTATGCTGGGCCGCTCAGAGAGAGGAAATCGGCACATGACCGACTAGGAGGCAAGCTCAGCGCGCATAACAGGCTTGGCAGGCGTATTTGCCAAGAGGAGCTTGAGGAGATGGCCAATGCAAGAGTGCCTGATGAAGAAATATTCTCCAGAGATCTGAAGATAAGGGGTGATGCCAACACGAGCGGTGGGAGGCAACACCAGCCTGTTTGGAAGACCAAGCTTCCCCAATGGTGCCCTAGGGGTCTGAAAAAGACTCAAAAAAGGAGAATTCAGCATGAACGCCGAAATGACTTGCATGACAATGAAAATCCTTCAAGGGAAAAGCAATGGAAACCAAAGCGCAAGGATAGGGATCCATCGGAAGAAATCAATATGGTCGTCGTATTGCCGATGGAGTTCATGGCACCTGTCAGCGACAACGAAGAAGCTGCTGAAATGGCGCAATTAGTGTTGGATCCGATGGCAGCTTTCTTTGAGAAGCCTGCCGATGATGAGAGGCAGCACTTAAGGGCTCTGTTCGTTAAAGGCAAAGTAGATGGACAGCCTGTGACAAAAATGCTGGTGGATGGTGGAGCGTCGATCAACATAATGTCGTACGTCATGTTCAGGAAGCTTGGGAAAGACGACCAAGACTTAGTCAAGACGGACATGAAGCTTAAAGATTTTGAAGGCAACGTGTCGCCAGCTATGGGAGCCGTATGTGTTGAATTAACCATCGGTAGTAAAACTTTGTCGACAACATTTTTCGTGATCAGTGGCAAAGGTACCTACAACTTGCTCCTAGGAAGGGATTGGATCCATGCTAATTACTGCATTCCTTCTACAATGCACCAAAGCCTTGTGCAGTGGGTTGGAGATAAAATTGAAATCGTCCGGAGTGAGACCTCATCGATTGTTGCTTCGGCAGAATCGGAAACTTATAAGCAAACCAGGTGCATATCAGGTGAAGCTTGGGACACGGAGTTCCTCAAGGTTGCCGATTACCGTATTACACTGATCTAAGCAGTCGGTCCTGAAGAAGAGTTTTAATGGATCTAAGCAGTCGGCCGATGATTTATTAGAAGTAGATATCAGTGATGGTAGTAAGCATAGGCCTACTTTTATTAGTACTGGGTTGGGTTCCCAATGTAAGCAGCAATTGATTGACTTATTGAAAGAATATAAAGATTGTTTTGCTTGGGATTATACAGAGATGCCTGGTTTAGACCGGTCAATAGTCGAACATCGGTTGCCTATTAAGTCTGGTTTCCAGCCACATCGGCAACCTGCGCGCCGATGCAACCCCACTATTTTACCCGATATTAAGACTAAAATTATGAAGTTAATTGAAGCTGGGTTTATTCGGCAATGTCGATATGCCGAATGGATTTCTAATGTGGTTCCTGTGTATAAGAAAAATGGAAAATTACGTGTTTGCATTGATTTCAGGAATCTCAATAAGGCTACGCCGATGGATGGTTATCCGATGCCTGTTGCCGATCTGCTGGTTGATGCTGCCACTGGACATCAAATCATTAGCTTCATGGATGGTAATGCTGGATATAATCAGATATTCATGGCTGAAGAAGACATATCCAAAACTGCTTTTAGATGTCCAGGTCATGTCGGTTTATTTGAATGGGTTGTGATGACTTTTGGCTTGAAGAATGTCGGCGCTACTTATCAAAGAGCAATGAATTTTATCTTTCATAAGTACATCGGCACGATAGTCGAAATCTATATTGATGATATGGTGGTTAAATCCGGAAGTTTTGAGAAGCATCTTGCCGATTTGCGAAAAATCCTGGAATGCACAAAGGAGCATGGGTTGAAGATGAATCCTAACAAGTGTTCGTTTGGTGTATCAGCAGGTCAATTTCTGGGTTTTATGGTACATCAGAGGGGCATCGAGATCGGCATGAAATCTATTGATGCAATTAACAAAGTAGTTGCCCCTACAAATAAAACTGAGTTGCAATCCTTGATCGGCAAGATTAATTTTATTAGAAGGTTTATATCCAACTTATCTGGTAGGATTAAATCTTTAAGTCCATTGTTAAGCTGAAAGCCGATCAAGAGTTTACATGGAAAGAAGAACAACAATTAGCCTTGGAGGAGATCAAGAAATATTTGGTAAACCTCCAGTCTTGGTTCCACCTCAACACGGGAAGCCTTTCAGGTTGTATTTGTCTGCCGATGATGGTGTTATCGGGTCAGCCTTAATTCAAGAATTTGAAGGGAAGGAATGTGTGATATATTATTTGAGCAGAAGGCTAGTAGATGCTGAAACGAGGTACTCGGCCATAGAAAGATTATGCTTGTGTTTATATTTCTCTTGCATAAAATTGAGGCATTATTTATTGTCGGTCGAATGTACTGTTATCTGTAAAGATAATGTGGTTAAGTATATGATGTCGATGCCGATATTAAATGGGAGAGTCGGCAAATGGATTCTAGCACTTTCAGAGTTTGATCTGAGGTATGAATCGGTTAAGGTAGTTAAGGGTCAGGTAATGGCCGATTTCGTTACTCAGCATTGCAATGTAATAGGTTCTGTAGAAATTTCTCCTTGGACTTTGTTCTTTGATGGGTCTACATGCAAAGAAGGGGCAGGTATCGGTATTGTTTTAATTTCACCCCGTGGACGGAAATATGAAATTTCACTGCCGATTGTTGCTACCTCAACAAACAATCAGGCTGAGTACCAGGCTCTGCTAAAGGGGTTAGAATTACTCAGGGAGGTATGTGCCGATGCTGTTGAAATCTTCGGTGATTCTATGTTAGTAATTAACCAATTGATTGGAACATATGAGTGCCGAAGTGAAGCTTTAATTTCAACCCATGAAAAGTGTTTGCAATTATTAAAAGAATTCAAAGAGTATCGTCTTGAGCATATTCCTAAGTTGCATAATGAAGGGGCCAATCGGTTAGCACAGAATGCTTCAGGATATCAGCCGATTCAAGAAGTCATGACATCGGTGATGGTTGCCGATGACTGGAGAAAAGAAATTGCCGATTACTTAAGAGATCCGTCGAAGAAGGTTGAAAGGCGTCTAAGGTTTCAAGCTACCAAGTATGTGCTCCTTGATAATGAATTGTATTATCAGATAATTGATGGAATTTTGCTCAGATGCCTTAGTAAGGAAGAGTCAAAATAGTTGATAGGCGAGATCCATGAGGGTGTGTGTGGAGCACATCAATCGGCATTCAAGATGAAGTGGATGATTAGGCGAAATGGATATTATTGGCCGACAATTCTTGAGAATTGCTTCAACTATTTTAAAGGGTGCCAGGATTGTCAGAAGTTTGGTAATATCTAGAGGGCACCTGCATCGGCAATGAATCCTATAATCAAGCATTGGCCGTTTAGAGGATGGGCTATTGATCTCATCGGCCAGATTTATCCGCCATCAAGCAAGGGGCATAAGTTTATACTTGTTTCTACCGATTACTTCATGAAATGGGTTGAGGCAATTCCTTTGAAAAAGGTGACATCGGCAAACATGGTAGATTTTGTAAAGGAACATATTGTTTACCGATTTGGTATTCCTCAAACTATTACGACTGATCAAGGGACCATGTTCACATCAGGAGAGTTTGATGAGTTTTTCTGCTGGTATGGGGTTCAAGGTATTGAATTCTTCTCCTTATTATTCCCAAGCTAACGGTCAGGCTAAAGCGACTAATAAAGGAGTTATTAAGCTTATCAAGCGCAAGATTGAAGAAAACCCTAGAAGGTGGCATATAGTGTTAGATGAAGCCCTATGGTCATATCGGATGGCGTGTCATGGTGCAACCAAAGTTTCACCGTATCAGTTGGTCTATGGACATGATGTTGTCCTACCTTGGGAAGTTAAAACTAGTTCTAGGCGATTGTTTTCTCAAGATCAATTGACAACCGATGAGTATAATACTCTTATGAAGGATGAGTTAGAAGACTTAGCAAGTCATCGGTTGAGGGCTTTAATCAGCATTGAAGAAAATAAGAAAAGGGTTGCCAGATGGTATGACAAGAAGGTAAAGGTGAAAGAATTTGTCGATGGTGATCTGGTGTGGAAATTGATTTTACCGATTGGGACTAAGAGTTCTAAGTTTGGAAAATGGTCTCCTAATTGGGAGGGTCCGTTTCATATAAATCAGTCTGTTCCTGGTAATGCATATATTTTGGAAACCCTCGAAGGGGTTGCGTTTCCTAGAGAAATCAACGGTAAATACTTGAAGAAATATTACCCTAGTATTTGGATAGATGCATAGAATACCCGTTGGAATGCCGATAGAAGAAAAGTTGTATAAGACATTGGTAGAAAGCGTACTGGCATTATATTACGAGCAAAATCAAGTATCAATATTATGTTTGCCGATACAATGGATTGTGACAAATTACAACAAGGATTGAATAGCTGATATCGCGCGCAGGCGAATTTGCTCTATTTCTTCCATCTCTTTGGCATCGTCATCGGCGGATCCTTCTATTGGCTTGATCTTTTTCTTCATCCGGAGGGCTTGACGTGCATCGGCATCTCTTTCTTGTTGTAGAGTTTTGATAGCATTTGGATGTTCGGTCTTCTGTTGATTGGCTGCAATCAAGGCATCGTCAACTTGCTTCAGCTCTGCTAATAGCTTTTATTTCCTTGCCGATAGATGGGCGATGTCTTGATCAAGCTCACTGCCAGAAGCTTCTAAGTGACCTATGTTCTTTTATTTTTCGTCGGTAGATTGCTTGAATTGAAGCATTTTCTCTTCGAGTTCTGACTGAACAGTCCTATCGGCAATGCGGCGTGAGAGCCTTTGATATTGGAGTTGCTTACTCTCGAGGAACGCTGCCTGGAAAAGTGTTTCTTCGATATCGGCGGATAGATGGCCTTGGATGTCTTTGAAAGCTGTCTTCGCTGCAGTGGAGTCATGAACGAGGTGGGACGTGTCTTGTTGCAGTAAAGATAGTAGTGCTTCGAGCTTAAGTTTGCTATCTGCCGATAGAGCTGGAGCAGAGCTTTCTTCATCTTCGTCTTCATCGGGGAGGTTGACGGCGAAGGAGAATAAGCTGTTCGGGGAGTCTTGGGCCTAAAAAGGAAGAAGATTAGGGCTTGCCGATTATAAGTTTATATTATGGGTTTTATGACAGTCGGCTTACCATCTTGAAGCGGATTTCTTGCCCGGGGCTTGGGAAGGCAGCTGGCATGGCATCATCTTGAAGATTGGCAATGGTTGCCGATGAACTTGCCTCCGTAGGAGGAGCGGTTGGTGTTGGTGGTGCTGTTGCTGGTGCTGTCTCTGCTGTGGTGGCTGGCTCCTGTGGTGATGATGCCATCCTCTGGTCAGGGATTTTATCTGGTGTAGGTGTTGGTGCCGATGCCGATGTTGTCCCCATTGTTGCAGCTGGTTCCTGTAGCAGTGGTATCATTTCCTGATCGAAAATGTCGTCCAATGGATGCTCAGGAATAGGCACCGATGTTGGTTCTGTTCTTGGTGCATCAGCGGAAGTTGGTGATGCAGCTGGAATAGCTTGCCTCAAATGTTTTTTCTTCGGGGCGGTAGTTGGTGAACCAGCCCGTTTCGGTTGCGAAGCTTGGGGGGCATCGGCAGCATGAGTTGGAGAAGATTGTACATTCAGAGCAGCTGCCGATGACCTCGTTGCCTATAAAAATTATTTGGTACAAGTTAAATGAAGTAAATATTGCCGATGAGAGTTTGTAATCGGTATGAGTGAAATAAAAACTTACTGGAAAAGCTCGCGTCAGGATGGCAGCAGCAGCCGATGGAGTAACGATGGTCTTTGCGGGTGTCGGTTTGGGCTTGAGGGTAACCTTAGGTACCCTTTGAGGTGTGAAGGCAGCCAATGTAGGAGCCTTGTTACCGATGATTGATACAGGGCTCATCATTCGAAGGTTGAAGTGCTTGCCGCTCTTGCTTGTTCGGAGGATTGGATCATCAACCTGTTAAGAAGAGGGTCAGATGCCGATAGTAGAAAATAATGAAAAAAATACATGAGTTAAGAACTTACTGCGTCATCGGGAATGATGTGATCGGCGTCGATCAAATGTCGATAATAGTGCGATGATTTGGCGAACAGTTGGCCTCTCCATTCTTGCCACCAAGATTTGTATAACTCTGTCATAAAAGATGTTGGTGCCCAGGAGGATAGGTCGATGTTTGATGTATCGGCATGGGGAGAAAGGTTGACAATCCTATTCCAATCCATGGCACTGGAGATAATTTCTCTTAGCTTTATCACATTGGCGAAGCTGAGTTTGATCGGTAATTGGCCGAATGCCAGCTGCCTTGCTGCTGCCGATAGATATTAGAACTCATAAGATGGAGGAGAGTTCTTCCCGGTTCCAAAGATGTTGACTGGAATGGCTCGAGGAATAATGCTGGCCTTCATGATTGTTTCATTCTGTGACACGTTCCAATCGGTAAGGTTGAATAATAACGGGAATTGGTTGTTCTTGTCAACATAAGGCCACCAAAGTCGTTCTACGACGGGGATTCCATTGTAAAGCTTTTGGAAGAACCTACCAAATTGATCTGCATTGGCATCGGTTCCTGGTAGCACTATGATAGCCTCCCCAAAATTGAGTGGGGGACGGGTTGCCGATTCATCATCATCAAATACATAGTCCTCCGATATATCCCTTGGAAACTGCTGACTGAATAAGTCAAATTGGAGGACCTTGTACATGTGTGCGTTCAACCACATATTTATAAACCACCAAGGACCTCCAAGATTGCCGATGGACTCGCCTAGCAATAACTTCCTGGATACTTGGTGCACGAGGTGGTATACCGATCCAAGGGGGTATCGGCCGAGAGGAAGTTTTGCTCCATCGGCTAGAAGTTCTGCTGCGAGAAAGTACATAGTGGTAGGTCCAACTGTTCTGCCACAGAAGATAAACTTTTCTAACCACATGTTTAGGAAGGTGGCGTGCTCCCTCTGACCTACCGATCCAGTTTTCTGGTTCTCTCGGATGTATCCGGTCCAACCGCCGATATTGCGTGTGTTCACTTTATACTCGGCTTTCCTACCAAAAAGGTTGGAGGGATTGGCAGAAGAAACACCAAGGCCGGTAAGCATATGCACATCGGCAAGGGTGGAAGTAGCTAGTCCATGTCTAAATAAAAAGGCATTCATTGTATCAGACCAGAGATAGGACGCAACCATCATCATATTTTCGTTCTTTGCCATATCGGCAATGGAGAGTCTAATGCACTGGTCCAAGTTGCGCTCTGACCAATAAACTTGTTGTGTTCTGATTATTCTGAGGTTTTAGCAAAATAAAAAAAGGAAAAGGGGAAAGATTACGGAGTTGATGCGGAAAAGAAATTCGCAGGAAATGAAGCAAGGAGAGAGTAGACTTACTCTGGGGACATCGAACTGGATCGCCATTGAAGCTAAGGAGGTCCTTGCGATTCGCGCTCTGCTTGAGGAAATTGTTGTCGCTTTGGTTCGCAGAACTATTCTTCAGAGCCGTCGCCGAAGTTGAAGATGAGGGCAGATGAAGGAATGCAGGCTCAGGGTAAAAATAGATTGGATGGTGGTAATTTTTATAAGCCTGGTCAGGGGTATTTTGGAATTTTCTTTGCATTGAGCAGGAATGCAGAGAGGTATGCAATAGGTATGCGCGGCAATCGAGGAGAGATGATTGGTCTTACAACTGTTCACGCTGCAGTCGCGGAATTTTGTTGATAAATTACGGTTTTTACGCGTGGTAATCGAGGAGGTCGTGCAAGTATCTTAGAGGGAAAGGTTACAGTAGAGAAAATTTCGGCACGTAAAATATTCTACACTCCGAAATTGGGGGGCATGTGTTGACACCGTTTTTTAGCATGTGTCAAATGACTTGCATTGATCGGTAGCTGTTTTCTATCGGCATCGACAGGTTATCGATTAACGTTACCGATGAGGGTGAATACTACGAAAAAGATAAGTTTGTTGCCGATGGAAGCTGGATGGTTCTTGCTGATAGGAGTTAATTCGTAAAGACAAGTTACCAGTAGAGGTGAAGAGTTGCCGATCGGAAGGTATTACCGATAAGGAGACGATGTCGATGGGCACAGGGTGATGTGGCGGTCGACGTCAGCAGGAGATTGCCGATGGCAATAGAAGGAAGTTGCGGATTAAAGAGTCTGCCGATGGAATGTTTCATCGAAGAGAAGACATAAGGAAACTGGTCTTATACGAGTATTATTATGGCAGTTTGAGTCCGACTCTTGCACGAGTCGTTTGTTTCCTTAAAAATAGAAGTGTCTGTTTAGGAAAATAGTATTGTTATTTGGGTCCGACTCCAGCGCGGGTCAGTTATTTCCTTGAAAATAGGAGTTTTGTTTAGGAAGGGTATGAGTTGTATCTGTCTACAACTCCTTTTGCTGGAGTATAAATATGTACCTAGGGGTCGTGAGAAGAAAATAAATCATACATCAAATAAATCTATTACTCTTATTTACTTTTACTGTAATTTACCCTTTTATTGCATTAGTCTTAGTTATCTACGAGTTCTTCAAGACTCGACGGGCAGCATCTCTTCGATCTCCGTCAAACCCTTGCAAGTTCCGTGTGGGAGTAATCTGAGCTTTGACATCCGGGCGCATCACTGTTGTCTTGTTCAGCTCTACTCTAGTTATCCTGATCAAGTCTGAGTCTTGACATCCAGGCGTATCGCCGTTGTCTTGTTTGGATCTTGTTCTAGTTATCGTCCTTGTCGATTAACTGGTCAAATCGACTGGCACACCTTTGGATATCGAATTCGGGTAATAGCCCGAGGTGTTCGCAGATCCTGACGCTTTTTGTGTCAACAGGAAGTAACTAAGCTCTCCAAGCATAGACATCTCAAACTCATTAGTCATCATTGTGCCAAACTCTTCACAAAACTCCTGATTGGTTGACCCGAAGATAATGTCATCCACATAGATTTGCAACACAAACAAGTATTTCCCAATCTTCTTGGTGAATAGGGTAGTATCAACCTTTCCCATAATGAATCCCTTAGAGAGGAGGAAATCTCTCAACCTCTCATAACATGCTCTTGGAGCTTGCTTCAAGCCATATAATGCCTTCCTTAGCTTGTACACATGGTTGGGTTTCTTATCATCTTCAAAACCGGGTGGTTGTTCAACAAATACTAATTCATTGATGTACCCATTGAGAAATGCACTCTTCACATCCATTTGATAGAGCTTGATGTTGTGAGCACAAGCATAAGTCAATAGAATCCTTATTGCTTCTAGCCTTGCCACCGGTGCGTATGTTTCTCCAAAATCAAGACCCTCAACTTGAGTGTACCCTTGTGCAACTAGTCTTGCTTTGTTTCTCACCACTATTCCATCTTGATCTTGCTTGTTGCGAAAGACCCATCTAGTTCCAATGACATTGTGGTTCTTTGGTCTCTCAACTAGCTCCCAAACTTGATTTCTTGTGAAGTTGTTGAGTTCTTCATGCATAGCATTCACCCAATCAATATCTTGCAAAGCCTCTTCAATCTTGGTTGGCTCAATAGATGATACAAAATAATAGTGCTCACAAAATGAAGCCAATCTTGATATTGTTTGTACACCACTAGTGATATCTCCAATAATATGATCTATAGGATGATCTATTGCAATAGATGTAGGTTGGAGTATTGGAAGTTGATTGCTTGTACTTGGTTGATCATTGGGTAGAGTAGATGAACTATCTTGTTGATCTTGAGTTGGGGAGGATGAACTAACTTGATTGTCATTGAGTTGCTCATTGGATGAAGGATTCATTTGATAGTCACTATCTTGCTCATCATCCACTTGCTTCGGCCTAATGTCCCCAATATCCATGTTCTTCATTGCATTAGCCAATGGTTCACCTCTCACATCATCATGGTTGATATTCTCATCTTGAGATCCATTTGTTTCATCAAACTCCACATCATGTACTTCCTCAACTATGCCATGAGTAAGATTCCATACTCTATAAGCTTTGCTTGTAGTTGAGTAGCCAAGTAGGAAGCCTTCATCATATTTCTTCTCAAATTTGCTCAATCTTGCACCTTTCTTCAAGATATAGCGCTTGCAACCAAATACTCTAAAGTATGCAATATTTGGCTTTCTTCCATTCAATAGCTCATAAGGTGTCTTCTCAAGCATCTTGTGGCAATAGAGCCAGTTGCTATAATAGCAAGCCGTGTTGATAGCTTCGGCCCAAAAAGAATCACTAACATTGTATTCACTAAGAATAGATCTTGCCATATCAATGAGTGTCCTATTCTTCCTCTCAACAAGCCCATTTGATTGAGGTGTATACTTGGCCGAGAATTGATGTTTGATTCCATATTCATCACATAGCTCATCAACTCTTGTATTCTTGAACTCACTACCATTATCACTTCTCACTCTCTTGATAATTGTTTCAAATTCATTTTGGCATCTATTGACAAAGATCTTGAATGTATCAAATGTTTCACTCTTGTCACTCAAGAACAATACCCATGTATATCTAGTGAAATCATCAACTATCACAAAGCCATATTTGTTTCCACCAATGCTAGTGTAGGCGGTTGGTCCAAACAAGTCCATTTGCAAGAGCTCAAATGTTTTGCAAGTACTCATCATGCTCTTACTAGGGTGAGTATTTCCAACTTGTTTGCCGGCTTGACAAGATCTACATAGCTTATCTTTTTCAAAGACCACATCTTTCAAGCCTCTAACTAGATCATGCTTGACTAATTTGTTCAATTGCCTCATTCCATCATGACCAAGCCTTCTATGCCATAACCAACCCATGCTAGATTTGGATAGCAAGCAAGTTGACAATTGAGTTTCTTTGGTATTGAAATCAACTAAGTATAGGTTCTCATATCTAAATCCTTTGAATATCAAGTTAGAGCCATCTACACTTATGATCTCTACATCATCAACTCCAAAGATGCATTTAAAGCCTAGATCACAAAGTTGAGCTATGGATAGCAAGTTGAAGTTCAAGCTCTCTACTAACAACACATTGGATATGCTCATGTCATTTGATATAGCAATCTTACCAAGCCCTTTGACTTTACCTTTGCCATTGTCACCAAATGTGATAGATTCAATTCCATTGCAATCATTTGGCTTGATAGAGTTGAACATTCTTGAATCTCCGGTCATATGTTGAGTGCACCCACTATCAAGCACCCAATGCCTCCCTCCGGCTTTATAATTTACCTACAAAAGATTCAATTCTTCTTAGGTACACATTGTTGTTTGGGTCCTCCAAAGTTAGTGACTAAGGACTTAGGTACCCAAATATCTTTCTTCTTTGAGCTCTCATTGGGAGTACCATGTACTTAGCAATCACACCTTTCTTGCCCTTGGTAAGCACATAACTAGAATCAAAGCGAATAGATGCACTTGTAAATTTTATCTTGCTTTGGTTTAGTTTGCAATATTGCTCATCATGCCCTACTTTCTTGCAACTAGAGCAAAACCGGCCATTGCTCTTCACAAAGCAAGGCTTTGGGGTTGAAAGGCCGCCTTGCCTCTCTTGGGGGTATAGCCAAGTCCCTCTTTGCAAAGAGAAAAACTTTGACTACCCAAGCACTTAAGCAAGTGGGCTTCTCCACCATAGGCATTGCCTAATGCTAGAGTGAGCTTACCAACCTCCTTCTTAAGGGTCTCATTTTCAACCGTTAGTGTAGTGTCACAAGTGACAATATCACTAGTAGAAGAGGTAGAGTTAGATGTGCTACAAGAAGGGTTAGTTAGGGTGATGATGATGGGTTGATAGAATAATTCATCAATTATATCACAAGTTGTTCCCATGTTACATGTTGAAACATGCTCTTTCTCCTTTTGCTCAACAAGAGATGAGTGAGCCTTTTCAAGCTTAGAGTGAGCTTTGCCAAGCTTCTCATGGGCCACCTCTAGCCTCTCATGAGAAAGATTGAGCTCATCAAAGGATTGCTTGAGAGAATGATTCTCTTTTCGCAATGCTTTGCACTCCTTTCTTGTGAGGAAAAAGTGAGTCTTAGCATCTTCTAACATTGCAATTAGTTCATCTTTAGTGGGTTCATCATCATCATCACTAGATTCACTCTCATCATCGGATTGTACCTTAGTTGGCCTAGCCATGAAGCATGTCGATGGAGTGTCAAAGAGAGAGATCTTGTTCTTCATAGCAATGCTAGCAAGAGCCTTCTTCTTGCTTGATCTCTTCTCATCATCACTTGAGTCCTCATCTTCACTTGAATCACTATCCCAAGTGACAACATATGAGCCTCCCTTCTTGCTCTTCTTGAGAAACATCTTGCTCTCTTTCTTTTCTTTCTTCTTGCCCTTCTTCTCATCTTCATCATCACTATGATGTGGGCTATCCGAAATGAAGTGATCCTTGCTATTGCACTTGAAACACCTCTTGTCATTGCTCTTTCTCTTGAAGGAGTTCTTCTTCCTTCTAGCTCTATAGCCCTTCTTCTTCATGAACTTGCCAAACTTCTTGACAAAGAGGGCCATTTGTTATTCATCATCTTCATCATCAATTCTTGATTCATCACACTTTGCTTTGCCCTTTGATGATGATGTGACTTTGAATGCCACACTCTTCTTCTTGTCTTCTTTCTTGTCATCCTTCTTTTCCTCGTTCTCTCTAATCTTGTCCTTTTCTTCTCTAAAGGTGTCATCGGTCATCACCTCACCAAGAATTTGGTTTGGTGTTGTTGTGTCCAATCCACTTCTCACCAATAGAGTGACTAGCATCTCAAATCTTGGAGGAAGACTTCTTAGGAACTTGAAGGAGAAGTCCTTGTTCTCCACCTTCTCTCCAAGTGACTTAAGGTCATTGACAAGCACCTCAAGCCTATTGAACATCTCGGGCACATTCTCATCTTCCTTCATCTTGAAGCTAGCAAACTTCTCCTTCAAGATATAGGCCTTTGCTCCCTTCATGGATTGAGTCCCTTCATATGACTCTTCTAGCTTCTTCCAAGCCTCATGAGCACTCTCCAAGTTTTTGATTTGTTCAAAGACTTCCTTGGAGATTGCCTCATGTATTGCACTCAAGGCAATGTCATTGTTTTGGAGCTTCTCCTCTTCGGCTGTGGTGGGTGCCTCTTCATTTACCACCTCAAACTTCTTGTCAACCACCAACCATATCTTCCGGTTGATTGATTTAAGATAGGTGGTCATCAAAGCTTTCCAATATCTATAATTGGTGCCATCAAACTTAGGTTCCCTCTTGGTGTTGTTGATTTGAGCCATTTTAATACTGTGGGATGTTAAGCCTTTGAGTACGGTGTACTAGCTCTGATACCACTTGAAAGGTCTTGGTATGGCTAGAGGGGGGGTGAATAGCCTAATTAAATTTTCTACAACAACACTGAGCAAACTAGTTAGAATAAAACATGGCGATAAGCAAATTTGCTCTAGCTATATGGTTAGGCAAGCCACCTACCAATTCTAGTTACTAGCAAGATATGTTTTATGTCACACACAAGAGCTAGATAACTAGTGATGCTAGACTAAGCTACACAAGCTAAGCTAGAGGCTCTACTTTGCAAGAATGTAAAGAATGTAATGCAAAGCTAGAGATAGAATGGTTATACCAACGTGAAGCGATAAGCCAATAGATAACCAATCAATCACAAGATGAATCCTCGGTAGTGAGACAATGAGACAATATTTTTTACCGAGGTTCACTTGTTTGCCAACAAGCTAGTCCTCGTTGTAGCGATACACCCACTTGGAGGTTCACGCGCTAATTGGCAATCCAAGCCAAACCCGTTCAAGGGTGCCGCACAACCAACGCAAGATGGGGATCCCCAAGCTACGCGGAATCCACTAGAGATACCTCTCACGACTCTCCCGCGGGGTAGGTTCAAGAACCCCTCACAATCCACCGATCGGAGCCGGAGACAATCACCTTCCTCTGCTCAACGATCCTCGTCGCACCAAGCCGTCTAGGAGATGGCAATCTCCAAGAATAACAAGAGCTCCGCGATGACGACGGTCACCAAGTGCCACTAGTATGCAATCAAAGAGCAATGCACTTGGATTCACTCAAACTCTCATGAATATGTCAAATATGTTGAGAGGAATGAGTGTTGGGCTTCTCACAAATGAACACAAGTGTGTGAGTGATGAGAATGTGCAAGAAGTTGCCCAAAGGGCCGGCCATATCACCTTATATAGCCCACTCACACAACTAGTTGTTTTGCCCTTAAAATAGGCTCTCTATGCCACCTCCGGACACACTTTTCACAGGGGGTCTAGACCATCAACAGCGTCCGGACCCATCCACAGCAGTGAGCCAATGGCTCTGCTCAGCTCTCCGGACGCAGCCTCCGGTCGCGCGCCAAGCGTAGTCCGGACCAACGGCCATGCGTCCGGCCACCTAGCCACTTGAAACGGCTCTTTCCCACGCGCACCGCAGCGCGCCATGTGCCTCCGGTCGCTAGCAACAGTAGCGTCCGGACTCGACTGTTCACGGGTCCGGAAATATTTCCAGAGAACCCGAGAGCTCGCCTTAGCTCCTCAGCACCTCCGGACTCAAGTCCGGTTCACCAACCGGACCATCAACATGCGTTCGGACCTTCATTCCAGAGAGGATCCAGAGAGCGCCAGAGACCGGACGCGCGTCCGGATCCCTGCGTCCGGATGGCAAACAGCGTCCGGTTCCTCTCCTTTGCACAGACACGCTAGGGTATGCCTCCGGACCCATCACCGATGGTCTGGATTGGCCATGTACCCTGCGTCCGGACCACTGTCCGAGGCTCTTTTGAGCTGCCCAACTCTTCTCCAACTTCTCCAAGCTTCCAAGAGCCAACACTAAGTGATTCCTCCACTTGTGCACGTGTGTTAACTTTTAGTTCACAATTATCTTGGATTTAGTTGATTGTTTCCACTAGTTCAATTGATTTTAATGCAATGCATACGAACCTAGTGGCACATGATAACCGCAATCATACTTAAGAGCTCCCTCCTTGATAGTACGGCTATCTATCCTAAATGTGATCACATCCTCTATGATGTCTTGATCACCAAACCGAAAATGGTTCCTAGCATTCACCTTTGCCTTCACACCATTTTCCTTTCCACCACCATGCTAGAGCTTGTGCCATCCACACTTGATCCACCTTGCTCCATCACATGGTATGTACCAACCTATCTCATGATTCACACTTAGATATCAAGGTTAGTACTTAAGTGGGTTTCATCAATTACTCAAAACCAAAACACATGGGGACTCTCAAGCCTCCCGAGTACTGTCACACCTACCAGCATACTCAAAAGCCAGATGTTCCCTCTCTTTACAAGGCTGACAACGCCTGGCGATAAAACTGCATGCTACCTGCACGCCATCAAGGGTACGGCGATCGAGCAACTTCAACAACAACTTCACCTTATCCAAACCGGACTCGAATCGCGGCTCCGACCAAGTCGCCAGGACCCTGGGCACTAGTGCGGGATCGCATGGCGCACAAGGCTCCTCCTGGTGAACATAAAACCACCTTGATTTGTGTCCAGCAAATTTGGAATGTACCGGCATCGTGATGTACTCACTGGACATACCATCCCTGAGTTGAAGTTATACAGAGCTAATAACATTGGATGATTCAGTTCCATTCAGCTTCAGACGAAACAAGTATCGGAACAGGTCAAAATGAGGATAGATCCCAATATATGCTTCGCACATATGAATAAAGGTGGCAATGTGCACAATCGAGTTGGGATTCAGGTTGCAGATTGAAATATCATAATACCGCAGTAAACCACGAAGGAACGGATGGACGGGAACCCCAAAACCACACCGAAAGAATGGCTCGAACACAACAAGCTCACCCGTATTCGGCGTCGGAACGACTCGCCGAACGTCGACCGCCATCCACTGACCTCCTTATCAGGCAGAAGACCACCGAACACAAGGGCGTTAATATCATCCTCCTTCAGTGTGCTCGGCATCCAGTACTTCGCCCAGGGCGGCACCACCGTCTCCTAAACCCTAACATTCGGCGTCGCCGCTACAGCAGCTCTCCTATCCGTCGACGATGACCTTGTCGCCGCAGCCATCGCCGCGGATAGCCTCACAGCACTACGGCGGACACCCTTCTTCGGTGTCATCACCAGCAAACGGAGTAATCAGGCACTACGACGAAAAAGGGAACCAAAGAAACGCTGGGAAAATTACGGCGGAAGCCGACGAGCCTCACCGCAGTAATAGAATGGAAACCGCTGCCACCGCCAGCTTCCCCCTTTATACCAAGCGGCGCGGCTCTTCGCATCCCAGGGTTTTTTGGAAACCGCAATGGCCGAATACAGAACCGCCACGACGACCCCCTCTCCCCGCCGCGACTTGGGCCGCTTACCGCGTGGTTAATTTGGCCCACTAACTTCCTTTTTACTTATCTTTTCATTTCGTATTTATTTTCAGTCAACCTCCCAAATTTGCGGATTTCCTAAATATCAATATCACCAAAGTCCCGGGGACTGGACGTACAGTCTTGTTATGATTTCTTTTTCTGCAGCTACGATAACATGCCTACAGCAGACTAGTCGGCAAGTCCCGCAAGACCTCTGGTACAGTGGCACTCGGGGACTTCGCCGACCGCAACCACAACTCAGCCGCCCGATCGCAAATCTGACCAGGCCCGGGGACTTCGTCCAAGACTACACCGAGCAAGGCTCGGGGACTGCTACCGTGGCACAAGGAGCGGCGACATGGAGCAACACGATACTCGGGGACTGCGAACAAAGAAATATGACCCCGACGCAAGAACCTTCCAGCTCCTCGCATCAGGCTCGGGGACTACGGGTATTCACAGTTGTTTTTTACAAAACTTATGTTTCAGTCTTCAATATACAATTCTAATACAAGAATCTCACAGTTTCTTACATCAGGCTCGGGGACTGCGGGTATTCGCAATCGTTTTTTACAAAACTCATGCTTCAGTCTTTACTTACAATTATTTATGCATCTTTTTATCTCTTATAAAGCTTGGCACCACGTTCATGCTTCACCTACTACCAAGCTCGGGGACTAAGTGGGTACACTTCACCTTGCGGTGAATGTACTGATTTTCTTCTCGGCAAAGCTCTGCTAATTTTGTTTGTTTTTGCAGGCCCTAAGTGGGTACACTTCACTAGGAAAGGGCTTTCAAAAGTTTTTTCTTCTTCAGCACGTCACACCCTCCCGACAAGCGGTCGCAGCATCCGGCAAGGCAACCTACTCGCACATCAAGCTACGACGTTGTCGACCAGCTCGACCTGGTCGGAAGACTTCTCCAAGCAGTACCCCCAACCAGCTAGCCTGGTCGGGACCCTGCAACAACGACTTCGCGTGATGGCGACCAGTTGTACGCCTCCGAGGACAATGTTGCGGGCTCGCCAAAAGAATATAACGTGCTCGGGGACTTGTTGGGGATATTACCTCGGTATATCCCCAGGGACCTTATGGGCCTGTCGACCAGAAGACGGCTCAGCCCACGAGGCATTGCGGCACGCGACCAGCCCTTCGTGCTCGCCAAAGACTCCGAGAAGCCTTGCTCGCTAAGGAAGATCCTAGTAGATAGCTTCGGATAACTTGAGGGACCGATCGTAATCTGTTAGGATATGAAAATTGTAACCCTGCTCTCCGGCTATATAAGGAGAGCAAGGACCCCTCGAAAACTCTCTCGCATAACCTCTTCGATCCCATCTACACCTCGTTTAACCTAATACTCATATCAATCTAGCCACCAAAACACATGACGTATGGTATTACGGCGATTTGTCGGCCTGAACCTGTATAAATCATCGTGTCTACGCTCGCTACGCTTGATCGTCGTCGTCACACCTTCGCCTACAATCTACTACCGTAGGGTACCCCCTAGGTAGACTGCGACGAATATTTCGTCGACACATATATCTTATAGGTTCAAGTAATATTTATATGGTGTTCATTTTAATTTTTCTTCATTACATATCTTTATTTTCTCTTAATTTTTCTATATCTCTAGTTGTGATGCTCACGTAGTATATACATATGATGTTGTATAATCAATTAGAGATGTTCACATATTATATATATATATATAATGTTCGGTGATGTATTTTGTAACCTTGATAAGTATACTAACGATGTCCACTTAGTATTCCATTTTGGTTTTTATTTTCTATTTTTATTCTACTCTAATTATTTTATTATAATTATTTTCTTGCTTAAGTTTTTATTTACTTTTTCATTTTAGTTGTTTATTTGTTTAGTTCATATATTTAGAATTTTTATTTATGTTTTCATTTTCTATTTTTATTATTTAACTCTATTAATTAATCTAAAAATATTATATTTTACTCTCTTTTTTCCTCCAGTGCATGTGACATTTGTGTAGTATACATATGACATTCTATGATATATCTTTTAATGTTATATAATTTATTTTGTTTTATATATGTGATGTTCTATGATATATTTTGTAATGTCCGTAAACATATGATGTTCTCTTAGTATAAATATAATGTCCTATGCTATGTTTTTTATGTTCATGTATTATTAATGTGTTCTTCGACGCATTTGTGATGTTTGGTAGTATACATTGATATTCTAGGATATATTTTGGTGATGATCAGTACTACTTTATCTGTTTTATTTGACTCTAATTAATTACTTCACTAATTTTACTTTTTATATTTTGATAATATTTTTTATGTTCACATTGTATCATATGATGTTCTATTGTGTTAATGTGATGTTCTGTGATGTATCTGTGATGTTTGATAGCATTTGTTCTTCTTTTTATTTTGATTATAACTAATTATTTCATTTTTTATATTTTATGATTTACATGATTTTCACATAGTATACATATAATGGTCCATACTATTTTCTGTGATGTTCGTTTAGTGTTAATGTAATGTGCGATAATTATTATGAAATATAGATTTATCATGAGATACATATTCGTTAATAAAATTTATCAAAATATATTCACGTGGGGTCTAGTTTTGAAAAAATTATTATAAGGAAGACGATGGTGCAATCGAATTTTAATTAGGATACTCACTTTAGAAGATATAATTTTTTTTATTACCGGAAAAAGTATAAGATTAATGCTGATGTCAGTAAGTTTGAATTTTAGTGTAGGCATACTACTTTGTCTGTTCTATTCATTTTTTTATTTGTTATAGTTTTGAAGAGTTCTATTTTAGTGTAGGAAATATAGTTTTGAAAAAAAAATTCTTTGTTTTTTTATTCGTTTCCCGCTACTTTGACTTTTTTCATGTTTCATGGAATTTACTGTGGTATAAACATTGTTCTTGTGATTGTTGTATATTTTTATTAGACTTTAAATAGTCAGAAATATTTAGTAATAAAATTATTTAGCATGTAGCACTAACATTTACATGGTGTGATGGTGGATAGTAACAACTATGCGTCGATAGCTTCTTGTGTTCGATTGCTGCCAGTCTGCCATGAGCACTTTTCTTTTGGGTGGTCGGCGCTCGACTTGCGGCCACCCTGGTCGGACCCCGATAGCGGCAGCCACTACTGAGGTTGAACAGATGAGACGAACAAAGTGGCAGGACATGGCCACGCCCGAACAACACCGGCCTCCCCCAAAGATCCGGCTGCGCTCGTCTGACAATGGCCGGGCAAAGGGGAGAGGAGGGAAGAGATGATGGCATTGAGGTCGAGGGGACAGATAACTGGGCATCACCTAGACTGGCCGTGCAGGAGCAAGGCAGTTGGGTAGACTCTAGACTGCAGGTTAGTTTCTAGAGGCCCTTGTGTTACACAGAAATGCATTTTACAGGCAGAACACAATCTTCAGTCTTTAGTCCTCACAGCACCGGCGTTACATTGGTAGCATTATGAAATTTGGCCACACGAGGACACGACTAACATTTAGTATAAAGCAGTACCATCATGTATTTACAGATGGGCATCACCCAGCGCTAGGCCGGCCAGATGCCTAGCTGTAAGAGATTCAACACGTTGTAACCAAGCATTCATGTACAAATGCTCATTCTCAAATGAGATATTATCAGTGACTGGCATCCTATTCAGACATAAGCAGTGATGGCAGGAGTCTCTGTGGATGCAGAATCAAACGAGTAAGTAAACCTCTCATCACAATTACATTTATATGACGTGGGCAAGAGTAGATTTACCTTGACCGCATGCCGTACTTAATTATCCTCTGCGTCGGAAATGTCTTTCTGGTCAGGGTTGTTCTTTTCTGGCTTTCCATGTGTTGCTTCCTTTAGCATTGTCTTATTCTGTTTCGACACAGCTTCCAAGTCCTTCTTGAGCCTTCGAATTTCTTTGACATAGTTGTGGAGCCGGTCAATGACTAAAGCAAGGAATAAGGAGTATCCTGAAAGAATGCAATGTTGTGAATAAAAATTGCTTGCGAAACTGCACAAATGGTGTAATAGAACATCAAATACTTTGCTGCGATTGTTTTTCATTGTGACATATTGAAAGGCAGTACGTATCCCAAAACTTTAATCTGATTTAGACAGACTAGGCGATATAAATGATCAAAAAAGCAAGAAAATCACAAGACAAACTTGCAAATTTTCCAGGAGCAAAGTATTCAGTACATACATGAGTAATTACATAGATTGAATAAAGTCTTTATTTGACTGATTCATGGAAGATACATTTACCTTAGTTTTTTAGTCAACCATGCTACTTGTCTTTACAGTCTTAAATAAGTTAGCATATATCGGAGCACAGAAAAAGACAACCCCAAGCATTGTATGATAGGGCATACTTTCTTAAACAGGTCAAGAAAACCCTTAAACCCATGCTCCAGACTTACATAGCGGCACCATAGCCTTGTACGGGCGACCAACAACCTAGGTCAGGCCTTAAACCTGTGCTTTGACATAGGATTTTTTTTTTTTAACCAATGCCTGAAATTTGCTTCCGAAGGGAGTCAAACTCCGGACCTAAAGAGTGCTACTAGAGTTAACCAACTCAGCTAGAGACACGTTCGCAATATGTGAGCACATACCAACTTATAATCTCTAAATGGCTAGTGAGTGAAAATGAAAAAAAAAAACAGCAAACCTCTAAAGATGATAAAGAACACATGATACAAATATCAAGGAAAGGTAATCCAAAAACTTTCCAAACTTATTAATTCTATAGTTAGCACAAAACATTTGTAAGAAATAATGCCATAATGATATGTAAATATGTTTTGAACTCCACAGTACCTTCTACAATGTTCATAGGGCTTGGGATCCAACCATACTAGGACCCTTGGTCTTTGGATGTCAAATAAAGACGCTATGTTTAAGCATACTGAGGAATCAGGATCGATCTCAACTGAACAACAAACAACTATAAAATTAAGAACACAAATGATCCACATCACCAAATAAGAAATGGATGTGGGAAGAGAACACCATTTAGGATTCATAAACAAATAATCAACGCAACCATATCTGAGAGAATTTGTCCATTTTCTGCTCTAACCAAAGATGAGGTATCTATGGACATCCATAAGATCATTTGTATATCTATGATTAAGCCACAACTGAAGATACAGAGTGCAGTTAGGCGAACATAAGAACACAACAAGAACGTTACTTATTTTATTTCTGTATTTCTTGCCATGTTCAAACGATCCGCCACACATTCAATATTAAATTTGATGGCAGGAAAGGGTACTGTGCCATCAAAAACTTTCCATGCCAAATAACGCTTCTGTCAGTTGTTTATACACCCATACTGGAATAAGAAATGATTATTAACACCTTAAGTGAAAGGCAACTGGGCAAACCCAAATTTTATTCCATTATTTATGAAACCATTTTTTTTTAATATACCCTATGTCAAACTCTTCAGAATTTTGCATGATACAGAGGTCTCTAGAACAAAATGATTTATGTTACGAAAGCACGCTAAGATACACAACAAGGTAACAAAGATTGAAGTTATATAGAGCATAGTATTTCATGAATGAAAAAGTTGCACATAAATGAGACAGTCACAGTTCATTTGTTCCTCGAGATGTTCTGATACACATTTTTCATCCTCAGGACCTGTTTCGATAGGTTCCAAACCGAAATCCTAGTTAGTTGAAGTGGAACCAAGTCGTATAAGTTACTGGTGCCAACCAGGTCCCAACCCTGAGGTCAGTTATTAGTTCACACATCACAGTAAATGTGACAGACCTATTTCATAGGTGCTTCATGATGACGAGACATGTGTTATCATAATATGGACTGTTTGGATTAAAAATAAACTCCTATAAAACTGAACCATAAAAGTTCATGGAGCAAACTCCTCATCAGACAACGGACAAAATTAAATAGAAGAGGCTTTAACCTGAGCTCAACTCACTATCACAGACTGCAAACTAAAATACTAAATCCATCATTGTGGTACCTAGTAGAAACTAATTCTCACATCATCATGACACCCATGAGGCCATGAATTAGATTTGAGTTCCGCACTCCTTGTGGGGTATGCGAATATGATTAGTTGGTTGTAATTCTTGTGGTGGAACCTGCCCACCCAGGTTCAAGTCGAGGCACGAGTGCTTGCATTTTCTAGGATTACGTCTCTGTTGACATCGAGACGCATGTGCCGACTTCATGAATTTTAAGGTCTGCCGACTCAGTCCTTCAGAGGTGCTCACAGGGGTAGGGTTTGCGTAAGTGTATTCATAGGGGTGAGTGTGTGTGCGTGCTGTGGGCTGCTACGTTTTCCTGTGTAATTGCTTCTCTTCCCATTTCCCGTGCTTGCTGATTCTAGACCTCCCTCTTCTGAGGTCATGTATCCTGCTATCTCTAAATTAAGTTGTCAGCGAACCAATCAAGTGTGATTGCTAACAATTGGTATTAGATTATTTCGATTCTCGGTCTAACACCATGAATCCCTCTCTCCAACTTTAGCTTGCCTTTGTTGGGACCAGCGCTTCTCCGAGTTCCTAACCAGATGGGAGAACTGGATTGCCATCGTCGAGCCCCGTATCGACGTCTCTGAGCGTATCCCTGTGGCACAGTTTGATGCCGTGGTGGTCAGCGACAATTGGGGTTGGCTGTTCAAATAGCCTGCCCACATCCTACAGGAGCATGACGCACCAGTGGTTGCTAACGACCATGGGCGAGCTCTACGGTGGCATCAACAACTTATCCACCTGGTCCTCCTCCTTCGCATCAGTCACGCTTGTGCCCGCGCCCATGCCCGTGCCTTCTGCCACCACCTCGGTCACCCAACGTGCCCTGAAGGTCACACAGGCCATCCAGAAGCAGTTTGCGGAGCAGGAGGCCGAGTGTTCAAAGGTTCTTGTCGTGCAGGTCAAGTAGGACAGCCGCGCCACCGGCCCATTCCTAGCCACGCAGTTGCACATTGTCGTCTCCTTCAAGGTCCCCGACTACACCATCGACATCACCGCCACATGGGCGCTTTGTCTCCACGAGACCGTCCATATGTCGCGCAAGCTTGGCGAGTGCTTTGTCAGCTCCATCATCTGCATTCGCGATGAGACGAGGTCGCCCGCCGCAACCGCGGCCGAAGCCTCCATCCCCATCCCCATCTGCGCCATCGCCCCCGGCTCAGTCGAGGCCAACTCGGATCTGCTTGTCTCCGTGCTCGTCGACACCAAAGACAATGGACCTGCCCAAGCCGCCTACACCTCGGCTCCATAGCCCGCAGCTTACCCACACCTCCACCCAGGCGCCCCCGTGAGGTTGGCGTCATCTCGGCGCCAGCACCAAGCACCTCGACCCTCCTTGACGAAGCAGCTAGGGTCTTCCGCTTCTTCATCACCAGAGTCGCGAACACAGTTGTGCACTTCACCTGCCTCGTCTGCCCTGACCTCGCCAACATCAGGCTAAACAACAAGATGCCCACGATCAGTGACCTCATGGCGCTCAAACTTGTTGGCGTCGTCTTCGCCATCAGGGGAGAGTAGAGCTTCAACCTCGTTCACAACGACGTCTCAGAAGTCGTTCCCATTCCCACGGACGCGCCTGCGCGTTTTGTTTGCTCCTTCATTGCCTACAACACGCCTGCACCAGTGCCTCCATCACCATTCGTGACGGTGATACAACGCACACGCACGTCACAACCACGCCGCTCGTGGGCATCAAGGGGCTTAGTGACTTCATGGTGCTCGTACTTGCAAGTGTTGTCTTCACCATCAAGGGAGAGTTGAGATCCCACCGCTTTCGCAATGACGTCTCAGACGTCGTCCCTAGGAACGCGCCCGCGCAACTCGTCTGCCTCTGCGACGCCTGCTCTACCACCTTCGCCCATGACCACCACGCACAAAGCAACCCCGTTGTCATCATCGCCTTTGACCTTGACCCACGCGACGTCGACCCTGGGTGTGCCTACATCTATGCTCTCGAGTCCTTCCACATCAGCCCCTTCGAGTGCACGCTCCGCGCAATCCCGCTCGGTAGCTACAACAGCTCCCTCAACGATGACCCAGAGTTTGGCTTCCGCTCGACCGAGCCATCAATCGGTCGTCCAGGCATTCGCAGCAGCAGTTGCGCTCCGCGCTGATGTTGTCAGCGCCACAGGTGGGGGCCAACTGGCATGGGTCATGGTTGCGGGGTCAACGAAAACCAGTTGTTCGATGATTTGCCCGGCCCGCGACAACTACTTCCCCAACATCACTGGTGTGCGTTCTAGGAGGAGCAGTGCTCCACTGGGGCAATGAAAACCACAGGTTGTCCCCGGCGTCCTGGACGGACTTCCCCCGCCTCACCAAGGGCGGCATGCTCTCCAACGACAGCAGACTCGACCAGTTCGGTGTCATCACACGCACCCACGTTTCCCTCCAGAGGACGCTCCAGGCAGTGCGGTGGACGTGCATGGTGTACGAGAGCTCCACGGACTACATAGCAGACACCTCATGGCTGGAGGTGCGAGGGAAGACAGTGCTGGATTGGCCGACATTGGAGTGGATCGCGATGGACGCCTCGCATGACCTGTGTGTCCCTGATATCTTTCTCAGGCCATCAAGGCCACCAACATGCTGGTCAAGCACCACGAGGCCATCAAGGGGGTCTTCAGCATCACTACACTGCTGGATCACCGCGACTTGCACGTCACCACGGTGATGACAGCAGGGCACATCGTGCCCGGGCCATCTCCACGGGGCTGATGTCAAAGAAGACGCACATGCTCGGCTTCGGAATCCCGCTGATGGCGCTCGTCACCGGCCAGCACACGTGCTCGAGCTCGACAAGGCCTCCGACGCCTTGCAAAGCCAGGAAGGCGCTGGAGCTTTCAGCGGATAGGATGATGGACGCTGCGGGCTGGACATGGACGCGTCGTCGTCATCCTGCTGCACGAGCACGCCATGGCAGCCGATGCGAGCTCACCGAAGATCATTGCTGCGGTTTGAGGGCAAGCCGCAGTTCAAAGGGTGGGGAATGTCAGGACTCACTCCCATATGGGCCCAGGAACAGGCTGACGTGGGCCTCTTGTGTTGGCCTGTCTACAAAAAGGCAGCGGTGGAAGCCAAAGGGGTATCGAATACATCTCCTTCTTGCAGTCTTAGTGGGAGTTTTGTTTGAGTTTCATTTGTATTAAATATCTTGCCACATAGGTTTTTTTGGTGACATTGCATTGTATTTAACAAGAGAGAAGAAATATGTTTCATCTAAATAAACTCTTTTGGCACCAATACCAACTCTATATGAGTTATGAAATTAAATAACTCCGAAACTATAGAATGAAACTAACCATTAAGGGTGGGTGTTTCGTACAAGTTTCATTTTATTTCATATTTCATATGTTATTTCATATGATACGGAGACCTTGCTGTTCGTCTTCCCCAAATGTCTCTTCCTCTTTGTACCGGATCCCTGATTTCTTCCCAATTCCCCGTGCCCGCTGATTCCCGACCTCCCCCTTCCGGAGGTGGAGGTCTTTATCCTGCTACCTCTCAATTGAATTGTCAGAGTGTGGTTGCTAATAAGCAATCGGCGAGTATCTATTCCCCGGGCATGGATGGAGACAGAAGATTTAAAAAAGAAAATGAAAATAGACATTATATAAATAAGAAAGTCTCCTGAACTGAAAGAGTTCGTGGGCGTGGTGACAAATACTTACAAGTTAATTAACTGAATAATGGAAGGCGTGCGAATTAAAACCCTTATTAATAGGTGATGAGACACGCGAAATTGGCGTCAAATTCCGAAATTTTCCTCCCCACACATAGACTCTCCGACATTTTAAGTTCACAGCCACCGGTACCCGGCATCAGGAGGATCGAACAAACTGATTAAAGAGAGAAAGAAGCGTGAATGGATTCAACCAATCGTGCTAGCGTGCGTACCCATGAGTGAGGCCTCGAGGAGGTGCCGCGCAAAGAGGACCTGGTCGGTGGGAGTGAGCCCCACGACCCCGGCGCCGTCGAGCTCCCCCTCGGCGCGGCCGCGGATCTTGGCCATGCTGTGTAGGCCGGATGCGAGCACGACAAGCACGGTGGCCGCAATGGTGCGCACCATGACGGGCCCCCGGCCCCGCTTGAGGCGATCGAGCGCGAGCACGGACAGCCTCCGCAGCGGTGTCTTGAAGAGCAGCGTCGCCGCCACGGCGCCCTCCGCCGCTAGCAGCGTGAAGAGGAGCTGTATCATCGCGCCGCACCGTTGGGGGGAAGGACGCGGAGGAGGAACCGAGGAACCTAGGAAGAGAGGGCTCGTGGGGTTTGCTGGGTCGAGTCGTCCGTTCCCCTTTCTTGACGCCAGTCGCCGTAGAGCGGTGGAGGTGCCTTGTCGGTGGCTCCGGATACCTTTCGTCAGCGTGCCAGGGATGGTCAAGGACAGCCTGCCGGGGTGGTATTCTTCCAAGTTCCGAGTTCGGAGGCCGTGTTTGGTTTGGTTTGCTTTGCTTTGTGTCTAAACTTACCATGCCGCTAAGTTAGGTATATTATTATTTTTCCAGCACGTGTTTGATTCACACCTGTAATTATAATACGGCAAACTTTTTTACTCTAACCCGTATGGGATAGACTTATTTTCTATTTTCTTGTCAAAACTTGTCACAAATTTGGCTTTCGTTCTTCTCTCCTCACTTTTCTCTTATCACCATGGTTTGATAAAAGTTTGGTGTGGCAAGCTTGGGCTTCAACCAAACAGACTATCGTCATGTCTCCAGTCCCAGTGCTGGTTAACCGTTCTCAGAATGGAATAGTCGGAGTCTAGCTTATAAAAGCATATGGCCAGGACTACAAAGTCATGTCTCTAGATAGTCCACAATGGACGGTTCCTGATCGACACAACCGGAGAGAACCCACTCACCAGACACATCTGGGAGCTCTCAAACACAGTGTCTACCTAATCTCAAGTTTTACTTCCATCAATATTCATTTCAAAGGTTCATCACCTAATCTCGAGATGACAGGAAATTATCTGGCTTGTACCGTTCTAAACATTGCTAAACAGCATAAAGTAACATTCGCAGTTTAAAACAGGTAACTTAACCATAATTGTATTTGCATGAAACTTTTAAAAATACAAGGTAGAGGGTTTAAATGAATCGAGGCTTGCCTTGGTTGATGGGGAAACCACTTCAGGGTCAGAACCATAGATATCCAATTCAATTACTTGTTGGATCCCTTGGTAGAGTCGTTATCTACACGGGATATTGATATGCTTAATATGATGCTTGAATAGTAGATATGATGATTAACAATCATTAAAAAACAAGTTGACATGATGATTAGGATGTAACAAAATTTAGTTGAACCTTGAGTACAACTTTCCTTCGTGATTAAGTCGTTTATTATCTCTCTAAACAAGATTAGGGTATATTTTAATTAAACAAATCAAGTTAATAATTATATCCAAAAGCACTAAATAATATTATATTTTATCTTCATCAAATAAGTCCAAACTCATCAAAGTTAATGACTTTGATTAACAAACAACTCCAAAAGTCACTCAAACCTAAGTAATTAGGGGTTTCCAATTAATTAGCAATTATTTATTAATTTATTTGATATTCCAAAATTCACATTTATCCAAATGAGCTCAAACTTTTTATATGGAATCTACATTACACAAATAGCTTGCAAAATTAATTTCATGATTTTTGGAGCAATATTTTATTTATTAAAAATCATGGAAAAAGAATTTATTAATTAATTGAAGCATTTTTATAGCAAGTTAAAAGTACCGAACAATGATATATTATATTTTTGTATTTTTTTGCATATATCAAAGATTATAATCAATTTATTCACAATTTTTGGATCAATGCAAAAATTATAGCAAAATTAACAAGTTCAAGCACTAAGGGCATGTTTGGATCCCTTGGCAAATGACAAATAAAGTTGGCAAATATTTTGCCAAATTCTAGTGTTTGGATCTCTTGACAAATGGCAAGTGGCAAATGACAAATGACAAATGGCACATGTAAAGACAACTCTACCCCTAATAATTGCACTCTCATTCACATGTCATGCATAGGAAGGAGGGGTATAAGTGGGAGGATTTTCTATTTGCCATTATTTGCCACTCCAAAGTGGCAAATGACAAATGAAAATTTTTTGCTCTTTTGCCATTTTTTGCCTTGCATGTTTGGATCCATTTGCAAAAAAAACAATAACTCTTTTGCTCTTTTGTCGATTTGCCGATTTATCAAGGGGGTCCAAACATGCCCTAACTACAAAAAGAAAATTGTAAAACAATATTGAAAGAGTGAAGACTCCATAGTGATTTTGGTAATTGATGAAGCCTAAGTACTAACCTAGCTCTAAGTGTTTGAGTAGGTCTAGTACACTCATTGAAGATGATGACAAGTGATGGAGCAAGCAAAAGTGGTGGAAACCTAAAGCTCACACTTGGAGAAGAAGGCAAGTGGAATGACCCTAAGCTAACACAAGGCAAAGGTATATGCTAGGGATTTTCTTATGGTGATCAAGACACCAAGTGGGTGTGATCACATTTAGGTTAGACAACCGTACTATTAAGAGGGGAAATGCAAAAGTGATTACGGTTTATCGAGTGCCACTAGGTGTTATCTATATTGCATGTGCATCTAGGACCTAGTACTATACATCACGCTTAGTGTCAAGTAAAACATGCCAAGAAGTGTTCACTAAAGAGGTATATTAGTGCTTGGCAACTCAGAGCAAAGGTGCAAGAAGCAGAGACGCAGACAGAGCGTCGGACGCTAGCGACGGAGCGCCCGTCGCCCCCGTGTCGAGCGTCCGTCGCCAACTTAACAGGGTAACGGCTAGAAAACTTGAGGGGGTCTATAAATATGTGTTGGCCGGCTTGGCGAGGCTCTCTCTCGCACATTTGAACATCTTGAGACTCCTTTAAGCTGAGCAAACTCCCTCCCACTCATCTCCATGCTTGGTTAGTGAATTTCCAAAAGAGATTGAGGGATCCAAGTGCATTTCGCATATAGCTTGCATCTAGTGGCACTTGGGAGGCGTTCTCGCTGCGAATTTCTTGTTGCTCTTGGTGATTGCCATCACCTAGATGGTTTGGAGCAGCGGAGGTAGATCGAGAAGCTTGGTGATTGTGCTTCGTCGACTACAAGTTGATTGTGAGGGGTTCTTATGCCTTCCCCGCGGGAGATCGCAAAGGTAACTCTAGTTGATTGCTTGTGTCTTTGAGTGCTCTCATCTTGTGTTGGTTGTGCAGCACCCGGTGACAAGTTTGGCGTCTGATGCCAATTAGCGCGTGAACCTCCAAGTGAGTTAGCCGACACAACGAGGACGTAGCTAGTTGGCAAACTAGTGAACCTCGGGTGATAAATCAAGTGTCAATCTCTTGCTCATCATTGTGATTGATTGGATTGATTGGAGAACGCTTGATTGGCTCATAACCTCGACACGGCGGTATTATCACTCTCCCTATCTTTGCATTACCTTATTCATTCTTATCTTAATATATTAGGTTGTGCCTAGAGGGCTACTAGACTTGAGTAGGATTTGAGTGATCCTAGAGTTATATTAGGATAGAAATTGTGGTTAGAAGGCTTCGCATCCCCTAGTAGGCTAGTGCAAGTCAAGCTTCGCCTCATTAGTATCTAACTTGTTGTTGAGTTTGCTTTAAGTTGTCAATTTAGGCTATTCACCCCCCTCTAGCCTTGGGATAGGACCTTTCAAGTGGTATCGGAGCTAGTACACCATCAATTTGAGGCTTAACAACCTACGGTGTGATCATGGCTTAAATCAACAACATGAAGAAGCCACCCAAGTTCGATGGCACCAACTATGGCTATTGGAAAGTCAAGATGACCGCTCATATCAAGTCAATTAGTCGAAAGGTGTGGCTTGTGGTGGACAAGAAGTTTGAGGTTGAAAATGAGGAAGCTCCCACTCCGTAAGAAGAAGAAAAGTTGCAACACAATGATATTGCTCTAAGTGCTATTCATGAGGCACTTGATGAAAAAGTGTTTGAGCAAATCAAGAATCTTGAGAGTGCTCATGAGGCTTGGAAGAAGCTAGAAGAATCATTTGAAGGCACCCAAGCCGTCAAGAGTGCAAAGGCATACATCCTCAAAGAAAAGTTTGCAAGTTTCAAGATGGAGGATGATGAGAATGTGCCGGAGATGTTCCATAGGCTACAAGTGCTAGTCAATGATCTCATGACTCTTGGAGAGAAGGTTGAGGACAAGGACTTATCTCACAAGTTCTTGAGAAGTCTCCCATCTCGGTTTGAGACTCTTGTGACCTTGATTGTGAGAGGTGGATTGGACACCGTGACTCCTAACCAAGTCTTGGGAGATGTGATGACACAAGATGCTTACCGGGACAACAAAGAAAAAGATGTCAAGAAAGAAGAAAAGAAAGATGAGAAGAAGAAGAAGGGCATAGCTTTCAAAGCTACTTCATCATACAAGAGCAAGGGCAAAGCCAAGGTTGAAGAATCTAGTGAAGATGAAGGCTCAAGTGATAGTGAGATTGATGAAAAAGAAATGGCTCTCTTTGTGAGAAAGTTTGGAAGATTCATGAAGAAGAAGGGATATCATGCAAGAAGGAAGAGACCATCTTCCAAGAACTTTGATGAGCCAAGGAAGTGCTTCAAGTGTGGAAGCTTTGATCATCTCATTGCTCATTGTCCATACAATAGTGACAAGGATGATGATGATCACAAGAAGAGAGACAAGAAAGAGAAGAAGCCCACCTTTGACAAGAAGAAGAAGAAGGGGTATTCTCACATTGTGACATGGGATAGTGATTCTTCTTGTGATGAAGATGATGATCAAGAAAAGAAGACATCTACCAAGAAGAAGGCTTTTGCAAGCATTGCAATGAGGGACAAGATCTCTCTATTTGACACTTTGTCATCATGCTTCATGGCTAAATCCACTAAGGTACTTTCTCATGATGAGAGTGAGAGTGAGAGCGATAGTGATAGTGAGGAGCCCTCAAAGGAGGAACTCATGGACATGCTTGAACAAGCTAAAGAATACATAGATAAGAAGAGGAAGGAATGCAAGGAATTGCGCAAGACCAATGTGGCTCTTGAGCAAAACCTTGATGAGGTCGTAGCATCTCATGAGAGGCTAATGGAAGTCCATGAGGAGCTAGTGAAGTCTCACACTAAGCTTGAAAGAGCTCATTCCTCTCTCTTAGATCAAAGTAAGAAAGAGATTGTTCAAACATGTGGCATGGGAGTTACGTGTGATATTCTTGATGAATCATCTTATGCTCCTATCATTGTTGCTCCCACTAACCCCTCTTGTAGCACTACCACTTCTACTTCATCTACTAGTGATGGCTCTACTTTTGATGCCTCACTAATGGTTGAAAATGAAACACTCAAGAAGGATGTTACAAAGCTCAATCACTCCTTAGCTAAGGCTTATGGAGGTGAGGACCGCTTGCTTATGTGCTTAGGTAGCCAAAGATCTTCTCTCTACAAAGAGGGATTGGGCTATACCCCAAGAAAGGCAATGCCGCTTTTGTTTCTCACAAAACTCATTTTGTGAAGAACACCGGTAGCTATTGCAAGAGTTGCAAGCAAGTTGGTCACAATGAGCAAGCATGCAAGAACAAGAAGGCCAAGCAAGAAATATACTCTATTAGAGTTGATTCATTGTACATTCTTTCTAAGGGTACTAATGGTGTTCATGCCAAGTTTGTTGGTGCACCATGGATGGCTTCCAAGAAGTCTATTTGAGTACCAAAATCCTTGGTAACTAACCTTGGAGGACCCAAGCAAGTTTGGGTACCTAAAAAGAATTGATCTCTCTTGTAGGTCAATTACAAAGCCGGAGGGAGGCATTGGGTGCTTGATAGTGGGTGCACTCAACACATGACCGGAGATGGAAGAATGTTCAACTCAATCAACCAAGATAGTGACCATGGATTTGATAATATCACATTTGGTGATAATGGAAAAGGCAAGGTGAAAGGGCTTGGAAAGATTGCTATCTCAAATGATCTTAGCATTAGCAATGTGCTTCTAGTTAAAAGGCTTGAGTTCAACTTATTGTCGGTGGCCCAACTATGTGATCTCGGTTTCAAGTGCATATTTGGAGTAGAGGATGTGGAAATTATAAGTGTGGATGGCTCTAATATGATCTTCAAGGGCTTTCGGTATGAGAACCTATATCTTGTTGATTTCAATGCTAGTGAGACTCAACTCTCAACATGTCTCATCACCAAATCAAGCATGGGTTGGCTATGGCATAGAAGACTTGGACATGTTGGCATGAAGCAATTGAACAAGTTAGTCAAACATGATCTAGTGAGAGGCTTGAAGGATGTTTCATTTGAAAAGGACAAGCTATGTAGTGCATGTCAAGCCGGAAAGCAAGTTGGCAACACTCATCCAAAGAAGAGCATCATGAGTACGAGCAAAGCATTTGAGTTATTGCACATGGATCTCTTTGGGCCAACTACATATGCAAGCATTGGTGGGAACAAGTATGGTTTTGTGATAGTTGATGACTTCACAAGATACACATGGGTATTCTTCTTAAGTGACAAGAGTGACACATTTGATATCTTCAAGACATTTGTCAAGAGATGCCATAATGAGTTTGAAACAACTATCAAGAGAGTTAGAAGTGACAATGGAAGTGAGTTCAAGAACACAAAAATTGATGAACTTTGTGATGACTTTGGAATCAACCATCAATTCTCTCCAAAGTACACTCCACAATCAAATGGGATAGTTGAAAGAAAGAATAGAACCTTGATTGACATGGCAAGATCAATGTTGAGTGAATACAATGTGAGTCATTCCTTTTGGGCCGAAGCTATCAACACGGCTTGCTACTCTAGCAACCGTCTCTATTGTCATGGGATGCTTGAGAAGACTCCATATGAACTCTTGAATGGAAGAAAGCCAAATATTGCATACTTTAGAGTGTTTGGGTGCAAGTGCTATATCTTAAAGAAGGGAACAAGACTAAGCAAGTTTGAGAAGAAATATGATGAAGGATTTCTACTTGGTTACTCTACATCAAGCAAGGCTTATAGAGTATGGAACTCATCTAGTGGAATTCTTGAGGAAGTGCATGATGTGGAATTTGATGAAACACAAGGCTCTCAAGATGAACAAGAAAACTTGGATGATGTGAGAGATGACAAATTGGTCAATGCAATGAAAGATATGGATATTGGTGACATTAGACCAAGACAAGTACAAGATGAAGATGAAGATCAAGTGACCATTCACTTACAAGAAGAAGCAAGTGGCTCTCAAAATCAAGATCAAGCAAATGCTAGTGAAGCTCAAGTTCAAGATCAACAAGAGGCTAGTCCATCATCATCTCAATCAAATGCTCAAGATTCTCACATGCAAGTACTTCAACCTACCAATATTGCAAGAGATCATCCTCTAGATCAAGTTATTGGAGGCATTCATAGTGGTGTTCAAACAAGATCAAGATTGGCTTCATTTTGTGAGCATTACTCTTTTGTCTCATCGTTTGAGCCAACCAAGATTGACGAAGCTTTGAAGGATGTGGATTGGATAAATTCTATGCATGAAGAACTTAACAACTTCACAAGAAATCAAGTTTAGAAACTAGTGGATAGACCAAGAAATCACAATGTCATTGGAACCAAATGGGTATTCAAGAACAAGCAAGATCAAGATGGAATAGTGGTGAGAAACAAAGCAAGACTAGTTGTACAAGGGTACACTCAAGTTGAGGGTCTTGACTTTGGGGAAACATATGCTCCGATGGCAAGATAGGCAATAAGGATTCTATTAGCCTATGCTTGTGCGCATAGCATCAAGTTGTACCAAATGGATGTCAAAAGTGCATTCTTGAATGGGTACATCAATGAGGAAGTGTATGTTGAGCAACCACCCGGATTTGAAGATATAAAGAAGCCCAACCATGTATTCAAGCTCAAGAAAGCTCTCTATGGATTGAAGCAAGCACCTAGAGCATGGTATGAGAGGTTGAGAAGTTTTCTCCTCTCTAAGGGATTCAAGATTGGTTTGGTTGACACCACTCTATTCACTAAGAATATTGGAAGTGACTTGTTTGCCTTGCAAATCTATGTGGATGACATTATCTTTGGGTCTACAAATCAAGATTTTTGTGAAGAGTTTGGTGAAATGATGGCAAATGAGTTTGAGATGTCCATGATTGGTGAACTTAATTACTTTCTTGGACTCCAAATCAAGCAAATGAAGAATGGTACATTTGTGAGTCAAGGCAAGTACATCAAGGATATGATCAAGAAGTTTGGATTAGAAGAGGCTAAAGGCATTAGTACTCCCATGGGGACAAATGGACACTTGGATAGTGACACAAGTGGCATGATGGTTGAACAAACACTATATCGGTCAATGATTGGAAGTCTACTCTATGTAACCGCATCACGACCGGATGTCATGTTTAGTGTATGCATGTGTGCTAGATTTCAAGCATCTCCTAGAGAGAGTCATTTGAAAGCCACAAAGAGGATATTGAGATATTTAAAGCATACACAAGAGGTTGGATTATGGTTTCCCAAGGGGTCAAGATTTGAATTGATTGGATATTCGGACTCTGATTATGCAGGATGCAAGGTTGATAGGAAGAGTACTAGTGGAACATGTCAACTTTTGGGAAGATCACTAGTCTCATGGTCATCCAAGAAGCAAAATAGTGTGGCACTCTCTACCGCCGAAGCCGAATACATTAGTGCGGGGAGTTGTTGTGCACAACTATTATGGATGAAGGCCACCTTGAATGATTATGGAATCAAATTCAAGAAGGTTCCCTTGCTATGTGACAATGAAAGTGCGGTGAAGCTTACAAGCAATCCCATCCAACACTCTAGAACAAAGCACATAGATGTGAGACACCATTTCATAAGAGATCATCAACAAAAGGGTGACATTTACATTGACAATGTGGGCACTGATGATCAATTAGCCGACATATTCACCAAGCCACTTGATGAGAAGAGATTTTGCAAGTTAAGGAATGAGTTGAATATCTTGGATTTCTCCAACATGAGTTGATGCAACCCCACTTATGACATGTCTCTACTCTAAGATAGCAAGGTACAATTGTTTGACATATGCATTCATCCGTTGCTAGACCTATGTAAGAACATATAGACATCACTCATTTAGGCTCATTCATGAAAAATAAAATGCCTTGTATGTGCATATGCTACCACTCTTGCTTCTTTGACTTGTTTGTCCAAGTGGTATCATATGGCATGTTGATAAGCTTGCATCTTCACATGTTTAGTCTAGAACATTTGCTCCTATATTTAACCAACATGGATAAGATAACCATTGCAAGATGTGTGAAAAATCTTGTCCATGGTTTAAACCGTGTTAAATATATAGGACAAGTGATCTAGGATGAACAAAAATTGGTTAATTTTCACTCTACCTCTTTTATGAATTGACTTGATGAAACTACAACAAGTGAACCCTTTGTGGTAATTTATGACAAAGGGGGAGAGAAAGTGATATGAAATACGACCTTAACAAAGGGGGGAAAAGTTTGTAAGAAGAAAGATCAAAGACGGAGATTTGAAAGTGAAAAATCAAAATTTGAGCACACAAGTAGGGGGAGCAAGCCTATGAACAAGTTGTTGCATTTGAATGTGCATTCACACATATGTTTGCTTGCATTGTACTTCAATTCAATATGAATTGCTTGTGTGGTACATGCCTAGTATAACCTTGATTGATGAATTGATCACTAGCATGTATAAATGTTAACTAGAACCATAGATATTTTCATGTCTTTCAATTGGTATCGAGCTAACCATATTGCTAAGGAAGGTATTTTTGGCGCACTTCGATTGGTATCACGCTTCAAAGGTCCATTTCTTATACCTTAGCATCGTGTCATAGTTTGCAAGTAGTTTACCCCTCCTAAAAGATCTATCTAAGCATATGTGCAAACCTTTGACTCTTAATCATAAGAAGTGCACATATATAGGGGGAGTAAAACACTTGCAAACCTAGTGAGGATTCAATATCATATTCCATATCCTTTATATCGGGTTGTCATCAATTACCAAAAAGGGGGAGATTGAAGACTCCATAGTGATTTTGGTAATTGATGAAGCCTAAGTACTAACCTAGCTCTAAGTGTTTGAGTAGGTCTAGTACACTCATTGAAGATGATGAAAAGTGATGGATCAAGCAAAGGTGGTGGAAACCTAAAGCTCACACTTGGAGAAGAAGGCAAGTGGAATGACCCTAAGCTAAACAAGGCAAAGGTATATGCTAGGGATTTTCTTATGGTGATCAAGACACCAAGTGGGTGTGATCACATTTAGGTTAGACAACCGTACTATTAAGAGGGGAAATGCAAAAGTGATTACGGTTTGTCGAGTGCCACTAGGTGTTATCTATATTGCATGTGCATCTAGGACCTAGTACTATACATCATGCTTAGTGTCAAGTAAAACATGCCAAGAAGTGTTCACTAAAGAGGTATCTTAGTGCTTGGCAACTCAGAGCAAAGGTGGAAGAAGCAGAGACGCAGAGAGTGCATCGGACGCTGAAGAAAAGGGCGTCGGACGCTGTCCGACGCAACGGACGATGGCGTCGGACGCTGTCCGACGCAACGGACGATGGCGTCGGATGCTAGGACTGTGAACTTCGATCGTCCGTCGGCCACAGAGAAGGTTCAGAAGAAAATTCAAAGTGCGTCGGACGCTGAGGCGCAGCGTCCGTCGCAAAATGAGTGGAGCGTTCGTCGGGCTTCCAGAGAGCTCTGCGAGCGAGCAGTTTGAAGACAGGCGCCGGACGCTGGAGGACAGAGCGTCGGACGCTGGCGACAGAGCGTCCGTCGGCCGTGAAGCATTCCAACGGCTAGTTCTGACAGAGCGTTGGATGCTGGCGACGGAGCGTCCGTCGGCCGTGAAGCAGCCCAACGGCTAGTTCTGACAGAGCGTCGGATGCTTGCGACGGAATGTCTGTCGCCCCCATGTCGAGCGTCCGTCGCCAACTTAACAGGGTAACGGCTAGAAAACTTGAGGGGGTCTATAAATATGTGTTGGACGGCTTGGGGAGGCTCTCTCTCGCACATTTGAACATCTTGAGACTCCTTTGAGCTGAGCAAACTCCCTCCCACTCATCTCCATGCTTGGTTAGTGAATTTCCAAAAGAGATTGAGTGATCCAAGTGCATTTCGCATATAGCTTGCATCTAGTGGCACTTGGGAGGCGTTCTCGCTGCGGATTTCTTGTTGCTCTTGGTGATTGCCATCACCTAGACGGTTTAGAGTAGCGGAGGTAGATCGAGAAGCTTGGTGATTGTGCTTCGTCGACTACAAGTTGATTGTGAGGGGTTCTTGTGCCTTCCCCGCGGGAGATCGCAAAGGTAACTCTAGTGGATTGCTCGTGTCTTTGAGTGCTCTCATCTTGTGTTGGTTGTGCGGCACCCGGTGACGGGTTTGGCGTGTGATGCCAATTAGCGCGTGAACCTCCAAGTGAGTTAGCCGACACAACGAGGACGTAGCTAGTTGGCAAACTAGTGAACCTTGGGTGAAAAATAAAGTGTCAATATCTTGCTCATCATTCTGATTGATTGGATTGATTGGAGACCGCTTGATTGGATCATAACCTCGACACGGCGGTATTATCACTCTCCCTATCTTTGCATTACCTTATTCATTCTTATCTTAGTATATTAGGTTGTGCCTAGAGGGCTACTAGACTTGTGTAGGATTTGAGTGATCCTAGAGTTATATTAGGATAGAAATTGTGGTTAGAAGGCTTCGCATCCCCTAGTAGGCTAGTGCAAGTCAAGCTTCGCCTCATTAGTATCTAACTTGTTGTTGAGTTTGCTTTAAGTTGTCAATTTAGGCTATTCACCCCCCCTCTAGCCTTGGGATAGGACCTTTCAAAGAGGCCACTGACAGTCAGGCCCCATCCGACAGTGGCACACACCACGCCAGCAGTGACTGGACGACGCCAATCTCGTCGGCGACGAGCGATCGAGCTCAACTAAGCACCCAGAGACCTTCATCACTTCATCCCGAACCTAACGAGCCACTCAAGAGAAACTCCGAAGCACCATAGCCCCTCTCTCCGGCGGCCATGGTGGACTTTGGAGCTCGGGCGAGCCTACGTCGGGCACCACAGCTTGCCAACGACCAAACAAAGCACAACTACAAGCTCAGCAACACACTATGAGCAAGAAACACTATCCACGTGAACCTAAACACCTTCGGATAACCCCGACTACGCAGACAGATGATGCGACAGCGGCGGAACACGCCGGCGCGCGTGGGCAGAGCGGCACAGCACCACACACGAACAACCAACAAGCGCTAGAGACTCATGAGCTCACCCTCAAGCCGATGTGCTTGCTAGCTGGGGCTGAGACCCGGCGGAAGGCAGTTACCGACGGGAACGATGGCGCTGGCACAGAAACACTAGTCGACGATGTTCTGCAAAAACCAGAAGAGCATCGGTTCAACCGACTAGCGCACAAGCATCACAAGGTTGCAAGGAGCATAGAACAAGAAGGAATTGAACAGGAAAGCCTTCATGTGGTTGTCGGTGTCTAAAATGGCGGGGTCTAGACGGTCAACGAGTAAATTTCTAAGCGTGTCGGAGATCGGATGGTTACTCCCGAAGAACACAAGGTTTATACTAGTTCGGGCACGAACGCCCTACGTCCAGTTTGCTGCTGAGTCGTGTTACCGAGCGCGGAGAGCTCATAGAGGGGAGCTACAAGATTTGGTGAGAGAGGGAAGCGGATTCCCAGGTCTCGTGCGTATGAGGTTCAAGTTTCGTTGTGAGAGTTCGCGTGGATGCGAGTATGAGTGTGTGTGAATGAGTTCAGAGAGTCGAGAGTGGTGTTTGGAGACTCATTCTCCCCCTTTATACGTAGGGACAGATGGAGGGTTACAGTAGAGAGAGGGAGAGTGAACATGGGCCCGGTATAGGCTGTTGACTTGGGGGACGCTCCTGGCTTCTGTTCCCCTTCCTTTCCGAGGAAGGCTTCGCCTGTTGGCACGCCGTAGGTCCTGTTCGTCCTTGATGCAACTGTAGCCACATGCTTTGTACTTGATGACGCTCCTGTTAACATATTTGGGCATGGGCAGAGGTTTGCAGAACAGGGCGTGGTACCTCTACGTTCCGTCATACAGGGACGAGTACACCTTAATCCCTGTTCAACTGTCTGTCGAAGGGATGGTGGACATCAATCGGTAGTACTAGAGCTTGTACCACAAGGATTCTACAGGGGTGGGCATGGCGTTCCATGCATGTAAGCCCCATCCCCAAGGACGAGTCTGTACTGTGGACCTTTTGACTATGGGCTAAAGTGCACCATGGATCGGGGAAGCCTCCGAGGGCAGGTGACATCACGGATGACGTTACCCCGGCTCGGACGAGGCAGAAAATCCCCCGAGGGTGGACGGCGTCACGGATGACGTCATCCAGGCTCGGACGGGGTGGAAGATCCTCCGAGGGAGTGTTATTACCTTAGCCGGTTCGAGCGGGGAAGCCCCGGAGGGTGGATGTCGTCACGGATGACGTCAACCCTGCTTGGACGAGGCGGAAGACCCTCCGAGGGAGTACTGCCCTTTTGGTTTGGTTAAGGCGGCAAGTCCCCAGGAGTGATGCCGTCACCCCTGCTCGGGCGAGGCGGAGGAGCTCCCGGGGATGATTTTGTTTTTGCGAAGCGCGAAGTTTGGGTACCCTATTATCAGGTATCTGACAGTGGTGTTGCTCATGTTATGGTGGCTCGGGTCGCGTCGTGGCAGGAGCTGAGGAAGACGGTGGTACGCCGGGTAGATGAGGAGGTTTGGGCTTCAACCAAGCACCTCTAGAGGTGCGTGGGAGTGTTGCGGAGGCATTGGGCTTATTGGATTAAGATGCAAGTGACTACGTTGGCCGGAAATGCACTATGGAGTCGGGCGGGATGGTGGTGGCGGAATAGAGAAAACAACGGGGAGGGAGAGAGAGCCAAACTATTTATAGGAGAGAGCGGGGAGGTGCGCAACCGATGTGAGGGAACGAGCTCGTCGTGCTGGAGGCTTAGCTGGAACACGAGAGAGCCCCAGCCGTCCAGCGCGACGCCGGGAAGAGGCAGCGGCGGCGATGCTCCCCCAGGACTATTTGGCAATTTTTCAAATTACTCTAGATTTTTCAATAGAACTTGATTTTGTCCAAAAATAAAAGTTGCTTAGTTTTTCATACTCTATAACTTTCATTAAAGGTTAATATTCAAAATATGTGTAGTTTTTGAAATCAACTTTTGAATTTGAATTAGGGTTTGAAATTGATTTACCCCCTTTGCAATTACTTAAAATTTTTTAATAACACTTGAAAATCTTCAAAATTAGCTTTTGCTTGGTTTGATGATCTCTACAACTTTGATGAAACACTCTTGGCCCAATTCTTTTTAGTTTTTGATCTGTGTTTCTAGGTCAAAAATGACACCCCTCTAATTAGGGTTTGCGAATCCGATTTGAAATTTAGTGTCTCGATTTGACTTCAAACATTCACAAGTATTGCAAAATACAATCAAATAAACTCATTTTAGTCGAACGCATAAACAGGTAAGCATATATGCATATGATGACATGGCATTTTTAATAATTAAACACCACAGGTGTTAGGCTATGGTGATGTTGGCCATTCGGAAAATGATTGTCCTGAAACCAACAAAGAAGCTGCCTACATCAACAACGAGTTTCGTCATCAAGGGAACTATGGATGGAACAATCAACCATGAAAAAAGGAGGCAATTCGAACTTTTGTTCAAATTACAATTCGAATCAATCTCCTTGAAAGATCTAGTACTAGGGCAAGCTAAAATTAATGATAATTTGACTAAGAATCTCATGTCCAATGATTAAATTTTAGAAAGTATAAGTTTTCAAATTGAAACCTTATATTCATCTATGAAAAATCAATTGAGCTTTAATAAAATGATAGCAACTCAAATAGTTTAAGTTGGTGCTGCTATCCCTACTAATAATGAAGGTACAATACTTACACAACCTGAAAATTCTTTTGAAAAAGTTAAAGCATCATGAGAGGTGGTAAGTCCACTCGTGAGCCACCATACCCTAACCATTTCGCTGGAATGTAGAAAGGACATCAACCGACATCAACACAACGAGATGAACAACAAGAAGAAACGACTCCAAAAGACTTTGTTGACACAAACTACCTATCGTTTCCCATGAGAAAAATCCAAAATAAGTCCAAGATAGGAGCAATGCTCCATGATTAAAATGAAATTCGGGCCAAACTCACATAATATTAAAGATAGAAATCCATCCACATACCCTCTCAAAGAAAAAGCCGAAGCTTAAAAAAGGTAACTCCAATAGAAGAGCATAAATTTCTCCTTCTCACACCACCAAAAAAAATAAGAAGGTGTGGAAACTAAAAGATACTCTGAAGTCTCCCGCCTCACTACCATTAAAATATAACAAGATGGTGTGGAGACCAAAGAAAGAGCAAGCAACGAAGGAGAAAATTCCTACCCATTTCCCCCAACAAGTCCCGATAGCGCCCCCGCAGGGGAGCCCATCCACGTCACCCCCTATTTTCAGCCGTCCGATGTCGTCCGTCAACGGCTAGGATCAACCCCCACGGCGCCAGTTCTTTTGCAAAAAGGCCCTCTACTTCCAACGAAATAAAACCGCGGTAAAGACATGTCCTTCATGAACAGTAGGCATGCTATATTTTCTTCAACCTAGCCCCTTGTATTATGAAAATGCTTCGTCCGAAGAAGACGAAATTCCGATTTCGTGGCGTTTTTACGGTTAGACGCCCGTCTGACGCTTTTGCGGGAAACATCCCCCGCCCCCTGCCTGCCTCAGGAGGCTCACCCGGGTGCGTCTCCCCTTCCTCTCTCCCTCTCTCCCCTTCCCCTCCCTCTCTCCCTCTCCCTCACTCCTCTTCCTGGCCGCCGCGATGAGGAGCGCTGGCCATCGCGGCCCGCCTCTGCTCTCGTCTTCCCCCCGCACGCTGCAGGCGCTATGAGGGGACTCACAGCGGCGGCGTGTCCGTCCTCTCCTCCATCTCTGCTTTCCCCTTCATCTCTCTCGTGGTGCAGCAGCGCACCGATCGGCGAATGGTGCAGTGGGATGGCGACGCATGGGCGCCAGCAGCCCCCAGTGCCCCCCCCCCCCCCCCCGCAGGTGGCCGCTGCTGCGACTGCCACCTCGACGCGGCTCCCTCCAACCAGTGGGGCTTTTACCTGTATACCCTTAAAAAAGATTGTAGCCTCCTTCGTACACCTGAAAAAATCGTGGTCACATGTATAGGTTTTCCCAACTTAATCGCTACCCATATACCCTTCCGTCAGCTTTTGGAACTAACGGTGGCTAACGGCTTGGTAAAATGACTCGCTTGCCCCTAGACTTATTAGGACATCTGAATCTTTTGGTTTCCCCTATGCCCTTGCCAGGCCAATGACCTAATGTAATCCGTGTCTCGTCTCGTGCGTGCATCATGGGCCGGGCGGTGGGCGGTGCACGCTGGCACGGCAACATAGGTTATGTTGGTTGGTTGGGCAGTTTGGCAAAGCCGGCCGGCGCCGCGCGTACGTACATATACTATACTTGCAAGACTGCAGTACTACGAGTCTACGACTAGGAGCAGCAGCTAGCTTCATCCGTGCATGCTGTGCTGGATGTTGCATAGCCCAATGTTGCCGTGACATCTCCCAATAGTAGCAGCCCACGAAGTCACAAAACTGGCGGGCTTCAACACTGACATCTCCCGACGTTCCATTCTCGCATCGAGCCATCGACCAGAATCACGAGGCAGCGGCAGGCAGCGCAAACTGGTGTCACGACAGCTAGCTCAGCCCGCTCGGCCCTCCTCGCGCTGCTCAACTACGCCTATCTAGCCCAGCACCGGCAACCAGTGCCCTGCGTGCACGGATGTGCTAGTGTTGAAGCCCGCCAGGAAAGGAACCTACAACGAGATGCAACAGAGCAGCATCTTTCCTTCGGGTTCCAACCGATCAGCCCTCGAGGTGCGTGCGTGCAGTAGCTCCCCCTCAGTCCCCGTCCTAGCTTTGTGAACACAAAACAACCAGAATAAAGATATTGTTTTTTATTTTTTGGCATTGTATTTGTAAGTTAGATGAAGAATAAGGGTGCTAGTATTTTTGTGAGAAACGGCAAACAGTGCCGGTTCAAAACCCCCTTCAGAGGCTGTTTTTGAATCGGCACTGGCAAATCGGTAGTGATGAGCTCATGTCCCAAACCGGCAGTGATGCTTGAGCCATCACTGTCGGTTTGGCATCCCAACCGGCAGTGATATTATTTTTTAAAATTGTATTTTTTTTAATTATTTTATTTTCATTTGGGGTTTCTGGTTTAGGGTTTATGGTAGAGGTGGTGGGGTGGGAGATCGTGGAGATGTTTGCTATCAAACCATTTGATATCGATGTGAATTGAAGGTGGTTGTGGACTAGCGACAATACAAACCCATCACACATTTATAATAATTATTACAAAACATCCAAACAAAATTTAAAGTATCGAATTAATTGTCGCATTACAATAGCCTTTCGAGGCGGTCTTTTCCATAGTTCTTCTTGAAGTCCTTACTCTTCACAATGGATAGACATCCTTTTCTATACACTATATCGTCCAGAATAAGAGATGCTATCTTCTCTTGAAATCCTCTTATCTCAAAATCCACCAACCTATTGTGGCCCTGATCTTTGCGCTGTAAATTGATACAAGATGATATTGAGATGCACATACGTAAGACAAAACAATAGAATTAAAATGCGACGCGTACGTACCATGTCATCTCCTATTTCTAGTTTTGCGCCAAAGTAGCAAAGCATTGCCCACATCACATAGAACCCGCATTCATTGTTCTTCATTGGTTGATCTAGGGCCTTGACCTTCTTCATATACTCCACTTTGAATGGTTCTCTCCATTTCTTTTGCATCTTAGGCTCCACATTTCTCCAATTAGGTAACGTCTTCATTCTATGTGACAATGTAAATGAAGTGTGAAGGCTCAGGACATTATTAATTACAATATCATATGTGATTGAAAAGTGTGGTGATATTGGGTTCACTTACATATTTAGCACTTTGACTAGGGGTTCGATAAGTTTAAGTGACTTCTTTTTTGAGTCCCACACCTCGATAGTCGAATTTTTAAGACTTATATCTACGATGACGTAATGGTTGCTGCAATCACAAAGTTCATGTTATTGAATGATATATCCAGAAAAAAAACACTTAAGTAAGGGTCGAGAACACATACTCGCAATTGTAGGTTAGCAGTGCGTTTGTTTTGCCGACTGAGAACATTCTTTCAAACTCTATCTTCAAACTTGCTGAGACATACGGATCTTGGAGACCGGCTTTGCATGTTGTCTTATTTACATAGATGGAGTCCAAGAAGTCAAAATTGCTATTTCGTTTTTTAAGGCAAAATTTTGCTACAGACCTGCAAAATAAACATGCATGGATATATTCAAATGCAGATCACGTAGTTTATTATAACGTTGTTAGGGTATGGTACTTACATAGTCCATAACATCATAATCTGCACATCCAGCGAGCGTCGTTGAAAGAGTTGAAAGAGGTCTTCATAATGAATAGTATGCACAACTTCTTCAGGATGATTAAAAATAAAACATGGAGGGATGCATACTTCAAAGGTTGCATTCTTGTCTTTGTTGTTGTTACTATCTATGATGTAATAATCATGCAACTATCGCATGTTTGTTGGCAAATTTCTATACTCTTCTTGGCTGGCGACCATAGGCTTGCCTAGTTCAAACTTGTATGCAACTTTGGCCTTTTCAAAATTGGTTTTTTCAAAATAGAGATTCTCGGCATCCTCCATGCTTATATTCAGGTCCGCGGCCAAGTTTTGTATCTCTAGCTGCTGAAAGGTGTGTATTTCTCTAGCTCTTTCTTGGTTACCCGGATTTTTGCTTTGCCTTTCAAATTGGCTCTGTTTCTCAGGTATATAAGCCAATCGTTCATACAAGGCAAGTTTGGCGGCCTTTTCTGCAATCTGAGCTCGTAGAATATCGTCCTTAGTCGGCACTGGCTGCCGCCTTTTACTAGTCATCTTGGGATATTTACCAACTGAAGCTGATGACCTCCTCTGTTGCGAAGTCGAACCTGATCTAGAGCTAGGTCGTCGAGATCCCAGTCCTGGGGACTTTGAAGCTGGTGGAGGAGGAGGAGGAGGAGTCTTCTCCTTTGGCGGTGGAGAATGAGTCTTCTCCTTTGGCGGTGGAGGAGGTGTCGATGGATCTTGACGAGGAGAGAAACCTCTTGGCGGAGACGACCGGGATGATTCACTGTCATCATCATCATCCGAAGATGGCTAGTTATCTAGCTTGATTAAGCGTTTGCGCCAGGCGACATGAGTGCCCAAGTTGTGAACTAGACGCGGCCTATCTTCCTCCACTGGGAAATCAATATGTATCTTATTGTACTTCTTGTCCAATATCTTATCAATGCTGACCCTGGCATACCCGAGTGGCACTGGCTTGCCATGAATGATGTTCTCTCCTCTAGGAAATGCTTCTCCGACCGCCACCTTGTCTTTGGTCCTGTCTTTGGTCCACTGCTGTCGGATGTACAACCTGACATTCACAGGTTCTTTGATGTCGTCCACCGGATGAGGAGCATTGACCTCTTCATCGTCAGGCATAGTGGTTGAGCCACAGCTACTGCGGCCCTTGCCGGACACTGGGCTATTCAAAGCCGGGATTGCATGCGGCCCTTGACTCGAACACATGGTTTGCATAGCGCTCGCCACTTGAGCAGCTATTCGTGCTTCCATGCTCTATTCTAGCTCCTCTCGCATCCTTTGGAACTCCTCTTCTCTTTGCATTCTAGCCCTTGTCCGGCTCCTATAGGAAGCGGATTCACCTTCAAATGCTTTCTCCCAAGGAATTACCCCGGCTCCTCTAGTGCGACCGGGGTGCTCCTTGTTTCCAAGTGCTTGCGTGAGCACGTCATTTTCTCTATCCGACCTGCGGGCCCCTCTATGCACTTTCTCAGTGATCGTGGAAATCTTCTGGAGGAGATCGGTGACGGGTTCAGCCCTGGTGGAAAGGCTCCCGTCAGGATTGTATTGTGCCCCCCTTGCGAGTAGGTAGTTCACTGATCTGGGCTGTCAATCGCTTGTCTGAGGCGTAACGCCGCTCTGTTCTAGTGCTTCGACTTGGGCATCCCAATCCGGAATCTTCCTTACGTACCCACGCGATCCTAGGCGGTGAGGATTATTTGACCTAAGCGAGTTTGCTTTGTTTCTTTCGCTTGATGCCTTGGCCTCATCGGATAGTTTGTAAGCCTTGAACTCCTCCCAGAAGTCCCTCTGCTTGCTGAATTCACCTCCCGCAAAATTTGGTTCTTTTTTCTCCTTGATGAGCTTGTGCAACTTTTCCTTGAAATTCTTGAAGGAGTGACCCATGATTTCCTTGGCCCTCTTCTTGACTGTCGCTTCATCACAATCATTAGGGAAAGTGAAATACCCTCTGAGCTTGTTCCAAACTAGTTCCTTCTCAACTTCTGGAACCCTCCACGGGTCTTGCTCACTTCCATTCCACTTCCTGTATTTGATCGGGATGAAGTCCCTTACAAGTGCCCCGATGGTACTCTTGTATGGGCCCAATGCTTTAAGTGGCTCCCCCGGCTCCCCTAGTTGATCGAACTGAGAGATGTGCCAGTGTCTAGTTGTCTGAGGGAGCTTTGTTGCACCACGCTTAGTCCTTCTGGAACTCTCACCAGTACTTGGACCTTCCGGCGGAACCTTCTTCAAAATTTATAAATAAGTCCCCATCAAACTTTTATGGCTATATCTACCGTGTTTTAGGTATGAACTAAGTTATTACCTCGTCTCCTTGGCCCTCTTCTAGGTTTAGCATATGGCTAGGGCTCCAAGGTCTTTGATCCCCTTGCTGGTTGTCATCGGCTCCTTGGTCACGTTCAGCACCGCCACCACTAGTTCCTTGGTCATCGGCTTCGGTCGCAGGGCGACGGGTGGTGAATCGGCGCTTAATTGTCATGTTTCTGGCATAAGAAAAATCCATATATACAAGCATAAGATGATGCCATATATATAAGCATATATGACATTTATACATCTATATCTCTTTCTCTATCTTTATATCTCTCTCTATCTATCTCTATCTATCTATCTTTATCTCTATCTTTGCATGTATATATGATATGACATTTATACATCTATATCTCTTTTTCTATCTCTCAAGCATATGATGACCTCAATATCTCTATCTCTATCTCGATCTATCCACAAATTTGAATCATCGTAGCCACAATATGAAAATTGCAAGCATAAGTTAATCATAAGAAAATTTGCTCAAAGTATCTCGATGTCTCTCAAAATTTGCTCAAACTATATAGATAAGTCATGCTATACAAGTATATAGATAAGTCTATAGATAGCTCATGGGTAGATAGATAGACTCAAGCATCTTTCTCTATCTATCTTTCTAAACTCATGTATATATATTATATGAAATGTGCAAAGTCATGTTATACATCTCTATCTCTCTATATATATATATCTCTATCTCTCTATCATAAGTGAATCTATTTATAAGTCATGCATCTCTCTATCCATAAAAAATGGAATCATGATATATATATATACAAGGATACAAGGATGACATACAAGTCTATCTATATATCTCTCTCTTTCTCTATCTCTCTATCTCTCTCTAATCACTACCTATGTCTCTATCAATATGAATCTATCTCTAATCTCTACCTATCTCTTTCTCTATCTCTCTCTCTTTCTCTATCTCTATCTAAGCTATCTATCTAAGCTATCTAAGCTAGCTAGCTATCTAAGCTATCTAAGCTATATATCTAAGCTATCTCTCTAATCTATCTAATCTATCTCATCTATCTCTCTAATTTATCTCTCTCTCTATCTCCTTCTCCCTCCTTCCTCCCTCTCCCTCCTTCCTCTCCCTCCTTCTTCCTCCCTCCTCCCTCTCCCTCCTTCTTCCTCCCTCTCCCTCCTCCTTTGAAGCTAGCAGTCCACTGTGGCATTCCCTCGAACACCTTGGTTGCATGGCGGTTAGAGCTCACCGTCGGTTGTCGGGGGCCGGATTCCGAGCTCCTAGGTGTCGGCGAGGTAGCTGGAGAGGTCACTGGCCGACGTCGAGCAAAGTGGCGTCGAGCTACCGGCGTCGAGCAGAGCGGGCGGCGGCGGCAGGCAGTGGCGGCGGCGTGTAGTGGCAGGAGCTCCTCGCAGCGTCGAGGTCGTCGAGGTCGAGGGGGCGGCGGCGGCGTGCAGTGGCGAGCTCGGGCGGCGTCGAGCAGAAATGACTAAGTGTCGAACTGGCGCGCGTCTGAAAATTTTGGACGCGCGCCAGTTTGTTATATAGTCGGCCTCATCACTGCCGGTTCTTATTACAAACCGGCAGTGATGTCCCCTATCACTGCCGGTTTGTAATAAGAACCGGCAGTGATGACCCCCCTATCAGTGCCGGTTCAGAAAATCGGCAGTGCTAGGGGACATCACTTCCGGTTCCTTACAAACCGGCAGTGATAGGGGGGTCCATCACTGCCGGTTTGTAATAAGAACCGGCAGTGATGACCCCCCTATCAGTGTCGGTTCAGAAAACCGGCAGTGATAGGGGACATCACTGTCGGTTCCTTACAAACCGGCAGTGATAGGGGGTCATCACTGCCGGTTCTTATTACAAACCGGCAGTGATAGGGGACATCGCTGTCGGTTCCTTACAAACCGGCAGTGATTTTTATTTTTTTAAAAATTTTTCCTTTGCTTTAGAATTCAAATTACTCCTGATTTTTTACTAAAACTTGAAAAACTCTAAACATAGAAGTTGCATAATTTTTAATTCTCTACAACTTTTGCTGAAGTAGCATATTCAAATTCTTTATAGTTTTTGAATTCCATTTTGAATTTGAATAAGGGTTTAAAAATCAATTACCCCCTTTGTAATTACTCCAAAAATTTGAATAGAAGTTGAAAATCTTCCAACATAGCTTTTGCTAGTTTTGAGGAGCTCTACATTATTTATTATACACTCAAGGTCTAATTCTTTATAGTTTTTGAATTCTCTTTTGAATTTGAATAAGGGTTTAAAATTCAATTACCCCCTTTGTAATTACTCCAAAAATTTGAATAGAAGTTGAAAATCTTCCAACATAGCTTTTGCTAGTTTTGAGGAGCTCTACATTATTTCTTATACACTCAAGGTCTAATTCTTTATAGTTTTGGAATCCCTTTTGACATGGTATACATCAATCAACAACGTGGTACAGCTCAACAATCTCTAGAACTCCATATGATCTCAAATTACTAAAACAACATTTCATTAAGGATTACATAGTTTATGATACTCTAACAATTCATGGTGCAGGCACGATGATGGCCTCATCATGATCACTCCGGAGGTAAGCAGGTTTGTCACCCTCTTCAAGGACATGTAGGGTAACGTCCGCCCCAAAAGGAGCCATTTCTTCATAACCTTTGTACTCTTCTTCGTTTGTCACTTCATCGACACCTACAATCTTCCTTTTTCCTTGCAATACTACATGTCGTCTTCCATTTGTATTGTTATCCCTTGCATAGAAGATTTGCAAAACATCCTTTGCAAGGACGAAGGGGTCATCTCTGTATGCGGTCTTGGATAGATCAACGGTAGTGAACCCATCCTTGTCGGTGTTGATTTCATTTAGCCGGACCCACAGACAATGGAAAAGAGCAACTTTCAACTGATGTCCATAGTCTAGCTCCCATATCTCATCTATGAAACCATAGTATGTTGCCACCACCGTGCCGTACTCATCGTGGGCGTCGAAACGAACACCACTATTTTGGTTCGTGCTCTTTCCGTCCTGTTTTTTTGTGTTAAATGTAAAACCATTTATTTGATATCCTTGGTACTTCATTAGCGTAGTCGAAGGTCCGGGGGCTAAGAGATCTAGGTGACATCCCGTCACCTTTCCTAGCCTTTGGCGTCGAAACCAGTCACCGAATTCCTCCTTATGTTTTTTCTCAAGCCAAGCCTGTGACCTTCCTATGTGCTTAATTTGCAGAAACTGTTTGTGCTCATCAATGTATGCCATCACACACGTCGGCCTGCTGGAGAACAGCAAAGTGTGCTTGTCTGAAGGAGACGACTTCGTCCATTTTGACAGCTTTCTCACCTATTGTTCCTTTGCCCCCTAGTCTTCCATCGTGATGAGATACTGGAACTCCAACCCGCTTGATGTCCAGATAATATGTGGAGAACTCAATAGCCTCCTCTACTGACCATCCTTCTACCATGCTCCCTTCTGGTCTGAATTTATTCCTAACATACCGCCCGAAAACTTTCATCAGCCTCTCAAAAGGAAACATCTGGTGTAGGTACATTGGGCCAAGGGCTTTTATTTGATCCACAAGATGAACAAGTAGATGCACTGAAATGTCGAAGTAAGTCGGTGGGAAATGCATCTCAAGCCTGCATATAATCTTGGCTATCTCCTGCTTCAGGTGGTCTAACCTACCCACTTCAATGACCTTTTCAGAGATCGCGTTGAAGAACGAACACAACTTTATGATTGGAGCGCGGACCTTGTCAGGGAGGATACCTTGCAGGGCAACTGGGAGCAGCTGAGTCATTATGACATGATAGTCATGGGCCTTCATAGAATCATAGTTAAACTTAAGTTCTCTCATGTTAACTAGCCTCTTCGTGTTCCCACAGTAGCCACTCGGTACTTTGAGATCATTGAAGAAAGAAATAAGCATTTCTTTTTTCTCCTTTTTCAGTGTCCATGATGCCACCGGAAGTTTCAAGTGGCCATTCTCAAGAGTTACTGGGTGTAACTCCTTCCTGAGGCCTAGGTGTTGCATGTCCAAGCGTGTCACGAGAGAATCCTTGCTTGTTCCCCCGGTGTTCATCAACGTGTTAAGTGTGTTACCGCACACGTTTTTAGTTATGTGCATTGGATCAAGACAGTGACGTACACTCAAAAGTGGCCAATAAGGTAGTTTCCAGAAGATTGATTTTTTCTTCTAGATACTATTGGTTGGCGCTGCTACTGCCCCATCCCCCTTCCCAAGGACAACATTTGTGAGTTTGCTTAATTGTTGAAGCATTTGTTTCCCGTCTCGATACTTTGGAGGTCCACGTTTCTCAGTAGTCCCATTAAAATCTTTTGTATTTCTACGGTAAGGGTGATCACGACGTAGGAACCTACGGTGTCCCATGTAGACCATCTTCCTGTTTTCTGGTAGATGTGTAGCATCAGTCTCGTCCAAGCACTCGACACACCCAATGTATCCTTTTGTCTTCTCTCCAGACAAGGAACCTCGCCCTGGTAGGTTGGTGATTGTAGCGATAAGTACAGCCTTTACCGTGACATGTTCTTTCTTGTACTCATCCCAAACATCCTTCACACCCGTCTCCCACATATGTAGTAGTTCATCAATCACTGGTTCTAGAAGCACATCAATATCATTACCAGGTTGTTTTGGTCTTTGGATTAGTAATGGCATCTGGACGTATGACCGTTTCATACAAAGCCAGGGTGCAAGGTTGTATATACATAGCGTCACTGGCCACGTGCTATGATTGGTTCTCACCTGGTCAAACGGGTTCATCCCATCTGTGCTCAAAGCAAACCACAGATGTCTTACCTCTCCACCGATGTTCTTATAAAACATAGTGTTGATAGTCCTCCAGTCTGACCCATCGGCGGGGTGTCTCATCATTGAATCTTTCTTTCACTCTTCGCCGTGCCAACGCAACAGCTTGGCTGACTTCTCATTTGCAAACAATCTATGCACTCGTGGAGCTATAGGAAAATACCACACGGACTTTACTGGCCCTCCTCTGGTCTTGCTTCCATCATTTGATGGCCCTTGCTTGTACGGGGAGTTTTACACTTGGGACATGCATCCAAGTCTTTGTATTTCTCTCCACGGTACAATATGCAGTCATTGGAACACGCGTGGATTTTCTCAACCTCGAGGCCAATTGGGCAAATCATTTGCTTCGCAAGGTAAGTCTTTTCTGCTAACTCGGCCTCCGGGAACAGTTTATGTACTATAACTAACAAGTTATCGAAATCTTTATCACTCAACCCATTCGTTGATTTGAACTCCAATAGCATGATGTTGGCTTCCAGTTTGCTTATTGGGCAGCCCGGAAACAATGGTGTTTTTGCATCCTTTCTCATCATCTCCAGTTTTTTCAACTGTGAAGCACTAAGGAATCCTCCATGCACATCATGTAGATGTTGTGAAATACCATTATTTTTCTCGGTGTCGTCAGCTAATGTATTCACAAACACATCATCATTGGTAGGCACATCTTCTGTGTAATCATGAATAGGCAATAATGCTACACTAGGCATGAGCACATCATCATTAACATTTTGACCAACCTCCCCATGCAAAGTCCAAATCGTGTAGTTTCTCATGAACCCCCTTGTGATTAAGTGCAAACGTATATGCTCCACGTCGCCCCATTTTCTCGTATTCTTGCAGTCTTTGCATGGACAGAATACAAGATGTGAGTCCCCAGCATTGGCTCTAGCTCGCTTGATGAAATCATCGATGCCCGTCAAGTACCGTGGGTCTGTATGTGACAGATCGTACATCCACCCTCGAGCCATGTTTGCACTGATAAAATAAGATGGGCAGAGCAGAGGAAACATAGAAACATATTAATAGAAGCATTTTTGAACAATATTCTTCGATATAATTTGAATTTGGTCGCTCTATAAAAATAAAGAGAACAAATAGATGACAATGGAAGCATGGAGTATTAAATGTAAGTATTAAATGCATGCATGGAGTATTAAATCTAAGTAATAAATACCGAATCTATTCCACATCTCATCAAATCTTTCATGCATGTATTGAGTATTAAATGTAAATAATAAATATAACTAATTACAATTTTTATCCATAATTTTCGAGACGAATCTTTCGAACCTAGCTACTCAATGATTATACAATAATTACCCAATAAAAACAAAGTGCTATATTTTTTCTAAATAATTTTGGATCTAAAAGCTACAAAAAAATTGACACAAATTGCAACATCCCTGTTCTTATCATGAAAACTAGCATAGCTCTAACACAAATTGACACAATATAAACCAACAATTCTAAAGAATTATGTTTGTTACTAACCAAGAGCAAGAAGATATGAGGATCCAAGAGTGAAGAGGAGCCAAAAATGGAGATCAAGAAATCCACCAGCCGCAACAATGGAGAGAGAGAGAGCTCCTCACGCACTGTTCTGTACTGTTGGGCAGAGGAGGGAGGGAGGAGATCGAAGCTTTATACTATACACAACATCACTGCCGGTTCAAGCCACGAACCGGCAGTGATGTGGTGTTTCACTGCCGGTTCGGCCCCTGCCTCCAATAATTAGGGGTCTGTCAGAGGAAGAACCGACAGTGAAGGGGCATCACTGCCGGCCCAAACAAAACCGGCAGTGATGGGCCGGCAGTGATTGCCCATTATATAGTAGTGTATAACTATTACATATTGTACTTTGCTTATTAAGTACTCATATTTGCAATGATTTGTTTTGAACATGGAATACCCTGGTGTGTATATCCTCGAGGGAGCGAGCGAGCTAGCGCGTGCCGGCCAGGTACTGCGGCGGCATATGCCTATGTTTGCCACTTTGCCGGCCGTGCGTCGTCGTCGTGCACGCCCCGTACATGCACGCAAGCACAACACGCAACACACAGCAGGAAGGTGATGTCGTCCGGGGCGAGGCGACGACATACGGATCGACCTCTTAATTCCATGCATATGCATGCATGTGTGTACCTCAGAGCTGTGGCCTAGCTAGCTCTATATATAGAGAGGGACGACGACGACGACGACGGTACGTCGATCGGTACCCTGCCGCATAGCTAGAGAAAAGGTACGCGTTGAACACGCCTGCTGCACGCAGACGTGCATGCATGCCATCAGGTTCGTGCGTGCAGTCGTGCAGGGCGCAGAGTGTAAACATTGGTCATGGATCGACAGAGGTTGGGTCGTAGCTGCAGGCAGACGACACCCAACCAATGCAATGCAAAAAGTTAAATGACCCGGCGTGCATTTTACTCAAAAAAAATCTAAGTAGGAGAAACTGATGCTGGTGTGATTAGGATATAGGAGCGTAAATAAATAAAAGACACGAAAGAAATAATAAAGGGAAATAAAAGGCGACGTAAATATATCGTGTAGCAAATAAATATAACATTATAAATATTTTTTATTGTTGATCGTTTTTTTATTTTTTTTCTTGTTGCAACGCGCGCATGTCTGAGTCTGATCTAAATAAAACGACACAATTGACGCTACGAAAGGCAGAACCCTAAACCCTCGTCCCACCCGACATTTGTATCTTTACCGCAGAAACTTTCTATATAAATATATAATATTACATATCTATTACAAAGATATATTCACAAGGATTTCAAAACATCTTCATTTTTTATTTTATGATTTTTCTACGAATTACTATGAATTTTAGAAGTTTCATTGACCTGGAGGGTAAAAAGATCATTTTTCCACCTCGATCCCACACTTAACGTCCAAAACATAACAGAATACTGACGGAAGGGTATATAGGTAGCGATTAAGTTGGGAAAGCCTATACAGGTGACCACGATCTTTTCAGGGGTACAAGAGAGGCTGCAATCTTTTTTAACCCTCTGCTTCGTTTGTTAATTGGTATCTCCCAGGTGATGCAAGAACATACCTCTCTCTCTATTGCTCCCATTGCTGTCTCCTCTATTTTTCTCTTCTGATCTGTGGTACAGATTGATGGATTCATTCCGTTTGTACAAGAAATGGCAGGTTCTTCCCCTTAATCTCTATCTCAGTCTCTCCAGTTATTACATATTGGTGCACATATGGATAGACCCATTCATTTCTTGGCAGATCAGTACATCTATGAATGGAGAGTGCCTCTGTAACTCCATGCTCTGCTCTATTTATTTCTCCCCTTAGTCAAAAATCCCCTTTATATTTTTGGTACCTTATGTCTTTGGCCCCTTAATTTCATTTCCTATGCGCATCGATTTATTTTGTTTGTCTTCTAAGATAGAAAACTCAGCATGTCTCAATGCGTTGTGTTACCACTGTAACAACTTTTCAGTTGATTTATTTATTTTACTCTGAGCATATGCCATTGCTGATGAGGTACTCATTCCAGTTTGATCATATGACGATACCTGTGAGGTGCGCCGGATAGACCCGACCATATTTTTATGGCATTGCAATTTTGCATTTTTTGTTGACCATATGTCAAATGCCAACGATGCTAGAAAGAAATACTTTTTCTATAATATAGCATTGCCATGTCTTAAGCCTGACCAAATTCTCATGTTGTTGCCTTCTGCACAGCTTTTCAACGCATGTCAATTGCAATGATAGTGCAAACAGATGTCCTTTTCTAAACGATAGCATATGAGGATTTGCAGTCATGGTTATTAATCTTTTATGATTTTTTGCACTGATTTCGAGTGAGCCATTGCCATATGTTATTGAGCTTAGGCATTTGACATATAGAGTGATACAAACAGTTGCACATGCGTGGTCCTTTTTTTGTATTCTTAACTAACTGAGGCAACCTGGCATATGCAATGATGACCTACTTTTCCCTGCCAACAATATAGTCTTGTTTCCTGCACCTCCTTGCTATTTGGGAAAATTATTGGTATTCAGGTTTGTTTCTCTGTAGTGACTGTATTATATTTCCTGCTTATTTGGGCACCGACTGTTGTTCATAGTAGATTCCCTACTCTGCTATCAGGTAAGCTATTTTCTCCCTTTTTTAGTTCTTATTTTTATTTCTATATTCCTCCTCTACCTCATAATGAATAGTCATGTCTAAGTATGCTGTCACAATGACACCGATCCAAATTTAAATGATGTCACTAGGTATTTAGCAACAGCTCAGTTATCTAATTACCGCCATCATTAGTTGTGTTACTTAAATTTATGTAACTTTGTCATGGTTTCATGATCTAATGACCACCCTCTACGACAGTAATGTATATTTCTTCAATTCTCAATGCATCAGCTTTTATTTGCTTACTCCAGACTTACAATTTGTCAATAGGTTCTATAGTGCCATGGCAGGACACATAACATTCAGTACAAGAATTGGTGTCAAATTTTCAAATTTGCCTTCCTGAGTCGTAGTCTCGGGATGATGATTAGGTTATTGGGAAGTAATCGCTGCTCTATAGCAGCATGAAAAAGGTTAGCCTTACCATTATTTTGGTAGAGGACAACATTATTAGGTATACGGTCTATAGGTGCCTTCAAAAGGGGAAACTATTGGATTCTAACTGATGCTTATGTTTCCATGTCTCGGAAGCATTTTTAGTGCAGATTTCTGCTTTAAAAAATAACAGGCTGATTTGTGCAGACATCCTCAGAGTTGTCTGCTGCTTTGCTTTGCTGTACACTGAAATATCCAATGTCAGTTTTGTTGTTTCCATTTCTGCTAAATTGTTTCTTACCCCACAAAAAAATTACACGTGCATAAAATACTTAGTTGTTATGTGCAAGAAAATACTTAGCTACTGATAGACTCAGATTTCAGAGAAAAAAAATACCAGTACAGTTGATCCTTGAAATGTTTAGGAACTTACAACAAACCTCGGCTTAAAGTGATTGTCTACAAATTTGCAATGCAGCATTACGAGTTTACGACCACGCCTCACTATCCTTAGACATGCACTTAATTCGTGCTTCAGGTGTGAAGCCATTATATCCAGAACTTCTACAGGATAGCAAATCTGAGATTGCATTGTTGGTGAATCACTAAATGGTGCGTACTCTCAACCTGTTTACTCCTGTATTAGCATATCTTTCTTTTTGGCCTTATGCCATGCTTCCCATTGGTTCCGTACTCTTTTACAAAAACATGAGAAGGAACACGCTTCGTTGTTCTCTAAAACTGATAGATACGTGATCAATAAATTTCCAGGCCATGGGGAAAACGTACTGCCTTTTTAGATGTTGTAGAGCCTTCTCTTCTTTTTATACACAGTTTTGTCGATATTCAGTTTGACAAATTGCAGATCCATTATCCTAGTCCTACTCTCAACATGTTTACTCCTGTATTAATATATTTTACTTTTTGGACTTATGACATGTTTCCCATTTGTTTGGTACTATTTTACAAAAACATGAGTAGGAACACACCTCCTTGTTCTCTAAAACTGACAGATACCTGATCAATAACTTTCCAAGCCATGGGAAAACCGTGCTTCCTTTTTGGATGTTGTAGGGCCTTCTTTTTATACATAGTTTTGTGTGTATTCAGTTTGAGAAATTCCAGATCCATTCTCTTAGGCGCTTATACATAGATTCGCAAACATACACTCTAGCGAGGCCCACACGTATTACATTCAGGTGCACTTATTTCACAGTTTGGTTCACCTCTGTTTGACACCATGATGCTCACTAGATATCGCTATGATAGTTTTAGTGTCAACATAATTCCTTATTCTAGCAAACTTCCACGACCACCCTTGAAATGTTTGTGCAGACCCAGTGAATCACAAATAAATTAATGAGACTTCAATGTTGCTGTTTTCCAATATCCTAATGTGATTATTCAAAAGTTAGATGGCCCATCATGTTATGTGACCAACTATGTAAGCAGAAGTAAATTAGTGAACCTCCTCATTATTGTACTCCAACATGCTGATGCGATTATGAATTTACAGGTGCCCTCTTCAAAATGTAGTTTCATATCAGATGTATCCATGAAAAGTGGCCTATCTGCCTCCTCCTCGACTTGGTAGGTTCTTCGTTCAGCTATCTACATTCTAAGTTGCAAATTTAAAAGACATGGTTATTTTAAGAACTTATTTAGGCATGTTGAGGCCTGTTGATAGATGCATTTTCAGTTATGTAAAATCTTTATAGATGCTTTTTGACAAGTGTGAGTCTGATTATATATAGTCACTTTATATCAAAATTGTGTACGTTCTGATGCAGTGTAGCACGAGGCCTGATAACACTGTGAGATGATACATGGCGATGGCGGCGATAGCTCCCTGCGCCACGCTGATACTGATTAGGTGTGTGCTTCGTGAGATGGCAACCTCGAGGTCCCAGTTGGTGCAAGAAACAAGCTCATTTTCCCTTCATGGTGTCTCCATGCGACTTCTACCGAAAACGCTCACAAGAAACTAGGTACCATCCTACCGCTGGCATGTTTGCTTGTTGGATTTGCTCATCCACTCAAATGCCTACTAAAACTAGACTGAATTGTGCCCCCACACATTTCATTACTTTGCTAAACTGTGTACTAAACCTAGGTACTCTTGCAGGGGCTCCGCAATTGCCAGCATCAATACCACTCCCAGAAGCACTAATGGAGATTATGGTGCAGTGTAGTGGTGGGTTTGATACACCGTGAGATGGTCCATGACAATGGCAGTAATAGCTCCCTGCACCAGGCTACTTCTGATTAGGTGCATACGTGTGGTGCTTCATGAAGTGCCAACCTCAGAGTCCAGGAAAAAGAGGCTCAAGCTTTATATGACCATTTAGGCATGAAGAACTCTTTGATTTAGCCGGCATCATCATTAGGCATGTATATATTCTCATGCATCTTACTGTATTGATGTTGCTCAGAAGCCATGTCAACACCTAAAAATGCTGACTTGCTCTCGCGGTATTTGTATCATATACACATTATATATGCATTATCTACATGTGTATGTATCAATGTATCTTAATTATATGCATATATGCAGCATATATAAAGATGCTAGCTAGCACTCGCGCGCAGGGGCGCGCCCTTTGTACTAGTTGGACTATAAAAAGGTGAGTCCTTGCCAAAGGTAAATTGGTAGTTATCTCATATTTAAATTTTAAAACAATTTAATTAATTAGTATGTTTACATTTGTTTACATTTGATAAATAAAACATTCATCATCTTTAATTATTTTTATCATAAGAAATAAAGTGCATGAAAATTAAATGAAAATTATTTTGTACTCAGGAATGAATTAATATTACTATTAATGATTTTTGCGTCATTGGTAAAAAATAGAAATAACATCAAATTTTGTTGGAAAATCAATTTTGAGCGAGAGAAAAATTAAAAAATTATAAAATCGCCAAAGTAGAGGCCAAGCGAGCCCACTCTGCAACGTGTTATAAAGCATGTTGTCAACATAGTTAGGATCTTACCCTTTTCGTCTCTTATCTTAAACACATATGTTGACACAAAAAGTGTCAAGATCTGCGAACACCTCGGGCTTATACCCAAATTTAATGTTCAAAGGTGTGTCAGTCGATTTGACCAGTTAATCGACAAGGACGATAGATAGAACAAGATCTGAACGAGACAACGGCGATGCATCCGGATGTCAAGGCTCAAACTTGATCAAGATAACTAGAGTAGAGCTGAACGAGACGACAACGATGCGCCCGGATGTCAAGGCTCAGGTTGCTCAAACGCGGAACTTGCAAGGGTTGACGGAGATCGAGGAGATGCATCCCGTCGAAGCTTGAAGAACTCGTAGATAAGCTAGACCTAATACAATAAAAGTAGGATTGCTGGAAAATTAAATAAGAGTAATAGATTTGTTTGATATATGATTGTCTTTTTCTTACGACCTCTACGTACATATTTATACTCCAGCAAAAGGAGTTGTAGACAGACACGACTCGTACCTTTCCTAAACAAAAACTCCTATTTTTAAGGAAATAACTGACCCGCGCAGGAGTCGAACCTAAATAACAATAATCTTTCCCTAAACAAAAACTCCTATTTTTAAGGAAATAAATGACTCGTGCAAGAGTCAGACTCAAACGATAAAATAACACTGGCATAAAAACACCAGTTTCCATATCAAGCCCCTCCACGATGAACCCTTTCATCGGCACACTTCTAGTCTGCAATCTTCTTCCATCGTCATCGGCAATTTTCTTGCTGACGTCAGCCGCCACGTCATCCTGTGCCCATCGGCAATATTTTCCTATCGGTAATCTCCTCCAATCGGCAACAGTTTTACTCTCACTGGCAACTTACTTTTATCAATCAACCCTTATCGGCAACAAACCTGCTTTATCTCTCAGCTTCTATCGGCAACAACCCTTACCCTTATTGGCAGTATTCATCCTCATCGGCAATCTTAACCGATGACCTTCCAATGCCGATAGAAAACGGCCACCGATCAACGCGAGTCTTAGCCCATTTGACATGTTGAAAAACTGTGTCAACACATGGCCCCCAATTTTGGAGTGCAAAATATTTTACGCGCCGAAATTCTCTCTACTGTAACATTTTCCTCCAAGATTCTTGCACGACCTCCTCGATTACCGCGCGTAAAAATCGTAAGTTACCAACAGAACCCTACAACTGTAGCGCGAACAGTCACAAATCCAACCTCAAAATCCCTCGATTGCCGCGCGAATCCATTACCATACTCTTCCATATTCCTGCTCGGTGCAAAGAGAATTCCAAAATACCCCGACCGGGCCTATAAAAGTTACCACAATCCAATATGTTCTTCATCCCGAACCCGCATTCACTTTTACTCCTTCATTTCACCGGCGCCTCCGAAGAACACTCGGTATCCTCAAGCGGCGGAGTCTCCTTCCTTCATCAAGGCGCGAACCACAAGAATCCCTCTGGCTCCAATGACGATCAACTTCAACGTTCCTGAGGTAATTCCTCCTTCCCTCGCTCTGCATCTCTCTATTTTCTTTTTCGCATTGTTCCATAATTCCCCTTTTGCTTTCTTTTCATCTTCCAAATCTAGGAACTGCGCAACAAAATAACAATCCCTATCGATCAATCACTGCCTGGGCCCAATCGGGAATACCGATCCTACTGCGCTCATCAATGCAAAGACCAACCGCATCCCCTTTAGATCCGAGTGTTTCAATCTAGGGTTGTGGAGGGATGCTTTCCGCTCATGGCCCAAACCCACTAAAGGTTGGAAGAATTGGTACCTTAGGATGTCCAGAACACAACAAGTCTATTGGGCAGAACGCAATATAGACCAGTGCATCAAATTGTCACTTGCCGACATGACCAAGAATGAAAACATGATGATCGCTGCATCTTATTTTTGGTCCGATACAATGAACGCGTTTCTATTCAGACACGGACCAGCCACTCCTATGCTTGCCGATGTACATATGCTCACCGGCCTTGACGTCTCTTCTGCCGATCCTTCCACCCTTTTCCATAGGAAGTCTGAACATCGGGTGAACACCCGTAACATCGGCGGTTGGACTGGATACATCCAAGAAAACCAGAAGACCGGATCGGTAGGCCAGAGGGAACACGCCATCTTCCTGAACATGTGGCTGGATAAGTATATTTTCTGTGGCAGGACAGTCGGACCCACAACCACATATCTCCCTACAGCAGAATTCTTGGTCAACGAAGGATTCCCTCTTGGCCGATATCTCCTTGGTTCTGTATATCATCTTCTGCACCAAGTATCCAGAAAGCTACTGCTAGGTGAACCCATCAGCAACCTTGGAGGCCCCTGGTGGTTTGTGAATATGTGGCTGAATGCACACATGCATAAGGTCCTCCAGTTTGACCTATTCAGTCAACAATTCCCAAGAGATATATCTGAGGAATATGAATTTGACGATGATGAATCGGCAACCCGTCCTCCACTCAATTTTGGAGAGGCCATAATAGTGCTGCCAGGGACCGATGCCAATGAAAGTCAATTCGACCTGTTCTTTCAGAGATTTTACTGTGGAATCCCTGTTGCAGAACGGGTTTGGTGGCCTTACATGGACCAGGACAACCAATTCCCACTCTCCTTCAACCTTACCGATGGGAATATACCACATAATGAGATGATCATGAAAGCTACCATCATTCCACGGGCCATTCCAGTTAACATCTTCGGGACCGGGAAGAATGCTCCATCTTATGAGTTTTATTATCCATCGGCAGCAGCAAGACAACTAGCGTTTGGTCAGTTGACGATCAAATTCAGCTACGCCAACGTGATCAAACCAAGAGAAACCATCTCCAGTGCCATAGATTGGAATAAGATTGTCAATCTCCCTCCTCATGCCGATGTATCAAACATTGACTTATCCTCTTAGGCACCAACATCCTTCATCACCGAGTCATACAAATCTTGGTGGCAAGAGTGGAAAAATCAATTGTTCGCCGCATCATCACACTACTATCGGCATTTAATTGACGATGAGCACGTTGTTCCCGATGACGCAGTAAGTCTTACTTTTGACTTCATTCACTCTTATTTTCTCCTAGATTCATCGGTACTAACTTTTCTGCCAACAGATCAACGATCCAATCCCCCGAAAGAGCAAGAGCGGCAAACACTTCAATCTGCGCTTGATGAATCCCATATCGATAATCGGCAGCAAGGCTCCCTCGTTGGCTGCCTTCACACCTCAAAGGGTACCTAAGGTTACCCTCAAGCCTAAGCCGACACCAGCTAGGACCACCGCTACTCCATCGGCCGTTGTCGCCATCTTGACGCAAGCTTTCGCAGTAAGTCCTTCTCGCATTTATACCGATCACAAACTCTCATCGGCAACATTCACTTTATTTAACTTGCACCAAATATCTTTTACAGGCAACGAGTTCATCGGCAACTGCTCCAAATGTACAAACCTCCCCGACTCATGCTGCCGATGCCCCCAAGCTTCGCAGCCGAAATGCGCTGGTTCACCAAGCGTTACCCCAAGGAAGAAGAAACGCCTGAGGCTAGCTACTTCATCTGTGCCACCAACCCCAGCTACGGCATCGGCTCCAGCCTCGTCACCAACTTCACCTGCACCATCAGCTCCATCATCGGCTCCGCCTATGCCACCGGCTCCATCTTCTCCCGCTCACACCGATGCACCACCACAGGAACCAGCACTTGCACCGGTGGAAGTTCCTGATCAGGAAACAGCACCGCCTCCGCAGAGTCCATCCGCAACAACACCGGCAACAGCATCGGCACCAGCATCGACTATGCCCCCCACAGAAGCAAGCTCATCAGCAACCATTGCCGATATTCAAGACACTACTGCGCCAACTGCTTTCCCGAGTCCGAGGCAAGAAATCCGTTTTAAGATGGTAAGCCGACTATCATAAAGCTTGCAATATAAACTTATGATCGGCAAACTCTTATTTTCTTCTTTTCAGGCCCAATACTCCCCTGATAGCTTATTCTCTTTTGCCATCATCGTTCCCGATGAAGATAACGAAGAAGAAAGCTCTGCTCCAGCTCCAAGCACTACATCGGCAGACATCAAATCTAAGCTCGAAGCATTGCTACTTTCACTGCAACAAAGCACATCTCTCCTAGTTCAAGATTCCACTGTAGCGAAAGTGGCTTTCAAGGAGATTCAAAGTCATCTGTCTGCCGATATCGAAGAAACACTCTTCCAAGCAGCATTCCTTGAGAGCCGACAACTTCAATACCAACGGGCCTCACGTCGTATTGTCGATAGAGCTGCTCAATCAAAGCTCGAAGAGGAAATGCGCCAGTTCAAACAAGTTGCCGATGAAAAGCACACATTTAGAAGCCTCTGTCATTGATCTTGAGCAAGAAACCACCCACTTATCGGCAAGAAGGGAAGAACTTCTGGCTGAACTGAAGAAAGTCGATGAAGCCCTAGATGTGGCCAACCAAAAGAAAGCTTAACTGCCTGTGCTGTCAAAGCCCTGCAACAAGAAAGAGATGCAAACGCTCGGCAAGCTATTCTGCTGAAAAGAAAGATCAAGCCAGTCGAAGGATCTGCCGATGATGACATCAGGGAGATAGAAGAAGCAGATCAGATTCACCTGCGTGCGATAACATCCATTCAATCCCTATTGTAATCTGTTGTAATTTTTTATATCGGCAACTGTGAACTTGGCAACTCATTTTGCATGTAATATAACATTAATACGCTTTCTACCAATGTTTCGTATGATCTTTCCATCATCGGCATTTATACTTATATTGCTTTATGCATCTACCCAGATACTGGGATAATATTTCTTTAAATATTTACCGTTGATTGCTCTGGGAAACGCAACCCTTTCAAGTGTTTCCAAAATATAAGTGTTTCCAGGAACAGACTGACTTATCCGAAAAGGACCTTCCCAATTAGGAGACCACTTCCCAAACTTTGAACTCTTAGTCCCAATCGGTAAAATCAGTTTCCACACCAAATCACCATCGACAAATTCTTTTACCTTCACCTTTTTGTCGTACCACCTGGCAACCCTTTTCTTGTTCTCCTCGATGCTGATTAGAGCTCTTAGCCGATGATCCGCCAAATCTTCCAACTCATCCTTCATAAGGGTATCATATTCATCGGCTATCAACTGATCTTGAGAAAACAACCATCTAGAACCAGTCTTAATTTCCCATGGTAGAACAACTTCATGTCCATATACCAACTGGTATGGTGAAACCTTAGTTGCATTGTGACACGCCATCCGATATGACCACAAAGCTTCATTCAACACCACATGCCACCTCCTAGGGTTTTCTTCAATCTTGCGCTTGATAAGCTTGATAATTCCTTTGTTTGTTGCCTCGGCTTGAGCATAATAAGGGGAAGAGTTTAAAACCTTAAACCCCATACCGGTAGCAAATTCGTCAAACTCCCCCGATGTAAACATCGTCCCTTGATCAGTGGTAATAGTCTGAGGAATACCAAACCGGTAAACAATATGCTCTTTTACAAAGTCTATCATATTAGTCGATGTTACCTTCTTCAAAGGAATAACCTCAACCCATTTCGTAAAGTAATCGGTGGCAACAAGTATGAATTTATGCCCCTTACTCGATGGCGGATAAATTTGTCCGATGAGATCAATAGCCCATCCTCTAAACGGCCAAGGCTTGATTATAGGATTCATTGCCGATGCAGGTACCCTCTGAACATTACCGAATTTCTGACAATCTTGACATCCCTTGAAGTATTTGAAGCAATCCTCAAGAATTGTCAGCCAGTAATACCCATTCCGTCTAATCACCCACTTCATCTTGAATTCCGATTGATGCGCTCCACATACCCCTTCATGAATCTCACCCATCAATTCTTCTGACTCTTCTTTGGCAAGGCATCTGAGCAAAACTCCATCGAATGTCCGATAATACAATTCATCATCAAGGAGCACATACTTGGTAGCTTGAAACCTTAGACGCCTTTCAACCTTTTTAGACGGATCTCTTAAGTAATTGGCAATTTCTTTTCTCCAGTCATCGGCGACCATCACCGATGTCATGACTTCTTGAATTGGCTGATACCCTGAAGCATTCTGTGCTAACCGGTTAGTCTCTTCATTATGCAACCTGGGAATATGCTCAAGGCGGTATTCTTTGAATTCTTTTCATAACTATAAACACCTCTCATGGTGTGCAATTAACACTTCACTTTGGCATTCATATACCCCAATTAATTGATTGATCACCAACATAGAGTCGCCAAAGACTTCGACGGCATCGGCATGCACTTCCCTGAGTAACTCCAACCCTTTTATTAAAGTCTGATACTCAGCCTCATTGTTTGTTGACGTAGCAACAATCGGCAACGAAACTTCATATTTCTGTCCTCGGGGTGAAATTAAGAGAACGCCGATACCTGCCCCTTCTTTGCATGTAGACCCATCAAAGAACAAAGTCTAAGGAGCAATCTCTACAGAGCTTATCACATTGCAATGTTGAGTAACAAAATCGGCCATCACCTGACCTTTAACTGCCTTAGCCGATTCATACCTTAGATCAAATTCTGAAAGTGCTAGAATCCATTTGCCGATTCTCCCACTTAATATCGGCATCGACAGCATATACTTAACCACATCATCTTTGCAGATAACAGTGCATTCGCCGACAATAAATAATGCCTTAATTTTATGCACGAGAAATATAAGCATAAACATAATCTTTCTATGGCCGAATACCTGGTTTCAGCATCTACCAGCTTTCTGCTCAAATAATAAATCACGCGTTCTTTCCCTTCAAATTCTTGGATTAAGGTTGATCCGATAACGCCGTCATCGGCAGACAAATACAACCTGAAAGGCTTCCCGTGTTGAGGTGGAACTAAGACCGGAGGGTTTACCAAATATTTCTTGATCTCTTTCAAGGCTAACTGTTGTTCATCTTTCCATGTAAACTCTTGATCAGCTTTCAGCTTTAACAACGGGCTAAAATACTTAATTTTACCAGACAAGTTGGATATGAATCTCCTGATAAAATTAATTTTTCCGATCAAAGATTGCAGCTCAGTCTTATTGGTAGGAGCAACTACTTTGTTTATTGCATCAATAGATTTCCTACCGATCTCTATACCTCTCTGATGTACCATGAAACCCAGAAATTGACCTGCCGATACCCCAAACGCACACTTATTAGGATTCATCTTTAACCCATGTTTCCTTGTGCATTCCAGGATCCTTCGTAAATCGGCAAGATGCTTCTCAAAATTTCAAGACTTGACCACCACATCATCAATATAGATTTCAACAATCATGCTGATGTACTTATGAAAAATAAAATTCATTGCTCTCTGGTAAGTAGCACCGGCATTCTTCAAGCCAAAAGTCATTACAACCCACTCAAATAAACCGACATGACCTGGACATCTAAAAGCAGTCTTGGATATGTCTTCTTCAGCCATGAATATTTGATTATATCCAGCATTACCATCCATGAAACTAATGATTTGATGTCTAGCAGCAGCATCAACCAGCAGATCGGCAACGGGCATCGGATAACCATCCATCGGCATAGCCTTATTGAGATTCCTGAAATCAATGCAAACACGTAGTTTTCCATTTTTCTTATACACAGGAACCACATTAGAAATCCATTCGGCATATCGGCATTGCCGAATAAATCTAGCTTCAATTAACTTTGTAATCTCAGCTTTAATGTCAGGTAAGATAATAGGTTTGCATCGGCGTGCTGGTTGCTGATAAGGTTGGAAATTAGACTTAATAGGTAACCGATGTTCAACTATTGATCGGTCCAAACCAGGCATCTCTGTATAATCCCAAGCAAAACAATCTTTGTATTTCTTTAATAAATCACTCAACTGTTGTTTACATTGGGAATCTAACTTAGCACTAATGAAAGTTGATCTGGGCCTACTGCCATCGCCGATATCTATCTCTAGTAAATCATCGGCGGATGTGAACCCCTGTCCCAGTTTTCCATCATCGGCGAATCGATCCATTAAAACTCTTCTTTAGGACCGACTGCTTGGATCGATGTAATGCGGTAATCGGCAACTTTGAGGAACTCCGTGTCCCAAGCTTCACCTGATATGCACCTGGTTTGCTCATAAGTTTCCGATTCTGGCGATGCAACAATTGACGGAGTTTCACTCCGGACGACTTCAATCTTGTCTCCAACCCATTGCACGAGGCTTTGGTGCATTGTAGAAGGAATGCAGCAATTAGCATGGATCCAATCCCTTCCTAGGAGCAAGTTGTAGTTGCCACTGATCACGAAAAACATTGTCAGCAAAGTTTTACTGTCGATGGTTAATTCAACACATACGGCTCCCATAGCTGGCGACACATTGCCTTCAAAATCTTTAAGTTTCATGTCCATCTTGACTAAGTCTTTGTCACCTTTCCCAAGTTTCCTGAACATGACATATGGCATTATATTGATTGATGCCCCACCGTCCACCAGCATCTTCGTCACGGGCTGCCCATCTACTTTACCTTTGATGAACAGAGCTCTTAAGTGTTGCCTTTCATCATCGGCAGGCTTCTCAAAGATAGTTGTCATTGGATCTAACACCAACTGTGCCATCTCAGCAGCTTCTTCCTCAGCATCGACAGGTGCCATGAATTCCATCGGCAATATGACGACCATATTGATTTCTGCCGATGGATCTCTATCCTTACGCTTTGGCCTCCACTGCTTGATTGGAGACTTTTCCCTTGAAGGATTTTCACTGTCATATAAATCTCCTTGGCGTTCGCGCTGAATTCTTCTTTTCTGAGTCTTTGTCAGACCTTTAGGGCACCATTGAGGAAGCTTAGTTTTCCAAACAGGTTGGTACTGTTTTTCACCGCTTGTATCGGCACCACGCCTTATGTTTGGATCTCTAGAAAATATCTCCTCATCGGGTACTCTTGCATTGGCCATCTCCTCAAGCTCCTCTTGACCAACACGCCTGTCAAGCCTGTCATGCGCACTGAGCTTGCCCCCCAGCCGATCACGTGTTGACCGTTTTCCTCCGATCGGTCTGCTATAGTTTGATGTTCGATCGTCAAAACAAGGTTTCTTTTCTGACCGATCGGCAGGGCAGTACCCATTACATTCAGGGCAATTATCAGCAGTGGGTAGTTTGATGCCTTATTCCCAGCAATGAACAAAGAAGGGACACCTCCAATGATCTTTATGCCGAAGCCACTCTTGGTGCCTTTCTTCTTCCTGCCGCCGATATCGTTCCTCCTGCGATTGCGGATAATCTTGTTTTGGCCGCCTATGCGTGATCACGACGCCATAAAACCTCCCAGCGCTACTGCTATCTTTGGCAACTCTCTTGCCTTTTCTATCATCGGCAAACTTCCTCCCTGTTACTTCATGCGCAGCTATTTAATGTTCAGGGTCTACCAATGCGCTTTTCTTGGCAGCTTCCGATGTCAACACCTTAGTCTTTCCACTGGTTTCCACCATGTTATTTGGAAACGGGTGTTGATCGGTCTTCATCGGCTTCTCGGCTTTAGAATTTTCAAACTTAATTCGCCCAGATTCGATTTCTGACTGCAACTGCTGCCTAAATACTTTGCAATCATTGGTACTGTGCGAAGTCGCATTGTGCCACTTGCAATACCTGATCTTTCTGAGCTCTTCGGCCGATGGAATTACCTGGTTAGGCGCCAACTTGATCCGCCCTTCTTGAATCAATAGGTCAAACATCCTATCGGCCTTGGTGATATCAAAGGAGAACCTCTCAGCTTCTTTTTGGCCGAACGGACAAGATACCGGCTTCTTATCTTTCACTCATTCAGCAGCGCCAATACTTAGTTCTTCATCTGACTCGGAACCTTCTTCTTGTCCAATAAAGGACACCTTCTTGTTCCAAGTCTTCCTAGGCTCGAAAGGTTTAACGTCTTGATCGACAATTCTCTGCACAAGATGACTTAAACTTTCAAACTCCTGAGATGCATATTTATCTTTGATATGCGGCAGCAATCCTTGGAAGGCCAAATCTGTCAATTGTCGATCATCAAGCACCAAGTTGTAGCACTTATTCTTCACATCTCACAGCCTTTGGACAAAGTTTTCTACCGATTCGTCATTACGCTGCCTCAGCTTAACCAAATCGGTAATCTTCTTCTCATGTATGCCGACGAAGAAGTATTTATGAAACTGCCTCTCCAAATTGGCCCAAGTGATCACAGAGTTTGGAGGCAGTGAAATGAACCATGTGAATGCTGATCCAAACAATGATGACGAGAATAATCTCACCCTTAGTTCATCTCGGCTAGCTGCTTCCCCACACTGGATAATGAAGCGGTTGATATGCTCCATCGTGGATGTATCATCTTGGCCTGAGAATTTTGTGAAATCTGGTACCTTGTACCAATTTGGGAGAGGAATCAAATTGTATCCCGGAGGATATGGTGTCCGATAAGAATAGGTATTAACCTTAGGCTTGATGCCGAACTGTTCTTTCATCACTTCGGCAATCTTATCGGCCCAATATGCATCCTGATCTTGCTGATGCATTGGCTGAACGTTGATAGGTTGAGCAGGCTGATATGCTTCTTCATATCTCTATGGTAAGTAAGCCGGAGCAGCTGGTGCAGGCGCAACATTAGTCCACTGAATATTATGCATCGGCTGATTAGCCGATAGACCACTTTGAACGCTTATTGGGAAATACTATGGCATCATACTCATCGGTTGATACGCCGATGCTCCACTCTGAGCGTTTTCTAGGTACTGATACCCGGGTTGCACCACCTGTTGCTGAATCGGTGGTGGAGCAGTCCATCCAGGATTGTAAGTCATCGGCATATAATTCACCGATGGCTAATGACTAACTGGAGCCTGTTGGTCCTGCATTCTGGAGTAATCAACAAATTGACCACCTTGAGGCGCTGGTACTCCAGCTTGAAGATTCGCCACCACTATAGGCTGACTTATATTTGTGGGGCCTTGCTTCATCGGTAAAGGATTTGCCGATGGTGGCATAAGAGGCACTTTGGGTATCACCACCTGAAGATCTTCTGATGGCAGTTACACAGCTGGGGAGGATGTAGTATAATGCATCATAGGGATCATCGGCTGCGAAGGCATTGCCGATGCTATAGGACCCTTCCACGCTATACTGTCACCTCGGATCAGATTAGAATCAACAGATGGATTTGGAGGCATACCGTATCCCCACCAGTTGACGGGAGTTGGCTGACTCTTAGTTGTGGGTCCTAACGCCGCCAGATCTGTGTTCAATCGAATAATACTTGCAGGGCTCGATTTTGGCGGTGTAGCCACATCAGCAGTCGAATCCACAGGTTGGGAAGACACCATGGGAGCCGCCGATGGGGTTATGGTAGATGTCGATCCAGGTTGATGATAAGTCGGACCAACATACTGGGGTGCATGCCCTTCTTTGAAAGATTGCATAACAGCATTGTATACTGTATTGGACAACACGTTGGAATGGCTAACTAATGCATGATTTAATACAGAATTAACCATCTCTTGTAATTTACCAGGATTGGCGTCAAACGTGACCTGCCGCGGCAACGGCGGATCTTGCTTCTGGATAGCTTCGCCACTCCTGTTTAGGCTGAAGTACTTCAGATATAACTGCTTATAATCCTCCATAGCCTGCTTCATAGCCTGCCTCTGATCATCTCTCAGATTCGCTTCAAAGACTTCTATGACGTTGCTTGGATTGACGTCGGTATTATCACCCATTGCAGATGTATAATTTGTTCCACCGGGTGTGCCAAAAGAGGTGTTGACACAAAAAGCGTTAGAATCTGCGAACACCTCGGGCTTATACCCGAATTTGATGTTCAAAGGTGTGCCAGTCGATTTGACCAGTTAATCGACAAGGACGATAGATAGAACAAGATCTGAACGAGACAACGGCGATGCGCCCGGATGTCAAGGCTCAAACTTTATCAAGATAAGTAGAGTAGAGCTGAACGAGACGACAGCGATGCGCCCGGATGTCAAGGCTCATGTTGCTCAAACGCGGAACTTGCAAGGGTTGACGGAGATCGAGGAGATGCAACCCGTCGAAGCTTGAAGAACTCGTAGATAAGCTAGATCTAATACAATAAAAGTAGGATTGCTGGAAAATTAAATAAGAGTAATAGATTTGTTTGATATATGATTGTCTTTTTCTTACGACCTCTACGTACATATTTATACTCCAGCAAAAGGAGTTGTAGACAGACACGACTCGTACCTTTCCTAAACAAAAACTCCTATTTTTAAGGAAACAACTGACCCGCGCAGGAGTCGGACCTAAATAACAATAATCTTTCCCTAAACAAAAACTCCTATTTTTAAGGAAATAAATGACTCGTGCAAGAGTCAGACTCAAACGATAAAATAACACTGGCATAAAAACACCAGTTTCCATATCAAGCCCCTCCACGATGAACCCTTTCATCGACACACTTCTAGTCTGCAATCTTCTTCCATTGTCATCGGCAATTTTCTGCTGACGTCAGCCGCCACGTCATCCTGTGCCCATCGGTAATCTCCTCCAATCGGCAATAGTTTTACTCTCACTGGCAACTTACTTTTATCAATCAACCCTTATCGGCAACAAACCTGCTTTATCGCTCAGCTTCCATCGGCAACAACCCTTACCCTTATTGGCAGTATTCATTCTCATCGGCAATCTTAACCGATGACCTTCCAATGCCGATAGAAAACGACCACCGATCAACGCGAGTCTTAGCCCATTTGACATGTTGAAATACGGTGTCAACAACATATAAAGAACAAATAGACACAAGATAGAAACACTATTCTTTATTCCTCTGAATATTGGTAATTTAAAAAAAAAATCTTCCACATATATATAGTCCTGCTAAGGCCTAAGAGTTTGGTAAAAGCCTAGCTATAAACATGCTAGGATTAGGATTCCTCCTTCTAAAGAGAGTTTATATGTTTTAGAAGAAAATTGACGACGTACAGATACAAAAATTGAAGCGCAACAAATTAAAAACAGAACAAATGATGAAGTGTAGCCGCAATAGTATGAGCTAGCTTACTAGCTATAAGCTAACTTTTTTAACGATACAAACTTTTAGCACATAACACGTTACCTGAAAAGCTTCACACAACTCTCTTATATAATCTTAAAATGTGTATGAGCCTAGATCTTTATAAAAGGCTATTTTTTTTCTCTTTCTTTTATTGAAATATAAAATATTATGCTTTTGAGCTACTAGCTGGTAAGACATCGGATGCACTAATTGACACCGTGACAGACAACGAAAGGAAAAACAACCTAAGACACAGGTGGCAAATTAATTGCAATTCCTGCGGAGGTAGGTAGTCTCCTTGGTGCTCGATTGTCGTCACATGTAACTCGTGTGGATATTACAATACATAAGTACATTATACGCTAAGTTAGCAATCAGGCAAACAAGAGACTCTGATCCATGGCTTTGTCTACTCCTCTTGTGCTTCCTATATTTTTCCTCCATAAAAGTTTGATAAGAACCTACCTATAAACATGCTAGGATTAGGATTCCTCTTTCTAAATAGAGTTCATACGTTTTAGAAGAAAATTGACAGATACAAAAATTGAAGCACAACTAATTAAAAACAGAACAAATGATGAAGTGTAGCCGCAAAGTAGGAGCTAGCTTACTTAGTTATAAGGCAACTTTTTTAATGATACAAACTTTTAGCATACACCACGTAACCCAAAAAACTTCGTATGACTCTCTCATATAATCTTGGAATGTGTATGAGCTAGATCTTAATAAAAAGATAGTTTTCTCTCTCTTCTATCTATAAACTAATATGAAGTCATCGGATGCACCAAATGACACCGGGACAGAAAACGAAAGCAAAAATGACCTAAGACAACTGGCAAATTAAATGCAATTCCGCCTGCGGAGGTAGGTAGTCTTCTTGGTGCTCGATTGTCGTCACATGTAACTCGTGTGGACATTACAATACATACTCCTACATTACGCTAAGTTAGCAAACAAGAGACGACGTACTCCGATCCATGGCCTTGTCTACTCCTCTTGTGCTGCCTATATTTCTCCTCCTGCTTCTGCTCCCACCGGCCCTCCGTGATTACCTCTCGGCAGGCCACCTATCGAAAGATGCCGGCGTCGGCAGCGATTTCCACCCGGTCATTCTGTTGCCTGGGATGGCCTGCAGCGACCTGGAGGCACGGCTCACCGAGGCGTATCAGCCGTCTGCGCCGCACTGCGGCTCCATGAAGGGAAAGGGATGGTTCGGGCTATGGAACAACGTTTCAGAGCTGGCGTCCCATGAATACGTGGATTGCTTCCTGGAGCAGATGCGCCTCGTCTACGACCCTGCCATCAACGACTACCGGAACCTGTCCGGCGTCGAGACGCGAGTGCCCAACTTCGGCTCCACAAGAGCCTTCAGCCAAAAGAACCCTCTCCACTCGTGAGTCGTCGTCGATCATCCTTCGAATCTGCTGATCAACATATATAATCTCCAAATTTCTTGAACTGACTGTTTGCATGCTCTTGTACCTTTCTTTCCGTGTTCATTCTCTACAGAGATTGGTGCCTCGGAAAGATGAGAGCCACTCTGGAAAACATGGGATACCGTGACGGAGACACCATGTTCGGGGCCCCTTACGATTTTCGCTACGCACCGCCATCCCCCGGCCAGACATCCGAGTGTACTTCCGCTACTTCGAGGAGTTCATGGAGCTCGTGGAGACTGCGAGCGAGAGGAAACAGAAGAAAGTCGTCATCTTCGGGCACAGCTTCGGCGGAATGGTCGCCCTGGAGTTCGTCCGGAACACCCCGCTCGCGTGGCGAAACGAGTACATCCAGCACCTCATCCTGGTCGCGCCTACACTCTCCACCGGGTTCATCGAGCCGGTGGGCAACATCGCTTCCGGAACGGAAATCCTCTTCGTCCCAACGACCACGGCGCTGTCCACGAGGGCCTTGTGGAGGAGCTTCGAGAGCGCCATCGTCAACTTCCCGTCGCCAGCCGTGTTCGGGAGCAGGCCGCTCGTGGTCACCAGGGAGAGGAACTACTCTGCCCATGACATGGAACGTTTCCTCGCCACCGTGGGCTTCGGGGAGGCCGTCGAGCCATTCAGGAGACGAGCCGTCCCGAGGATGAACAACTTCGTGGCGCCCATGGTGCCCATGACGTACATCAATGGAGTCGGCAACAGGATGCCGCTGCAGCTGGCCTTCTGGGACGACGACTTCGGTGCGTCTCCGGAAACAGCAGTGTATGGGGATGGAGATGGCAAGATCAATCTGATCAGCGTCTTGGCGTTTGAGAAAGAGATGGGTCGGCAGCCTGGACAGAGGAACCAGTTCAGATCCATCAAGATAAACAAGGCCCAGCATCCTACGATTGTCACGGACGATTTTCCCCTGGACAGGATCATTCAAGAAATTACTGGGGTCAATCAGTAGATTCACGTACGTTACTTGTTGCTTCCGCGGACAAATTATTCATGCCATGCGGTGGTCGCACTCGCACTTAGCTTCAATCGCTTTTTTATATTTGTTATAATAATTAACGTGAATTACTTGTCATGTACTTATCAAGATGGCTTGCTGTCTTTAAATCCGATCCACCTCACTATATATATAGATGATTCATGCCATGATGGGTTGTCTACTTGAGTGTCTACAAACTATTTAATGCTTGCATATTGACATGACGTGTTATTTCTTGGTAGCAAACATTTCAAACATAAAAAAAAATAGATGACCATAAGCGAAAAATGTATCACAGTTCAAACTCTTACGGTGTGTCAACAAAGACTGAACTCACAATACATGTAGCATATGTTCAAATCAGGACATATTCTTACATGCAACACAAGAGCACATATTCAACACGAGCGTACATGTACATTCAAGCTGGCATCAGATTATCATCGAATGTGAACAGCTAGGAGGAAATACAATACAAGTTCTTCAATTGATCAGGTAGCTGCTAGGACGAAAATACAATATTTCCACTCCATCTTAATTATTCAATGTGAACAATTGTATTTCACTGCCTTCTCCTATCAACATTAAAAATTGAAAGGATGCAATTCATTATTTTTGATAGTTTTCAGTTAACAATTAACTTATTTCAGCAAGATAGGAAAAACACTAATTGGACAAAAATAAGCTTCTAGTTGTCAATTAACTTATTTCAGCAAAATAGGAAAAAACACTAATTGGACAAAACTAAGCTTCTAGTTGTCTAGCAAAGTCAATATATTGGTTTATTTTTACATTTATCATCTACAATCATCTAACAATAATCCCACTTTATTTGCTTCCAGTTCCATCCACTACAGCAGGTCACCTTTTTTGCACTCGGCAAAGGCGGCAATGCACTCGGCGAAGCCTTTGCCGAGTGCAACACTCGACAAAGAGGCTCCGACGAATGGGTTCACGACAAAGGCTCCTTTGCCGAGTGCCAAATCACGGGCACTGCCGAGTGCAATATCGTCTGGGCACTCTGCAAAGAATTGACGCCGTCGGCCAACTAGCCACGCCGTCTTCTTTTTTTTTCTTTGCCAAGTGCAACACTCGGCAAAGAAATTTCCTTTTAAAAAAAATATTTGCCGAGTACCGCACGCCTAGCACTCGGCAAAGAAAATATGTTTTTTGAAAACCCCTCTTTGCCAAGTGCCACATACCATGCACTCAGCAAAGCCACCTCTTTATTTATTTATTTATTTATTTGCTTTTCAACAACAATGCATATACATATATATAATAGAAACCACAATTCAATAGCAATATATCACAAACCACATTTATATATCACTGAAAGTGCAATCAAGCCCTAAGTGGGTTTTGGTGTTGATGATCACTTAATTCAAGGACTAATGAGAACCATTGAGATGACACGCAGGTAATAGCAAAAAGAGGAAGAGTTAGAGAAGGTGGAGGTACCCCAATTCTTGTGAAGGCTTCTCTACTCATCAAAGGTTTAAATTCATTTATGGTTTGAATTTGAGTATAGGGATGCCGTACTATTAAGGGGGATTCTAGTACTGTTATGGTCAGATGTGAATCACATGCTCAATATTTACCAATAACATACTCTCAGCTAGCCCGGAGACATATCCAAACCTCATACCCAGCAGGCTATCTGTGCTAGGTCGGCAGTGCCGACCTCCATTCCCAGCAGTTTTTCGCGAGTATAAATAGTGGCTGGAAAGGTCTCCACCTCACCAGTTCAGTACCCTTTCGTCTTCCTCGAAATCAGACCGTTGCAAACAGAGCTCTCTCTCCCTCTCTCTCACTCCATTGTTGACCTTCACCCTCCAAGCAATCCCACACTTCCAACCATAGATTCTTGAGCAAAAAGGCAGCAAAACACTTTTAGAGAGCAGATCTACTACTTCCCAAAGTCTAAGAGCTTGTGGTTCACGTTTGGCCGGCGGTGCTAGGGTTTGTTACCCTTGGAGCTTGCTCCTAGCCGGCTAGGCGTTGCCCTAGAGCTTGCCCCTACTTTGTGGCAGCCTAGGGAGGTTTGTAATCGACTTGTGAAGATAAGGTATTACCCCTCATCTCAAGGATTCACTTCCTTGACTTGAGATTGAGTTGGAGTTGCAAAGCTCCTAGCCTTTGTGGCATCTCAACAACGTGTACTTAGGCAAGCCTTAGTGGCGAGCTGAACCACGGGATAAATCATCGTGTCTTGTGTGCTGGTCTCCTAGAGTTTACTTCTTGTAATATATCTTATGCTAGGGTTTGTGTTGTTGATTTGAGGAAAAGAAGCATATCTGTGGTAACCAGTCTTCGAGCTGGTTCTTGTATTCAAATTGCAGGGAATGACTCATCTTGGTGCATAGTATCTCCCTGCTAAACCTCATTTCAATCTGCTTATTTTCTTTAGGTCGGCAGTGCTGCCCTCTATAGGTCGGCAGTGTCGCCCTCTGTTCTAATATCTGCTCGAGTTGATTTTTGACAGGCCTATTCACCCCCCCCCCCCCTCCTCTAGGCTATTTACCCTTCCTAAGATCCTACAAGTGATATCAGAGCGAGGATACTTCGTATACGCTTCACCGCGTGAAGTATGGAAACGGGTCAAGGTTCGGAGATGCCTCAAGTTGGTGAGGCAGCGACCAAAGTGGCAGTGGAAGATGGGAGTAGCAGCAACCTATCCGATTCAAGCTACTACTCACTTCCCGCTGTCAACACCATCGAAGTGGAAAAGCAAAAAACAAAGAAAGAAAGAAAGAAAGAAAGAAGAGCACTTAGAGAAAAGAAAAGAGAAGAGAAAAGAAAATATGAGAAGAAGGAAAGAAAGGAAGAGAGAAGAATCAAGAGAGAAGAAAGAGTCAAGAGAAGGGCAGCAAGGAAGAAGAAGGAAGAAAAGAAGACCAAGGATGCTTCATCTAGTGAGCTATCAAGTAGCTCGGATGATGGTGATGATGATGCATCCTACTACGACTCCAAGGGTGGAAAGAAGAAGAAGGAGAAGGATGATAGCAGCAGCAACAACAAAAAGAAGTACTCCGCCGTCTCTTTCAATTATTCTTATTTTACTAACCGAGACCGTAAGTCTTTTGTCTTTTGTAAATGTTTCCACTGGCAAGTTACCTCATTTTGATGGGACTAACTTTGCTAAGTGGAAGCATTTGATGAAGGCTTACCTTATTGGTCTTCACCCCGGTCTTTGAGAGATTGTTGTGAAAGGTGTGCAGACACCGGAGGATCCCGAAGAGCCAACAAATGAGGAAATGATTGTTGTCCATCTCAATGCTCAAGCTACAAGCATCCTCCTTAGTGATCGGGTCTCGATAAAAAAACACGTAGTCAAAAAGGAATTGAATCAGGGGCAGGTAGCCTACAGCTAGCCGAGCATATACATATTGTCTTGTAGTGGGCGCATGATCAACAGAGGCAGTACGGCAGAAGTCATTCATCACATCTCGCTACTGGCTACTCATCAGTTCTTTAGGTCAAGCTCAAGCAACAAAAGCCAAGGCCCTCACACTCCCATTGACATCCGCAACAATAAATTGATCGACCTCTAATAACTCCATGGGTGCCAAAAAAATGTTTTTTTTCTATTTTCCATATTTCTTATAAATAATAAAATGCCAACAAATTAAAATGTTTTTATATGATGACTGAGCCAACCTTTCGTACTCATTGGGTCAATAGGTTTGGCCCTATTGACCCATTTTAGATTTTGAGGTCAATCGTTTTGTGCCATTTACTGCTACACATATGATTTTACGAGAGGACACCCTTTTACTAATCGAGGAGTTTACAAAATCCAACGGCCTCAGTTAATTCCTGGCGATTAATGGAAGCAATCGTTTTTATTAACTAGGGGGCGATTACAATTAACCGCTTCGCAAAATTGATTTACAGAGACGGTAAAAAACAATCACCTCCTAGCTAGGCTGAGCTCGCACCCAGGACTAGCTCAACTTGATAGGGCACTCAAGTATATATACATAGGGTTTCTCTTATTCTCACATCTCTCTCTCTCTCGGTGTCATCCTCCCTCCTTGAGCGGCACCGGCACTCTCTTCCTCCCTCCCTCCCTGAGCATGGCAGTCGGTGGCTGAGCCCCTCTGTCCCTCTATCTCTATGCCCCTCTACCTCTCTGTCCCTTCCCGGGTCACAAACCTGACGACGACGCGGGCGCGAGCGAGGCTAGCTGGCAACGCTGGTGTGGGTGCGGCAGTGCTCCTCCTCTAGCATCAACTTTTTGGGCAGCGGCACTCCTCCACCTCTGTGTCAAACTCTGGTGTTATAAGGATGGATCTGACGGCTGAGAAGCTGGATCTAGCACACAACGACAACGGCAACCCTCGATGGGCTTGGTGGGCACGTCGATGGGCTTAGCAGGCCTTGTTGATGGGTCAATGGATTTATTTTTTTTATTGGGTAGTTCGTGATTTACCGAGGTCTTTGATTGAAGATGGTTGCGTTGACCACTTTTATTTATCGTTTTTTGCCCATCTTCACTAAGTTTTTTTTTTGAATGATTGACCTTTATTTTTTTTTAGGTCAAGTCTACTACCCAATAGGCCCATCCGACCCTTTCCCATCGTGAGAGGGAGCGGTGCAGACTGGGTCAAAGGTTTTGCGTCGACCCAATCTGCATCACTACATGGATGAAACATCTCTGATGTTTTATGCAAATATATATATTACGATTCAGGATCCAAACAACATAGATTATTACTATTCATAATCTAGCTTTTCGTAATTACCATCTATTATCAAGATTCTTATAATCTCTGTTATAAGGGCTAGTCACCTCACCAGTGCCATCTTATTTTTGAAAGCATCAAATTGTTATGTTCGAAAGCAACAAAGATCCATCCTTTTCGGGGTCCAGTGAGCAAAAGAATTTGTACTATTATCTGAATCTAAGCAGTAGTAGCTTCTAATCCCTAAATACCAAAGTTAGAGATAGAAAGACAGCTACTCCTGCCACCGAAAAGTGCACTCAATGCAAAATCGTGTTCTTATTATTATTAGGAGCGACAAGATATCATTACCATCATCGGCACATGGCAATCACTTCTTTACCGGTTGCTCTGGTGCCTCGTCGGCTGGCGTTACAGCTACCACCGGTGGAGATCCAGGAGCACTGGCGCTCAGGGCACCCTTCTCACTGCCATCAGTCTTCTTCTCGGCCGGTTCAGCCGCCTGCTTACCATCCTTCTTGTCGTCCTGCTTGTTGCCATTTTTCTTGACGTCCTTACCTCCATCCTTCTTCTCCTCCTTGGCCGGCGGCACCATGTGCGATGGCGGGTTCTCCTTTAGTTTCACGAGCACCTGGCGCATGCGGGAGAGGTCGGTGGCCTTGCCGGGCTTGGGGCCCTGCACCACAACGATGCCCGGCTTCCGCTCCTGCTCCTTCCTCTTGCCCCTCTTCTCCAGCCCCGGGATCTCGTGCGGCACCAGCTCCGCGATCGCCTTCCAGTACTGCCGGTCTGCGTCCTTGTGGAACCTCTCTTGGTTTGCCAGGGACAGCTGTTGGTTTGGATTGTGGTGGTACAAACAACAGAGGCGTCAAAGAACAAGTACATCATTTGGCACCAGTTCTGTGTGCAATGCAATACGTACGTACCTTCTCCCTGTCTCTGTTCTGCGATCGGTTCGTCTCGCAGTTGAGCCTGCGCTTATCAAGAAAGGACTTCTTGAACTCCTCTGCTTCTGCGATGATCTCGCTGCGACGCTCCCTCTCCTTCCGCTCCTTCTCCTCCAGCATCAATGCATTCTGGCTGTAGATCAAACCATCCATTCCAAGTTCGCAATCTTTATTCTGGTCAGAAATCATCCAGATCGCGCTTGGCATTCAAATGGAAATTGACATGCACCGGCACCAGAAGCGATCAGGGGTACTTTATGACGGCAAAACGAGTCATTCACCGGCGCCACTCGCGGCGGAGGATTCCCTCGTCCCTCATGGCCTCCGGCGGCGGCAGGACGGCCCCATCGTCGACCGCGCCACTGAACAGGTCCTCATCGAGACCGCCACCCCCGATGCCGCCAACCACGTGCGCCGCGCCGTCCATCACGTCCTGGGCGCCCATGACATGTTCCACGCCGTTCGCGTCGCTGTCGGCGAACCCGTAAGCGGGGCCGCCGTTGGAGTAGGGCGGCATGCCGAAGCCTCCGTACCCTATGCCGCCGTCTCCCACGGCGCCGCCCAGGTCGTCCTCCGAGACGGCGGTGCCGAAGGACGAGTAGGACGCGGCGAAGCGGTGGCCGCGGCGCATGCCGAGGCCTGCTGCTCGCCGCCGACAACGTCCGGGGTCGAAGGGGGCCGGCGGCAGCGCGTCGTCATCTCCTACCACGGCCGTGATGGAGTCGAAGGAGGACATGGTCGCTCGTGGCTTGCGAGGTTTTGGATCCGACACAAATGGAAATGGAGTTGAGGTGGAGGTGTTTGGAAGCAGAGGCTACCAAGTGTTGGACCGTTATTTTCTCGCAGGCCGCAGCGGCGGGAAACCCTCTTTGCCCTCAGATTATATATGATTTAATTTTTTGTGCAAAATACTATTTCTTTTTTGTATGGTTTACTTATTTTATTTAATAAATAGTCTACATAAATGACTTAAATTTGGCTATGTTTATACAATTTTTTTAATAAAACAAGTGGTCAAAGTTAGGGTAAAAAAAGTCAAACGAATTATAAATTGAAACGGAGGGAGTACTATATGAATCGCAGCATGTCAAAACAACCTGAAAAGAAACACATAGGTATAAAAAAATTGGAGATCGCTTCACATTTCTTCCACAAAATAATATATTTTTTAATTTATTTGTGCAAGGACAATATTATTATTGCGCACCTTAAGCACAATGCTGACCAGCTTCGACGCCTACGAGTGTGTTTGGTTGTCTGTCTTAGGGTCTAGCCAGGCTTTCATAATGCAGCTTCAGGTTGTTTGGTTGCTTGGATAGCCTCTAAGCCAGGCTTGCGGAAGCCAAAATGGGGACCCAGGCTGCATTGCTAGAGATGTTCAACTCCTGCGTTTTAGCTAAGTCAGGCTTGTACAAGCCTCTGGGCCACCTGTCATGCCATCTCCCTCAACTCCGGCCACCACACTCCGGTCATCTCCCTCAACTCCGGCCACCACGATGCGACCATCTCCATTAACTTCGGTCAAACGACTCGGCCACTGCGCCGCCATGGCCGTCCCACCGGGTCCCACCGGTCCATGTGAGCAGCCGCGTCGCGTTGATGGCCATCGTGCCTCCTGACCGCGCACGGATCTCCGACCACCACGCATCTCCCTTGGCTCCACTCGCGCGCATCTTCACCGGCTCCGGTCGTGCACATACCTCCCTCCGCTCAGGCCAAGTGAGCCACCGCACAGCCCAGACCGCGCCAGCCACGCACATGTCCGCCGCCACTGCCCGGATCCACCGCCGCTGCCTAGATCTCCGCCACCGCGGCCCGGATCTCGCGAAGCCGCGCACATCTCCGCTGCCCACGCCGCCACTGCGAGCCAAGAAGAGGAGGAGACCACCGCTCACCATGCCTGGGAAGAAGAAGCAGAGAAGGCTCACCGACATCCATGCTATACAAGCTTACTAGTCAGGCAACCAAACAAGTCAATACTTAAGCCAGGCTTAGCTAGCCAACGCAACCAAACGACAACTGGTTGTATTGCTCAAGCCAGGCTTCAGCTGGCCTGGCTAAAAAAAATAAGTCAGGCTTAATTAACCCACTCAACCAAACACACTCTACATCGTCGACGTAAGTCCGGAAGAAGCGGATCATCGCAGGCGTGCTGCTCCCGCACGAGATCATCGCCTCCCTCGCCGAAAGCGACGGCGGCGTGGCTGACCTGTAGTGGCAGCTCATGGTCGACGACATGCCATGCGCGCGGAGCAACTGCGTCGCCATGTGCGACGTGTCCGGTAGCATGTCAGGCCTGCCCATGGACATGTGTGTGGCCCTAGGCCTAAGCTCAGCGACGACCCCTGGCGCGGCCACCACCTTCAGCTGAACGCCGGCCTCGTCCATCTAAAAGTAGCTGGAGGTGGAGGACCTCGCCGCACTGTGAATGACGAGACATGACCGCAATCAGTAAACGGTGAATGACGAGACCAAGACGAAACAAGGGAAAACATCAGACAAACACGAGAAAGACGTGCATACATATGAACAACACAGCATACTACGATACGTGTATTCCATGTCCAGATTCCAACTCAATAAACCAAACAGTATACAGCCCAAAACCAAGTAACCTCATACAAGAACCTAAAGAAAAACAGCGGATCCAATAACCAATTACACCATCCCTACTAAGGTAATGTTAAAGAGAACACTGCATTCCACCACCATGAAGCGAGTTGAGCAAGCTCCTTTAGTTGTATGGGCCCATGCCAATGCTGGAGCCGCCGTATGGGGCACCGCCAGCGGCATCTCGGGATTTTGAGTAGCTGAGGTAATACACCTCGCCCAGGATGGCCGTGAAGAAGGTGAAGGCCGCACCAGCAGCGAAGACGCCCTTTCGCACCGTCTCACATGAGAGAGGGTTGCCATCGAGTATGCCCCTGTAACGGGTGTGGTACGCGTTGCGTACTGATCCTGCCAGCAGGCACGCCTCTGCGATGAGGAAGGTCACCCTGCCAATGGGAATGAGACATGTTATTGGTAAACATTTGGATGGGAAGTGCAGGTGATACTTGAATAATAAACTTTTGTTTTTAGATATGCTGGCTTGATGTTTTGGGTACCCAAATCAGTTGGAAATATTCCAAATGTGCCAGAAAATATGTCTCCAATCTGTAGATACTGAAATAAGAAAATATATGTTCGTGTCATAACAGCTTGAAGCGCCATAGCAGTCGGCAGTTCCTAGTTCAGGCTTTATTATATGAATTGAGGAAGGAAAGCAAGCAAGCAGCATCCAGAGACAGACAGACAACTCAAGTGATGCCAAATGAAAAAATTTAACTGTGGCTTTTGCGAATAGATTATGGCAGATGCTTCCTCCAGAAGGCTGGCTAGTCAAGGACACCCAGAAAGCAAGACTATTAATTGATGTTGACTTAGGAATTGCTTAGGATATGTCAGTGTCACATGGTGATCTCAAGAGAAACAGATAAACAAATCAATGACAGAATATAAAAAAATAATGTGGTTTAACAGTTCATCAGAAAAACTTAACATAAGTCAATTTGTTGTGTAAACAAATATCAAACTATAGATGTGGATGTATCGAGGTACTAAATATGGTTTCATTACTTTATTGCAAGTCATTGACCAACTGTTTAGCTAAGATACCCAGAACAAATAAAAATGTACTCCCTCCATCCCAAATTATAAATTCCAAGAATCTTGGAGAGTGAAAAAATCTAAGTTTGACCGAATCTATATCATAACATAATAACATTTACAACATCAACTAAGTTTCATTAGATCCTTCATCAATTATATTTTCATAATATACCTATTTGATGTCAACAATCTTTATAATTCTCTCTATAATTTTAGAAAACTTGAGATGTTTTGACTCTCCGAGATTCTTGAAATGACTTATAGTATAATTTAGAATGGAGGGAGTAGTTATAACCAACATTCCAATAGTGTGCATTCAAGTTTTGAAGAAATTTGGCTATGTGTATCATTGTGGATATTTAGAGTTCTATATGAATAGATTTATTTATCTCGAATTTTTGTGCAATGTTAATCTTGCTGAATGTACTACTGTGAACCAGTTTTCAACATCTCCTATCATATCAACAAAAGGACCGATACCAAGCAATTTGTGGTACAAGGACAGTGGGAGTAGCTGGACATCTACAACCAATAATGTAGAAATCTAGCAGATCTATGACAAGCACTGGAGATTAATATCTAAAACAGTTTCAGAGATCTATGACATCTGCTACTACTAACAGCTTCCTACCAACAATTAGTTAAATTATTATGAGGGGGCATGTAGCTTGAAATCATTGAAACATGGTAGTGAACTGTATGTATCTAAAGCAGAGGTTAGCTTTGCATGAGGTTTACAGAGCTTAAACAATACTGCAAGGGCAATACTGAAGGACATTTCTGACTCTGCTATCCGCTTTGAGGTGCTAAGAACTGTTGTGCAATGCAAGTGCAGCTTCAGTAATGAAAGCAAAAGCCTCATGCCAGCAAGGGGCTACTAACTGGAAAAGGTGGGAGAAATGATTTGCCTCTGGCAAATAGAAATGTACTGCTAGTATATTATTATACTAATTGCCTAATTGGTGGATCTCAGCACTCGTTCACCAAAAGCAATAGAGTAAAAGCACTGGGTGGGACGTTTGAATTTTAAGTATGACAAGAAAGTGACATTTTGCCACTAAAACAAGCGACACTTCACCTAATAAGTTTCAGAAGGGAAAAGAAAAAAAGAAACACGCGCGTCTTCGTGCATGCCAGAGGCAACAGCGGCGAACCAGTAGTCAGTTCGCCACCACATGGACAGATGGTGCATAACATTTGTCGTCGTTTCGTGCCTAGGGACGGAAATTGAGCAGCAGAACTTGCCAATCACAAGATTAAGTTGAAAAGCACAAGATCTAGGCCAAGAACAGCCGGCGGAAACCGGATCTTAGGTAGCTCCGTGCACCCGCAGCTGACAATCAAGCGCAGATCCCATCCCAATCTGCTCGTAGGAAGAACTAGAGTAGCGACGGGGATTTAATTTGGATCTCGGGGAGAGGAGCAAATCTAGCTCCGCTGTTAGGTGGAGAGGAACTAGTAGCAGGCAATCGCGGTAGGGCAGGAGATTTTGTTGTTGTTTACCATGTGAAGAGGAAGAGGATGAGCGCGCAGGCGCGGGATCCTCCCGGCTTGAGTCCGCGGCCGCAGCAGAAGCAGCGGCTGCCGACCATGAGGACGACCTGCGCGGCGGCGAGGAGGAGCAGCGCGCCGACGCCGTAGCCCGTGGCGATGTCGGAATCGTAGACGCAGTAGTCGTACTCCTTGGCGGAGTCCGGGGTGACGGTAGCCTTGCTCCGGCGCTGCTCGGCGGCCACGCCCAGGCCGAAGGCGATGACGTCCAGGAGGATCACCACCGCCTGCACGATGATGGACGCCATTGCCGAGCGAGCGAGCGAGCTAGCCCGGCTTGCTTGCTCCTGCTCCTGTCGGTCGGGTAGTCGGTCTCTAGCTCGCAGCTGATCTGCTGGTCCGGGGGTGGGGGAGGCTGGGTACTGCCTGCTGTGCTGGGGTGAGCTGCCCGTGCCCGGGCGGTAGGAGGGTGTAGTTAAAGGCAGTGCGGTCGCGTGTCGGTGTGGAGTGCAGAGGAGGCGAGGTTTTTTTTTTCTTTTTTTCTTTTTTAGTTTTGGGGTGAGTGGTCACGCTCACGCGGCTCCTCTGGTGGTGCGGGAAGGAAGGGGACCGGCTAACGAATGCGGCGGATGGGTGGGGCACACCTGGCAGCCGCTACCGGACGGAAGTTGGCGCGTTGCGTTTTTCAAGCTGGGGTTGGTGCGCGTGGCCTGGGGTGTGGTGTAGCTTGTCGCCGACGGCCCTGTCCTCCGCACCGGCACGGCCAGAGAACGCACCACGTGGACAGCTACCTTGGTTCTAATTTTCTAAAAAAAACATGCTCTCAGAAAAAGGAGCTTTTTCCGCTATGTTATTATGAAAGTTGGTCAATTCTCCTATATCCCTGAAAGATTGATTCGCATCTCTGTGTCCTATATCCCTGAAAGATTGATTCGCATCTCTGTATCAGCGTGTTTTTCTTTCTTTCCCTATGAACCATTTCGGCTTTCCTCCGTTTGGCAGCCCTGACATGTGGGACCAGCCCTGTAAGATGTCATTTTTACCCTCACTCTCACTGACATGTGGGCTCGAACCGGCCAAGGCAGACTGCGCACTCGAGTCCTTCTGCCTGCGCAGCGCGCCGAAGCAGAACACAGCAGGGAGGGACTCGACGACGGCGCGGTCGACGCCGGAGTTCCTCCGGTCCCCGCCGCCCGCGCCGCAGCCGCCTTCTCCTCCTCGTCCTCCTTGTCCTCCTACCCTCGCTTGCACGCAGGGGAAGGAGCCGCCAGGCGAACGGATGAGCTCGCTGGCCGCGCGGCTCGCGTGGGGAGGAGCTCGCCAACCGCGTGGCTCGCACGCGGGAGGTGCTCGTGGGAGGAGCTCGCCGGCGCGCGCAGAGCAGGGCGGGGAGCAGGTGCCTCGCGCGGGGGTGGGGCTCGCCGGCTGCGCGTCTCGCGGGTGGAGGGGCTCGCGGGCGGGATGGCGCGGCAAGGGCTCCGCGGCCTTGGCTCGCCGGCCAGGGGCGCGGGGAGGTCCGAGCAGGGGGCGACGTCGCGCGGGGCGAGGGGCTTGCCGGTCACCCGCGGGGAGGGTCTCGCTACTGGGTTCCGTATATATGTGTGCTATTATCAGCATTGCTCTCTTGTTAATTACTTGTTATTCATTCATCACGTTTATCGGAATGTGATTTGCAACGCGCGTCTATTCATTCTAGTCGGCAATACCTGCTGGTTTCAGTTCAGTTTGCAAACTTGTGGAGTTGCAGGTTTAACCAGAATATATGTTGCTGTGTCAAAACTTTCGAACTCGAGTTATTCTGAAGAAGATGACTTAGCTAGCCGGATTTGCACATGCTGGGGATGTTCTGATCTCTTCTCATACTATACTAATACACTGATCGATGTACTTGTAGCCGAGAGTTCACGCACCGTGTGAAATCCATCTCCATGTCCACGTTCAGCACCCTGAAAATGAGTAACTCAATCGCTTTTATGTGTGTATCTTTTACTTGTCAAACGCATGCTCTGACTAATAACCTATTGTTGCAGCAACATTGGCAGTCTTAGGGAATTCATAAAAGCTGTCTATGTGGAGAGACGGTTTGCTGGTGGTAGATTTTCTGAAAGGCCTCCAAGAGATAAACAGGTAAATTTTGATGCATCTTAGAAGTCTAGCTCTTATCCTGCCTGAAAATTGTGTTTTGTCAGTTCAGTGGATTCAGCAAACGTGCTTCTGTAACTGGACGCCGACATGAAGGTGGTCACCGAGGGCGACCTGTCCACGGCGGCGGACGTGCTGAGCCTGGCCCTGTCGTACGCCGCGTCGTGCTGAGCCTGGCTCATGTCGGAGCTGGAGCGCACGGTGACGGCGGGCGCAGCCGAGCGCGTCTCTGACGTCTCTCTCAAAGGGGCCAGCCGTAGCAAGAAAACCTCGCCATTTTCCAACACAAAGTAAATTTGTTTTTTTATGCTTGTCCTTGTACCTATCATTACAATATGTGAACAATAGATTCAACTTTCGCTAGTTGTTAACTCTGATCAGCCGTACACTCCTTCAGATCAGCCCTGACAATGGCATGAAGGACAAACCAAAATCACTTTGGCTCTATAGACTAAGGGTAGTGACGTCTTTTCGTACAGCCGTTAGCCACTGTTAGAAGCAATTTTAGACGGAGTGGTTCAGAGGGAAAGAAAGAAAAACACGCTGACACAGAGATACGAATCAGAATTGATCAACTTTCATAATGACATAGCGGGAAAAGGCACCATAAAAAGAAACTTTTTCGATTAGATATGGAAAATGGGGTATAATCCCTCTTCGTTATCATGGTTTTACGAAGATGTGCCGTGGGTATAGAGCAGCAGGCACACGCACAGTTTTTTTTCTTTCCTTTTTCTTTTCTTTTGGATGCACAAATTAAACACAGTTCTTCAGTTATCTTGCCACGATGGGTTTACTGTCTACCTCGCACCGGGCTATTAGACTGTCCACAATGTTACCGGCGCCAAAAAAAAAATTTTAACCGTGCAACAGGGCACCCGATGCCTCATCCGTGATTCGCCGCCACCAGCCACGCCGCCGGTGGCGCGGCAAGGCAGGCCGCGGGGTCGTCTTCTTCCGCGCGGCAAGGGGCGCCGCCAGCCACGCCGTGATTCGCCGCCACCGGCCACTCCGCGGGTGGCGCTGCAAGGCAGGCCGCGGGTCCGGCTTCTTCCGCGCGGCAAGGGGCGCCGCCAGCCACGTCGCAGGGGCCGGCATCAGTCGTGCGGCAGGGGTCCTCTTTTAGGCGACGAATATAGTATTTTAATCATCTTGGGCCAACGACCGAATGAGATATTATTTTTTATTCATTCAGGCACCAAGGAACCAACATGTCTCGCTCAACAAAATTTGTAGTTGGCATCGGTAGTCACAGTCGTGGGCACCGATGCTTCAACCTTCTCTCTCCTTTTTCAGCACCGCAAAATGTCTACTTTGTGGTCAGTCTTAGACTATCCACAATGTTGCCGGTGTCAAAAAAAAATTTAATCGTGCAACATGGCACCCGATGCCGCATTTGCTTAGAAATCGATGCCGCATTTGCTTAGAAATCGCAACGTGAGCATCAATGCCTTTCTATTTGTGTGGACCCCGAACACAATACCCTCGGCTACCTTATCAATAGTATTTTAATTAGCTTGGGCTAACGGCCGGTTGGGATATTATATTTTACTCATTTAAGCACCGAGGAATCTACATGTCACGGATCAACAAAATTTATAGTTGGTATCGGTAGTCACAGTGGTAGCCACCGATGCTTCAACCTTCTCTCTCATCTTTCAACACCGCAAAATGTATACGCCGTGGACAGTCGTAGCTCACCCCAGCTCACCGTGTGTCGTCATGTGTAGGCACACGTGGTATAGTTGGTGGTGAACGCCTCTTTGCTCGCAAGTCGCGACAACTTACACAATGTACGTATATATACTTCGTATGTTTGGTATAACACCAGATGTCATGTCTGAGTAAATACACTATCCGTAAGCTGTTAAGTTGATTTCGTTATCCAGGCAATAACACTCTGTGTTGTTTGGTGTCTCAAAAAATAACCAGGTGCATCAATTACATATATTTTTTTTGTCTACTCTTGTGAGACACATGTACACCCTCCACAATATAGTGAGCAAATATTTCAAACCTTCCAACCATGAAATTTAGGCTTCATCTCTCTAATGACTATGAAGTAATGTAATTCTTTAACTTCAAAAAAAAGTAGACCAGACTTGGCTTAGAGCATCTGTCGATTCCTCAATAATACATTCTATCATCCATAAAACTGTCATCCAGAAGGAGATAATACTAGTGTATTGCTTTAACAGTCCAATACTCATCTTTTCTTTTGGTGGTCATAAAAAACCCAATATCCTCTCAAAGAAGAGTGGAGCTACATCCCAGTAGTGTTGGCCCCATGCACAACAATTGTCACTTTCTCCCTACCAACACTTCAGATCGTTCACTATTGCACCAATGGGTGTGCCTCCCGCATCTACCATTCGTTGTGGGGAGTATTCGTCATTTCACTAGTAGAAAAATCATTTTTGCTGTTACGTCGTTTTTTTTTCACAGCGGGTTCACAATTTCATGACGCCAGTACAAAAAATAGGGTGGGCCCAGCAAGAGAACCGCCTGTGTAAAACCATTTACATAGGCGGCTGACATTATGAACCGCTTGTGTAAATACCTGTAGAGTTAATTTTTTTGATTTTTGTAAACGATCTCTGATGGAAAAACTTTGTACATGAAAGTTGTAGATATAGAAAAGTTATGAAACTTTGTAGTTCACAACTTTTTCATTTGAAATCATCTTGTCATCGAAAATTACGTTTGAATGTGTCAAATTTGAAATTTAAATTTTTGTAAACGACCTCGGATGAAAAAACTTACTACATGAAAGTTGTAGGTTTCGAAAAGTTATGAAACTTTGTAGTTCACAACTTTGTCATTTGAATTCATTTAGTGGCTCAAACAATCAATTTACACTCGGTTTAGTATAGAATATGAAGAAGTACTAACGAATCTAGACATAAGTGAGTCATGAGTGGAGTGGTAGAGGAGGTACCGCGCGAGGGTGAGGTTTCAGGTTCGAATCGGACGGGCGTGCGAGGGTGAGGTTTCAGGTTCGAATCGGACGGGCGGGCGGATTAATACTGTGCTTGTCCCAGGATTTAATTTTTTTTTCGATTTTAAAAACGCGATTTTATTCTGCGGATTAATACAGGCGGCTGACAAAGTGAGCCGCCTGTGAAAACCCGCCGCCTGTACTGTGGGCCGATTAGTACTGACCCCCAATACAGGCGGTGGGCTTGGCCGCCTGTATTAATACGTCTACCACCGCCTCTAAAAATGTTTTTTGTACTAGTGTTTGTTGTCCATGGATTGTCACCTGCATCTACCATCCTCCATCGAGTCTCGAGCTTGCATCCACCATCTGCCCGTATACTGCGTGCATAATGGTGATGTGTATGAGGGGCCCGATCTGTGCGGGTGGGCAATATTCCGATGGCCCGACACTGGTGAGGAGAATGTGATGGGTCAAGGCTCCAACCTCCTCAAGCTATGCACGAGGAATCTCGGAGGTCAAGTCCGGCACGAAGGGGGTGGATCCAACCCTAGGGAAATTTAACCGAGAACTGAGAACCGAGAACCGAACCAAAACCAAAACCGAAAAATTCGGTGTCAGGTTGGGTTCCAGTTTCTGAGGAATCAAAATTATTACGGTTATTTTGGTTATAGTGTTCGGTTAACCAAAATACTCATAATAACTGAATTTACAGTCGAAGACCATGAGAATACGGCCTAGCCCAGCCCAATATTGGAAAACCCTACATATATTTTCCCCTCCCCAGCCTCCCGCAGTCAAGTTGGCACAACCCGCACTCCCCTCCCCGCCGCTCGCAGCCACCACTCCCGTCGTGCACCGCCCCCACTCAAGCTGGCAAGTCCCTGCCCCCATTCCCCTCCCCACCGCGACGTGTCGCGGGGAGGTGCTCGACGGCGGCGCATCGCACGAAGGCGAGGTCCTCGGCGCAGCTCATTACGCGCAAGAGAGGCGGGCCTGGTGCTGGATAGCGTAGAGGCGAGCGCCAAAGGCCCAAGGGTACTGTTTTTTCTTGTTTTTTTTACCTTGGTTTGGTGAATCTGGGTCTATGGTGGCTTCACTCGGTTAGCTCGGTTATAATTGAAACCGAAACAAAATACTCGAAACCGAATTTCATTTGTTCATGTTTTTAAAAAGAAATGATCAGTCCCTACTTCTCATGGAACCAAATTTGCTAAGTAACCGAAGAACCGAACCAATCGCTTTCGGTTAAGCGAATGCCTGGTGCAAGTCAGGTCTAGGTCTAGGCGCGCATCACCAGTGCTCGAGGCTATAGCTCAACTTGGCAAAGTGAGGTAAATGAACATGGATCTGATGTCCCCGTGGAGAGAAAATGAAAGAAAACAAAGAGAAAATAAATAAGTTGTGATATGACATGTAGATATCACGTACTGTATTGTGATAGGTTATTGGTGATCTAATGCAACATCACTTGAACAATTAAAATTGATATTAGACACACTGATGGTTTTTTTCCGATTCTCAATTCTTGATCGTTCTAGTTCAAATGTCTGAGACGAGGATCAAAAGAATGACAAATAATCAAATCATTTGGTAAATTCTTGTTTTCTTTCACTAAGAATTTGATTATAGGCCCCGTTTAGTAGGGCTCCAAACGGCTCCAGCTTTTCTGAGTATTCACTCTTCATACATTATTCACATAAGTCATTTTTATCTTTTCTCTCATTCTCTTATAAAGCCGGTAAAAACAGAAGAAATCAGTTTTTTTTACCTTCACTTGCTCCCACTGGTTTCTTGAAAAAAAGAGAGAGGGGAGATAAAAACGACTCTACGAGAAAAGTTGGTGAAGAATCATGACTCTAGTTGGTTTCGGTGATTAACGGCAATTAAGCGATTATTATGGCTAACGTGTGTTTTGCAGAGGCTATGCGTAGCTTAGCCATAGTGATCAACATGAATGGGCATGAATGGTCATTACTTAGCCCTCAAGATGGATATCGTTTCAGATTTCAAAGAGACATGATGAAGACCCTACAATGATAGGCTAAGTGCCATAAGGTGATGAAGGACACTTAGAAATAGATAGAGCTTCTATTTGATCTTTGACTGTACTATCAAGAGGGGTTGAGACTAGTAGCTTGACTTAGGAAAGCTTCATGACTTAAGTGTGGTGCACACTTGACTTCCTTAGCTCTAAGCAAGCCTATGGTGACCGTAAGATAGTCAAGAACTTCTTCCGAATTCATCGCGACGAAAACCGGAGTTGAGAAAGAAGTTTACTGGGCGTCGAACGCTGAGTCTAGAGGCGTCGAACGCTGAGTCTAGAGGCGTCGGACGCTGACGTCAGGATGACGTAGCGTCCGTCGACCACCCAGTTTGAGCCCCTGAGTTTCAGAGGGCGTCGAACGCTGTCCGTCGCCTAGGCGTCGGACACTAAGGTAGCGTCCGTCGGCCTTTCAGTGGGCCTGTTTTCAGTGCAAAACAGAAAGGGGCGTCCGTCGGTCTGCGCAGGAGCGTCCGTCGCCCAAAACGTGTGCAGAACTAGCCGTTGGGCAGGGCGACGGACCGTCCGTCGCCTAGGCGTCGGAGCGTCCGTCGCCTAGGCGTCGGAGCGTCCGTCGCCAACTTAAAGAGCCAGCCCGAGGCAGTTTTCTTCAGGGCTATTTATAGCCCCTCACACTTCTCTCTCACCTTGCCTTTGCTCATTTTAGTTGCTGAGTTTGTTGAGAAGGTTGGGAAGAGAACAAGAGCCCTAGAGTGAGAGATCGATTCACGAATCCATCCATCCTCTTCTCTAGTTCATCCAAGAGTTCAAGTGTGCATCTTTTAGTTGTGAAGCTTGAGTGAGTCAAGTGAAAATTAAGGCTTGTTACTCTTGGTGATTGACATCACCTAGACGGTCCGGTGGTGCTAGGAGGAAGGTGATCGCCGGAGAATTGTCGGCGGCCCGTCTCCATCGATGTTGTGATCGGTTGTGGGAGATTCACCGAGCCGGAGTGGCAAAGAATCAGCCCGTAGAGAGCACTTAGTCCTTGCGCGGACTAAGGGGGGTGATACCGTGCGCGGTGCTCCAACGAGGACTAGGGGGAGTGTCGACTCCTCGATACCTCGGCAAAAAGTCGTTGTGTCAAATTTCCTTTGCCTCCTACTCTTTACTTATTGCAATTACATTCAAGCATTACTTTCCGCATTACCTTCTTGTTGCTTGACTAGAATTGCATAGGGCTTTACCGTTTTCATTGTCTTGCCTTGCTTGTTTAGCTAGGACACACTTGGGAAAGCACTCGGGGTTAATTGGCTCTTGTTAGATTTTAATATTGCTTAGAAATTTAAAAGAGCCCAATTCACCCCCCTCTTGGGCATCTTGATCCTTTCGGTTGGAACCTATGGAGCGCTGCCAATCGAGACACAGTGGAAACACATGGGGCCTTGCATTTGGGAGTTTGGGTGCAAGCAATACTTCACTTAACTCGTCATCAGTTCATCATTGTTTCTTTTTTATTAGTAGTATAAAACATATCAGTTCATCACTTCGTATACGGAGAGGCCAATTGGAGACTCCCCCCCGAGCGCTCCCAGCGGGCGGCTCGGGGCTCCCAGCCGGCGGTGCCCGAGAGGACCCCGTCGCCTCCTCGCCGGCCGCCGCTGCCTCTCTCCGACGTGCGGCGGCCTAGCCCTCTGCTCCCCTCCCCTCCCCTTTCCCTCTCCCTCTCTCCCCTCCACCTAGCACCTCGCCTCCTCCGGCGAGACGGCTGTCCGGCGGAGCAGATACGGGCTCCCTGGGGCCGGATCCGGCCTCCTTCTATCCAGATCCATGACAGTGATGCAAGATGGCTGCCTACTCGACGGTGCGGCCGATCTGGCTCGCGCGACGCGGACGGTGGCACCGTTCTCCCCGCCGTTTGGTGGATGGACGGACTCGGCGGCCGGCGTAACCGCACCGGTGAAGGGTCTAGCGGTGTGGCGGGCCGATCTGGGTATCTCAGGCCTGGATCCGGTCGCTGCTGCCCCGTGTTGGCCCCTTCTTGGTGCGGATGGTGCTCCGGCGATGCGGACTCGGGCGGGCGTTGCCTCGGGTCGGGGACATTTGCCCTGGCGGCGGCTTGGGGGTCGATTTGGACTCCCGGGCACCGGATGGGGATGTCAGTGTTGGCACCGACCATCTCGACAAGCCGTCCAACCCGCCCTCCTACAGACCACGTCGCTCCTAGGCGGCCCGTGAATCGGCTCCGACATTCACATCAAAGGACACCGTCACCCCGTGTTATACTACTGTCTCGCTGCATCTCGTGAAGACCCTGCCGATCATCTCCGACATCTAGTCGTGTGCAGGTTCGGCTTGGATGTGTCTGTGTAGGTTTTTGGAATACGAGTGAAAACCCTGCCTGGCGGTGCTAGGCCGGCGACGATGAAGCAATCAACGTCATTTTCCCCATTGGAGGTGTCGCTGTAATTGCTTCTTCCTTTCATTGATGATGGCGTCTGCGGACGTCATTTACCTTTTTGAAGGCATCAACACAAGCACAACTGCTCCTAGCCATGCCCTGCACTACGACATTTGGGACTCAGCTGCGGCGCCAAGAGCAAGTCAAGGACGCCCTCTCGTTCAAACAGAGGGTCGAAACATTTATCATTTGTTGTATTGTCCTAGTCTATGTATAAGACTATGGTTGTGTACATCCCGAATGTAGAGGTCGGATATTGAATATCCTTTATAGAAAAAATTCACTTCGTATACAATACGCGCATCCGCACCATCTGAACCCACCCCCCAGTCCCCCACCACCCCAGGAACCCAACGCGAGTCGGAGGTGCGCCACATCCGCACGCGGGCTGCTGCTACCAAGTACAGTACCAACCAACCACCCGCGACGGGGAAGAGCAGAAGCAAACGTAAGCGGGCTTGTGGTTTGTGAAAGAGATGCCGCTGCAGCCGCCGATGAATCCGCAGCGACTTTCACCGGCAGAGTGCCGAGAGCGGACGATGGGCTTCTTCCAAGGCCTGGGCGTGGACATGCCCCTCCCGGCATCGGCCGAGCGGCCCGACGCCTACTCCTCGCTCGTCTGCGCCGTCGTCTCCTCCGCCGCCGTCACCTCCTCGCGCGTCTCCTGCACCCTCACCATCTCCCCCGCCGTCGCGGTGAGCGCCTGCTTCTTAATTAGCCTCCCCGTTGGATAGGACGGAACCGCTCTCGATCTCTATCGCTCCTCTTTTCTCCTAATTACCTCCGGCCGGCGCGGTGGGTGCAGAACCAGTACAACACGCTCCACGGCGGAGCGGTGGCGGCCGTGGCTGAGGCCGTCGGGATGGCGTGCACGCGCGCCGCGGCTGGGGATAAGGAGATGTTCCTGGGCGAGCTCAGCACCGCGTACCTCGCCGCCGCGCGACTCAACGTGAGCTTCCCAATCCTCAACAGTCAACACCATATAATACAATACAGATCCATTCTTTTTTTTCCAAAATAAATAAATAAAATGTTTTCGCTCGTCATATACAGCCCTCAGCTGTGTACTGTGTACTGTAGGATGGATCGAATCGATCGTCACAAAATTCTATGTGCTTGGAGGCAATTTTCTTGCGTCAGTTGAGACGCTCAACCTCCTTCCTGATGTGGGGAATTGAGGGGACAGGAGATTTGCAGTAATGGGTGATCCAGGGTCAGAGAAAGGAGAAAATGGCGATTGTGTCATTATGGAAACTGGGCTTCGCAATTTTGCCATCCCACAAATGGAATTCGCAGATTTGTCATCCTCAACTGATACACACTCTCAAATATGTCAAATATGCCCGGCAGAGAATTTATTGTCAAATTAATTTTTTTCTACCCATTTTACCCTTCCCTTCCCTAATGTCCGCCGAGCCCTTTTACAAGCAGACCAAATACGGGCGGCCGCCACCGCCGCCGCTTCCCCAGGTCGCGCGCCCGCGTCGGTACGACAGCCGCTTCCCGAGGCCGCGCGCCCACGCCAGCACAGCAGCCACCGCGCACAGGGGCCGGCGCGACCGCCGACCAGGGTGCCCGCTGCCTCCTCCTCCGCGTCCAGGGCCGCCGCCGCTTCCCCAGGCCGCGCGCCCGCGCCGGCACGGCAGCCACCGCGTACAGGGGCCGACGCGACCGCCAACCAGGGTGCTCGCTGCCTCCTCCTCCGCGTCCAGGGGCAGGCGTGACAGGGTGAGTGTCTGCTGCCTCCTCCTCATCCTCGCCGCGACCGGAGGCTGCTGGCAATCTTTCCTCGAGTGGCGGTGGTCGCGCCTGGCAATCCGGCCTGGACGGACGCGGCCACTGGTGACGCCCGGCCTCTCGTCGGCGAAGTGGGGCTCGGCGAAGTGGGGGGCGTCCGCCCGGTCGGCCTCCTCCTCGGTCTTCTCGGTTCTCCCTGCTTTCGTCTCCGTGACCGTGGAAAATGGAAAGACAGATATGTGGGAGGGGTTAAAAGGGGTAGGGAAGAATTATTTTGACAACAAATTCTCTACAGGGCATATTTAAGAGTGTGTATCATTTGATAATGGTAAAATTACGAATCTCATTTAAGGGATGACAAAATTGCGTCGCCCAGTTTCCATGATGGCAGAATCGTCATTTTCTCCAGAGAAAGACGATGAGAACAAAGTTATAATGCTAGAACATGTGGTTGAGAATCACAGAATAATGATTCTGCAAGAAATGAGGTTGTACCAAGTAGCCAAGCATCTGACATGTGAGGTGATCAGGTCGACTTTGTCTCTCGAATATTGCTTGGGAAATACTAGTAGGTATCAGGAACAGGAGTTCAAGATTGCGAGGGGCCGGTGAGGGGATAATATCTATCGGAACAGAAATTCCAAATTAGTATATAAAAGAAAACTGGCTTGGGACATTTCTTTGATGTTTTTAAGCTTCTTATAAATTGCTGTTCAAAAATTGCAACTCATAGTTTATCGAGTCTGCAACTAATAAGTAGACCATTATCTTAAGAACATAACTAATAAGTGAGACGACTGGTAGATATGAAAATTATGAAAACTTATAGTATATAATAAGGTTCCTAAGTCTCTTTACTACTCTTCTGAAACTTTTAATTCTCCATCCAAATTTGTGCCAGATTCAAATTCACTTGAATTTCAGCAATTAACTTAAATATAAATTTTAATTGAAAAGAAAAACTCCTGAACATTAAATGGGTCAGGCCCATCCTCGGCCTTCTTCACCCAGCTGGCCTTCCTCTTTTTCCTTTCTTCTCCCTACTACACTACTCTAGCCGCGACCGCGATCGCCTCGCGTGCACCACACGATATTTTCAGGGAGCACACCAACAGCGGTGGTCAGTTGTCACGCATTACTCCAGCCGGTACATGCCTCCCCACCCCAGCCCCATGCCGAACTCCCACCCCCACGGCGCTGAACTTTCGGAGCAGCAAAGCAAACGACGCAGGCGGAGGAGGAGATGGCGGACGGAGAGCCGGGGCAAAAGCTGTCGCCGGCGGACTCCCGGGCGGTGATGCAGGCATTCTTCCGCGTCCTAGGCGGCGACGCGCGCCTCCCGGCCTCGGCCGACCAGCCCGACGCCTACTCCGCGCTCGTCCGCAGCATCCTCTCCTCGGTTGCCGTCTCCGCATCCCCGGCCCCGCGGGTCTCCTGCGCCATCACTGTCTCACATGCAGTGACCGTGAGCACCTACTGATACTGAGCTCGCCTTTGAAATCTCTCTCTCTTCCTCTGCTGCTTACCTACCTAGTTCCCTTGCATGGACTTTTTCCTGCAGAACCCGTACAACACGCTCCACGGCGGCGCAGTGGCGGCCGTGGCCGAGGCCGTCGGGATGGCGTGCGCGCGGGCAGCCGCTGGGGATAAAGAGATGTTCCTCGGCGAGCTTAGCACCGCGTACCTTGCTGCAGCGCGATGCGATGTGATCTTCTAATTAAACTCATTGCACCTCATAAATGTTGCTTTTCCAATAATCTTGGCATCCATCCAGCATCCAATTTGATTGGAATATACTCGAATTTCACATACTCTTGGGGCAACTTTCTGCAGTGTCAGAATAATTTGAGGGTTTTTTTTGGGTGTCTAGCTAGTGTTTTTAATTGGTTATTATGAATGCAGCTAGGCGAACTAAATAGTTGTTTGTAAATGAGAGTCGTTGAACAAGCATTGCAACTTTGCCAAAAAAAAAGGGGGGGGGGGGGGGGGGGATGAATTTGATTGAGTGAGTACCTGAAGCCAACGTTTGAGGTGAACGTTCTCGTAGAATGATAAATGTGAAATATATCAGGCCTGCCAATATCTGGTTTACTGGGAGCAAATATGTTTAGATAGTGTTGTGTTAAACCGTGATAGTTTTATGTTTAAATATGTTTACGTGATGTTAAACCAAGGCCTTGCAAAGTCTTGGTCCATTTGTTTTTCTTCACTTCTGCCGTAATTTATTTCCTGCACTCTCTTTTTCTACTCATATCGATATGTTCCTCGCTGAATTTGGGCATGGCCTATTTTCTTTACATACAAGCATTAGGAATCAACTTCTGACGAATCATAGCGCCACTGCTCTCTGCTGATGCTAAATCTCTAGCATAGTACTTCTAATTGAAACACAAACTACTCACATCCATCTTAAATTATATGACATCCCAAGAATCTTAGAGAGTCAAAGTATCTCAGGTTTCACCAAACTTATATAACAATATAATAACATTTATGATGTTAACTAAGTAACATTAGATTTTTTATCAATTATATTTTTATAGCATGTGTATTTGATGTCATAAGTGTTTATAATTTTCTATATAATTATTGGTCAAACTTGAGATGTTTTGGCTCTACAAGATTTTTTAGAATGCCTTATAATTTGGGATGGAGGGAGTAGTAAACAATAGGAATAATGACATATAAAGACATTGGGGTTCTTCCATCTCACTGTCAAATATTTTATCATGTCAGATTTCAAGCATGTATTCTATCCTAATGCCCATTATTTATCTTCATGCAGTCTGAAGTGGATGTTGAAGCGCAGATACTGAGAAAGGGCAGATCAGTCGTGGTTACCACAATCGATTTCAGACTTAAGGACACCAAAAAGCTCTGCTACACATCTCGAGCCACCTTTTACATCATGCCCGTGGCAAGCCTATAAGCCCAAGTTTTATATGGACAATTTCTTCTGTTTATTATTACAAGACCAGAGTTTGTATTGTGTATATTGAACTTGGAATAGCATATATTCTATATCAGTAATATGTTGTATCAATAATGAAGCAAAAGTCAAATTGACCCATGATGCCACCTAGTGGCGGATCCAGGATGAGATTAAGAGAGGGGCTAAGTAATAAAGATGATGATTGACAGTAAAAATTTAATAGTGATTTAGGTCTAATGTTCCAGTGATTCAATGAAGAATTGAGGCTCACGTGGGTTGCAACCACCTCAGCCCCCTCCTGTATCCGCCAACGATGCCACCGCCCACCCATATATATTGTTAAAGTTATTATATAACCCGTCCACCCATATAGAAGCAAAAGTCAAAGTATCTCGGATTTAACCTTGATCAGTTAGCTTTACAAATACTAAATGATTTTCTGTCAGTACGTTTTTGAAATATTGTGCCCGCAAGTTGAATGGAAACTACTGTAACTTTTGACAGAAACCATGAATGGGATATGGAAGTAGAGAATGAAATAAGCATGGACATATGCACCATCTTGACCCAGGATGGGAGAGTGAGTAACGAGGAGGCCAGACTGTAGAATTATTGTTATTATTTTTTACAATCTCGATTTGACAGATAAGCTATTTGTATACTCATATGCAATTATGGAATGATCCTCTACCTCTAGTCTTGCTATCAACCAACGTTTGGCCCAAGTGCAAGGTTTGGTTAGACACTCAAACGGTGAACCATTTCAAATACTGAAAATCACAACAAAAATATCACTTTCGCAAAAATAAGGTCGATATGTAAAATGCACATTTGCTCAACAGGAGGATATGTTAAAAATATATGTAGTAGGGCAATAGATTACTTGATCTCGATCCATATCACATGGTATTCGTTACATATTAATTTAACAACTTTGTCATGGTTGTTACATGTACCGAATGGTCCACATTAATCACGTTGCTATCACAATCCACTTTGTCAATTCCGCCCTTACATCCACAAAAGTTGCTTGTCAAGTAGATAGAGCCTGACACTTTCAACGCCATCCTAAGAGCATCTTCAAGACGTAACAGATTCTAATAGCAACTCCAACATATTCTTATGACTTTCCATCCATTATTTCCAATTTCTCCAAATATTTCCATCATGAATCTTGATTTTGGTGGAAAAAAACCCCTTCAAGCGGCTTTTCAACAAGATCTTCAAATATTTCCACCATTTATTCATGATTTCTCACTCACTAAACATAGAGAGCAAAATTATATCTCCAAAGTACTCTCTCCATCCCAAATTATAGAGCATTCCAAAAATGTTGGAGAGTCAAAATATCTCAATTTTGACCAATCTTATATGATAATATAATAACATTTATGATGTGTATCATTAGATTCTATATCAATTATATTTTTATAATATATATATTTGATATCATAAATCTTTATAATTTTCTCTATAATTTTGATCAAGTTTTGACTCTTCAAAATTTTTAATTTAGGATGGAGGAAGTAGCGAACAAGATATAAAGAAGTTACTGAAAGATAGAGAAATATAGAGAGCAATTTTTACTGAATAACTATAAATGAGGATGTAAAAGAGTGATTTCAAAAAATAAAAACCGGTGGAGATGCTCTAAACTTATATTATGTTTTTTTTTTGTGATCCTTTGTGGTTGCTTCCTTAATCCTCTGTGTTTGCAGTTTGCGGTTGGCCTGGATTTATTATATTTTCCACTCTAATTAATTACTCTATCTTCCGAATCGTTGGTCTACTATCTGATCGTCCAATTTGGCAGCTCCTGGGTACCATTGCGGTTTAAACAACCTTTTAATCCGACGGCAAATGGGCAAGGGAACTAACAAAAGAAGGCCAGATAGCGTCGCTAGCAACGTGCAAGGGCCAGGCCATCCCATCCACGTCCTCGCCGAACCCTGGCGTGTCCCGCGGCTCCCCCAACTGCCTACCGAACTCACGAGCAAAGCAAACGCTGCAAACCAACTCGCCACCACAAAAACCACGCTAATCACTGCCAAAAACGCAAATAACGCGAGGGAGAAGAACAGAAAGGGAAACAAACAAAAAAGCAGTGCTAGGGTTTGGCTGATTGGCTCCCGCCATGGCGTCGACATCTCCGCGCCGATCCTCCGGCGGGGACCCACCTTCCCCGTCCACGCCCCTCATCTCCTCGCCGACCTCCCCGGTATCCGGCCCCTCCAGCGGTCTGCTAGGGCGGCTCACGAGCCTCCGCGGCGCGGCGCGGTTCATCCGCCGCACGGGGAGCCGGCGCCTGATGAGGGAGCCCTCCGTGGCGGTGCGGGAGTCGGCCGCCGAACACCTCGAGGAGCGTCAGACTGACTGGGCCTACTCCAAGCCCGTCGTCGTGCTCGACATGCTCTGGAACCTCGCCTTCGTCGCCGTTGCTGCGGCCGTCCTCGCCGCGTCGACGGGCGAGACCCCTGCCGAGCCGCTCCGCGTCTGGATCGCGGGCTACGTGCTCCAGTGCCTCCTCCACATCCTCTGCGTCACCGTCGAGTACAGGCGTCGACGCAGGGACGCCGACCAGGACGGAGCGGGTGATGACGATTTCAAGCTCAGGTGAGCCTAGGCTTGGATCGAGCCCGAGCTCCCAATACTTCTGGTGTCATATCTAATTGCCGTTGTGATCTGGTCAAAGTTACGTGCCACCTCCAGGCCTCCCTATGTTGTGCTGTGTTGACCATTTCTGTGCTCATGCTTTTGATTGTAGTAGCTATCTCGTGCTGTTTACTGTTGGTGTTTTGAAGACCTTCTCATTTGAGTTGTGGACTCGATGGGACTTAATACACTTTCCCCTTTATTTGATCCCCCTTTTCTTTTTCTATAATATGACAAGATCTATTACTTTTGGACAACTTTTGATGTACTTTGCTTAAAAAAAATGTGCATAGAGGGGTGGTGGAAGGTTGATTGCCAGCTTACTTACGTTGTTTCGAATAAGGTTGCATTCTTATGGAAAATTTAGAGTAATTGATGATAGCATGCGTGACTTAATACATTGCAGACTTGCAGTGGAACCGGGAAATTGTTTAGGGTGTGCTTGTCTGGTTGAGGGGATTTCTCAACATCAACAACATCAACAAAGCCTGTAGTCCCAAGCAAGTTGGGGTAGGAGGGGATTTCTCTAACATTTTTTTTTATATTTGGATCTGATGAATCCCCAATACCTAAATAGGCCCTCATTCTCCAATTCTGTAAACATAATAACCAGTTTCGACAAATTTGGGATTTGCAACCAACTTTATGATGACCTAGATGCTTCTATTGAATGTATTCCCTGTAATTTCCATAAATGTGTTTTGAATATTTCATTGTGGTCCACTTGCATGCTAATATACCACTTGATTGCAATCCTTTTAGAACAAGTGAAAGCAATAAGTAATGAAATTGTCATCTATAACAATGAAGTACAAAAACAGAAAACAAGAGTTTTAGCCTGAGAGCTGATTAGGTTGCTGTCGGAGATTATTTAATATATGGGCCGATATCTTACATAGAAATGGCCCCAATGAAAAAATTGTATTGATTTGATGGACTTGTCTATTATTACCTTTTTGGTGCTTTTGTACAAAGTCTTCACATGTCTATCCTTCATTTTACCTGAATTACACTAGGAAACATTTCAATACCGAAATCCAAAGATTACTTGTTCTTGTTGTCATACTTACTATTTATTATCCATTTCCATGTTCAGTATTGTGAAGCACTTGGAATCTGCAAACACAATGTTTTCGTTCATATGGTGGATCGTTGGGTTCTATTGGGTGTTTGCAGGTGGTCAAGCTTTATCACATGATGCTCCTCAGCTTTATTGGTATGTCTGTTGTAACTTTGATGTGTGGATAAGGAAAAAATCTGAGTTGTCTTTTTTAAGTTCATCAATGTTGTTCTCTGAAATGTCTATCTTTTTTTTCTTCTTTTTACAGGCTGTCAATTGTTTTTCTGGCATTTGATGTTTTCTTTGTGGTCTTCTGTGTTGCCTTGGCTTGTGTGATTGGAATCGCTGTTTGTTGCTGCCTTCCCTGCATTATTGCTATCTTATATGCTGTAACTGATCAGGTATCTCCTGTGACCACCGTTGTCTTCTAAACACTGTTCCTTATTTTTTCTGTCAAATGCAATGGATAATGCCCTGTTTGGATTGTATGAACACTTCTGTTTGCTGCTCTTTGCTACATCCATACATGTATGCCACAAAGATATTAGCATGCCCTGTAGTGCTGCAAGTAATTTTAACATAAACTTTGCTTGGGATCATTGATGTCTCCTCTGCGGATGTGCAGTGAGCTAGTAACCATCATTGTCTGAACTTTTTCTTTGTAGCTCTATCCTTTTACACTACCACAACTACTTATTCTACTCATTAGCCACTATTATTTGAATTGTTCATGCTTAAGATGGTTCTTGACCTTACGGAAACAATTCTCTTCTTATCTGTCTCCTGACACAAATCCAATGAAACACACATGCTGAGACTATCTACTTGTTTTAATTTCAGCAGGAGGGAGCATCTGAAGATGACATAAACAACCTTTCCAAATTCAAATTTCGGACAATGAGTGATGCAGACAAGCTAGCTGCCGGCATTGCAGCACCTGTTGGTGGAGTGATGACAGAGTGTGGTACCAATCCTCCTGTCGAACATATTCTTTCAGCTGAGGATGCAGTAAGTTGTTCAAGTTTATTTTGAAATCCCATTTCATTTGAATAATGGTGGAATTTTAGGATAATTGCAGTAAACTGTCTACATCATGTTGTGCTTGAGGTCTAAAGTCTATTATTTGTAGAATAGTTAACCATTTCCTACAGTGGTGCATGCATTACAGAAATTGTAGTAGGATATTCCCTAGATTTGCAAAAGGTTAGTTTGCATGGACATTGGAGGAATTTTAGTTTGGAATTTGTTTCCTTCTTTTGCCACAGTACTTCCCTAGTTACATTTGTCTTTACATGGCGAAACATTATGCCCTCTGTTTTACTGTATTTGTCCGGAACAAACCATGTGCACAAACCAAGGCTTTACTAGTAGCAGGAACATGAAATAACCATCTCTACCTGTATTATTAGAGCATTGAATCAGGGGTATGGAGTAGAAATATTGCAATAATTGCACCCTACATACCATCAATGAACAAACATGGTAGAACGTTTTCTCCCAAGGCCCACAAAATAGTGAAAGTGAAACGGAGGGAATATTATGTTTTAGTTTTTGTAGAATGTCAATTTGTTCTTTTTTTTTTCTTTGCCTTCGTCAGTTCTATGGAATGTGTGCCTCTGCCTGTATGGGGCATGTCAGATTTCGCTACCTTCTTGTTGCTGCCTCTGCCTGTACTGGACATGTCTTGTCACTACCTTCTTGTAGCCATAGGCAGTTCTACTTCCTTAAGACCCCATGGTTCTGAAGTTGTGATTCTAGGTGTCTATGTACATAAAAGCTCTCCTGTATTTTTCGAAATATTTATCTTGGACTTCTGTGAGTGTAGAAGGGTTTCAGCATCTTGCCATCCTTCTCTCTTTGGATTTGTTGTATGCACCTTTGAAACTAGGGAGCTTTTTGGATAAACATCTGATCTAGCGTTCAGAAATGACCAATCCATTTACCCTTTTAAAAACAAATCGAAGCTACAGTTTGAACGTCTTTTGCCACTAAAAGATTTAGAGTTCAGTGAAAATAATTTAAAGATTTAGAGTTCAGAGAAAACAATTTAAAGATTTAGTTTTCAAAGGAAAGAATTTGAGTAATTTGAGAATTCTTCTGTCTTATCTAAGAAGTTTCATACCTGCAACTTGAATCCAAATTAATTGTAAAACAATGTTGATACATTGATTCCAAATTGTTTAGTTTTAGATTTTAAATTCAACTTTAAGTTTAAAGGGCAAACTACATCTATGAGAAATTAGCTTACAGTGCACCACCTCAGATATTTTTATCAGTTTTGGATTCAATAAAAATTAATCTGCATATGATTTCAGATGTAAGATTCTATATTTGGAAGAAATTAAGTGATTTCTTTCATGTTTTACCTTTCTACTAGCAAAAGTGCCCGTGCGTTGCAACGGGAGAAAACATGCTACATAACTACTTCCTCCATACTAAATTATTAGCCATTTAACTTTTTTGACTCCAAGTTTAGCTTTGGAGTTTTAGTCGAGTTCTTCTCCTCATCGCTTACTATTCTATACTTTATATATACTTTGGCTTCAACTATACGTACGAATTGTACCTGGATTCTGTCTCCATGGATATAACGGAAGAAAAAGTGACGGATGATAATTATATCTGGTCTTTTATCTTTACCTTTTTCTTGTTTACATTCTATATCCTGTTCTTCTTTTTGACGTAGCAAGTCCCGTTTTCTCTTTTTCCCGTGGCCTAATCCGGTTTGTTTCTACCTTTCCAATGAGTCTATTGCGCCCTTCTTGATTTCCTTTTTTGTTGAGAACCATAACCACCCTTCCAATCTCTCTTTGATTCGATTCTATTTTTGTTTCAAAGTCTGTGTCACCTTCTTTCAATTTCCTTTTTTCAGTGCTAGCACCCACCTTCACCATCCGATTTATTTCTTTTTTGCACAATTTTTTGTGGTTTAATATTATAATAGATTCCTACTATCCTTTTCTATATATGGATTAAATTTCTATTCAGATTGATATATATTTGGATTATTAGGATACATTTTAGAACCGGACTCCGTGTCATTCTAAACAAGAGCTATTCTAATTTACATGAGTATGGACTATCATCTGGTAGTTATAGGGAGTCGGACAAAGAATGGATGAACGAAAAAAAAAGGCTAGAAATTTTGTCTGCGTTGCAATGGAAGAAAACATGCTACATAGCTAGTCCCTCTATCCTAAATTATAACAAAAAGGGTGTACCCAGTGCCGTAGGCTCCCGCACTGCGGGGTCTGGGGAAGGGAAATAGCCCGCAAGCCTTTCCCGCACAAATGTGCAGAATTGATTTTTTTATCTTAAATTTGATAACGCATCAGTTAGGGGAAGACGGATGGGCCTTTGTTTGGCTTCAGCACATCTCTGGCAAGCTGCACCATGACTGTAAAGTCTAGCCCATTCCTTTTTGGATGGCTAAAGAAAAAAATAAAGAAAACAATAGTATATCTAAATAAAGTCAGAGTCTCAGAGACAACCACGAGCTTACCCATTCTTTCACTGTACATCTCCTGCTTCTTCCGCATCTGCACCTGGCCAGTGCCGAGTAACGAGTAGTCCTTTTCTCTCCCGTCTCCTGCTCGTCCTGCATATGCGCCACTGGCTGTTCAGAGTCCAGCGAGGCGGAGTTGTAGCGGCTGTGCGTCGCTCCTGTGGCTCACTACGGCCGGAGGAGACCCAACTGCGCTACCTTCGCCTCTTCCATCCATGGTGCCGAAATCCCTCTCCACCACGTCCTCTCTCCTCACCGGCAAGGCTGTGGGGGCATCTCCCTCCTCTCCCAAACTCCCTCTTGGCCGGATCTGATGCGTCCGGCGTCGGGGGCGAGTGCGTCGGTTGTGGGGACACCGTCTCGGGGGCGAGCACGCCAGCCACATGAACACCGGTCTCGGAGTCCGAGTGCGCCGACCGTGGGGACGACGTTCCGCTCCGTCTGACACTGCCGACCTACCTCAGCGCGTCCTCGCACCTCCACACCAGCTCGTCCACACGCTGGCCCTCGCTCGTGTTGCCGTCGTCTTTCAACCCCGTCTTTCAACCATGCGTCGCCATGGCGTCGTTGACCTGCCTCGTCCATGCCGCCCTCTCCCCAAATCATACCGACCATTGTCTCTCTCTCTCTCTCTTATATATATATATATATATATGATTTTTGGCCTTTATTTGGTACTTTTGACTCGATTTGGAAGCCTGCTTTGGTTTGGTTCTTGCTAGATTAGGATTTTGGAGTCTACATTTAGTTTAGAGCTCTTTTTCGACTCGTTTTAAAATCTTTGTCCGGTTTCTTTTTTCCTTGTTGCCCACGCTAGTATTATCGGTGTATAGTAGACAGACTTAAATCTGCCGAAATTTTGCCTCGCGTGCTTGGTCCGGTCGGCGGCGCCACCACGACGGGGGAGGGACAGGTTCGCGGATGGCGAGCCGGTCGCCTGGAGGCCGCTGCAGATGGACACTGCAGCGGGGGAGGGTGCGGGGCCGCGGATGGCGTGCCCCGGCTGCCGGGACTTCCGTGAGCTCGGCCGCTGGTCGCCGAGAGGCCGAGGAGGATGAGAGATGCCACCGCATCGGGGTAGGGGCGGGTCCGCGGACGGAGAACTGACCACCAGAACTGACGGAAGCTCCGTCCCTGGCTCCTGCGTGCGAGAAACCAATGAAGAGAGGTGAGCGAGGTGTGCAGCAGAAAGCAAGTGGGCCGGATTGACTCAGTGGGCTGGACAGTTGAGCCAAATTAGAATGGGCTGGACGAAAAAAAGGGCTTGAAATTTTGGCTCTTTATTAATAGGTATAGATATAGATACTATGACCTTTCAAAAGTCGTGAGATTTTGGAAATTCTGACGGTGATTTAGTTTGGGACATAGTGTAATGTAATGTCCATCATTTCACTAGTATGTACAAGGAAGAAAAATGACATTGGATCCAAAACCGCACCGCTTTATTTTTCCATGCACATGACTTACTTTTAGATTAGGTAATCTCATTTGAATTCTTGGCAATGGTCAATGGATATATGATAGAATATGGGGATATGGAATAATTAATAAATTTGTAATATTCTGGTGCCAGCTTATCTAGCTGGCATGTGACCTCAACTATTTCTATATGTTTTTCAAAACAAACACACCAAAATTGTACTCAATGGGCAAAACCAATCAAGGTTGGTGTCATAAATCTTAGACATGTGACAGGCAGCTGAACTCAATTAATGATAAGTTCAGTAGTGTTCTTAGTGTCTGCAAGATTGATGATTCTAGTTTGCCCATGTGTGAGCATTCAACTGGTCAGTTGGAAACTTGGAATTACTGCCTCTTGCATTGTGCCATTCACCTTTTATATGTAGGTTACCAGTCCTTATGGAGCTGATGTTCAATTCTGAATGTTGGTGGGCTGGCTCAAACCTTTGTTATCTTCTGGGAAAGAGTTACCACCCTCTGCCCCAAATTATAGGTCGTCTTGGGTTTTCTAGGTACACAGCTTTGCTATGCACCTAGATATACGAGATGTCTAGATTACATACTAAAGTTGTGTATCTAGAAAAGTCAAAATGACCTATAAATTGGAATGGAAGGAGTAATATGTTGAGTTCCTTTTTTTTTTTGCTACTTGCTTATTATAGGAGTAAATATACACTACTGTTAGTCACATGCATTTGATTTACCGTGCCGTCTTACACTGTCATTACTAGTTAGAGAATGCTATTCTATCAGACTCAAATTGATCATCCCATTTTTAATGCAGGAGTGCTGTATCTGCCTATGCCCGTATGAAGATGGTGTGGAACTGCGTGAGCTCCCTTGCAACCACCATTTTCACAGTAGCTGCATAGACAAGTGGCTTCACATAAATGCTACATGCCCACTGTGCAAGTTCAACATCAACAAGAGCATTCTCGACAGAGAAGAGGTCTAGGTCACTAAGGAAAAAAATCATCGCAAACCATTTCGGCAATGTCCCACCTGCGCTCTTCAGTACTATCACATTTGCTGAACCGAGTTGTGATTGCCGGTCCTGTAGTTAAAAGTCACAGGTGACGCAGAGATGGTTGCAATGCTGGTTCTAGTGAATATTCATTTTAGCAGTTTTCTGCAGGGGCTGTACATTCTCTTCCTGCTCGGTCTGATTGCATTGCAGATTTATTTGTACATGAACACATGGTCATGTTGGATCGTGAAAGCAGTCAGTTGTTTGTAAAATGGTTTATGAATTGGAGGCTATACAGTCTGCTTTGGGTTGGCATAAATGGATTGGAGACAATATGAATGCGGGAGCGGGTTTATGCAGATGTGCAAATATTGTGTATTGGTTCACTTTTGAAATGTGGTAAACTCTTTTTTGCACGCAAAACATGAGTGTCCAAACGGAACATTTCTATGATATCAGTTTGATAATATACGTGTAGAAGGATGAGACTATCTTTTACTTTTTATATATAAAAAAAACTGTATGTGAGAAGGGATTTTGGGGGTACGTACAAGTGGTAGCAGAGCACAACATTTAAGCTACATTGCATTTAGAAGGCCCAATTTTTCAGTTTATGGGACCTTTTGGGACTACTCCGCTCCACGTGCTTTACGTTTTTTAACTAAACGGTTTCAGCTCTACGCACACAGCTCCAGAAAAAAGGTGAAGTTGTAAGAGAACCTAAAGAGTATTCCACAAACTTCAGTTTTTTTAGAGCTGCTTCACAATGAAGTTTGCAGAGCAGAGTTTGTGGAGCAATTCTAAACAAGCCTAACCTTTCATGATTCATCTCCTTTGGTGTTGCCGCTTTGTGTTTAGCATGGTCACATGGTGGGTCTTTCCAGTTAAGTGAGCTTGTGTCAACGAATAGTTGCTTATTGCACTACTCAGTGAATGAGATATATCATATATAATGGATTTTGCTTTCCCTTTGACTAACATTTTTTCTTATTCTACTTCTTTCTCGTCTGTGTTGATGAGAAGTAAGAGTATTCTCATGCACTTAGCTTGTGGGTGCATTGACCTATGTCATGGGAGGTGTCAACATGGTAAAAATTTGATCCATATAACTGTTTTTTAAAATTTTCGAGGGTGCCATGCATCCCCGAGCCTCAACATAGCTTCGCCCCTGAAAGGAAGCCATTTATATTTGAGTTAAGGAAGTGAATTTAAGCAAGAGAGCGATGCCCCATATTTGACCTCGAAAATCTTCAGTTCACAATGTAGTTAGTCAGTTTCAGTACAACCATACTTTTTTTTTTTGAGGAGCCAAACTTTTTATATAACCAAACTAATCGTGGCGATCATGTTCAGTGATGACGGTAGCCAGCCCAGGCAGCATCAGCATTCGAGTTTGGAGGATCCGTCCCATTCCTCAAAAGCCGTTGGCTCATCGTGCCCGCATGGATGACAGCACCGTACCGCTGCATGCAACGCGCACTTGACATGAGAAGCATCGTAGAACCAGAAATCACCGAGAGCTCGCAGCCAAAACCTCCACTTGGTTCCACCTACGTATCATCCAATCCATCCGTCGCGCTCTATAAGGCCATGATGGCAGCTACAAGATGGTCTCTTGTAGTCGGCGCCGCCGTGGCCATGGCGGTGGCCGTCGCTCTGTCTTCGCCATGCTTCGCCGCGACGGCCGCGGCCAAGCCACTCGCGTACGCGGGCCGCTCGTCGCCGACGTCGCTGGACTGCGCCACGGTGACGTCGCTGCTGGCGGGCTGCAAGGCCTTCGTCAGGCGCGGCGCGATGGCGGCGGCGTCGCCGTCCGTGCCGGCGCCCGGCGCGGCGTGCTGCGAGGGCGTGGCGGAGCTGTACGCCGTGGCCTCGGACTCCGCGGACAACTGGCGGTCGGTGTGCGGGTGCATGGCGGGGCTCGTGCACCGGTACCCCTCTAACGCCTCCGCCATCGCGCTGCTGCCGGCCCTCTGCGCCGTCCTGCCGCCCGCCGGGCGAGCCGCTGGCGACACCCTCACCTACTGTACAGGGTGACGAGCACACACGACGTACGTACGCACATCGTCGTCGATCTCTCTCGCTCTTGTATTGTTCGGTCATCAAATAGAGCGGCAACTCTGGCGCTTGTTATCCCATATTGTTACCGATTGATCACGCAGCCCTCCTTGATCCGGCGGTGCAAATGTAATCATCATCAGTCATCATGACTTCACGAGCAATATCTCTGCCGATCATCTCAGCATATATAGTTGTCATGTACACACTAGCTAGAAATAAAGATTGGACTTGGAGCACAGTTTTTTCTTTTTTCTTCTCGGCCGGAGAACAGGATGCTAATAAGATATTATTATTATTATCTTTCAACCGTGAATAAATTAGAGGACAGCGAGGGCCTCTGGCACTATTCCTCAATTTGACATTTTTATTTTTTTATTTTTATTATAATTTTTATATTTCGTTCTTATTTTTTTAATTTTTTTTTAAAATTTATTTTATTTTTAGATCCAATTCAATTTATTTTTACTTTATTTTATCTTAATTATTTTTTTATCTTTGATTTTATACATGACCCTATTCACCGGAGTGCATATAATGTGATCTACATTAATCGAAGCGAGTGACAAAGAGCATGTAGTATATATCTATTTTTAATCTTTTGTTTCATACATGTACGATCCTACGAATCGGAGTGTATGCAGTGTGGTAGTCTATATCAATTATAGCAATAAAAAGCATATAGTCTTTCTATCAGGTCAATTTAGTTTTATATTGAACTGTTAGAGATGTTTTTTAATCTTTTTAAGTTTTTACTTCCTAAAAACCTTTATTATTTTTTAGTTTTAAATTTATTTAAGCTTTTTATTCTCTTCTTTTTCTCATTTTTTTTATCTTTGGCTTTATACAAACAACAATCACACACTGTAAAGTAGTGAACTATGGTGATTCTTATCAATCATGACAATAAAGAATTTGTAATATTACTACCAAGCCCGTGCATCTTTATATTGAGTTGTTATTAGACCATAACAACAATTTTGAGTACATATATTATTTAAGTATACATAAAAAAACTAACTCTCTTTACCGTTGGCAACAAATGATTAGTAAGAATCGGCGCAGCGGAGCGCACCCATGTGCTAGTAATTTGTATTGGTCGTCAAATTTACTGTTGATCAGCTCCACCTGTGAGGCTCTTAAAATAGGCTCTTAGCTTTTTATAAAAACACTCATAATAGTTGAGTTAGGTTGTTAGCTTATAAGGGCGTCCTCAACGGGACTTCAAATAACTAGCACATAATATATTCTATTCCACGTGGATGAGAGAGGACCAAAATTAGACTCGCTAGTGACTAGTGAAGTAGCAGACTCGCATGGTCCGGGAAGCTCCCAGTCACTGACACCCTATTGCCTTTTCGTTCGTAGGTGTATAGGTAGCCTTTTCTCGTATTTTTTTAACTTTCTCTCGCTAGCGAGAACTACTCCCTCCGTCGTATAAAAAAAATACAATTTGAGGACTAGGCACGGAAACCCATGCTTCTTTGAAATGACGAAAATGCCCCTACTACTCATAATCTGTTGTTTACTGTATCTCATTGCAAAGAACAAGGAAACAATACAAACGTAATCTAGAGAGTTCTCGTAGCAGAGAGCATGCTAGGTAGAAACGAGTGGAGGAGAATGCTCCACGTGTACAACGCTTTTTTTTACAGATGGACTTAAGTGCAGGGTAGCGTCAGTGGTCAAAGGTGGACATTTTTTCGGGAATTCTACGATGGTGATTTTTTGGGACGGAGGGCTAGCTCATATAGTTTTATCTTGAGGGTCCTACATCTCAACCTTTTCTCTCACATGTCTTCATCCTCGTCATGACCCGTTCTTCATGAAGCTCCGGCCATGAGCCATACTCGCGTCCCTTCCACATTGTGCTCACGTCGGATCGCTGAGCTCGCGCGCCGCCGCCACAAGGTTCGCGCAGTCACGCCGCATCTGGCCTTCAAGGAGGGAGCGACACGGAGGTAGCGGATCTCGATCCATGTCGTGCCATGTGGTTGGAGAAGAAACGGGCTATGATGTGCAGATCGGGATCATAGTTCAAGAGGTGATGGACTGGGGGTTACATTATAGAGACTGGAGATAAATGAAACAAGAATAAGGGTTATCTGATTGGTAAATGGATTAAAAAATAGATGTTTTGGTCTCAAAGACTATTGTTAGAATCGAGCGCAAAAAACAACACAATCAAAAGAAAGCTTCCAGTCAAAAAATTAGAGCATTGCTCCATGCCTGAGCTGGAGCTCTTGTATTAAACTATTAAACTACGTACAAGAAAACAACTCCTCCTCGCCTCTTTCACGCCAAAACCGTTCCTCTTACCTGCACTGTGATAGGGGAGAGAATGGCGATTCTACCATTATGAAAAGTGGGCTTCGCAATTTTATCATCCTGCAAATTGGATTCACAATTTTGTTATTATCAAATAATACACACTCTCAAATATGCCCTGGGTAAGATTTGTTGCCAAATTAATTGTCTTCTACCCATTTTTCCCATCCCTAATCCCTATTTTTCCATCCTTCACGATCACGAGAGCCGCCGGGAGATTGAGACTCGGCGGGCCGAGGTTGCGCGGGAAGGGCAGCCCGGGGCAAGGTGGAGCCGCCCCACTCCTTCGCCGCCGCCAACGCGCAGTCGTCCTCACCCTCACGCCGCACAGCCCAGCCGGCGTCGCGCCTGAGCCTCGTCGTGGCCACGCGCCCCCGCTCGATCTCGTCCCCGACGCTCGCCCTTGTCCCCGGCGCTCGCCCCGGCCGCGGAACCAATCCTGGCCCCGCCCGCCGCGCACTCCTCTAGACGTGTGAGAGTCTCTATATGATTTTGGTAATTGAGTGACAACCTAGGTGAACTAATATGTGTTCAAGTGATATATACACAGGAGATTAGTTCACATGTGATTGTGTGATGAAGGAGCTTATTGCACATGAGACATGACATGGAGTCATGTGATCAAGGTGGAGAAGATCAAGATGAGGCTTGGCTTGATGGACGGTTGCAAGTGTGAAGGGCAAGCGGGTGATGTTTGGCGCCGATGGACCAAGGCAACGGTGAAGAGCAAGTGAGGTCAAGATCGATGAACCAACACGGTCATGTGATGATATAGAGTGGATCATATCATTTGACAAGTTGTTGGTGCATGTGTTGCATCACCATTGGAGAAGGAGATGGAATGGAATGCGCAAGGCAAAGGTATAACCATAGGGCATTTCATTTCACCGGTCATAGGTGTGTAGAGAAGTTTATGACCTGGTTTAGGATAGATAGCCGTACTATCAAGAGGAGCAAACTTGTTTGCATATCGGTTATCTAGTGCCACCGTGAGCGATCTAACTTTGCGATGAATTAGGATCGAGTGGCGTGGTGAGAAGCAAGTGAAAATGTTTTGAAAAATATTGTGAAAAATGCTAACACACATGCACAAGGTGAAGAACACATTTGTGTTAGCACAGGAGAAGTTGGAGAAGTCTTGGACACCTCAAAAGAGCCTCGGACAAGGGTCCGGACGCAGGGTGTATGGACGGTCCGGACCATCAGAGATGGGTCCGGAGGCATACCCTAGCTGGCTCGGCCTGGGAGGAGCATCCAAACGCTGTTTGCGGTCCGGACGCAGGGCACCGGACGTGCGTCCGGAGTCCTTGCCCTCTCTGTTGCTCTCTGTGTTGAGCATCCGGACGCAGGATGATGGTCCTGTTGGTGAACCAGACTTGCGTCCGGAGGTGCGGAGGAGCGAAGGCGAACTCTTGGGTTCGCGGAAATATATTTCCGGACGCACGTGTAATGGTCCGGTGTGGCACTGTTGTGCGCGTCTAGAGGCACGCGGCGGCCTGTGGCAAGCGCGCCAACGGGCATATTCAAACGGGAAGGAATCCGGACGCAAGAGGTATGGTCTGGACCCGCATTGTTCAGTGCGTCCGGACCCTCTGCAGAACGTGAGTTGAAGTGGGAAAACGGCTAGTTTGTTTGGCTAGCCTATAAATAGTTGTTGGCCGGCCCTTAGGTCTGGCTGAGCACCTTGGGCATTTGTTGCCTCTAGTGTGCTTGGTTTGGGAGCCCTCTAACTCACACACACTTGATAGAGATCATCCGATTGTGTGAGAGAGTGATTACTAGTGCGTTGGTTTGAGAGATAGCTTCGTGTGGCACTAGGTGATCGACTTGCAAGCTCGTGGTGCTTGTTACTCTTGGAGGTTGCCACCTCCTAGACGGCTTGGTGATTGTGGCTCCGTCGAAGCACGCAAAAAGCTTGTGCGTGGCTCCGGAGAAGAGCTTGTGAGGGGTGTTGTGCTGGCCCCACGGGAGATCGCGAAGAGCAACTCTAGTTGAGCGTGTCATTGAGTGCCCTCATCTTGTGTTGGTTGTTCGGCACCCGATTGCGGGTTAGGCTTGTGAATGCCTATTAGCGCGTGAACCTCCAAGTGAGTGAGCCGACACAACGGGGACTAGTTTGGTGGCGACCAAGTGAACCTCGGGAGAAAAATCACCGTGTCAACCTTGTTCATCTTCTCGGTGGTTTGCATTCTCCAAATCACTAACTTATATTTACTTTCATATACTTGTGCTAGTGAGTAGTTATTGCTCTTGTAACTAGTTTAGCTTGTGTGGCTTGCCTAGTTACCTTCTAGCTTGTGTAGCTTAGAAGTAAGATCTTGAGTGACTAATTGGCTTGAGTATCCTTGTTAGTCACATTGCTTAGTTTATGTAGCTAAGTGAGTTGAGCTCTCTAGTTGACTTGTGTAGTCTTGCTAGAGAGCATTGCTAGTGAGCTTAGGTGTTTTGTGTTTTGCTTACTAGTATGTGTAGGAGCTCCCGGTGTGCTTAGAGTACTAGTTGTTTAGGTTTGTGTGACCTTGCAACCTAGAGTTGTTTAGGTGAGTCTCCTAGCTTGACACCTTAAGTAGCATAATAGACATCTTTACTAGGTGCTAAAGTAATAGATAGAGGGGTGTAGTCTTGGCTAGACCGATAGTTTTAATTCTGTAATAGTTTCGGTTAGCCAAAGCGATTAAGTTTTAGAAAAGACTATTCACCCCCCTCTAGTCCGCCATCTCGACCCTACACCGTGCCGCCACGGGGACGCAGCCGCGCTGGCCGACGAGTGCGCCCGCGCCGGCACGCTTCACCGGAACTCCCCACGCGCGCGGTCATTCACCTCGGTTGTCACCGTCGCGGTTGTCGGGACACACTACTCCTGCTACTCCTGACCTCCTGCTATATAGTATCACGTACGATCGAGTAGGTAGTCACTCCTACATACTCCGATCGGAAGGATCACATCGCCATGGCCATGATGAACGGAGGCTGTAACATCGGCAGCGGCAAGGTGGACGCCGAGAACCCGGCGGCGACGGTGGAGGCCACCATAGTCGTGGTGGACTCGGACCGGGACTCTGACAACGACGACCTGTCGCAGCGCACCAACTGGCTACGCGCGGCGGGCTGGTGTCGACGACGTCACTGATGCTGGGCGTGGGCGCCGTGAAGGCGGACGCGCGCGCCATGGTGATCTCTGGGTTCGCGGGGCTGCTGGCGGGCGCGTGCAGCATGGCCATTGGCGAGTTCGTGTCTGTGTGCTCCCAGCGCGACATGGAGCTGGCGCGGCTGGACTAGCGCGGCGGCGACGAGGAGAAGGCGCTGCTCAGCCCCGTGCAGGCGGCCGCGGCGCCCGCGCTGGCTTTCTCTGTCGGCGCGCTGCTGCCGCTGCTCGCCGCTGGGTTCATCGCCGACTACAGGCTGCGGATCGCGGTGGTGGCCGCCGTGGCCACCGCCACACTCGCCGCGTTCAGATGCATCGGCGTCGTGCTGGGGTGCGCTCCCGTGGCCAGGTCGCCGCCGCCGTCGCGTTTGTCGGTCGGGGCGGCAGCTGGACGCGCGACCACCGACGCCCGCTCGCTCTCGTCCCCGGCGCTCGCTCTTGTCCCGACTGTGGACACGGCAAACACCTTGCCCGCGCGGCCTCTCGTCGGGGAAGTGGCGGCGTCCACCCGCGGACGGGTCTGTGTCCGTGAAAAATAAAAAATTGAAAAAGGCAGGGATTAGGTGAGGGTAAAATGGGTAGATAAGAACTAATTCGGTAACGAATCTTCTTCAGGGCATATTTGAGAGTGTGTATCATTTGAGAAGAGAAAAATTGCGAATCCCATTTACAGGATGACAAAATTACAAACATTTCATAATGGCAGTATCACCATTTTCACGTGATAGGGTGTGATGAAGCTTTTTCTCGTCAACATTCAAACCATGTTTCCTTCGGGGAAAAAAAAGAGAGGGTGTAACCCATGTTTCAAGCTTCAGTTTTCTTGATTCAAATTTCCAGATCGCAATAGATCTCATGTCGAATTGAAAGTGTAGCGCTGCCCATTTCATGTACTCCCTCAATTATGGAAAGAATACATTTTTGGAGTTGACCCATGTGAAAGTTTTCGAACTTTGACGAAATTTCTAGAAAAAAACATTACAAATTATGATATCAAACTAGCACCATTAGAGTAACTTTAACGTATAACACCTATGGTGATGCTTAGCTCCGCCACGTCAGGTGGTGTTTGCTTGTTCTATTTTGCTCCAATGTATAAATTCTATTAGCACCAGTTAAATAGGACCCGCAAGAAGTAAACTATTATTCTTTCTCACTCTCCACATCTCTTGCCAATCAATTTTCTCTTCCCTCTCTCCTCCTAGCACCAGGTGCTGGAATAGGCAACAGGTGCCAAACTAGCACCACCCCTCCAATGTATTGCACCCCATCTTTTATTTTCTCTCTCCTCCTAGTACCACCTTAACACACACATTGGAACTGCTCTTAGATTTGTTATAAACCATATTTTTACATGGTGTTTATTTTAAATCATAAATATTCATGTTGAATTGAAAGTGTAGTGCTGCCCATTTCATGTACTCCCTCAATTCTGGAAAGAATACATTTTTGGAGTTAATCTAAGTGAAACTTTTCGAACTTTGACGAAATTTCTAGAAAAAAATATTACAAATTATGATATCAAACTAGTATCATCAGATTTATTATAAAACATATTTTTACACGGTGTTTATTTTAAATCATAAATATTTTTATATTTTTTATAAATTAATTAAATTTATAAAAATTTAACTAACACAAATTTTAGAAATTAATTCTTTCGTGACTGGAAGGAGCGCAACGCTTCCAGGTAGCTTTGGATCGGGTAACCGACCGAGCCAGACTCTGAGATTCGTGCGGCACGCGTTCTGATCAGAGCCATCTGGATCGGGTAACCGACCGAGCCAGACTCTGAGATTCTTGCGGCACGCGTTCTGATCAGAGCCATCCGACAGACACACAATTACTAAAGCAGAAGCGCGACCTCGCCTCCCAACCAAACAGCACTCCTCCGTCCTCCCCTGTCCCGTCCGCGCCGCCTTGCCCTCCTCTGCACTCGCGCGACAAGCCCGCCGAGCAGGCGATCCAGCCGAGCGGCGGAGACTATGGCGGAGGACGACTACAATGACCCAGACATGTGGGGTTCTCCTCTCCACCCACCCCAGCCTCTTCGCTCTTCCCACCGTCCCTCCTACCTTCGTCGCATGAGCGCAGGAAGCTAGGGTTGCGGCGCTCTCAAGGGATTAGGATTACTGAATCAGGATATCATTATACTAATCCTGGGGGTTAAACCAACAAACGTTGGTCTCGCTCGGCGTTTTGGTTCATTCCATCGAAACATATTGGGGAAGTTCCATGATCCTGTGCAGTTGTGCACAGTAGAGCATTGCACGGCAAACATGCTTCGAATAATTACTATTAGATGGTTTCTGAAATTAGTCGTTGGACTGCTATCAGTTAGATGGCTGTAGATTCATTTGTCTCACATTGGGAAGTTCTTTTAATTGTTCATTCAGCATGTGCATGTATTGTGTGGGCTGAAGTTTCCTGGTATATGGATGGGTACGGTAGCAAGAGTTCCTTGGAGTTAGACGTTTCATCATAATACTGATTGGTGGGAAGGAGGTGTCCATTCTTATTCTGTACTTGATTTGAGGCGATTGTTGGTTACTTAAATAATAGAGCAAATGAACGAGCTACTCTTTGGTCTTATCTAAGCAAGGGCTGTGCCTTTGGTTTGTGCAGGAAATTACTTGTCTGTTTATGCTCTTATTAAAATCTTGCACTTGTCTGCTACATCCTTCATCGTTAGTTTCTCAACCTAATCGTTAGTCCTTGCTTTTGTTTTGGAATATCTCTGATTACTTGTCTGTTTATGCTCTTATAGAATGTTTGTCTGAGCTCAGATGGATTTGCGTTTCTTGGTATCTATCTAATTATAAAGTTTTAGTTGCTCACAAGTTGTCTGAAACATGATTCCCTTGGTGATGGTTTTTTTTAACTTACTTGCTCAAATCTTCTCTGAAATTAGTATGCATAACCTATAAATGTCGAAAAAAATATGACCCAATGAGCTAGGTTCACTATGTGTTATGAATTCTTTTTACTTGTTGCAACTGGGTTGATAAGTCCTCTGAAATCAGTATACAATTATGATTTAAGCATATTCCGTGGTTATAGAAAGTACAAAAGAGAACTTCTAAGTGCTCTAGTGTGGGCGGTGTGGGTGATTACTGATTACATGACTGAAAGATATGTATCATGATGAGGAATACATATATATTAGACAGAATCACAGAAAAATGTCCAATTATCCTTTTGCATGTAGCTGGTTCATGTGATTTCTTGTTATACACAACCATTGGTACTTTGCATATATAATATACAATCTTGTTTGTTTCAGGTATGAGGATGAGCCCCCAGAGCCAGAGATTGAGGTGCATGACTGTGTGTTGTTCAGTGCTCACTTTATTGTGTGTTTGTTAGAGGGAGGAATTCTGATTGACTTAGTTTTTATGAACAGGAGGGGGCTGAGGAGGAGCTTGAGAATAACAACGAGGACGCCCTGAGGATGTGGTAGGGGCAGAAGCTGAAGACAAGGAACAGGAAAAGACACCTACGCGCGCGCAAAACAACAAAGTATATGACAAAGTATGAGCTTGCACGCATTCTTGGTACGCGTGCTTTGCAGATTAGGTATGTTTCATTTCTGTGTATAATACCATTATTTAGATTCTTCAGGTAAACTTAAGTTGACATTGTGAATTACTTTACAGCATGAACGCTCCAGTTATGGTTGAGCTTGAAGGGGAGACTGATCCTCTGGAGGTAAAGTTGTGTGACATGCAATTGGCACTGGCCCACTAGAATAACTTGCCTTCTACTGTTATTTTTACTGTTAATTTTCATGTACCACAAATAACTTTCTTTGATTGAAAGATCACAACCTTTTCAAGTCTTCTATTTTTTGTAATCGACATTTTACCTTCTGAATTAAAGGTTGGATGATTGGATCTTTTGAATACTTGAGTTTGTAAAGAAAATGCACTCTCTGTCTTGTGATAGTGCCCATTTTTTGTGAATCTATCTTACATCCAACTAACAACAGATGAATGTGTTTTATGATGAAACTAGTCAGAACCCAGTAATTCTCGTATGCATGGCTGTCATGTTGGTTGAATAGGAATTTCTCTATTTCATTGCTAGGCTATGATAGTATACAGATGCTGATGAAAGTGACAGTTTTTTCTTACCAGTATGATTTTGATGTATTAATTTTCTTCTTTGGGATCTCATTATTCCAATTGCTTGTATGCAACCTAATTATATCGTTGTTAAGTATTTTTACAGCATTCATTCATTATAGATCAAGCAATAAGGAATGAAGGCTGTGATTATTCTTTACATGCTAATATGCTAAAAAATAATGGCTTGTAGTTATACCATTTCTTTTTCATTTTGAAGGCTTTTGTTTTATTCATGTGGCTAGAAAGGATAAAGTCTTTTCTCATTCATATTATGTCTCTACTAAGATTGTGTTTCTTCGATATCTGTATTAAGTGATAGCTTTCAATTGAAGCATTTATTTCCGTATTCCTGTTGGGCTTGCAAGGTTATAATGTTATACTATTCCTAGTTTCTGATATGACTTCACAATACAATTGTTTGTATAAACGATTCACATTCTTGCAAGTTTTTAAGTAAAATATGTTGATTTTGAAAGTACATTCAGTATGCCATACCTGTACCCATATACAAAGTTACTTCTATTATCATTCAATTAATGGCTTATGAAATAAGTGCAGAAGGTTTAATTACATCTGAATTAATCCTTCATGGCAAAACATGGTATACTGTTTTATGGAAGCAGATTTTGTGCAGTTTTATAATAGTAAAAGTTGTCAGCATTGAGCAAATATTTAAGCTCCAAGGCTTTGTCAAAACAAAATTAAAACCAGTTCAACCTCAAACAGTCAGCTCTTATGTGATTGAAATGCTTCAGCCTACCCATATGTTTATATGTGATTATTAATTACTATACTTCTTGCTTGTGCTACTTTAGATTGCCATGAAAGAACTGAGAGCACGCAAGATCCCATTCACAATCAGGCGATATTTACCAGATGGAAGGTGGGTTCCTTCATTTAGAGAAGCAAGCATTTATGTTTGATTTATATTCAATGTATTGTTTTGGCACAGCTATGAGGACTGGAGTGTTGACGAGCTTATCGTGGAGGACTCCTGGAAACGTCAAGTTGGTGGCGAATAGCGCTATAGTTCTCAGGTCCAAGTCCTATGTTTACATGCAAATCTTCTACTGGTCGGTGAAAATTACAACGAGCGCAGAATTATGGCTGCAGTGGTGAACTGTAATGTTTGTGTGACCTTGCCTTGTACTTCCGATTTTGGAAGGATGCAGTCGTACTGTACTTCCTTCATGTTTGATATCTCAAGGTTCATGAGCCTGTTTTGATCCTACCAATTGAGGCCGGAAGGGCTCGTTCGTTTGTATTGAGTGCCGGGAATGATTCCACCTGGGATTGCCTCACTAATTTGTATATTTTTTATAACCTGGAATTATTCTTGGGTCAAAACACAAAACTAACGTAACCGAATGTAGCCTAAGGGTTCATTCGGTTAGTGTTCATTCTGGTTGGAATTATTCCTGGTGAGGATTAGCTATGTAAATGGTTCCGTTCTAGGCCACCATATTTGGAAACTGATTCCACCGGAGTAATTCCGTTTGGCTAGCTGCCCCCAGAATTGGAAACAGATTCCAACTAATGACAAGATCTTTACTCAACAAATTTCCTCCCCAGAACCCAATTCAGCATGGAAATTGATCTTGTCCCTCGCCATGGCGCTTAACTTTGTCGAGCATGGCTATGGCAAACACATGCTACTCGCCGGACTCGCCGGGACCCATTGCGCACTGATGCCATAGTGTCTATCCACTACACCAAACTTAAAATATAGTATAGTGTCTGTGTTAACGCTACAACTTTATTTCAAAGACGTATATAAAAAAAATCAAACAAAAATATTTTTTATTTAGTTTAAATTTCACACAATTATATATGATCATATATACAATCTAGAAAAACACTTATGATAACAAGGCATGATAAAGTTATGTCTAGTCTTAACCATCTAAGGCAATTGTAAAACCCAAAACACAATCAAATTCAAGTGACAATTTTCATATGGACACTTTTCATATACAAACATAAATTCTCAAATATAATTCCCAACATTTTACACTGTAGCTACAGCAGCATGATAATGGTAAAATAAAAAAGACAATATATTTGAACATGAGTTACCATATTGTTGAGCTTATATCAAATATATAATCAAAATTTTCATAGAGTCTGGCCTCCGCTTGCCGCGCTCCGCTTGCCGCGCCACCCTTCGTTCTCCACTTTACATCGCTCATCCTATCCTCGTAACTCCTCCACCATGATGGCCCTGCAATGCAACATCGCCTATTGGTCTGCCTCCACTTGCTGGGAGCAAGCACATTAGAAACTTGCATGCACATCCCAAAGTCCCCGCTTTTTCCCTCACTATCAAACCCTCAGATTTACTGAATATCAATAATACAGAAATAAAGATATGTCATATTTGAATGCACATTGGAGGCCCCCAAAAGAGAAAACAATAAATGACCGATATTATTAAATATAATTATTTTCTTACTTGCTTTAGAATATTTAATCTATTCTCCAATATTATAATCCTTTGAACCATATTTCTCCAAGATGATGTTGCAACTGTGCAATAAGCTTCCTGTGCAGTCTGAAAATAGAACCTGTGGTGCTCATGATATCATACTTCGCCTCAAGGGCAACCAACAAAATGAATTGGTAGTTGCTTAATTTGGAACATACAAAGTAAAGCGAAGGACCTCATAATGAAAGTGTGTTACATTAGTTTTTTTTAACAGAACCTTATGTTGTTTGATAAACCTCTTGACACAAGTATTAGTAGAGAATTGCGAACATATATAATACAATACTAATAAAATATAGACATATGCAACATATGTTGTTAGAAGTGAAGGCTTGCCAGAGATGATGATAGGTCTCCAAACCTATCTGCATCCGAAGGCGCATCATGCCATCCAAACCAATTGTCAATCCACAACTCCTCATGGCGGTCCACACCTAAAAGTGGATGCCAAAGATCATCGACAAGGCTGAGGTGCCCTCGAAGGAAGGCACATCATGCCATCTCCGCTCAAAAAACAAAATTAAAATTTCTTTGATGAGATGTAGTTCATTCGTATTGAACTGACATTTTTTCTATTGCTATATATAACAGTTCTCCAAAGTAGGGTGGATCAGAACTCAGATTTGGTGTCAAACTCCAATTAGAACATTACTATTTCGCATTGAAATTCTTCAGTGGTTTATGGCAAAGATGCATTAATATGCACAATTAGTCGACAAAAAGGTTCACCAAAGCACATAGTTTTAGGAAATCACAAAGTTGGGAGAGTAAAAAAATGAAGAATTCAACAAATGATCTTTGTTTCACCAAATGTTATATTATAATTTCATAGGAAAGAAGATTAGTTGTTGGCTATGGTGAAGCATCTAGGCCCCATTGGTTTAGGCGATTGACGACAATGCTAGATCACTATGACTAACTTGTGTTTTGCTGAGGCAAAAGTGTTTAAGTTAGGTCATGAGTGATGATTATGAATGGGCTTAATGGTATTCATGCCCCCAAGATGGAGCTACAAGGTGAAGACTAGGCTAGTTCTTAGTGCCACAAGGTGTGAGAAGGGCACTAAGTATAGACTAGGGCTTTGTTTTTCCTTTGACCGTACTATTAAAGGGGTATGAGGTTAGTAGCTTGACCTAGGAGAGTTTGGGAATGTCGGTGTATGCACATTTGTCACAACTAGTCCTACAGACCCTGCTTATAGCCCTTGAGATACCTTGAGTTGGTAGGAGCAAACCCCTTCAAGAGACTTGGTGAGAAGAAGTGAAGAAAGGGGTGAAATAGGCTCCGGACCAGTTTGCCGAGGAGGCTCCAGACCATTGGAAGTGGTCTGGTGGTCCTGCCTTAGGCAGAGCCCTGTGGAAAAGGCTCCGGACCACCTGTCCGGAGGGCTCCAGACTAATGGACATTAGTCCGGTGGCCTTGATCTTGTGAGCGAGCCAGAGGAAGGGCTCCGGACTAGTCCGACGCCTCCCAGCAGGAGATCAAATCCACGCAGGGAGTACCTAGGCTCCGGACTATTGCAAGTAGTCCGGTGGTCCCTGTTTTCAATGCAGATTTGAATGAGATGTGAGCTCCGGACCCGGTTGCATGGTCCGGTGGTGTGGGCTCCGGACTAGTCCGGTGCCTTCGCAGAAAGGAGAAAAAACAGAAAACGGCTAGTTGGAGGACTATTTATAGTTGATCATCTCGTCCAAATTAGCTCTCTTGGCCATTGTTACACCTGGAGGAACCTTGAGAGAGTTCTTGGAGAGCTAATTTCCTAGAGAGGAATATATTGTAGAGATTGTCGATGGGATATCCTATAGGGTACCTAGAGACCGGCTTGCCTGAGTTTTGAGCCTCCTTTCCTCGGCCCACGAAGGAAGGCGGACAGAAGAAACCAAATTCTACTCGGTTAGGACGATAAGACCGAAGCGCAGCTTAGGACCCTAAGTTTGTAACCGAGTAGGATTAGAATAACCTCGGCCAGTTCCTAGACTATAAAGGGCTGGTGAGGGCATCACCCAAAAATAGTTCCCTACATACTAGACAACACCCGATACACAGAGCGACATACAACACATTGTATTACGATCAAGAGCAATAATAGACGACTCAACTGGACGTAAGGTTATTACTCGACCTTGTCGAGGGCCTGAACCAGTATAAACCGTGTGTCCCTGCGTGTCCAATCACCAAGGTTTCACTATTCGCCGAGGCACGAACTACTGTCTCGGGTAACCCCGTGGCAGGCTATCGGTGGTAAAACATCGACAGCTAGCGTGCCAGGTAGGGGCTTTCGGCGATTTTTTTCTCGAAAGCTTGGTGGACCACGACCTCAATATGATGAAACTGACGGAATCCACGTTTTTCTTTGGATCATGGATCTGCAAAATAGACGACAACGGAAAAATCCAAAGCTGACTCCGAGAAGAAGAAGGAGCGGATCAAGATCTTCAAGAACTAAATCAAGGAATCCAGAATCTGACGATTTCGAAACCAACCAGACTAGCAGATGAAGATGGATACGAAACCGACTCGGAGAAGGAAACACTACCGCACGCTAACCCCGAATCAAACACGAGAAAAGTAAACACAAATCAAATTGGAGTACACAAGCAGACTTCAATGGGAAGAAAAAACAACTCGGAAGCAATCAAGAACTCATGTTTATATGGACTACACAATTCAACATACACTTATGGAAATTTCCTTCAGAGGAAGATGACTAGAAGCAAAAACCTGAAAGGTGCCCAAGAAGGATTGATCATGTCAACAACTCCAGAAGGATGTATTGTGCACTGGCCAAATCAACCCTCAAGAGCACAAGGCCAGGCTACAGAACTACCATTCCAAGTGGGAAAATAACTCGGACTTTACCGAGAGATATCATACAAGACAAAGAAAAGAAGCCAACATGCAAAAAGAACTCTGATGGCAGAGTTGGAACCTTATTTAGAGCCACCACAAATACCCGATTTGAAATCATCAGATGAATCAGAAGGAGATATCTCAGACGATGAAGAAGGGGACGACAACGAAACAAACGATCACAAAGCCGCAAGGTTGAAAAAGAACAAGGCTAGAGCAGGAAGAAGAAATCGAGCCACCCAGAGAAAGCAAATCTGGAACAAGTATAAGGCGGAGTTGATAGAATATAACAAAAAGAAAGTAGAAAGAGAATCCATGAAGAACACAAAGAGAGAAAGAATTGAAGAGTTAACAAAAGAACTGAACATCCTCACTAAAGAAGAGAGAATCACAGATGAGCTGATGAAAGAAGACGGAGACCCAAACAAACAACCTGAAGACAATACACCTCAAGAAGGATAAGGAGAGAAGCAAGAAGAACAACCACCCAAGAAGTCGATATTCCACATATTAGGGAAGAGAGGAGTACTACATCGATCGGAAAGACAAGAACAACACTTCGAACTGATAAAACAAAACAACCCAGATTGGGATCAACGCTACCCAGAAGACTACGACGAATCTGAATATAGAAGGGACAGAGATTGTTACAGAAGAGATGAATCACTAGACTTCAACAGAGTAGAACAATACGACAAATTTCCATGCTTTGCAGGAAGACTGCAAACATTGAAGTTACCACACAAGTTCAAACCGGCAAATCACTCCAAGTATAACAGAAAAGTGGAACCCAGGCAATGGATAAGAGTATATTCCCAACCCATAGACCTCGCAGGAGGAAACAATGACATCAAGGCCCTATACTTTCCAATGGCACTTGAAGCCATGCCGTTACCATGGTTTGACAAGCTGAAGCCAAGATCAATTAACTATTTGGAAGATTTACAAGAAGCATTCTGCAACAACTTTGCTGGAATAATAACACACCCCATGACAGCAGCAGAATTGAAGAATGTAAAACAAAGAAAAGGAGAAACTCTAAGGGAGTATTACATAAGGTTTGGAGAACTCAGAGCTCAGATACATAAGATCACCGATAGGGAAGTAATAGAAACATTTGCGGACGGAATAGTAGCAAATTGGCAGTTCAAAGACTACTTTAACGAAAACCCGAGATCCAGCGAAGACTTCAAGAGAGCTGTTGAGAAGATGATATCATCGGAGGAAAGAACTTGGCACAGGTTTGTCCGAGATTTTCACGAAAATAAAAGACCAGATTACAGGCCAAATGACAAAAGACCAAGACAAGACAATATGCTAGCAGCAACAAACAACAAAAGAAAATTCAACAACAACGACAAAGGAGGGTACAACAACAATAGCGACAACTACAACAACAACAGAAACACAAACAACAGATACTCGAACAACAATTACCAGGGCAACAATTACACAAAGAGACCAGCAGAAAGGATAGAAGACCTACCCTGTTACATACATCCTAATTCAAGTCACAAGCTAATTGAATGTGACGTTTTCCAACGAAGATTCACAAAGAAGGAAGATTCACGATCAAACAACTCGGAGCAAAGAATAGATGAATCAGGGAAGGATATAAAGAAAGCAGAGGGGAATTATCAAGAACCCCAACGACAAATAGGGGTAATATTTTCGGGAGTATCATATACAAGAAATAAAAGGTACGAAAAGTTGGCACACAGAACCATCATGGCAGCAGAACCAACCACCCCAAGATATATGGGTTGGTCAGAATACCCAATTCAATTCACAAGAGAAGATCAATGGACAAGCGCAATAGACGCTGGCTATTATCCTTTAGTAATGGGACCAACAATAGCAGGAGTGGCAGCTTCCAAAGTACTCATCGATGGAGGAGCAGGATTAAACATAATCTTCACAGATACCCTAAGGAAGATGAATTTGGATTATGAAGACATGATCACACCAACAAGTATTCCTTTTTACGGGATAGTACCTAGAAAATCTTCCATACCTTTGGGACAAATCACCTTACCAGTCACCTTCTGGACACCCGACAAATATCGAACTGAGTTCATCAAGTTTGAAGTAGCCGACTTCGAATCATGCTATCACGCAATCCTTGGAAGACCAACACTCACAAGATACATGGCAATTCCCCACTACCCATATCTACTACTCAAGATGCCAACAACAAAAGGAGTTCTTTCACTAAAAGGAGATCTAAAGAGATCATACGATTGTGATGTACAAGTCAAACAAATATCAAAAAGCTACAAGACTACAAGGAAAAAGAAGATATTGCGAGGAAAGTTGAGAAAATGAACCCGGATGAAATCCAAATACAGACAAAGAAGCCAAGCACCTTCACACCTCCTAAAGAAGTAGCCACAAAGACAATCGACCTACTAACTGGAGATCCAGAGAAGACGACGATAATCAGTGCAAACCTAGATCCTAAATAGGAACTCGCGCTCACCAGCTTTCTGAGGGATAACAAAGACATATTTGCATGGAAGCCAACAGATATGCTAGGAGTCCCAAAGGAGTTGGCTGAGCACAAAATTGATACAAATAAAGGATCAAGACCAGTAAAACAGAAGCTGCGCAGATTTGCACCAGACAGGAAAGCAACAATCAAAAAGGAAATTACAAAACTATTAGCAGCTGGGTTCATCAGAGAGATAATCAACCCAGATTGGTTAGCTAACCTGGTGCTAGTGGAGAAAAATAACTCAAAAGAATGACGTATGTGCATAGACTACACAGACCTCAACAAACACTGCTCAAAGGACCCATATGGGCCACCCAGAATTGATCAAGTCATAGACTCAACAACTGGATCATCACTACTATCATTTCTCGACTGCTATTCGGGATATCACCAAATATCATTAAGACAGGAAGACCAAAGCAAAACATCCTTAATAACACCTTTCGAAACATACTGCTACAAATCAATGCCTTTTGGACTAAAGAACGCGGGAGCAACATATCAAAGAGGAATACAAACCTGCCTTGGAGATCAAATCGGAAGAAACGCTGAAGCCTACACAAAAGAACCAGAATCACTGTTAAAAGACCTAGAAGAGACCTTCAAGAACCTAAAAGAGTGGAAGTGGAAACTCAATCCCACAAAATGTGTCTTTGGCGTACCATCAGGACAACTACTCGGCTTTTTGGTCAGCAATAGAGGGATTGAGGCTAGCACCAAACAAGTCAAGGCAATAATGGATATGAAGCCACCCAAAAGGGTCAAGGACATACAAAAACTGACAGGATGTATGGCAGCTCTCAACAGATTCATATCAAAATTAGGAGAAAAGGGACTACCCTTCTTCAAACTTCTGAAGAGAAAAGAGAACTTTGAATGGACAGAGGAAGCAAATCAAGCCTTTATCAAATTGAAAGAATACCTATCATCATCTCCAGTAATGACACCACCAAGAAATAAGGAGGACATGATGCTATACATTACAACAACAAAAAATGTAGTAAGTGCGTCAATCATCGTGGAAAGAGAAGAACCCGGACACGTCTACAAAGTGCAGAGACTAGTATACTACATCAGCGAAGTCCTCACAGAATCAAAAGTCAGATACCCACACGTACAAAAACTACTATACGCGGTACTTATATCATCAAGAAAGTTGAGGCATTATTTCCATGAACACAAAGTAGCAACCAACTTTCCGCTACAAGACATACTCAGAAACAAAGATGCTACATGCCGAATATCAAAATGGGTAGTAGAACTCGGATCTCTAAATATAGACTTCAAACCAAGAACATCAATCAAGTCACAGATACTACCCGACTTCATTGCAGAATGGATGGAAATCGCACAAAAAGAACCCGAGCCAATACGAGATCATTGGAAGATGTACTTTGATGGGTCACAAAAACTCGGAGGAGCAGGAGCAGGTGTGCTACTAATCTCCCCAGAAGGAAGACAATTAAAATACGTATTATCGATATTATGGCGAGCAACAAATAACGAAGCAGAATATGAAGCACTCATACATGTCTTAAGAGTAGCAACTACACTCAGAATCAAAAGAATTCTTGCTTATGGAGATTCAGCAGTAGTAATCAACCAAGTAAACAAAGAGTGGGACTGCACAAAAAACAACATGGACACATACTGTGCAGAAGTACGGAAACTTGAGAAGAATTTTGAAGGACTAGAAATTCACCACGTCTTAAGAGATTCAAACGTGGCAGCATATATCTTATCCAAGTTGGGATCAGATAGAGCAAAGGTACCACCCGGAGTATTTGTGGAAGAACTCGCAAAGCCATCAATCCAGGAAACTAATAAACCAAAAGAAGACTCAATCGACATAAACTAATCAAAAGAACCTGACAGCTCAAGACAGATCCTCAACATAGAAAGCGATTGGAGACAACCATACATTGATCATAAAAGTGAAAACAAACTACCCGGAGACAAAGCAGAAGCAACAAGGATTATAAGGAAAAGCAAGGCCTACGTTCTCGTAACGGATAAATTATACAAAAGAGCAGTATCTTCTGGAATATTACTGAAATGCGTATCTACACAAGAAGGAAAAGAAATATTGGAAGAAATCCACTCGGGATGCTGCGGAAACCATGCAACATCTAGGACACTAATCGGCAAAGCATTCAGAAGCGGATTTTATTGGCCAACAACACTCAAGGATGCAGAACAATTAGTCAAAACATGCAAGAATTGCTAGATGTTTGCAAGACAATCCCATGTTCCAGCACATAACCTAATCTGCATACCACCAGCCTGGCCCTTCTCATGTTGGGGGCTAGATCAAGTCGAACCCCTCAAAAGGGTAAAAGGAGGATTCAAGTACATATTCGTGGCAGTAGACAAGTTCACCAAATGGATTGAATACAAACCACTAGTCAAATACAGCGCAAAAAAAGCGACAAAGTTCATACAAGAAATCATGCACAGATTTGGGATGCCCAACAGAATAATCACGGATCTTGGATCACCGTTTACAGCAAAGGAATTCCAATATTGGGCAAGAGATTGTGGAATAGAAATAGACTATGCATCGGTAGCTCACCCCCGAAGAAAATGTACAGGTTGAAAGAGCCAATGGGCTGTTATTACAAGGCCTAAAACCAAGACTATATGAAGATCTAAAAGATTATGGAGGTAAATGGATAGAAGAACTACCAAAAGTGGTATGAGGTTTAAGAACTCAAATCAGCAGAGCAATAGGATATTCACCTTTCTTCTTGGTATACGGATCAGAAGCTGTGTTACCAATTGACTTAATATGGCAATCACCAAGAATTGAGCAATATGATGAAGGAGAAGCTGAAGAAACAAGACGACTAGAGATCGACTCAATCGAAGAAATAAGAGATAGTTCAGTAATACAAAATGCAAGATATTTACAAGGCTTGCGAAGACATTATGACAGAAATATGCACCCAAGAACGCTAAAACGAGGAGATCTGGTACTACGACTAATCTAGAAAAAAGATGGAAGACACAAACTACTCAGCCCATGGGAGGGTCCTTTTATCATCAAGACAGTAATACAACCCGGAACTTATGAGCTAATGACAGAAGGAGTTCAACTAAGCAATACTTGGCATATCAGCCAACTCAAGAAATTCTACAACTAAAAGCGCAAGATACAAGACATCAAGAACAAACCGGCAGATGCACAATGAGAGGCACTGTCTGGAGTCGAGTTGTTTCGTGAGGCAACTTGACAAACCGACTGCTTTGCACCATGAGCGGCCAATGCTGACTGTAGGACGCAAGCCTAGATAGAACTGGTTGTTTTAGCAAGCTTTCAACCTTGTCTAGTTCTTGCTTTCTCTCTACCCTTGATAATTGTTTAAAGTTATGCTTACTCTACCTCTACTCTATTATAAATGCATTGTCTCAGTTCTCATCCTTTGTTCTCTATAGATGGTGCGTAACGAGAAGGCTGCTCGTGTCAACTTTGGAGGACCATGCTACCTTGGAGGAAGCTCTGCCCTCATAGAACCACCAATTCAGCAGACTTGTTGGCACAAGGAGTACAACACTACCTTCTACAGCAGTGAAGCTTTCTTTCACCACCGGCTCATGCAAATGCTTCAAGATCTCTATCCTGATCAACAAGCCAGAGTGGAGTATAAATGCACCAGTTGGACTCATCCTAAGTATGAGAGCCATTGGAGCATAGAAGCACACATCACCAGACGCAATCTGATTACGGGTTCACAAATGGTGGAATCCATTCACAGGTCTATCGCAGATCGGTATAGCGTGCATGCTGGCATATCAGATGCTGCTTATCAAGCATTTTTGGTATACCATGGGAAATGTTATGAAGAGATGCATAATGACAAGCAGAAGTATTTTCCGCGACGTCCACCAGGAAGCTTGCAGTGTGTGGTGGCTGACCCTCATTTAGAACCAAATGAGCAAGTAAAGGAGATGGCACTGGCTATGCGGGTTCTCCACCAAAAGCTGGAAGATAGTCAACTGGAATTGGCAGAAGTAAGGCAGCACTATGAAGAAGCCTTGGACGAGATAGATGATTGGAGGAGTCAAGCTGGACTACACAAGATCAATGTGGTCGAAGATGTGTCTCGTTCAACCCCACGCAAGAGATGCTACCCTGGATGTCGCTGCAGTCGTACCTTGTTTAAGAAGTAGGAGTTTATGTCCCTTGTAATAAATACGTTAGTCGAGTCTGTGTATCTTGTGAACCTTTAAGTGATTGGTTGGTTTGTCATAGTGCTTCTGTTTGATTTGCATCTTTGTAATGAGTGCAATGATCTTGTGAGGTTCTTCCCACAATTTCATTTAGTTTGTAAGCTTAGGGTTTAATGAAATAAAAAGTTGGGTTTCGTCTATCTCATGTGTCTCTTTATCCTATCTTTCAAGTGCAATCTATCTTTATCCTCTAAAATCTCTGTTTGTTGGAAGATAAGAGTTACGGGAAAATGTTGGATAAAATTACACCTCCTTATCTCTTTCTCTACCCGCAAGAACCACCCTAGTTGCTATCTTGGATATGGAGTTATGAAAATAACAAAGTGACACATCTGCGCCATTGTTTTCTTGCCCTCCTGGAGAGTTGTGTTGTTGTGTTCATACTTCGGCACAAAGGTTTCTCTAGAATAACAAAAAGGATATGAGGATAGTTAGTTTGAGTCAAGGAATATGTAAGCTACCTTGGTGTCACCTAGTTCATCTTTCTTAAGGGGGGTAGCCAAGTTAAAGGAGTTGTAATATGGAGTTGCATTGAAGTTAGTGCCTCGCTTTAAAGAATTGCTTATCACCATGATTGAGTTCTCTTTGAGTTTCCGTGCTAAACCTGGACATCTTATGAAGTTGAATTTAAGGAAGCCTTGAATGACCAAATTCTAATGCAGTTGTGTTCCAAACAGATGGATGCTACACGGAAATACACTTCACAGGATGGAAAAAGGAATGTTCCCAATTCGGATCCTCCCTCTATAGATCAAGCTTTGATGACACAAACCCAACCGCTACAGTTTCTTGCTCAAACCTCCTTGCATCGTACACCACCTATGGATAAAGGAGAAGTTGTGACAGGTCATCTACCAACTTTCTCTCATGGCACTAACCCACTAGGAGCAGATGCCTGGCTTAGAGCTATAGAGCAACATCTTGACATAGCTCAGTATGAAGACAATGAGAAGGTGCTATATGCTTTCGGTCAACTTCAAGAAACAACGTTAGACTGGTGGGAATCAGAGTTTGGACAACGGGATGTAAATCAGGTTGATTGGAAAGAGTTCAAAGATGCTTTCCGATCTTACCATGTTCCAGCTGGTTCGGTAGCAACTAATAGTGAGGAGTTCCACAATCTAAAGCAAGGTTCCATGTCTGTGTGTGAGTATAGTGATCGGTTCACTCAGTTGTCTCGTCATGTCCCAGGCGAAGTGGATAGCGATGCTAAGAAGCAAAGATGCTTTATGAAAGGATTGAACGACAGTCTGCAACAACAACTGATGACCGTTGAGTATGGGGATTTTCATGCAATGATGCACAAAGCAATTGCAATTGAGAAGAAGCAACGAAAGAAGGGAAAGAAGAAGAGAAAGTGTGATCTTCAACGCCAGCTAAGAAACACCCATCCCTGTCTTGCTACGCAAGTCATATGTCAGTCACAGTCGATGAATCTACTAGAGAGTACAGATCAGGATCAACAATCCCATGGTGAAGTACCACCCTCCAATCAATGTCAAAACCAACAACGACAGAAGTCAGAATCGAGTCACCAAAAGAAGCAGGATGAAAGAGTAAAAGTGAAGGGAAAATACATCCAAGGGATGTTGAGAAGTGTGTCTGATGGAATTGTGTATGGTCGCATTTCAGTGAACTCATCTCCTGCCTTAGCAATGTTTGATCCAAAGGCTACACATTCGTTTATCGCTAAAGCATTTGTGCAAGAACAAAAGATGACAATGCTCCCAATGAGGAAACCAGTGCTAGTTAATACCTTTGCAGGTGAGGAAAAGGCAACCCGCATCTGCCCAAAAGTTAGTCTCCACATAAAGGGAGGAAACTTTAAGGTAAACCTGATTGTTTTGGACCTCATGGCAGAGGATGTTGTCCTTGGAAGAGGATGGTTTGATACTTGTAAAGGAGTTATTAATCCTACCCAAGGTTTGGTGTTTGTAACAACTCCGATGGGAGAAAGAATTGAGTATCAAGGAATGCCACCTGGACCTGATGAACGTGAAGAGAACCTACTCGACAGTGGCAACACAAAGGATAGTGAAGTAGAACATGAGTTCTCGGATGTCGATGTTGAGGAACAGATGCCATGGAAAGAGCTCAACACCATAGATGATTATGCTCATGAAGATTATCCGTCTGAACAATGTCAAAACACTCAAGAGGACATATGAAGTTCAGTTGCGTTTCCCAGATCAAAAGTTTTGTTTCCAAGAACCGATGTACCCTTTGTATCTTAAAGAATGGTTATGCTCTCGTGAAAAGTCTCAGGTCCAAAGCAGTTTTAATCTGGAGGATATCTTTATCTCTTTATCACCATCTTCCGAATCTCGAGGACGAGATTCCTCTTAAGGGGGGTAGAATTGTAACACCCTAAAATTTACTTTATGGAAAATAGAGATAAAATGATCTAACTTTGAATTTTTGGTGCTCATGAAATCATAGCAAATAAAAACTTTTTATGAAATTAAAAATTTCTTTTGGTAGAAACATGGTTGATCATTCATGCTCTGCATTTTGGAACTTTTGTTTGTTTGTCATGTTTCAAAATTCAAATTGGTTTCAAAATGTGAGTTTGAAAATGTGTTTGGAATTTCAAAATAAAAAGAAAACAAAAATCAAAAACCGCTCTCCCCCTGTCTCTGGCCCGCAGGCCTTTTTCCCCCACCAGCCCAACATTTCCCCCCTTCTGTTTCTGGCCCAAGGTGGCCGACCCCACTCCCCCTCCCTCTCTTTCCCCGGCCCACGTCGCTCGGCCTGCTCGCTTGGAAGCGCTGACAGGTGGGACCCACCCGTCAGCCGCCTCACTGCGCAGACACACACGCTGCCTCTCTCTCTCTGCCGCTGACAGGCCGTCCCCACCCTTCTTCTTCCCTGACAAGCCGACCCCACTGGTCAGCTGCGTCTTCCCCCTTTCCCTCTTCTCCCCCGCTCCCTTCCTTCCCTGTTCCTCAGCACCGACACCCGGCCGAACTCGAATCGAAGCAGGGGGGATCACCCTTTCCATAGCCGGCGCAGCCCCATGACGCAAGCGGACCACCGCCACCCGCCACCTTCCCTTCCTTCTCCCCCTCATCTTACCTTTTCTGATGCCGCCGTCTCCTACCTCCGGATGGAAACAGCATCGCCGCCTTCCATCTTCGCCGCGGCAGAATCTCTCTCCAATCCTCCTCCTTCCTTCTTCAGCTCTGCTCGGGGCTATTTAAGTCGCCCCGCACCCCTACCGCCCTCCACCGCCTCCAGTTCGCCCTTTCTTCGCCCTAGAACGTTGCCGCTGCCGCCGCAGAACACTGCCGCTGTCGCCCCTATGCTGCAGAGCTCCACCGCTCCGTCCAGCCGCTTCTCGAGCTCCGCAGCGTGGTAAGCACCCTCCCCCGAACCCGTAGGCCTCCCTTGTCCCCTCTGTCTCGCTTGCAGGGCTCCTAACCGCGACCGCCGCCGGCACAGAGCTGCCCCATCGCGCGACCCGCCGTCTCTGCGACGAAATCAGTTCAACCGAGACCCCAATCGAGCCCGAACCACCCCCCTCGTTCCCCTGATGCCCCTCTCTTGCTCTCTCTCTCGCTCTCTGCACATCTGCGCACGCGCACCAATGCCATCGCGCCGCCACCGCACGTGGACCACCTCCCTGAGTCCTCCTCGGCTTCAACCAACACCCCAGACGAGCTCCCCGTCTCTCCCTCTCTCTCCCCGACCGTCCCACGTCGTTTTTAGTGCCTCGTAGCCGTGGTTAGGTATGCGCCGCCGCGTCCCGGCCATGGCGCCTCTGTGGGAGCGCTGCCCCGGCGACCATCTCCGCCTGAACCCTCTCTGCACCATTTGATCCCGCGCGGACGGCTTAGATTAGATCCCTTTAAGTGGATACCGGTTCGGTCCACCGTGGACCCGTAGACCAAGGCCCCGCACGCGGTCCACAGCTGCGTGGTGCACCTGCCCTACCCCGCTCTGCCATGTGACGCCACGTCAACCCCGCTTGACCCCGCACCGCAGTCCTTGGTGTAGTTCCCATGTTTACGCTTTCTCTTTCTGAAAACGAAAAGCCTCTTTGTTATTTCAAAAATATGTTTTCTCTATTTTCAGAACTGCCACCCTCATTCAAATGTTTATAATTTCCCCGTTTCAACTCCGTTTTGACCCAAACAAGTTGCGTTAGATCCGTAATTTCATAATCTATCTAATGGTACAGTTTTCATCTATGTTAATTACTTTTGAAAATCAAAGTTAATTAATTCGTTAATGCTTTAACCTGCCCTTTTCAAAATCTCGTTTAAATCGTATTTTCTCCGTTTTAAATCCGTTTCGTTCCGTTCAAGTTGCGTTGGCTTCGTATCGACGTAACCTTTTCTTTAGTGATATTTAATACCATGTTAATAGTTCTGTATTTTCATGAGATCAAATCCTAATTTGATTAACCACTTTACAACTTGCTTTTTACATAAAATGATGATAGTTTCAACTTCCGTTTTCAATTCAAATGCAATTTTGACCTAATCTAACTAAAGTATTTATTTGAAATACTTTATCCACTCTTTTACATAATAGTAAATTTGATAAAGCCTGTAGTTCTCTTTTATAAAAGCAAATCTTCCGTTAGTTGTATCTCGATCAACGTAGCTCCGTTTAGTGTGATCTTCGTGACTGTGTGATCGTAGAGTTGCGTAGGTTCCTTTTAAATCCTTTTTATTGATTGGTGTATTGATCCAATTTAGCCATGTTTTTATGCTATGTATGTTTGTCCAGCTGCTTGTGTGGTGATTTGTTAATTGTCGTCCAATCGGTGAGTTTTGCGTTGGTGATCGAGAAGAAGTCGTCTGAAGCTGAGAAGCAGTTGAACAAAGGATCTAAGCTTTTAAGGCAAGTATTACATGGGATTATCCTTGTTGCCCTATTCATGATAATCACTCATTAACCATATGCATGTGTTTCCTTGTTACCCTGTAAGGATTACCCTAGTTTTGTACCTTATACCTTGTTACCCTGGGAACTTATGCATTTGGGTAGATCAAGCTAGTGCTCTTTGAGAATAACTATGATCATGTAAACTTGATTAATGAATATGTGAATCGACAATAAAAGATGACTTTTTAGCAACGTGGACCATAGGTGGAACACCAGGAACTCACACCTGTGTTCTCACTCATAGGGATATTTCTGTAAGAGATTACCCCGAGAAAACAGTACTACCATAAGCTAATGGGCTCTGGCTTGACTTAGTATTAGGATTTTGCTAGTCTGTGGCAACTTACTTGAGAGGGCGCAAGAAGTGCTCTGAGATGTTTGGAAGCGCTGCGGTGACTTCTGGGCTCTTGTTGAGGGAACTTGTAGCGGGTTGTTACCTTCTAGTGGAACTTGTGAAAGGCCTCGTAGTGAACCCTGCTGGCCTACCTTGGAAGTGGGTCAAGAGGGTCGCGTCCTCTGGCGAAGGGGCAATTCACGACTTATGGGTAAAGATGTACACCTCTGCGCAGAGTTAAAAACTATCATGATAGCCGTGCTCACGGTTAAGAGTGGCTTGGGCTCCTTGCTATGTGATGTTCTTATGTCATGATTCATCAGTTGTTATCGGTGATTTATTATTGTTACTTGTTCATATAAACATTATATTCATGTTTACTCTTGATCATATGGTTATTGGGCTATATTGATAACATTGAAGCTATCCTATGCTAAAATTGTGACAACATAAAAGCTGATGCAATTAAACCCGTGTCTATCCTTCTTGAGCCTCATGAACCCCATGTATACTTGTTGAGTACGAAAGTACTTACGCTTGTTTACTTTCTTTTCAATACTTTGGATAAAAATCCCGGATGGGTACCAGTTTGCAAGAGTTGGAAGAGTTAGGCTTGTGATCAACCAGTCAGTTGGTCCCTGTGGAGTGGAGTCTTCACCTGAAGTTCGGAGTGTCTTACCGCTGTTTGCTCTCTCAAGGTTATTCCTTTGACCATATATGTTATATACTAAAGTATTGTCTTTTGATATTACCTTGTTCTGTGACTATATGTGGGATTTGACTTCCTGGGCTCACATATAGGGTATATCTGGTTTTGTTCTTAAAACCGGGTGTGACAGCGGCACAGTCTGGTTCACATGTATAAAATTTACTGGTGGTTTGCATAATGATAGGCACTGTCCGAAGTCAGTTGTTTCGTGAGGCAACTTGACTAACTGACTGCTTTGCACCATCAGTGGCACAATTTGGTTCACATATATAAAATCTACCGGCAGTTTGCACAATGAGAGACACTGTCCGGAGTCAGTTATTTCATGAGGCAACTTGACTAACCGACTGCTTTGCACCATGAGCGGCACAGTCTGGTTCATATATCTAAAATCTACCGGCAGTTTGCATAATGAGAGGCAATATCGGGAGTCAGTTGTTTTGTGAGGCAACTTGACTAACCGATTGCTTTGCACCATGAGCGGCACAATCTGGTTCATATAAAAAGTCTACCGTTTCATGAGGAGACATGACTAGCTAACAGGTTTGCACCATGAGCGGCATTGTCTAGCATTTTTAAGTAGATTGTTTCGTGAGGCAACTCGACAAACTGACTGCTTTGCACCATGAGAGACACAGTCTGACATATATATTTAAAGTCTACCGTTTCGTGAGGCGGCCTGACAAGCTGACACCTTTGCACCATGAGCGGCACTGTCCGGCATTCATAAGTCAGTTGTTTCGTGAGGCAACCTGACAAACCGACTGCTTTGCACCATGAGCGGCACAGTCTGGTTCATATATCTACAAGTCTACCATTTCGAGAGGCGGCATGACATCAAACTACTGGACGCAGTAAAGAAGAATAGTTTACCTCAACGATACCAAAATCAATCACTCGTACAAAGTGACACAACAAAAGCTTGAAGAGCAACATGAATTCGGCGCAAAAAAGAATGCAAGCCAAGTATCCTCACATCAAGAAGCAAAATATCAACAGAAAGAATTACTCGTCAAGAACTACTCGTCAAACAACAACAACATTACCCCGAAACTACTCGGAGATCTTTCACAATGCAAAGCCTAAACTTAGAGGCACAATTTTTTTTACAGCCAATACTATCATCAAGGCTCGAAAGCCAATAATACTACCCAAGAAGAACTCAGGATTTCAGAAGCATTTTGAAAGCCTACTGCAGAGGCGCACAACTTCAGACAACAATCAAAAGAACTCGGCATGACTCATAAAAGGATTGGAAAACAAGGTATTTATCAAAGCAAAGCTGTACAACATTGACGTACAAAGATAAGAGCATCAAGACGAAGCCTGATAGTATATTAAGCAAAGGTATCAAGCAAACATATCATCGAAGAATATATTACAAAACCACCACCAGAGACAAACAAATGTTATCAAGGAGAAGATGACAGTACTTTCATCTGGCTAAATATTTGGCGACAAAGCTCCTGAACCTCGGGCTTCGATTGTTCCCACCTCGTCAAGAGATTGGCGTCCATCAGATCTTCGAGAATTCGGTCCAAAGGCACATCAGGAGCAAGGGCTCGAACAAAAGAAACTATACAACGCTCAAAGCCATTCTCAACAAACTCTTTAAACTGAAGGGGCAGCGCAGGAATCAGGGTTTTCTGGCCTTCTCTAGCATCTTCTTGAAGACAAACAGTAGCCACAACAGGTCTCACAGCAGCATACAAAATTTTATATCGCTCATGAACCTCCGAGAGCTGGGTCTTCAGAACCTCCTCAGATTTCAATGACTAAAAAGGGCAAAAGAAGTCAGGAAGACTAAAAAAGAAAAACAACAAGAATATCAGAAAACAATAAGTTGTCGACTTACAGCTTCAGCCCTCTTCTCTGAAGTTTCAAGACGAAGAGACAAATCTTGTTTCTCCTCGTTCCAAGCAATAGAAGCCTGATCAGCAGCTACAAGAAAAATGAGTATGTCAGATATCAAACAAGAAAACAACAACAAAGGGAAAAGCATATCATTACCAAGCATCTTGTCTTTTAAACCAGATAAAGAACCATCAGCAACTACTCGGAGAGCCTTTTCTTGCTCCAAAGCAGCACGAGTCTGAGACAACTCAAGCTGAACCCTGTCAAGTTCAACTTGAAGAGTAACAATCGACTGAGTTTCTGAGGAGAAAGCAGTCAACTCCTGACAGACATCCTGAAAGAGACATGAATCAAAATAAAGCACAAATAAACAAGACCAAAAAAGAGAGACAAGAATAAATACCTTCAATTCAGTTCTAAATGACAATGATAAATCCATCCAAGAAGAAACAAGTTTTTGAATACGTTCAACTCGGCTGAGCTGAACCTCTGACCCTTGAATAAGCAAAGGCATGGCTGAAGAAGAAGTCAGAGCTTTGGCCTGGAGGCTCAACTCAGGCACCTCAAGAAGAGGCACACCTTCGGGAGGACTAGCACCAACAAAATTAGAAGCAACAGCAACATCAGTGGCATCAGGAGTACAAAGCCCTGCAAGAAATGAAATAAGAAGAGTTAAGATAGAAAAAAAAAGTTAGAATCTTTATCAACAAAGACAACAAGTCTCACCATCCTGGGATGGAGCAAGAACATCAGAAGAAGGCCTAAATAGAAACAAAGAATATTAGGCAGAAGCTATCAAAAAATACTAACGTTAGGCAATAAATTTAAATTTACTTGGCCGACTTGCTGAAGGAAGCAGCAAAGGAAGCAAAAGAAAGATCGGGGATATCAAACGAGAAATCATCATCAAGCAGTGAAGAAGAAGGGATTGGAATAGCCGAAGGAATGGGAGCAGCTTTACCAGAAGACTGACCAGCGGATGACCTACGACTAAATAAAAATTACAATAAGGAAAAGAATTTCTAGAAAGTAAGTACAAAGACACCAAGAAGACAACTTACGGAGGACGAGTGAAAGGAGGATCATCATCCGAATACTCTTCATCCAGAAAGACAGACTGGCCATCTGAAAAAGAACAAATAGAAGAATAAAGAAGAGTAACATACAAAACAACTCGGATAACAAATACAACGCTCACCTACAATAATGTTACCTGTGGGAGCACGTGGCCGAGGAGAGCGGCGGCGCGTAGCAGGAGGAGGTTGGACAGGCTGAGCAGAAGATTCAGCTTTCCTTTTCCTAGAAACCAGTAAGACTTGAGCAATCCGAGGATCTGGGGCATAAGGCACATACCCATTAGTAATACAAAATCCAGGGATAAACATGGAAGAAGAGGTCGAAGCCACAGTGACATCGGCAGCAGTCTCCTCAGGAGCAAAAGGGTCCGGCCCAAAAGTCAAGTTCAGCCTAAAAGAATGACCATGATCCTGAAACACAAAGCAAGCCATCAATAAAACAAAAATTCAGAGAAAAGAAATCAGAACAAGACAAGTAGATTACTAACCGGAGGAGGTGGATTTCTAGCATGATACTCGAAAATCTAAGGAGGCCTCAAGACCCTCCCCAAACAATCAAATAAGTCATCTTCAGACAACTCAGATTCGGGGATGATCCGGGAAGGATCAGAAGAACCGGTATATTCGAAACCAAGATTTTCCCTCTGCATGAGAGGTTGAACCTGGCGGCGCTAGTAACTGGCAACCAATCCATTACCAGTCATCCCGGATTGCTTGAAGAAACTTATCCGGGTCACTAGAGGCTTAATAGCCAAAGATTCAGAAGGAGATAGAGCATCATTCCAACAAGAAAGAGGAGTTGGAAGAGCAGCAAGATCAGAAGAGAAATAAGCATCAGGCTTCAAAATATAGAACCACTTTTCCACCCAATCTTTAACTGATTCATAAAGAGTAAAAGCAAAGTAAATGACCCTCATGCCCTGACGAAACTGAATGGCGCAGCAGCCAAAAGAACGGTTGGGCTTGCTCTCGTGAAATCGAAGACGAAAGGAATGGCAAAAAAGAAGAAGACAAGGAGGGATACCAATGAACGCTTCGCACAGATGCGCGAAAGAAGAAAGAAAAAGAATGTTGTTAGGAGGCAAATGATGAAGCTGAATGCCATATAAACAAAGGAACTCCATCAAGAAATCTGATGGAGGGAAGCAGAGTCCGGCTCAGACAAAAGAAACAAAAAGCACAGTCTGATTAGGAGAGGGACTTGGGATGACGTACTCACCAGGAAGAGAATACTCAGAAAAAATCTATGCTCGGAGCAGACCATGGGAAACCAACAAATCCAAATCTACTTCCTGAGTCGTAGGCTTGGGGGATTTCTCCATTTTACAAGACATCTCGACAAACTCAAGATTGTCTATACGATCTAAGACAGTATCTTCGTCCACAAATTCAGCCTTGTTCTTGTTTTTGTTCTTCTTCACCATCCGGGGCAGATCGAAGCGGTAGCGTCAGCTAGGGTTTGAAAGTATGGGAAACAGTTTTTTACCGCAAGGTAAAAGAGAAGAGATAATAGAAGGGCGGACTTATAAAGAGATATTACCTACAACAGAAAATACAGAAGAGAACACATACACACAAAAGAACTCGGGCATGACAAGCAACACCGCACAAGAACTCAGAAAATATAGACAACAATTTCATTGATTCCTCATTTTACACATCTTTGAAAGTACAAACTAGATACAAAGGTTACATCACCGAAAGGAACTAGTACAAGTCGGCAACAAGGAACCCAGTCGAATTCGAGGTTAAAAAATCTCAAAGAACCAAGATGCATTATTGGCAAACAGAGCCAAATAACTCAGATATGCTTAACGCCCAACAAGACAAGGCACATATGTTTGTCAAAGGTAGTAGAAGCAGAGCCCAGAAGACATTCAAGATTCGCAGTTCCGCCAGGTCCTCGACAGAGAGAAGGAAGATCAACACCAGCAGGCGCCAAAATGACATTGCACAGGACCAGCCAAGGAATACTTCTTCAACCAAGGCCGCGAAATCAGCCAGAGGCATGGAACTAGGACACTGGAAGATCAAGCAGCACGACATGCGACAGCCTCATCACAAGAACTAGACCATTTGCCTCAAAGCCGCCTTCAGCTTGGCACTACCTTAAAACTAGCTACCTACTAGTTTCTATCACAAGAACTACACCATTCACCAGATTACAACTCAAGGAGGAGAAAAAGAAGCTCGGGGGCTCGTCAAGCTCGCCAACTACAATATCCATAATACAACAGAAACCTTTACAAGAGAAGAAAGAAGGTATATAACAAGCCAACCATACTACACATATTTATAGAAGAACAAGAGGTGCACATACACCAAGTCCACGAAGAAAGGGCAACGACGACAATAATGCATAAAGGGAGCAGTAAAGACAAAAGATTCTACAAGGACTACATTGATGAGATAAAAACAACTACAATAACGGCAGTACATGAAGGTACCGTACAGAATATCCGGAAGAATATTCCAAGTACAATCATACAACCAGCAACAACTCTGCAGGCCACAAAAACAACTCGGCCGATAAACTTACAACAACCAGACTAAGCCACATCTACAATAAAAGACCACAAGTGACAAAATATAAAGACTGTAGCCAGGGTTATACCAGATCTATCACCAAAGAAGGCCTGGCACCCAAGCAGAAACCTTACAAGTCAAAACAACCCGGAATCCTCACAGAGCGTGAAGAAGTGATGGATCATAGGTAGAAAACCACTCCCAACAAATGAGATTGGACAGCTCCAACTCTAGCCTTTCCAGCAGGAGTTCGGTGCAAGCATGCACAACCAGAAATATGGAGTGTACAACTTCAATAAACTTAGGAGCGGCAACGGTTACAACCCGGGGTTCAGCAGTTAGACATAGAAGGCATGGAAGCCACCTCACAATACTTCTTCTGCCTACCACGCCAAACTTTCCAGGAAAATCCAACAGAAGAGTTAGTCTACCTCTAACTCCATTCACAAGAATTCTTCTACCCACTCAACTACCAAAAGGAGAGCACAAGCCCGGGGGCGGCTCAGTTTCACTCAGCAGCATAGTCATCAGAAGAAAGAGGAGCACCCTAAAGGTCAAGGCATCAGTACAAGCGCAGCGGAATATAAGCAAACAGTGAAAGCAAGATTCTACATACCCGTAAAGACACAGTACCCACCTGTGGATAAGAAGAAGACAAGGGCACGTTATTTCAGATCCTTCCACCAAGCTCTTTTCCAATAAAAAGAACTCGGAGAAAGGCTCGGGGGCTGGAAATACCTACCTTACAAGACTTTTTTCTCAGACTCTTCGAATACTTGTACCAAGTATTAGAGGCTCGGGGGCTACACTCAATGAGTGCACCACAGGTGCACAAAGAAGCCACAAGACGAAGAACACAAAAGACTAAAGCTAAGACATTTTTTAGATCCACCGAATACTTGTACCAAGTATCTAGAGGCTCGGGGGCTACACTCAATGAGTGCACCAGAGGTGCACAAAAAACTGCAAGGTGAAAAACACAGAAGATCATTTCATGATTTTACTCCAAAAAGAACTCGGCTCGCTTTTAAAGCAACATGGCATATTGAAGAAAAATCATGAGATGCTCGGGGGCTTGTCGATGGGATATCCTATAGGGTACCTAGAGACCGGCTTGCCTGAGCTTTGGGCCTCCTTTCCTCGGCCCACGAAGGAAGGCGGACAGAAGAAACCGAATTCTACTCGGTTAGGACGATAAGACCGAAGCGCAGCTTAGGACTCTAAGTTTGTAACGGAGTAGGATTAGAATAACCTCGACCAGTTCCTAGACTATAAAGGGCTGGTGAGGGCATCACCCAAAAACAGTTCCCTACATACTAGACAACACCCGATACACAGAGCGACACACAACACCTTGTATTACGATCAAGAGCAATAACAGACGACTCAACTGGACGTAAGGTTATTACTCGACCTTGTCGAGGGCCTGAACCAGTATAAACCGTGTGTCCCTGCGTGTCCAACCACCAAGGTTTCACTATTCACTGAGGCACGGACTACTATCTCGGGTAACCCCGTGGCAGGCTATCGGTGGTAAAACATCGACAGAGATCCATTTGAGTTCTTTCTCCCTAGAGTGATTATGAGTGACAAGTGTGCATCCATCCACCTTCCTAGCCTTGAGTTGGTCAAGTGAAGGTCTTGTGCTTGTTACTCTTGGTGTTCGACAACACCTAGATGGTTTGGTGCTGATTGGAGGAAGGTGATCACCGTAAGATTGTTGGCGGCCCTTCTCCAAGCTTCTGTGTTTGGTTGTGGGCGATTCACCGAGCCGGAGTGGGGAAGAATCAGCCCGTAGAGACCACTCATCCCTTGCGCAGGATTGAGGGGGAGCTATACCTTGCGAGGTGCTCCAACGAGCACTAGGGGGGAGTGTCGACTCCTCGATACCTCGTGAAAGCATCGTCGTGTTAAGAATTCTCTTTCCCGAGCTCCTTTCATTTCCGCATTTACTTTCCGTTGTGTCCTTTGCTTTCCACTAGAATTGCGTAGGTTGTTTTTCAATTCCATGAACTGCTACCGCTTTCTAGCTAAGACACACGATCGGTAGGCACTAAGGGGTGATTGGCATTTGATAGATTTTCATATTTGCTTTAGAAATTTAAAACAAGCCCAATTCACCCCCCCCTTTTGGGCATCTTGATCCTTTCATATGGCTAAGCCTTTTAGGAAAACATGGAATCATTGTTTTTATATACCCATGGCGCCTACATAGAATTTCAAAAGCCACAATATTTATTTACTGAAAACAACACGGGCAATACCTTAGCAAAATATTTTGATGGGTTTCTAGTGCATCTAAGGATAGTCAAAAGTGCAAATTCAATGTTTCCAAATATTTTTCTCATGATAACCTATCATAAATAACAATGCGGTTCAGACCAGATTCCGAAATCTGAAAATGAAAACGATCAACAACAAGCTTAATCTAAGACAGACAAATCAACCTTTTTTATTAAATTAAAAAATCAAAATAAGAGAATATCCTTTGTCCTGACTATGTGCAATTTTTCATTATCAGTCATAAGCATATAGGTACAATGTACCAAATGACACAATGTGACCCCCTAATAAAAAAATAGGGCTATCAGTTCATTTTACTTCAAAAGGAGACCAATTGGTTAGATGATAATTTGTCCAGCACAGTGTAATATGAGGCTATGAGAGCACAGTATAACATTGATCAGAACATTGGTTTATATCTAAAATAATCACTACATATGGCATATCTAATTCCTAAGGAAAAAAAGAATGACTACAAGGTTCAAAACTTTCCTACTACCGACATGTTTTTTCCTGGTGTAAGTTGCATATTAGCCTAACTAAGTGCTAAAGACTAATTCTTCAGGAAACTACAATGAGAAAATAGCTCCATTCAAATTTGACAAAACTACAAAGTTTCATTTGAAAAAATCTCATGGGAATCCATCCGTGCTAAATGAAAAGAATTATTTATACAGTAAAATTAAATATCATGTTTAGGACTTGTCAGCATTCAGTACAAAACATTTAAATTTCTTCCTAATGTCAGGATGGTAAAATGCTAGAAAAAAAACCTAGGATCAATTTAATAGCATCAAGGAAACATGCCATGTAATCAAATACTCCAAGAAATATTACAGCACCAGTCAAAAATCAAACTGTAAATCTAAATGGAAATGTGAAACTAATATTTCATTTGCAATTATTGAGCAATCTATCAACCTGGCCATCTATTCCGCAACCAACAAAGGGGATGTCAGATTACTGAGACTGTGAGAATAACATGCGTAGGAATAAATCTTGAAGCTAGAGATAAATTCAAGGCTATGTGATTCGATACTTTCAAAGTATGCATGAATAAATAGCAAGATTATGAAATAATTTGCTGTAAAAATGTAAGATGACCACATACTTAACGCTCCCCTGCAACATATCTGTCAGCACAGACATAAAGAACATGGCATAAGCAAGAGGTTGGGGATAAAAACAAAGCTGATCTTCTATTTTTCCCTTCAATTCGTGCTGAGTAATAATGAGAGCAAGGGATGAAGGATCCAATCATCCAATACGATACGTCCTGCATAATTTGCGTAAACCTTCACTGGGTCACTGTACATAGCTCGCATGGATTCAATGTACCAATTGAAGGACCGAGAACGACGACCAGAGGGGGTGAATGGGAGCCTCAAATTTCTCTCAAAATATTCGGATCACTCTTTTCAAAAACCAAACCCAGTTGATTGGTGCTCAACCTCCCCTGAGCAACGCGACCGGGGATTCAGACAAAATCGAACAAATGAGAGCTCACCGGGAATGGAGAGAAACTCACCGGAAACCCCAAAAAGCAAGTTCTCTACCCCTTAAGAAAAGAGGCAAGAATCTAGGCAAAATAGGCAGAAACAGCAGCCGACGGACGGTGCAACAGAAAGCGAAGGACGCTAGGCGAGCGTCTGACGCGTATGCAGAGCCGAAACCGAGAGGTCCTCCAGGCGACGGACGCGTCTAGCGGACACCCGTCGGAAGCTGGCTAGCGTCCGTTGCAAAACGAACAGAGAGCCTTGCAGTGCTGAAAACCGACGGACGCGTCTGACGCGAGGCCGACGAACGCTGGCGAGCGTCCGGCGCCAAACCTGTGCGCACAGACAGAGCAAGCGACGGACGCTGGCTTGGGTGAGCCCTAGCGTCCGGCGCAAACCGACGGAGCGTCTGACGCCCCCGAACAGAGCGCAGTGAACGCGAAAATCGTTTTTCTCTCCGCCAAATCTTCCCAAATCTAGACTAAATGATCTCCACTAGCAACCCAACTTGGTAGGCATGTTTCTAGTGCTGTGGAGGAGCTATCTCGAAGAAATCATCGCTCAATTTGGTGAGGATTGAAGAGAAACGAGGATTTGGGAGAAAAAGGGCAAGAACGAAGAACACCACAAAGAAAATTGCCCGATCTGCGTACTCAAGAAGTTTGAGGAACGATCCTTCGGTGCAAATATGCTCCTCTCGATTACGAACAACTTGGTTCAAACGGATTTGCCAAAACCTTTCTCAATCAAAAGATCTCATCTTGGGATCAAAAGAGGGGGGAAAGCAAAACACGAAGAACACAAGCAAAAAACGGGGACATTGTCGATGTTTTACCACCGATAGCCTGCCACGGGGTTACCTGAGACAGTAGTTCGTGCCTCGGTGAATAGTGAAACCTTGGTGGTTGGACACGTAGGGACACATGGTTTATACTCGTTGCTTTTTCTTGTATGAACTCTATTGCTTTTTCTGCGCTGTATTTGACTAGTGGTTTGTATTCAATCCATTTGGTGAATTTATCTATTGCCACGAATATGTACTCGAATCCTCCTTTTGCCTTTTTAAGGGGTCCGACTTGAGCTAGCTCCCAACATGAGCAGGGTCAGACTGGTGGTATGGAGATTAGGTTATGTGCTGGAACATGGGATTATCTTGCAAACATTTGACAATTCTTGCATGTTTTGACTAATTGTTCTGCATCCTTGAGTGTTGTTGGCCAATAAAATCTGCTTCTGAATGCTTTGCCGATTAGTGTTCTAGATGCTGCATGATTTCCACATCATCCCGAGTGGATTTCTTCCAATATTTCTTTTTCTTCTTGCGTAGATACACATTTCAATAATATTTTAGAAGATGCTGCTCTTTTGTATAATTTATCCTTTACGAGAACGTAGGCTTTGCTTTTCTTTATAATCCTTGTTGCTTCTGCTTTGTCTCCGGGTAGTTTGTTTTCACTTTTATGATCAATGTATGGTTGTCTCCAATCGCTTTCTATGTTGAGGATCTGTCTTGAGCTGTCGAGTTCTTTTGTTTCGTCTATGTCCATTGGGTCTTCTTTTTGTTTATTAGTTTCCTGGATTGATGGCTTTGCGAGTTCTTCCACAAATACCCCCGGTGGTACTTGTGCTCTACCTGACCCCAATTTAGACAAGATATCTGTTGCCACGTTTGAATCTCTTAAGACGTGGTGAATTTCTAGTCCTTCAAAATTCTTCTCGAGTTTCCTTACTTCTGCACAGTATGCATCCATGTTAGTTTTTGTGCAGTCCCACTCCTTGTTTACTTGGTTGATTACTACTGCTGAATCTCCATAAGCGAGAACTCTTTTGATTCCTAGTGTAGTTGCTACTCTTAAGTCGTGTATGAGTGCTTCGTATTCTGCTTCATTATTTGTTGCTCACCATAATATCAGTAGTACATATTTTAATTATCTTCCTTCTGGGGAGATTAGTAGCACACCTGCTCCTGCCCCTCCAAGCTTCAGAGAACCATCAAAGTACATTTTCCAGTGGTCTCGTATTGGTTCAGGTTCTTTTTGTGCAATTTCTGTCCATTCTGCAATGAAGTCGGGTAGTATCTGCGACTTGATTGTTGTCCTTGGTTTAAAGTCCATGTTTAGATATCCGAGTTCCACTGCCCATTTTGATATTCGACCTATAGCATCTTTGTTTCTAAGTATGTCTTGTAGTGGAAAGTTGGTTGCTACTGTTACTTTGTGCTCGTGGAAATAATGCCTCAACTTTCTTGATGATATGAGTACTACACAAAGAAAAAAATAGCGTGTTATTTTGACGCTTTAGCGGCGCTATAGCATCCCTGATTAGCCGGCGCGACGATATCAGGCATTCCTACGATATGCACGCTTTGGCCGCTTTAGCGCGTTTTAGCGCCGCTAAACGTGTTTAGCGCCATAGCGCCGATATTCCAGCGCTATCCCTGTTTCACTGGCTGGACCCAAAAAAAATGGTGGCCCAGTCATATTGAGCCCACCTACAGCCCGGGAGTCCCTACCGACGCTAACCCTAGACCACGTTTTTAGTCAGAGAGTCACTAAACAGTCAACACTCCTCTCCCGTGCGGCAGCTGGGCAACGGCGATAGGTAGACGACGTCAGCGGCTCACCGGCGGCGAGTGAGGGACGATGGGAAGCCAGGCGACGACGGCCGAGGGACGACAGGAGGCAACACTACTGCATCTGAGGGACGGCAGGAGGCAACGCTACGGTGGCGGCTGAGCAGCTGGGCGACGACGACGGCTGTGGTACCGCACTTGGAGCCGCCAACGAGTACCTGGGGTTTCTGCGATGGGCGTGCTACCTCGTCAAGTTACGCCCAAGCCCAACAATGTCTGAACCTGATGGCAGTGCGCCAATGCCAACCCTAGGCAAGTTCTTTTCCCCTGTTCTTCTACATAGTGAATCAGAGATGTGATTATGTGAATTAGTGAATGTGATGAATTGAGATGACAGATCAGTAGATCACACAATTAGTATTGTTATTGTGATATTGTCTATTGTGACAGAATTAGTATACTCAGTAGATCAATAGTTATGCTTGCACTATTGTTGTCAAATTGTATAATTGTTCTGAATTCTGATAAGTGATAACTAGTTCTGGCAATTTTGTTTAGTCAAATTGGTCTGTTACTCTGTTTACTTGTTCTGTGTTTTGTCAACTTTGTTCTGTCATCTAGTAAAGTAGTAATACTGTAATAGTAAGTAACTAAGTATTAAACATTTAAACTTGTTAATTCTGTCTACTTCGTAGGCTTATCTAGCACTGCATCTATTTGCAACCAAAGAAATGAATCTGTTGTTGAAGTTGAACCATCTGATCCAGCCTGGAAGCACTGCACAATGCCAGATGTGAACAAGAAAAATTCTCTCAAGTGCAACTATTGTAAGAACACTTATACTGGTGGAATTACTAGAATCAAGTACCACCTTGGTAAAGTTCCTAAATTTGGTGTTGCAAAGTGCAATAAAGTTCCATCTGATGTGCAAAAAGAAATAGTATAGTCGCTGTCAAAGAAATTGGATACCAAGGAAAGGAAGAGACAAGACAAGGCAGAGGACAGAGTTGAAGTTGATTTGTCACATTCTGAAGGAGAGCACAGTGATGGAGAAGGCAATTCAGTTGTTGTGTTGAGGAAGGTGAGTCTGAGTACCAAAGGTGCTTCTTCAGTTGGTTCCCTTGATAAGTTTTGTAAACTAACACCAGAAGAAGTAGTGGCTGCAAGGAAGGGCAAAACTATCGTTGAAAATAAGGTTCAGTCCAAGCTGTCTACTGAAAAAAGAGAAGAGAAGAGGGACATGGCATGTGAGTATATCTGTCAGTTCTTTTATGAAGCAGGTATCCCACACAACACTATTACACTACCTAGCTTTGACCTTATGCTTGAGGCTATTGGAGATTTTGCCAGAAACTTGAGAGGCCCAACTCCATATGAGATGAGTGGGAAATTCTTACAGAAAAGAAAGAAGAAAGTGCAGGAGTCTTTGAAGTCACATCAGGAGTCTTGGGAACTACATGGATGCTCAGTCATGACTGATGCTTGGACTGACAAGAGAGGTAGAGGTGTGATGAATTTGGTAGTTCATAGTGCATATGGGGTTTGTTTTCTTGATTCAGTGGATTACTTAGATGTGAAGAAAGATGGCAGATACATATATGAACTAGTTGATAGGTGTATTGAGGAAATAGGAGTTTAAAATGTAGTTCAGGTTGTCACTGACAATGCAAGACCAAATGAGGCAGCTGCAAGTTTGTTGAAAGCAAAACACCCCTCTATTTTCTGGACTGGTTGTGCTACCCATACTATTGACCTCATCCTAGAAGATATAGGTAAGATGCCAAAAGTAGCAGCAACAATTAGCAAAGCAAAGAGCCTCACTGTTTTCCTCTATGCCCATACTAGAGTTTTGGACCTTATGAGGAAGTACCTGTCTAGAGATTTAGTGAGGTGTGGTGTAACAAGGTTTGCTACAACTTATCTAAACTTGAAGAGCTTGCTGGAAAACAAGAAGCAACTTCAGAGGCTTTTTAGAGAGGATGAGCTCAATGAATTAGGCTACCTGAAGAGTGTGAAAGGGAAGAAAGCACACAAGATTGTGACCTCTGAAAGTTTCTAGAATGCAGTTCAGACTGCTGTGAATTACTTTGAGGCATTAGCTACTGTGTTGAGGAGAATGGACAGTGATGTGCCAACCATGGGGTTCTTGTATGGCTATCTACTAGAGGCTAAGAATGAGATCTCCAAGAGGTTTAACAATGAGAGTAAAAAGTTTGATGAAGTTTTTAAGTACATTGATAAAAGATGGGACAGTAAGCTGAGGACACCATTGCATAGGGTTGGTTACTACTTGAACCCTTTCTACTATTATCAAAACAAGAGGAGTATAGAGGAGAATGAGTCATTCAGAGATGGTGTAATAACATGCATCACAAGGCTTGTTCCAGATGAAGACACTCAAGACAAGATTATTGAAGAGATTCAAAAGTTTCAGGATGTAGAAGGATCATTTGGCAAAGAAATTGCTAAGAGACAGTGCAAAAACATTCATTTTTATCCAGGTATGAAAAATGCCCAAACTGTATAGTCACTTTCTCTTGGCCAGTTCATCTAGGTATAATGGTATATAAATTTAAAACTGTCTAATTGACTGTTGTTTTCACTTTTCTGATTTTCTCTAATTTAGCTAAGTGGTGGCTCAATTATGGAAGTAGTGCACCAAACCTCAGAAAGTTAGCTGCAAGAATACTATTTTTGACATGCAGTTCATCAGCTTGTGAGAGGTGTTGGAGTTCATTTGAACAAGTAAGAATCTTTCCTCCTACGCACTGATTTCTTGATTCTTGTTGGCAATGACTTAATAGTTCATACTTTAATAGTTAATACTTTAATAGTTAATAAATAAATAAACAAATCTATGTAGGTGCACACAAAGAGACGTAATAGGCTGCTTCATGACAGAATGAGGGATCTAGTGTACATCAAATTCAACTCAAAACTAAGGCAAAAGAAGGATAACAAGGATAAGGATCCCCTGGAGAAACCTGTTCATGATGCATTACAAGATGAAGACAATGAATGGATCACTGGAATAGAGCCAACAGAGCTAGATCCAAAGCATGATGGAGAAACTAGAGCTGGAGCATCATCCCAGGCCCATGGAATTGCAGCTGCACCTCAGAGAGAAGAAACAAGGAGGGGAAGTAACAGACCCAAGAAGAGGAAGAGGTTGATCCCTACTACAACTGACAATGAAGAGTTATCTGCTCCATCTTCTGATGGAGAAGATGAAAATGACAATGTTGTGCTATCCCCATCCAACTGGAGTTCTGATGAAGCAGCTCAAAGTGACTGATTGAGTGATTGATGAAGCTGGCATGTGGTTTGTCTAGTCCCCAAGTGTGTTGTAGTGCTGCTATGCACTTCTAGACTTAATAATTGTTTGTTGTTGTTCATTGTCTGATTGTCATTTGAAATGTTGAATTGTTTAAGCCTTTAAGGCTTTAAGTTTAAGCTTATGCACTTCTATAGGAGGTTGTTAAGCACTCCTGCTATGCACTGTTATTCTGTCCGTTTGTTATGCACTAAAGGTATAAAGCATATGCTATGCACCGCTATTCTGGTTGTTAAGCACTTATGATTGTTTTGCAATGTTGAATTCAAATAGCGCGCAATAGCACCGCAATAGCGCCCAAATAGCGTGGTGAGGCAGCAGACGATACTGCCTATTGTCGCCGCTATAGCGTGCGTGATAGCGCTAATAGCATTTCAGACAGCCTCGCGCGAAATTAAATAGCCCGCGATAAAAAACATTGGTACTGCATATAATAGTTTCTGTACGTGTGGGTATCTGACTTTTGATTCTGTGAGTACTTCGCTGATGTAGTATACTGGTCTTTGCACTTTGTAGATGTGTCCGGGTTCTTCTCTTTCCACGATGATTGTTGCGCTTACTACATTTTTTGTTGTTGTGATGTATAGCGTCATGTCCTCCTTATTTTTTGGCAATGTTATTACTGGAGATGATGATAAGTATTCTTTCAATTTTATAAAAGCTTGATTTGCTTCCTCTGTCCATTCAAAGTTTTCTTTTCTCTTTAGGAGTTTGAAGAAGGGTAGTCACTTTTCTCCCAATTTCGATATGAATCTGTTGAGAGCTGTCATGCATCCTGTTAGCTTTTGTATGTCTTTGACCTTTTTGGGTGGCTTCATATCCATTATTTCTTTGACTTGCTTGGTGCTAGCTTCAATCCCTCTATTGCTGACTAAAAAGCTGAGTAGTTGTCCTGATGGTACATCAAAGACACATTTTGTGGGATTGAGTTTCCACTTCCACTCTTTCAGGTTCTTGAAGGTCTCTTCTAGGTCTTTCAATAGTGATTTTGGTTCTTTTGTTTTGACTACTACGTCATCAATGTAGGCTTCGGCGTTTCTTCCAATTTGATCTCTCCAAGGCAGGTTTGTATTGCTCTTTGATATGTTACCCCCACGTTCTTTAGTCCAAAAGGCATTGACTTGTAGTAGTATGCTCCGAAGGGTGTTATAAAAGATGTTTTGCTTTGGTCTTCTTCTCTTAATGATATTTGGTGATATCTCGAGTAGCAATCGAGAAATGATAGGAGTGATGATCCAGCTATTGAGTCTATGACTTGATCAATTCTTGGTGGCCCATATGGGTCCTTTGAACAGTGTTTGTTGAGGTCTGTGTAGTCTACGCACATGCATCATTCTTTCAAGTTCTTTTTCTCCACTAATATCGGGTTAGCTAACCAATCCGGGTTGATTATTTCTCTGATGAACCCTGTTGCTAATAGTTTTGTAATTTCCTTTTTGATTGTTGTCTTCCTGTCTTGTGCGAATTTGCGTAGCTTCTATTTTACTGGTCTTGATCCTTTATTTGTATCAATTTTGTGCTCAGCCAACTCCTTTGGAACTCCTGGCATATCTGCTGGCTTCCATGCAAATATGTCTTTGTTATCGCTTAGAAAGTTGGTGAGCGTGAGTTCCTATTTAGGATCCAGGTTTGCGCTGATTATTGTCGTCTTCTCTGGATCTCCAGTTAGTAGGTCGATGTCTTCATGGTTGCTTCCTTTGGTGGTGTAAAGTTGCTTGGCTTCTTTGCCGGTATTTGGATTTCATCCGGGTTCATTTTCTCAACTTTCTTCGCAATATCTTCTTTTTCTTTGTAGTCTTGTAACTTTTCTGATATTTGTATGGCTTGTACGTCACAGTCGTATGCTTTCTTTAGATCTCCTTTTAGTGAAAGAACTCCTTTTGTTGTTGCCATCTTGAGCAGTAGATATGGGTAGTGGGGAATTGCCATGTATCTTGTGAGCGCTAGTCTTCCAAGGATTGCGTGATAGCATGATTCGAAGTCGGCTACTTCAAACTTGATGAACTCAGTTCGATATTTGTCTGGTATTCCGAAGGTAACTGGTAAGATGATTTGTCCCAAAGGTATGGAAGCTTTTCCGGGTACTATCCCATAAAAAGGAATACTTGTTGGTGTGATCATGCCTTCATAGTCCAAATTCATTTTCCTTAGGGTGTCTGTGAAGATTATGTTTAATCCTGCTCCTCCGTCGATGAGTACTTTGGAAACTACCACTCCTGCTGTTGTTGGTCCCATTACTAGAGGATAATAGCCAACATTTGTTGCGCTTGTCCATTGATCTTCTCTTGTGAATTGTATTGGATACTCTGACCAATCCAGATATCTTGGGGTGGGTGGTTCTGGTGCTATGATGGTTCTGTGTGCCAGCTTTTCCTGCCTTTTATTTCTTGTATATGATACTCCCGAAAAGATTACTGCTATTTGTCGTTGGGGTTCTTGATAATTCCCCTCTTCTTTCTTTGTATCCTTCCCTGATTCATGTGTTCTTTGCTCTGAGTTGCTTGATCGTGTATCTTCCTTCTTTGTGAATCTTCGTTGGAAACCGTCACATTCAACTAGCTTGTGACTTGCATTAGGATGTATGTAGCAGGGTAGGTCTTCTATCCTTTCTGCTGGTCTTTTTGTGTAATTATTGCCTTGGTAATTATTGTTTGAGTAGCTGTTGTTTGTGTTTCTGTTCTTGTTGTAGTTGTTGCTATTGTTGTTGTACCCTCCTTTGTTGTTGTCGTTGTATCTTCTTTTGTTATCTGTTGGTGCTACCATGTTTTCTTGTCTTGGTATTTTGTCATTGTGTCTGAAATCTGGTCTTTTATTTTCATGAAAATCTCGGATGAATTTGTGTCGAGTTCTTTCCTCTAATGATATCATCTTCTCGACAGCTCTTTTGAAGTCTTCGTTGGATCTCGGGTTTTCGTTAAAGTAGTCTTTGAACTGCCAATTTGCTATGATTCCATCCGCAAATGTTTCTATTAGTTCCCTATCGGTGATGTCATGTATCTGAGCTCTGAGTTCCCCAAAGCTTCTGTAATACTCCCTCAGAGTTTCCCCTTTTCTTTGTTTTACATTCTTCAATTATGCCGCTGTCATGGGGTGTGTTATTATTCCTGCAAAGTTGTTGCAGAAAGCTTCTTGCAAATCTTCCCAATACTTGATTGATCTTGGTTTTAGCTTGTCGAACCATTGTAAAGGCATGGCTTCGAGTGCCATTGGAAAGTATAAGGCTTTGATATCATTGCTTCCTCCTGCGGGTTCAATAGATTGGGAATATACTCTTATCCATTGTGTGGGTTCCACTTTTCCGTTGTACTTGGAGTGATTTGCTGGCTTGAATTTGTGTGGTAACTTCAATGTCTGCAGTCTTCCTGCAAAGCATGGAAATCTGTCATATTGTTCTATTTTTTTGAAGTCTGGTGATCCATCTCTTCGGTAATAATCTTTGTCCCCTCTATATTCGGATTCGCCATAGTCTTCTGGACAGCGTTGATCCCAATCCGGGTTATTTTGTTTTATCAGTCTGAGATGTTGTTCCTGTCTTTCCGATGGTTGTGGTACCCCTGTCTTCCCTAGTCTGTGGAATATCGACTTCTTGGGTAGTTGTTCTTCTTGCTTCTCTCCATGTCCTTCTTGAGGTGTATTGTCTTCAGGTTGTTTGTTGGGATCTCCGTCTTCTTTCATCAGCTCATCTATGATTCTTTCTTCTTTAGTGAGGATGTTTAGTTCTTTTGTCAACTCTTCAATTCTTTCTCTCTTCGTGTTCTTCATAGATTCTCTTTCCACCTTCTTTTTGTTGTACTCTGTCAACTCTGTTTTATACTTATTCCAGATTTGTTTTCTCTGGGTGGCTCGTTTTCTTCTTCCTACTCTAGCCTTGTTCTTTTTCAACCTTGCGGCTTTGTGATCGTTTGTTTCGTTGTCGTCTCCTTCTTCATCGTCTGAGATATCTCCTTCTGATTCATCTGATGATTTCAAATCAGGTATTTGTGGTGGCTCTAAATAAGGTTCCAGCTCTGCCATGTATATGGTATGTATTCTCCGAGTTCTTTTTGCTTGTTGGCTTCTTTTCTTTGTCTTGCATGATAGCTCCCGGTAAAGTCCGAGTTCTTTTCCTATTTGGAATGGTAGTTCCGTATTCTGGCCTTGTGTCCTTGAGGATTGGTTTGGCTAGTGCACGATACATCCTCCTGGAGTTGTTGACATAATCATTCCCTCTTGGGCACCTTTCAGAGTTATGCTTCTTGTCATCTTCCTTTGAATAAGATTTTCGTATGTAGACGCTGAATTGTGTAGCGCGTATAAACTCGAGTACTTGATTGTTTCCGAGTTGTTTCTGCTTCTGATTGAAGTCTGATTGTGTACTATGACATGATTTGTGTTTACTTTTCTCGTGTTTGACTCGGGGTCAGTGTGTGGTGGCGTCTCCTTTTCTGAGTCGGTTTCGTATCCATCTTCATCTGCTGGTCTGGTTGGTTTTTAAGTCGTTAGATTCTGGATCCTTTGATTCAGTTCTTGAAGATCTTGATCTACTCCTTCCTCTTGGAGTCAGCTTTGAATTTTTCAGTTGTCGTCGATCTCGCAGATCCATGATCCGAAGACCAATGTTGATTCTGTCGATTTTGTCATCTTGAGGTCGTGGTCCACCAAGCTTTCGAGAAAAAATTCGCCGAAAGCCCCTACCTGGCGCGCTAGCTGTCGATGTTTTACCACCGATAGCCTGCCACGGGGTTACCCAAGACAGTAGTTCGTGCCTCGGTGAATAGTGAAACCTTGGTGGTTGGATACGCAGGGACACATGGTTTATACTGGTTCAGGCCCTCGACAAGGTCGAGTAATAACCTTATGTACAGTTGAGTCGTTTGTTATTGTTCTTGATCATAATACAAGGTGTTGTGTGTCGCTCTGTGTATCGGGTGTTGCGTAGTCTGTAGGGATCGTTTTTGGGTGATACCCTCACCAGCCCTTTATAGTCCAGGAACTGGTCGAGGTTTACTCTAATCCTACTCGGTTACAAACTTTAGAGTCCTAAGCTACACTTCGGTCTTGTCGTCCTTACCAACTAGAATTCGGTTTCTTCTGTCCGTCTTCTTTTGTGGGCCGAGGAAAGGAGGCCCAAAGTCTAGGTAAGCCAGTCCCTGGGTACCCTATAGGATATCCCATCGACAGACACGGTCATGAAATCGAACTAACCATGCGTTACGGAGGTTAAAGCCTCTGATTCCCACCAAAAGATTTGCGAGTTCTTACAAAGGTTGGAGAAATCAACCTAGGGCCCTCATGAACTACAGAGAGGTTAGAAAGAGAGTTGGAGGGGATTAAGTGTTCAAGATGTGGGATGAGGGATACCCCTTCATCCCCTACTTAACGGGCTTTGGCTATTTCCCAAAGACCCCCCTAGATACATTGAGTGAACTACCTAGCCTAAGCATTGCAGTCCAAGCTCCAGAAAATATCTCCCTCAATTTGAATGGATGACCCCACTTCCTGCCAGGAGTTGTCGTCGTCTTGACGCAACCTCCAGGATTCGGCCACATGCCATCCCTGCTTCCTCGGAAGCTCCGCCCGGGTTTTGAGGCCCAAACCCACGAAACCCGCCACCGGTAGCTTTGGGTTCAACTACCGAACCCCGAGTTTTGAGGCCCCAACTCAGAAACCATCCTCCGATGGTTTTGAGGCCCAAACCATCAAATCGCTCGACTCGAGCCACCTTGTCCTCGCCCGGTCGGACTCTAAGTCCCATGAGCCTCCGCTCGACCCGCCCGTCCGCCGTCTTGACTTAGTCGATTCAGTCTACCACCATGTCTTCTCGCACTCGCCGGTGCCAAGTACTAGCCACCATAGTTAGTCCGTTGGCGCCCGTGGTCCCTCAGTCCGAGCCTCGCTGCCGCCCTTCACCGCTCTCAGTCCATCGGCACAGCAAGCCTCTACTCGACCTTCTCCACGCCATTGACTACTGTCACTAGGCATAGCACCTGCACACCACAAGCCGATAGACAAGCACACATTTGCTTTCGCAAAGGATTAGTGTAAGCCACTCAAACTAAAACACTCAAGTGTTGAGCAATCACTCATCATCAAACCTGAACTACATGGGTACTTATCCACCATGTGTTTGCAATCTCCCCCTTGATGAGTGCATTGTCAACACAAGTGCATTTCAGATTTGAGCCACAAGGTAAAGCTTCTTCAAAATACCAAAAGCTAAGAAAGCCAAAACGGGGTCACTTGAGAGAAGCTAAAAAACTCAAGATTTCTGCCACAAAAGCCATGGAATGCAAAATGAGTGAAAAAAGATTCATACATAGAGCTAAGACAATGAAAGGATGCTCTAAGTGATGTGATCCTGTGAGAATAGGAAAAGCTCAAAGTGCCCAACAAAGACTCTAGTTGAGCTAAAGATCACTTTAGAAGCCAAAGTAGAGAAGATTACATGTGTGAGCAAGGAAAGGGTATCACCTCCTAAAAACAACTAGGCATGGCAAACAAGATTAGATCAACCTCAAAGCTATCTCATGTATAGCGAGTAAAACTATTCCTAGCAAGGTTCATACAACAAGCCAAAGACCCAAACTGAATCAAATTCATTATTTTTCAGAGTTTTGCAGCAAAAGTTAGTTTTAGGAACATTGCAAGTGTATGCAAGTGGTTGTAAGCAAAGTGAAGCCAATTATCAACTAGGAGAAGCCAAAGAGCTTAACACATCAGTTTCGGTCATACACGACACCGCTCAAGTTCAACCCATATGGGAAGCAGTCTTGAACACACGGTGAAGTGTTCACAAAGCAAACCCAACTCGATCTTTTCAATTCACTATTCAGAGAGCTACTTCATTTTAGATCAGTTTTAAGCATGGTGCTCAATGGAAGTGAATAAATCAATGAAGAGCCATAGTTACAAGCTATATACAAAACAGCCACAAAGGATCTTCAAAAGCCTACACATGCTAGTGTCGTTTTTCAGAGGTGACATAGGGAATTAAAATCAGGTTTAAAGCTTTTCTAACTTAGCTGTATTGCATATCAAGAGATCAAAAAGAGTCTAAGTTAAGACAACCATAGACACATAAAGCACTTCAAACAGAACATAGTTTCATTATATCAGCTATAAGTATGAAGCTTAAAATGAACTATGTCACAAATGCAAATGAGATGCAAAATGCAAACGAACACCAACTAAAAACTAAAAAACAAAAAGAAAGGTAAAAAACTAAAAGAACCAAAAGAGGAACTAAGATACAAAAATGCTTTCCTCCACTAAAAAGGAAACCAAACACCCAACTCGCCCCGAAGACGAGAAAACGCAACCTGATCCAGAGGTTTAGTGAGAATATCCGCAAGCTGGTTGTGGGTCTCGACATGCCGAAGGTCCATGTCGCCCTTCTTGTAGTGATCTCGTAAGAAATGAAAGCGAACGTCAATGTGCTTGGTCTTAGAATGAAGCACGGGGTTCTTGGACACACTAATGGCACTCGTGCTATCACAGCAGAGGCACTTTAGTAAGCTCAAGATCAAAATCCTTCAAAGTTGCGATCATCCAAATCAATTGCGAACAACAACTAGCGGTGGCAACGTATTTAGCTTCGCAAGGTGATTGAGCAACACTAGATTGTTTGCGGGAAGACCAACACACCAGAGAAGACTCGAGAAATTGGCAAGTCCCAGAAGTGGACTTCCGATCAAGATGGCAGCCGGCAAAATCAGCATCCGAGTAACCGCAAAGCACAAGAGAGGAAGAGGTGGAAAACCAAAGACCAAATTCAGGAGTGAATCGCAAGTACCTCGTTTCACCACCTACTTGTGCGATGTACGCGGTGACACCTAAAAACGTGCACACAAGCAGACGTCGAATTGGATGTCCGGTCGGGTCACCGTCAGGTACAGAAGTGCCCCGATCATACTTCGGTAATCTGTTTGATCAACTGCCTCTCCTTCCTCGTTTGCATCCAAAGCAATTGTGGTTGACATGGGTGTCGAAAGAGGCTTTGCCTCACCCATGTCAAACTTCTTCAGAATATCCTTCGTGTACTTGCCTTGATGCACAAATGTCCCATCCCGGGTTTGCTTGATTTGCAACCCGAGGAAGAAAGTGAGCTCTCCCATCATGCTCATCTCAAATTCCCTGCTCATAATATCTGCAAACTTGGCAACAAGAGCATGAGATGAACCACCAAAGATGATATAATCCATGTAAATATGGACTAGGAGAGTGTCTTTGCCTTGCTTGAGGAGGAAAAGTGTCTTATCTACCGATCCCATTTTGAAACCCTTCGCAAGCAAAAACGTTTTCAACCTATCATACCATGCTCTAGGGGCTTGTTTCAAACCATACAAAGCTTTGTGAAGTTTAAAAACATGGTTTGGAAACTTGGGATTTTCGAAACCGGGAGGTTGTCTAACATAAACTTCCTCCTCTATGTAGCCGTTTAAGAAAACACTTTTAACGTTCATTTGAAAAAGTTTTAAACCCTTAGAAGCCGCAAAAGCTAGAAGGATTTTAATGGCTTCTAAACGAGCTACGAGAGCAAAGGTTTCTTCATAATCTATTCCCTCCTTTTGACAAAAGCCTTGCGCTACCAACCTAGCCTTGTTACGCACTACCCTCCCGTCCTCACTTTGTTTGCTTTTTAAAACCCACTTGGTTCCTATGGGATGGCAACTTGGTGGTGGTGGCACTAAGACCCAAACGCAGTTTCGCTCAAAGTTTTCCAACTCCTCATGCATGGCATTAACCCAATCCGGATCCATGAAAGCGTGTCCAACATCTCGGGGCTCAAAAGATGCACCAAAAGCCGAATGAGCAAAGTGAGAGAGATAGGACCTGGACCGCGTGACTCGACGGTCAATGTCGCCGATGATGCTCTCCGACGGGTGCTGCTGCTGGATGTAGCGGGGAGCTTGCGTGGAAGAAGTGGCCTCCCCCTCGACAGCAGCTGGAGCTCCCTCAGGTGCAACGAACACCGACTAAGGAAGTTGCTTGAACGACCCCCATGTAGAGGAAGTAGACGGGTTGGGACCGCGAGCTGAAGTAGACATCGCAGGTTCGACGGGGGCAGCCGGTGGAGTCGGCTCGGGATCACCCCAATCGTCATCTTGCTGCTCCTCCTCCACAAAGATGCTAGTGTCCACCTCATCATCACCTGCAAGCTCAAAAGAAGTGGAACTACAAGGCATAGTTTCATCGAAAGTAATCTCACTAGTCTCCATCACTCGGTTAGTTTCAAGGTTAAGAGCACGATAAGCACGAGAGTGAATAGAATAACCAAGAAAAATACCGTCAGAAGACCGAAACTCAAATTTGTCCAACTTGCCTCCTTTCTTGAGGGAGAAACACTTGCACCCAAACACCCTTAGGTGACTTACCTTGGGTGGTCTCCAAATACAGAACTCATAAGAAGTCTTTTTCTTGAAAGCTCGGAGAAAGATGCGATTGGAAACATAGCAAGCAGAATTGATCGCTTCGGACCAATACTTCATAGGAGTCCTATGTTCATCAAGCATCGTCCTAGCCATCTCAACAAGGGTCCGATTTTTGCGTTCAAGAACACCATTCTGTTGAGGAGTGTAAGGCGAGGAAAATTGGTGATCCAAATCCAAAGAAGAGCAAACAGATGCAATTTGAGCATTCTTGAATTCTATGCCATTGTCGCTGCGAATAGCTCTCATGGCATGCTTAGGTAGCTAAGTTTGCAATCTCAAAATCACATCACGCACATGAATAAAATCATCATCCTTATTCTCCAAAAAGAACACCCAAGAGTATCTCGAATAGTCATCAACGACTACAACCACATACCACTTCCCTCCAACCGACCTAGCCCGAGCTGGACCAACTGTGTCCATGTGTAAGAGCTCGCCGGGTTGTTTGCTCATAATCTCAGTCACCAGAGGATGGGAAGAGGCAATCATCTTGCCATGTCTACAAGGATGACATACCAAATCCTTCTCAAATTTCAGCTTTGGCAATCCTTGGATAAGGTCTATCGAGTTAAGCCTTGCAAGCAAGTCAAAGCTAAGATGTCCCAATCTCCTATGCCACTTCCAAAGATCGGAAGAAGAACCAGCAAGAAGAAAACGAGAAGGTCCGGAAGAGATAGAAAAATCCGCACGAAAAACCTTCTCGAAGGGTAAAATCCGGCAAACAAGATCACCCTGAGAGTCCAAAATCCGAGAGAGATTAGGGTTAAAACTCACTTCAAATCCGTCATCAAGGAGTTGCGAAACCGAGAGAAGGTTAAAATGCAAATTCGCAACCAAAGCAACATCCTTGAGAACAAAAGACGAATTCACTCGAATTGACCCTCGGGAGACAACCTTACCTTTACTCTTGTCCCCGAATGTGATGTACTCGGTGTGGCGCACGGGGTCAAGGCTGGAGAACCACTTGGCACTTCCGGTCTGTTGACGCCGTTTTTTATACAGGTCAATATTAAACCAAGTGTATTGATCGGTAAAGGGGTTCCTCATCGGCATCAAGGGGCTATCGGTTTCATTACCGATGGAAGTAGAAGAATCTACCGATGGTGGATGTGATAGTAGAAACGTCAAGGGAGAAAAGGAAAGACATTTTCCGATGAGAAGATGTTGCCGACGAAAGTAGAAGAATATTGCCGATAGGAAGGTATTGTTGATGGACAAAGGATGTGGCTGACGTCAGCAGAAAGTTGCCGATGGCAATAAGAGGAAGGTTGCAGATTGGAAAGAGTCTGTTGATGGAAAGTTTCATCGTAGAGAAGACACATAAGGAAACTGGCGATTTTTATGCTAGTATTATTGTTTTAGTTTGAGTCCGACTCTTGCACGAGTCATTTTATTTCCTTAAAAATAGGAGTTCTAGTTAGGTATGAGTCGTGTCTGTTTGCAACTCCTATTACCGGAGTATAAATATGTACCCAGGGGCGATGTATCAATATATCCAATACAATCAAACAAATCTATTATTTTCGTCTTACTTTTCAACATCTACTTTTTCGTACTAGTTATAGTTTATCAATGAGTTCTTACGATCTCGACGGGCTGCATCTACAAGATCTCCGTCTACCTCGCGAGTTCCGCTTTTTGAGCAATCTGAGCCTTGACGTTCGGGCGCATCGCTGTCGTCTCGTTCATCGTTGTTCTAGTTATCATCCTTGTTGATTAATTGGTCAAATCAACTGGCACACCTTTGGATACTGAGTTCGGGTATAAGCCCGAGGTGTTCGCAGATCCGACGCTTTTTGTGTCAACACCTCTTTTGGCACACCCGGTGGGACCCTAGATACATCTCTTGATCACGATCATGGGTGGTTCTATTGACGTTGATCCAAGGAACGTCATTGAAGTCTCCGAAGCAGATCTGAAAAATGATCAGAAGCAGGCTATGGAGCAGGCTATGGAGGAGTACAAGCAACTATACTTGAAATCCTTTAGCTTAAACAGGAGCGGTGATGCAGTCCAGAAATAAGATCCGTCGTTGCCTCGGCAAGTCACTTTCGATGTCAATCCTGGTAAGTTGCAAGAGATGGTTAATTCTGCGTTAAGTCAGACGCTCATTAGCCATTCCAATGTGCTGTCCAATACTGTATACAATATTGTCATGCAATCTTTCAAAGAAGGACAGCCACCTAGGTATGTTGGTCCAGCATATTATCAACCTGGATCGGTATCTGCCACAACTTCATCGATAGCTCCAGTGTTCCAACCTGTGAATCCTTCTACCGATGAAGCTACACCACTAAGATCGAGCTCCGCAAGCGTCGTTCGGTTGGACACCGATCCAGTGGCATCGGCAATGTCAGGACATGTGGTCCCAAGTCAGCCAAATCCCGCTAACTGGTGGGGATACAGTATGCCTCCGGATTCATCTGCCGGTGCTAAGTTGATCCAAAGCAATAGTGCAGCAGGAAAGACCTCTATGGAATCGGCAATAGCGGCACAGCCGATGAGCCCGATAGTGCATCATGCTACGTCTTCTCCAAATATGCAGTTGCCGCCAGGAAATCTTCAGATGGCGATACCCAAAGTGCCTTACGGGCAACCATCAGCAAGTTCTTTGCCGGTGCAACAAGATCTGGCAGTGGTAAACCATCCCATGATGATGGTGAGTCCTCAAACTGGGTTGTCAGCGCACCAAGGAGGCCAATTTGTTGATTATTCCAGGGTGCAGGAGCAACAAGCGCCAGGTAACTATCAATTATCGGCGAATCGCATGCCAATGACTTATAATCCTGTGTGGACTAGTCCAGTTCAACAACAGGTGGTGCAACCTGGACATCCACTAGTGGGAGCGCAACAGTACCATTACCCAGCGAACACTCAGAATGAAACATCGGTATCTCAACCGATGAATATCATGCCGTAGTATGCCCCAGTGGCTGCCCAAGGTTATACATCGGTAAATCAACCGGTGCATAATATTCAGCAAGGATGTGTTGCGCCTATGTCAATTGGATCAACTTATTTGCCGCAAAGCCAAGAAGGGGCGTATCCACCGGTCCAGCAAGTTAATATCCAGCCGATCCATCGGCAGGATCAAGATGCATATTGGGCCGACAAAATTGCCGAAGTGATGGAAGAGCAGTTCAGCATCAAACCTAAGGTCAATACGTACTCTTATCGGACGCCATACCCTCAGACGTATGACTTGATTCCTCTTCCAAATCGGTACAAGGTGCTAGATTTCACAAAGTTTTCCGACCAAGATGACACGTCAACAATGGAGCACATCAACCGCTTCATTATTCAATGTGGAGAGGCTGCTAGCAGAGATGAGCTGAGGGTAAGATTGATTTCATCATCTTTATCTGGATCGGCGTTTACATGGTTCATCTCGCTTCCTCCAAATTCTATGATCACTTGGGCCAATCTAGAGAAGCAATTTCACAAGTACTTTTTCTCTAGCATTCATGAAAAGAGGATTACCGATTTGGTCAGGCTTAAACAGCGCAATGACGAATCGGTAGAAAGCTTCGTCCAAAGGCTTCGGGACGTGAAGAATAAATGCTACAACTTAGTGCTAGATGATCGACAATTGGCAGATTTAGCCTTCCAGGGATTACTGCCACACATCAAGAACAAGTACGCATCTCAAGAGTTCGAGAGTCTGAGCCATCTCGTACAGAGAGTTGTCGATCAGGAAATCAAAGTTTTCGAGCCTAGAAAGACTTGGAATAAGGTGTCTTTCATTAAGCAGGAGGAAAGTTCTGAATCGGACGAAGAACCAAACATCGGTGTAGCCGAATGGGTGAAAGATAAGAAGATGATATCTTGTCCGTTTGGTCAGAAAGAAGCTAAAAGGTTCACCTTTGACATCACCAAGGCCGATAGGATATTCGACCTGTTGCTTCAAGAAGGGCGTATTAAGCTGTCATTTAATCAGGTGATTCCATCGACAGAAGAGCTTAGAAGGATCAGGTATTGCAAGTGGCATGCCACAACTTCACATAATACCAATGATTGCAAAGTCTTTAGGCAGCAGTTGCAGTCAGAAATTGAGTCTGGGAGAATCAAGTTTGAAAATTCTAAAGATCAGAAGCCAATGAAAATTGACCAGCATCTGTTTCCAAATAATATGGTGGAAATCAGTGGGAAAATTAAAGTACTAACATCGGGAATAGCCAGGAAAAGGGCATCGGTAGACCCTGAGCATCAAATAGCTATGCATGATGTAAAAGGGGAGAAGATTGCCAATGGAAAAAAGGGTAAGAGAATTTCCGATGAAAGCAACAACGTTAGGAGACCTCAGAGGCATACGTCATATGGTGTTTTAATCACGCACAGAAAACCACGACAAGAATATGAGCGTTCGCAAGAAGAACAACATCGACAGCGGGAAGAAGAGAGACGCCAAGAACGGTATCGGCATAAAGATCATTGGAGGTGCCCTTTCTTTGTTCATTGTTGGGAAGAAGGCATCAAGTTGCCTACTACTGATAATTGCCCTGAATGCAATGGATATTATCCTGCCGATCGGTCAAAGAAGAAGTCTCGCTTGAAAGATCAGGGATCAAACTATGCTAGGTCGATCGGAGGAAAAGATTCGGTATATGATCGGCTGGGGGGTCAAGCTCAGTGTGCACGATAGGCTTGGCAAACGTGTTCGTCAAGAGAGGCTTGAAGAGATGGCTGATGCAAGGGTTCCTGATGAGGAAATATTCTCTAGGGATCCAAATATAAGGAGCGACACAAGCCGGCAGGGTGAGAAACAGTATCAACCTGTTTGGAAAACTAAACTTCCTCAATGGTATCCCAAAGGCTTGACGAAGACTCAGAGAAGAAGGATCCAGCGTGAACGTCAGAATGATCTATGTTATGGTGAAAACCCTTCGCAGGGAGAACCTCCGGTTTGGGAATGGAGGTCAAAGCACCATGAGAGGAGAATAAGAAGAGGGTTTCCAGGTGGTATGACAAGAGAGTAAAGGTAAAGGAATTTGTCGATGGTGATTTGGTATGGAAACTGATTTTACCGATTGGAGCTAAAAGTTCGAAGTTTGGGAAGTGGTCTCCTAATTGGGAAGGTCCTTTTCGGATAAATCAGTCTGTGTCTGGCAACGCTTATATTTTAGAGACTCTCGAAGGAGTTGCATTTTCCAGAGCAATAAATGGCAAGTATCTGAAGAAGTATTATCCTAGTATCTAGATGGATGCATGAAAGCAATATGTATATACCGATGACAAAGTTATCATACAAGGAACATCGGTAGGAAGACGTCAAATGTTATATTACAGACGGATCACTTGTCAAGCTCGGGAGTAATAAGTTACAACAGGGTTTGAATACATAAAATCGCACGAAGGCGAACTTGGTCGGCTTCTTCTATTTCCCTGGTGTCGTTGTCGGCAGTGCCATCAACTGTCTTGACCTTTCTCCTCAGCAGAAGAGCTTCGCGAGCGTTGGCGTCCCTCTCCTGTTGCAAAGCTTTGGCTATGATAGGGAGCTGGGTCTTCTTCTGGGTGGCTGAATCTAAAGCTTCATCCACTCTCTTCAGCTCGGCCAGCAGCTCTTCTTTTTGTACCGACAGACGGTTGATATCCTGATCAAGTTCGGTGCCAGAGGCTTCTAGACGACCGATGTCCTTGTGCTTTTCGTCTGCAGTCTGCTTGAACTAGGATATTTCTTCTTCAAGTTTTGTTTGAGCAACTCTGTCAGCAATGCGACCTAAAGCCTTTTTGTATTGGAGTTGCCGACTCTCAAGGAAAGCCACCTGGAAGAGTGGCTCTTCGATATCGGCAGGCAGTTGATCTTGGATTTCCTTGAAAGCCACCCTTACTGCACTGGAATCTTGGACCAGTGGGGATGTACTTTGTTGCAGTAGGAGCAGCAGGGCTTCGAGTTTGGATTTCAGTTCTGTCGATACGACAGTTGAAGCTTGGGTAGAATCTGCCTCTTCATCGGCATCTTCTGGAACGTTGACAGCAAAGGAAAACATGTCGTTGGGAGAGTCTTGAGCCTGGATAGATGAAGAATTAAAATATGTCAGGAAGGAGCTTGTGTCTCACAAATTTGTAATAGAAGTAATCGGTTTACCTGCTTTAAAGCAATTTCTCGCCTTTGGCTTGACTGAGTAACCGATGCAACCGTATCTTGAGGATCGGCAATGGTTGCCGATGAGCTTGCTTCAGTAGGAGGGACGATTGGTGCTGAAGCTGGTGCCGGTGTTGGTGCCGCTTCCACTGACTTCTGAGGGGGTGCTGCTACCCCTTGGTCAGGGATTTCATCTGGTGCTGATGTTGGTACCGATGCCGATACCGTTTCTGTTGTTATAGGCACTTCTTGCGGTGATGGTGCTGTCCCTTGGTCAGGATTCTCGATCTGTGGTGGCTCAGGGACAGGCGCCGATGCTGGCTCCGTTGTTGGCACATCGGTAGGAGCTTGAGAAGGTGCAGCTGGAGCCGATGGCTTTGGACGCTTTGGTTTTGGAGCGGCACTTGATGAACCTTGGCGCTTTGGCTGTTGCGATTTGGGGGTATCGGCAGGTTGAGCTATGGAGGATTGTACGCTCGGAATGGCTGCCGATGAACTTGTTCGCTGCAAAGGAAAGTTTGGTACAAATTGAGTAAAGTTGTCGGTTGATGTAGTATGATCAACAGGAATAAATGAAGATTTGTTACCTTGAAGGCTTGTACCATGGTAGCAGCGGCAGAGGTGGCGGCAGCGGCATCATCGGTCGGCAGTGGTCTAGACCGGATGGTAACTTTAGGGATTGCCTTCTGATGCATGAGCGCAGACAGCGAAGGGGCCTTGCTGCCGATTGATGATATGGGGTTCATCTGTCGCAGGTTGAAGTGTTTGCCGCTCTTGCTCTGCTGGGGAACCAGATCATCGACCTGTTGATGGAGGGTTAGTTACCGGTGCATTTGAAAAGTTAAACAAAGAGAAGTATCGGAAGTAAGCTTACCGCATCGTCGGGCATGATATGGTCAACATCAATCAGATGCCGATAGTAGTGGGATGATGGAGCAAATAATTTCTCTTTCCATTCTTTCCACCACGGCTTAAAGGATTCGGTGATGAAAGATGTCGGTGCCCAAGAAGATAAGTTGATATTAGATACATCAGCATGAGGGGAAAGGGTGACGATTTTGTTCCAGTTCATGGCGCTGGAGATGATTTCTCTTGGTTTGATCACGTTGACATAGCTTAGCTTGATCGGTAGTTGACCGAATGCTAGCTGTCTCGCAGCTACGATGGATAGTAGAACTCATAAGATGGGTTGGAGTTCTTTCTAGTCCCGACGACGTTCATCGGGATAGCTCGGGGAATGAGGGTGGCCTTCATGATTGCTTCATTTTGTGCTATGTTCCCATCGGTGAGGTTAAAGGAGAGTGGGAATTGGTTGTCTTCATCGATGTAAGGCCACCAGGCTCGTTCTGCAGCATGGATTCCGCAGTATAGCCTCTGGAAAAACATGCCGAATCGGTCGATATTGGCATCGGTTCCCGACAGCACTATCATGGCTTCCCCGAAGTTGAGTGGGGCACGGGTTGCCGATTCATCATCATCATAGACATAATCTTCAGATATGTCCCTTGAAAACTGTTGGCTGAACAGATCAAACTGCAAACATTGTGCATATGGGCGTTTAGCCACATGTTGATGAACCACCAGGGACCTCCGAGGTTGCCGATGGGCTCGCCTAGCAGCAATTTCTCTGATACTTGATGTAGAAGGCGGTAGACTGAGCCAAGGAGGTATCGGCCAAGGGAAAATCCTCCATCGGTTAAGAGCTCTGCTGCGGGAAGATACATGTTGGTTGGGCCGACTGTTCTGCCACAGAAGACAAATTTCTCCAACCACATGTTGAGGAAGGTGGCATGCTCCCTTGGGGTTACTGATTCGCTCTTCTGGTACTCTTGGATATACCTAGTCCAACCACCGATGTTGCGGGTACTTACCCGATGCTCAGATTTCCTGCGGAATAGAGTGGTAGGATCGGCAGAAGAAACATCAAGGCCAGTGAGCATGTGCACATCGGCAAGCGTGGGGTGGCTGGTCCGTGTCTGAAAAGGAATGCATTCATTGTATCGGACCAGAAGTAGGAGGTGGCGATCATCATGTTCTCATTCTTGGCCATATCGGCAATGGACGGCCTAATGCATTGTTCGATGTTGTGCTCTGACCAGTAGATTCTCTGTGACCTTGCTATCCTGAGGTACCAATTCTTCCACCCCTTAGTGGGTTTGGGCCAAGAACGGAAGGTATCGGTCCACAACCCTAAATCAAAATGCTCATATCTGAAAGGGATGCGGTTGGTTTCTGCATTGATCAGATTGGTCGGATCGGTATTCCCCATTGGACCTAGGCAACAAAGATGTTCTTGATCGGTAGGGATCACTATTTTGTGGCGCATCTCCTAGATCCAGAGAACGAAAAGAAAGAGGAAAAAGGAATTGAAAAGCAATGCGGAAGGATAAAACTGCAGTATATACAACAAGGAAAGAAGAGAAGATTACTGCGGGAGTAGTGAAGTTGATCGCCATTGGAGCAGAGTTCTTGCAAGGATCGTGCTTCCTGATGAAAGAAGAATTGCCGCTGGAATAGTGCTCTTTGGTTAATGTTGAGGTGAAGGTGAAAATGTGAACTCAGAGTAAAAGAGAAGGCAGCCGAGGATCTTTATAGGCCTAGGTTAAAGGGCATTTTCGAGTTTTCTTTTTGCTGAGCAAAGATAAGGAAAGATATCGCGGTGAATTTGCGCGGTGATCGAAGAGTTCGTGCTATAGTTGCGGGGGTTGTTGGTAACTTGCAGTTTTTTTGCACGCGGTAATCAAGATGATGGCATATGCGTTTTGGAGGGAAAGATTGCAATAGAGCAAATTTCGGTGCATAAGATATTTTATACTCCAAAATTGGGGGGCATGTGTTGACGCCGTTTATTGTACAGGTCAATATTAAACCAAGTGTATTGATCGGTAAAGGGGTTCCTCATCGGCATTAAGGGGCTATCGGTTTCATTACCGATGGAAGTAGAAGAATCTACCGATGGTGGATGTGATAGTAGAAACGTCAAGGGAGAAAAGGAAAGACATTTGCCGATGAGAAGATGTTGCCGACGAAAGTAGAAGAATATTGCCGATTGGAAGGTATTGCTGATGGACAAAGGATGTGGCTGACGTCAGCAGAAAGCTGTCGATGGCAATAAGAGGAAGGTTGCAGATTGGAAGAGTCTGCCGATGGAAAGTTTCATCGTAGAGAAGACAGATAAGGAAACTGACGATTTTTATGCTAGTATTATTGTTTTAGTTTGAGTCCGACTCTTGCACGAGTCATTTTATTTCCTTAAAAATAGGAGTTCTAGTTAGGTATGAGTCGTGTCTGTTTGCAACTCCTATTACCGGAGTATAAATATGTACCCAAGGGCAATGTATCAATATATCCAATACAATCAAACAAATCTATTATTTTCGTCTTACTTTTCAGCATCTACTTTTTTGTACTAGTTATAGTTTATCAACGAGTTCTTACGATCTCGACGGGCTGCATCTACAAGATCTTCGTCTACCTCGCGAGTTCCGCTTTTTGAGTAATCTGAGCCTTGACGTCCGGGCGCATCGCTGTCCTCTCGTTCATCGTTGTTCTAGTTATCATCCTTGTTGATTAATTGGTCAAATCAACTGGCACACCTTTGGATACCGAGTTCGACTATAAGTCCGAGGTGTTCGCAGATCCGACGCTTTTATTGTCAACACGGTCATATGGCGTGAGCATCCAGAATCCACAAGCCAAGTCTCCTCCAGTCCTCCTTCCTCGGGTGTGTCGGAGTCGTCGTCGGAGTCGTCCTTCCGCTCACCGGCCTCCTCAGCTCCAAGTGTCATGGTGCAAAAACCACCGTGCTTGGCACCGACGTAGAAGAAGAGGTTGTTGAACTTGTCCTCTACCTTCCCTTTCGACTCATTCTCTTCGCTCGAAGAAGAGCCACCCTCGGTGGAACAGTCCATGTCGCTGAGGGGGGCGAGGAAGGCTCGATGGTCGGCCTTCACCTTGTTGAGCACCACCTTGGCAGATCTTCGCTTGTAGCCGCCCTTGGCCTTGTGCTTGTGGCCGGATCGGTGCTCGCGCTTGTCCTTGTGCTTGGTGAAGTCACCCGCAGCTTTCTTGGGGCAGTTTGCGATGAAGTGATCCTCATCACCGCAACGGTGACACCCCTTGGCCGTGCCACCACGTCGACGGTTCAAATGGTTGTTGTGAAACCGTGAGAACTTGGTGATGACCAAAGCCAGCTCATCATCTCCAAGAGCCTCCACTTGATCCTCTGTCACAGAAATTAAGGACATAGCAAACATAGCATGTGAAGGGTTAGAGGATGAAGAAGATTCACCACCGGGGCTAGAAACCAACGCCATAGAAGGGTTCGACGGGTTCTCAAGTTTGGCCCGGGTCTGGTGGTCAATCTCTGAGGACTTAAGCTTGCTGAACAGCTCATCCATGGTCAGGGCATCATAGCCCGGTGACTCCTGAATAGCAGCCACCTTCATCTCCCACACCTTCCGATCAAGAACATGCAAAAGTTTGATAGCCATCGCATGATCATCATAAGGCAAGTTGGCTCAATTAGCACACATCTTGTTGACGATAGATTGGAAGCGAGTGAACATCCGTCAACACATTCGCCGAGTAACTGAACAAAGTTCTCGTACTCTCTACGGTACATGTCGAAGAATCTGGACTTGATCTGTGGGTTTCCCTCATAATATCTCAAGAGTGTTTGCCAGATCTCCCATGCCGTAGTGAGACTCGAAACTCGCTCAAACTCAAGAAGAGACAAACTCGAGAAGAGAATGCTACGGGCTCTTGCGTTTGACGCATGTTGCGTAATTTGGGCATCGGTGATCCGAGCGCCAAAAACCACATAGTCCTCATTCTCATAAATCTCTCAAAACTTCGTATCAAGCCCTTGGAGGTAAGCAGACATGCGTACCTTCCAATAGGCAAAATTCGTTCCATCGAAGTACAGAGGTTTGCCAGCACCTCGCTCCATGTCGCCTTCGGGGATCAAGAACCGTGTAAGGTGGAATGATCCTTAACCGGCTTTGATACCAATTGAAGGACCGAGCGTGATGACCAGAGGGGGTGAATGGGAGCCTTAAATTTCTCTCGAAATATTCGGGCCAGTCTTTCCAAAAACCAAACCCAGTTGATGGGTGCTCAACCTCCCCCGAGCAACGTTGCTCGGGGATTCAGACGAAATCGAACAAATGAGAGCTCACCGGGAGTGGAGAGAAACTCACCGAAAACCCCAAAAAGCAAGTTCTCGACCCCTTAAGAAAAGAGGCAAGAATCTAGGCAAAACAGACAAAAACAGCATCCGACGGACGCTGAGCAGGCTGGGCGACGGACGCTGCAACAGAAAGCGAAGGGCGCTAGGCGAGCGTCTGACGCGTATGCAGAGCCGAAACCAAGAGGTCCTCCAGGCGACGGATGCGTCTGACGGACACCCGTCGGACGTTGGCTAGCGTCCGTTGCAAAACGAACAAAGAGCCATGCAGTGCTGAAAACCGACGGACGCGTCTGACGCGAGGCCGACGGACGCTGGCGAGCGTCCGACGCCAAACCTGCTCGCACAGACAGAGCAGGCGACGGACGCTGGCTTGGGTGAGCCCTATCGTCCGACGCAAATCGACGGAACGTCCGACGCCCCCGAACAGAGCGCAGTGAACGCGAAAATCGTTTTTCTCTCTGCCAAATCTTCTCAAATGTAGACCAAATGATCTCCACTAGCAACCCAACTTGGTAGGCATGTTTCTAGTGCTGTGGAGGAGCTATCCCGAAGAAACCATCGCTCAATTTGGTGAGGATTGAAGAGAAACGAGGATTTGGGAGAAAAGGAGCAAGAACGAAGAACACCGCAAAGAAATTGCTCGATCTGCGTACTCGAGAGGTTTGAGGAAGGATCCTTCGGTGCAAAGATGCTCCTCTCGATTACGAACAACTTGGTGCAAACGGATTTGCCAAAACCTTTCTCAATCAAAAGATCTCATCTCGGGATCAAAAGAGGGGGAAAAGCAAAACACGAAGAACACAAGCAAAAACGGGGACACGATCATGAAATCGAACTAACTATGCGTTATGGAGGTTAAAGCCTCTGATTCCCACCAAAAAATTCGCGACTTCTTACAAAGGTTGGAGAAATCAACCTAGGGCCCTCATGAACTAGAGAGGTTAGAGAGAGAGAGTTGGAGGATTAAGTGTTCAAGAGGTGGGATGAGGGATACCCCTTCATCCACTACTTAACGGGCTTTGACTATTTTCCAAAGAACCCCCTAGATACATTGAGTGAACTACCTAGCCTAAGCATTGTTGTCCAAGCTCCGGAAAATATCTCCCTCAATTTGAATGGACGACCCCGCTTCCTGCCAAGAGTTGTCGTCGTCTCGACACAACCTCCAGGATTCCGCCACGTGCTATCCCCGTTTCCTCGGAAGCTCCGCCTGGGTTTTGAGGTCCAAACCCGCGAAACCCGCCACCGGTAACTTTGGGCTCAACTACCGAACCCCGAGTTTTGAGGCCCCAACTCGGAAACCGTCCTCCGATGGTTTTGAGGCCCAAACCACCAAACCGCTCGACTCGAGTCACCTTGTCCTCGCCCGGTCGGACTCCGAGTCCCATGAGCCTCCGCTCGACCCGCTCGTCCGCTGTCTTGACTCGGTCTACCTCCATGTCTTCTCGCACTCACCAGTGCCAAGTACTAACCACCACAGCTAGTCCACTGACGCTCATGGTCTCTCAGTCCGAGCCCCGCTTTCGCCCTTCACGCTTTCAGTCCATCGGCACGGTAAGCCCCTACTTGACCTTCTCCACTCCATTGACTACTGTCACTAGACATAACATTTGCACACCATAAACCGATAGACAAGCACACATTTGTCTTCGTAAAGGATTAGTGTAAGCCACTCAAACTGAAACAGTCAAATGTTGAGCAATCACTCATCATCAAACCTGAACTACATGAGTATTTATCCACCATGTATTCGCAACCTGTGTGTCAGAGGCAATTGTTGTTATTGATGCGCTTGAGACCTAGTATGGCAGTACATCCAACGATCTGCCGACATCTGCGCTAGGCGCCTTAACTGATCTGATTACAAATTTACAAAAAAAATCCAGAACAATGTCTTTGAGAAGATCATCACGTCTCACAAAACATAACGTCTCGCCGAATAGATCACATCACAGAACAGATGATAACTTGTATACAAAACCTTGATCCGACGCATGGAGAGCTCAACTCCAAAATACACACCACTGCCACTGACGAAACCCCAATACAAAGTCCGAAATCCCCAAAATCACAAATACATATTAATACATCGCACAGTCTAGGCATAAGATCAGACCTTGCCCCTTGGATAGGAACTGCCCGCGGCGCGTCTCGCGCTTGCTCTGCTTCTCGCTGCTGAGGGGTTCGCTTGGAAGGTGCACCCTGAGAAAAAAAACATAGAACTCAGATCAGATCAGCAAGCGACGCAATCAAATCAGATCAAACCCAACCAGGAACACCTCGCCCCGAATCGAAGCAGAGAGATCGGCCCGACCCTACCCCAAAGGCGAACAACCCCTCTTACCCTCTCCTTGGAGTCGCGCACGGCGGCCGCCGATGCGGGCGATGCGGCGTCGCTGTTCCCCATCGCACCTTGTGGTGAGTGGTGGCGCTGGACTGGTGGGCGGCAGCCGGGAAGCCTTGTCGACGCGCGTACGTCATCGACGCTGGTCAAGGCACGGGGTGAGATTTTCCGGTGCCGCGTTACCCAGCGGAGAGAGGAGGATCGTATCGCCATGGCCGTCCCGAGCACCATTGGTGGTCGGTTACAAGATGGGAGAAGTAAAAGGAAATCTGGCCTGGAACAAAACCGACAAATCAAGAGAGACGGGATCGCGGATTTGAATCGGCGTGAAAGAGGCAGATAGGAGAGCAACAAATTTTCGGCGATGAAGACGAACGTGTGGGCGGAGGTCGCGGGGTGAGAGGGAGAGGGAGAGGGAGGTGGGCTGATCTAGACTTCCACTCTTTTAAAAGTTTTTAATTATAGTAAAAATTTTAACTCTCTAATATTGTTAGAATGATTTGTAAATATTAGAATGATTTGGAAACGGAGAAAGTAGCTCAAAATAGTCAAATTATCTCTAGTTCATCCAAACGCATGAAGCTCATAGACGAGGAACTTTGTTAATTAAGCCGGTAACTAGTTATCTACTGAGCTAGCTAAAATATTTAGCCCTAGTTGCAATGTCACCTAGCTGGCAACTGTTACCTACCATAACCTGATGCTGGTTGTGTGGGGGACTGGAGAATTTCAAACGGGAAAGCAAGGACTGCCCATATGTCATATGTGAAGTTCTGTCGGCTGCGCGTGCAACCTACCTTGCCCGGACATGGATACATGTATCGGATACTATACGTATCGGACACGGGGATACGTCTCGAATATTTTTTAACAATAATAATTAATAACTAATTAACTATACATGATTTAATATGAAAATTTAAAACACAGCCACATCATAACAAAGTAACATACAACATATAACAAATAATTTTAAGTTCATAATTTAATAAGGTCACATCCACATACTATATATATATATATATATATATATATATATATATATATATACAACTAAAGTAGCGAATACCCTGCGTGTTGCCACGGGTCAAAGAAAGGTAATGATTAGTTGAATACATGATTTTGGTCTACATGTTTAATACTTTAGCTTCACTACCTATTATAATAAGGGGAATTTTGTTACGATTTATAATAATTTTTTTGAAGATATAAATGTTACACGTATTTTCTATAAACTTAGTTAAAATTAAGAAATTTTGACCTACTCACATCTCATAGCGTCATCTATTATGATACGATACGTTTATAATAAATTTATTTGGAAAAATAAATATTACACATATTTTCTACAAACTTTCAGTCAAAATTAAGAAATTTTAACCTACGCACATCCTATAGCGTCATATATTATGAGACGAAGGAAGTACCATATTATGAGAAATAACATCATCTATTTCTATTTCTATAAATATTGTCGGCATCATTTGAAGATAGAAATATTGCACGTATTTTCTACAAACTTAAACAAAGTTAAGGAATTTTGACCTACACGTATCTCATAGCATCATATATCATGATACGGTACATTTATAATAATTTTATTTAAAGATATAAATTTGCACGTATTTTCTATAAACTTAGTCAAAATTAAGAAATTTTTATTTATGTACATCTCATAGCGTCATCTATTATGATACGATACGTAATAAATTTATTTGGAAAAATAAATATTGCACATATTTTCTACAAACTTAGTCAAAACTAACAAATTTTAATCTACACACATCCTATAACGTCATTTATTATAAGATAGAATTATGAGAACAACATCATTTATTTCTATTTCTATTTATATAAATATTGCCGCCATCGTGGACGATGTAGCACTCAACCTCCAACCTGGGCTAGATGAGGCTGGAACAGTGGAACCCGCTAGAAGGAGCACTGGTAGCTGTTGAACACAAATTGTACGGACATAAAAAGCAGAGGACGTGACCTCACAAGGGAGCTTAAAATGGTGTACACAAATAAGGGAAAATGATAGATAGATGTGGCTCTATAAAAGCTCGAACGCACGGACTCGATGAACTAAATAGATGAATAGCTACTGCTCCGTACTTACCAGTTGAATCTTGCCGCTCATAGATGATCAGAGCAGGGGTGCAGGCTGCACGCCTGCAACTGTAGGGTGTCAAGCGCCGCTAGCAGGGAGGGGGCGCCGCCAGACTACATCGCCGCTAGCAGCTGGCTGCCCTGTTGCAGGCCAATTCGACGGTGGATGCTCTTTGCTCGGTCCTAAGCAGGGGCACGCTAGCATAGTGCTACAGCAGTAGGGGACAGGGATCTGAGTGGGTCGCCGCCGGCCGCTCGCCGTTCGCCAATCGTCACTCGCCTCAGGTGCGGCTGGGCGGTGTGGCTGTGCGGAGTCATGAGACGGCAACTGTGTACTGTGCGGGTCATGGGCCGTATCCAGGTCGGCCCAACCGTATCTGATACTCATCCTTGCAACACACTGCATGTTTCCCTTCGCCTCCTCTCCGCCTCCCATCTCGGCGGCGCATCCGCACAAACTAAAAAAGTCATCAGCCCCATGGCGATCTCCACATGGAGCGCGCGCCTTCTCCTCACCCCTGCTTCCTCCCGCGCCACCCTATGTCCCCCTCGCCCTCCTGCCGCCGCAAACCCCCTCTCATCCTCCTTCCCACGCAACCGTCTCCACCTCGCGCGCCCGCGCCCGCGTCCGCCGCGCGCCTACATCTCCGCGCCGGCGCCGGGCCCTGAGGCCGCCTACGCGCCGCCCTCCATCGACGCCGCGGCGGCGGCAGCCGATGTCGCAGCTGCGATCTCATCCTCCGACGCCGTCACCTGGGCCGGCGTCTGGGCGCTGCTCTCGCGCCACAGGGCCCGCATCGCGGTCTGCCTCGCCGCGCTCGTCGCCTGCACCACCTGCACCCTCTCCATGCCGCTCTTCTCAGGTGAGGTACTGGGGCCGTTGGTTGCGGCCTCTCTCCGGTGCGCCGCGGATGCTGCTTGTTTGGTTCTCTGAAATCTGCTGGCCGTGCGATGTGTTTGTGTTGCAGGGAGGTTCTTCGAGACCCTGATTGGGAGGGGGAATGAGCCATTGTGGAGGCTTTTGTCCAAGATCGCGGCGCTATACACGCTGGAGCCCATCTTCACCATCATATTTGTGATCAATATGACCATCATCTGGGAGCAGGTTATGGCAAGGCTGCGGAGCCAGATATTTCGAAGGATTCTAATCCAAAAGGTACTTTCAGCCGACATATCCTGTTTTACGAATGTAAATTTTGATTATTCTGCATTCTGAAAACGTTGAATGTGCTTGTATGAATGATGAATTGACATTTGCTGATTACTTGCATGGCTTTGTTACAGAGATGTTATAGGTTCTCCAACAATTCTGCCAAGTGTAGTACTGTAGCTCAAACAAAGTTACCATCAATTAACTTTTTAATACACCTTCAGAGATAGAATTAGTCTTTGCACCATGATGAAATGATTCACATTGTTTTGCCTCCAGAGATATAATGGCATTGTTTTGCAGAAGCACTTAATACAGTTCTACTAGGTAAATATACTATGTACCTGGATGATACTAGCAGCAAGTTATGTAAATATTCATGTAGTATCAACACTCCAGTGCAGTAGGCATTGTATACATCGATGATGAAATCTTTAAAACAGGTGCTTTAACGTTGCCTGTTTATAGGTCTTTGGCTATTGCTTTCATAATCATGGTGCATAAGTTTCTTTATCTATAGAATTTATTAGAGACTGTATTTTCTCATTACATTTCAATTTGGCACTCAGCAAAAGAGTGTGCATTTACTTCTTGTTATTAATAGCTCCTTGCTTGGAACATCCTCTAAACTTTCTTATTTTTGCCTTTTGCAGATGTTATTTTTCGATCATTACAAGGTAATATATTTTCTAGCAATTACAGCACCATATTCATACTTAATCATGATAGTTACCAAGAAGGAAGAAAACCTCATTAACAAAATACACATCCCCCACTTGTGACTTAAAAAACATGTTTTTTGGAAATATCATCAATAGTACTGTAGATGTGAAATAAAGTAGGGGCTATTGCGTTTCTGCCCTTACTTTGAATCCTAATTGTGATTTTACCCTCACTTTCTCTCACTTTGTATTTTTACCCCTCCTTTTTGAAAACGAAGGCTCCGTTTACCCCTGTTTCTAACGCCGTTACCTGCATTCGGAATACTATTGCGTTTTTGCCCTTGTTTTTGAACCCTAATTGTGATTTTATCCTCACTTTCTTAAAATGATGTGTCTAAATATTGATTAAAATGATGTGTCTAAATATATATCTCTAAAGATGGATAAATTCAGAATGCATTAAGATAAGTAGGGGCAATTTCGCATGAGAAAACTTGTCCTTACTCAGCCCATTTGACACCGTTATGATGTTCACGGAGTAGGGGTAAACTTAAGATTCGTTTTCTAAAAACAGGGGTAAAATCACAATGACGACAAAAGTAGGGGTAAAATCACAATTGGACATCAAAGTAGGGGCAAGAACGCAATAGCCCCAATAAAGTATATGGCTCTTATTTCCATTGTTATTGGTAACAAGTGATACTTCTTCCATAATGGCATACATAGCATTAAGTTGGTCTGATCTGTATGATTTTGAAGAATTTTACACGATTTATTCAAGATTAGATGAAAACTAGCTTTCAGTAAAGCAAAATGGTAGATGGTTTTAATCATCGTTGCAGTTTATGAAATTGTCACGTTTCCTTGTATTGACCAGTTCTAGTACACTATCACTGATTTAGCTTACTTTTTCTACAATGCAATGAATAAGATGCATGTTATTATAAAAAGCATGTTTTTTTAAATAATTTGTAAATATAAAATTTGTTGATTAGTATGCCAAAATGCCATGTGTTCTAACAAACAAAGTAGTATATGACAACAAGCTATTTCAATTTTTGTGAGGCTATTACAACAAGAATAAAGCCATTTGGTTGCTAACAAGTTGGGCTATGCTAGAGTTGCCCCAACATGAGCTACAAACAAAACAGGAAAAGAAAGAGAAAAATAAAATAAATATATCTAATGCATCAATAATAGTGATATTGTTAGGGGATCCAAATAATATCACTATTATTGATCCCCTAAAGCCTGCTTATAGTTTGGGCATGTGAATATCTGCTTTCTATGCACTCTTATCCAATGGCAATTCTCTAAGTATAATTTTATTTTTGTCTATGTTTGTCTCAAGCATGAATTCTTAGCTGTATGTATCATCCATGAAAACATATGAAAATGGTGCCTTCTAGACTCGATAAACTGGGAAGAAATTGTCTCTTCATATCTTGAGATAAATATCTTACTGTTTGATGACAGGTTGGTGAGTTGACCGGTTTGTTGACATCTGATTTGGGTTCCTTGAAGAGTATTGTAAGTGATAACATATCTAGAGATCGTGGACTGAGGGCACTCTCTGAGGCAAGAAACTTTACACTATGAGAATGTAAGGTTGATACTGCTAAATGCTAAGAGTTTGATTAGTACAATCACAACATTTCAGAGGTGTACTAGTATGATATTAAAATGTTAACTTCAACCAAATTTGATCTTCTGTTCTCTTGATCATAATACTGAATTAACTTTGTGGTTCATTTACTTACACCTTATTTCAGTTTAGGATCTGCTAAAACATTTTTTCTCCTACTTTTACTTTTCAGATCATCGGTACACTTTGTGTACTTTTCACACTATCAACTGAGCTAGCTCCAGTTCTTGGGCTCCTTATGGTCTCCGTCTCTGTGCTAGTTGGTAATATTCTGAAAACTGACTGCCATCAGCATGTCTCACTTACTGTTGGGACATAAATATGTGATGAATGCAAACACTTGGCTCTTTTAGGATATAATGATACAATTAGTTATATAATGATGGAATTAGATCAGATCCATCAAAACCTATACTTCTGTATATACTTCAATGAACTTAAAATGCAATGTTTTCTGGATTTCTGATTTTGCTTGAGAGTGTATTGGATATGTTGAGGAAGTCCACTAGGGCTCTGAATTGAGATAATACAGAGTTACAGACAGTTGTGCTGTTTGAGTTGTCTAAACATATCTCCACAAATCATGTTCATTTGTGAGTTTTAGTTGCAATCACTCTGTATAAAAAGTAATTCTTTCTTTCTGCTGATGTTTTTTTTGGTTCTGTTTTAGGTTATCAGTTTTTTTTGTACAAATTGATCTACTTGCTTCTTGTCTTGTGCATGCTAAATTTACATATATTTAATATCATTTTCTAGGATAGCATGGGATTTGTTTTTTTTTCAAATGTAGCAATGTTATATCATTTTGTATGATAGCATAGGACTTATTCTGAAGTTTCCCTGTCCAACCCACTCGAACATACCTTTTAAGTTATTATGTATTTCCATGAATGGTTTTTCTTACATTTTGGTCACTGAGATTACTACATTCTTCTAAAGAAATATTTTGCTGAAGTGGTATTGATAGTTTTAAATGCATATCCTTTAACATGCCAGTTTTTGTTTTTTTAATCAGCAATTTTCAAGAGGTCAACTGTTCCCACTTTTAAATCTTATGGAATCTTGCAAGCACGCATATCAGACTGTGCATCAGAGACATTTTCAGCTATTCGTACTGTGAGTGCCTTGTTTCATCTGAAACATGCACATTTAAACATTAATTCAGTTTCAAGGTTCATTCTTTTGTGTTACTAATGAGATGGTTTATCTACTCTCATCTTATATTCCTGTTAAGTGTTAACTTCTGTGGTTTATGTTATCCTTGATTCAAAAATTCATTTGCAGGTTCGATCGTTTGGTGGTGAAAAACGACAAATTTCATTGTTTGACAATTTGGTAAGGAATGAGTTGTTTAGTATTATTTTCTTATATTTGCCATTCATTGTGGTTTTAAGAAAGTTCTTGTGACTAAGGACGATGCAGGTGGAAACAGAGTTGGGCTTAGGTCCTTAGCCATGGGCTGAGCAAATTAAAACAGACCCTGTGATTTCAATATTTTACATTTTCTGAACTGTGCTTCCATGGACTTTTGGGCCTAGAAGGCAGCTCAGTATCACATGTCCCTGTCTCTCCCACACACATATTAATGTAGCGCAGTAGCCCATGCCCCTGTCCCATACACATTAAAGTACATACTGCCTATCTATGTTCACAATTGAAACACAAAACTTGAAGGTTTTGCTTCTAAACTTTCACAAAATTCCACATTCCCTGTACTAAAGTTTCGGGTCATCTACCCTTATACTTGAAGTACCAGTAATCTCTAGTTATTTCAGAAGAGGGTTTCCCTATGTGGAATCGTAGAATCAAGTAACCAGACTCATCAGAGTTGTCTCAACTCCCAAACATTTCAGAGTCTCCATGCATTACTTCGCGTGTTTAGCCATGTGGCACCTCTGTAAAGATGAATCTTGACCATGCCATGCATGCCTTTGGATCTATACCTAGGCAATTACGCTCTATTACATGAAGTTCAGGGAATTAGGTTGACCTTTTTTGAAAGCATAGAGTCAAATGTACTTATTTCATTAGAAACAGTATGTAGGTTTGAGCATTTTGTTTAATAAATTAGTTAAGAAAAGGAACCAAATGTTATCCCATATAATTGATGCACCCATTTGGTTTGTAAGAGGCAGTACACCGGTACTGCAGTCATACTTCATCTACTCATCGGTTCATTTTTTGGTCTTACAGGCACGTGCTTACCAACATAGTGGCACAAAACTTGGAGTGCTGAAATCTGCTAATGAATCATTAACTCGAGTAGTTGTTTATGTATCCCTAATGGCGCTTTATATTCTTGGTGGAAGAAAAGTCAATGCGGTAAGCCACATAATCGCTTGCATATTTGTATTATTCTTTCTTTTACATTAATTTCTCTTTGGTAAAAGTGGTGCACTTATTTTTTTTTATTTGAAAGAACAACAGCAAGGGATGCCCCCACTGTTAGGAATTTGTTAAATAAAAAAGAACCAACTGTACAAAAGAAACAGAACAAAAACCAGCTGCAAAGAAGGAAACAGGTATTCTGAGGCAGGCTGGGCCAATCTATGTACACAATTCTATCAAGAAAGTAAGGGAGCAGGCTTGTTTTCAGAGATTCTGTGAGCTTGTAGGCGAGCTTCATCAATGATTCCTGTTTTCCATGCGAGGAAGGATGGTTGGCCTCTACTAAAAATGAAGCTGTTTCTTTGCTTCCAAATTTGCCAAGCACTGATGATAAAAACTTCCATGAAAAAAGGGTTTGGGAACCCCTCCTTCGCTTGCAACAGCATATGAAAGTGGTGCACTTCTTGCCTCTGTTAATATATAAGCTGGTTTGTAAAACGTTAAAACAAGTTGACACGCACAGAAACCCTTCAGAAAGAGGTTCAACTCCTTGGTCATTCTAGTCACCTGGGAAATTTGGAAAAACCTGTAACAATTGTCTTCAATGGAGCCAACTCGAATGTGGCTTCAATGGTGAGGGCAGTGTCAGTTCAAGGCTCCTTCTGCTATACTATTGTAGCTAGGGGCTGTCTTAGTGGTCGTATTTTGTGTTAGTATGGCGCGAATGATAGTGTTGGCAACAGAGGTAGAATGCACACACATACTCATCATCTGACAACTACTCCATTGCTCCTTACTGCCTACTGTTGCTGACGTTGCTTCTCAAACAAAAGAGCAAGGTCCTGTCCTTCCTATATGACAGCAGCATCACCGCTAGTGCTAATGAAAATGATAAACACAGGGATTTTTTGTCTATGAGACAACAGGTTTTCTTCAGGGGCGTTGTTTCGTAGTTTATTAAACCTTCTTTATTGAAAATGATACGCAGCTCTCATGTGTTTTCAAGAAAGAAAAACAAATGACTAAGCTGTGCTAGAATGGCCACAAAGTGAGATAAACCTAGTGCTTTCTCTATGTATCTCAGGCTTCTAATAGCCTTGTGTTAGGAATATGCTCAGCATTCGCTTTAGTGGTTACGAATATGATGGAGCAGGTGAGGAGAGTAGCCATCTACTTTATATAGCAGTGGCATAGACCATCTTGCATCCTACATATTGCATCTTTCATTTCAATCCAAGCGGCTTAGGACGAAGCTGCCCTATGGCCTTACCCAATCTGAATCTGAGATCTATATGTGGTTTCCTGGCCAAACACTAGGATGTGTTGCTCAAACATAGATCAGAGTTGGCCCTTGCGACTGCTTGGATTGAAAGTAAAAGTTCAGGTTACAATTCAGGGTTGGACTGCCCTTGCTTATATAGCAAAGGGGTCAGCCACCTACTACAGCATATTCCAAAGCTAAAGTAGATGCTAATCTTGGCTGCTAAGCCAGCCGAAAACAGCTAGACAGAATGCTGAGCTTCTGTAGCATATTCATTCGCTTGAGCGTGATTGCAGATTGTAGTAGAATGCACCTCTAGAAACAAACATCCCATATGTTTAAAGTGATTTGTTTGCCTTTTTTATGAAGGCACAATTTGTACCTATGTTAGGACTGCATGCATGGAGAAACTTTGTTGTAATAGTTATATAGTCATTTAGTACCCTATTTGTGTTTTGAAATTTCATTTGATTCACCATTTCAGGGAAAATTATCTGTTGGAACCATGGTATCTTTTATTGGTTACACCTTCACATTAACCTTTGCTGTAAGTAGCAATTTTTTAGAACCTTTTGTAGTTTCATGTTATTTTATTGCATATTTAATTATGCTGATAATACATTTTAGGTTCAAGGAGCTGTTAATACCCTTAGTGATCTCCGTGGCACATTTGCTTCCATAGAGAGAATAAATTCTGTTCTTTCAGTGAAGGACATTGATGATTCACTTGCGTATGGTTTAGCCAAAGAACTTGATGGCAAAGAGCTTGATGATTCCAATGGAGTGCTTGAAAATGGCTCTGTTAACAAACATTTTATGTCAGAGCTGAAATCATCCAGTAGCTGTAGTAATCTAGCCTGGTCTGGTGACATTCATCTGAAAGGTCTTTGTATTTATATCTAGGGCACCCTTATATCTAAGCTTATACTATCTTTCACCTTTTGTCTGCCTTATATGTTATTATTATATAGCATATTGTTTCCTTAGCTTATGTCTCATGATTGAATATCCTCGTAACTTAAAACTGTGTCATTAGCTTATCTTTTTTTAATTTGTTTTCACCTTTATTTTTTGTGTAAAAAACATACTCAAGATGAAATATATTCACACATCAAATGTGTGAATAGTCACGGTAACTTAAAATTGTGAATAGTCAAGGTAACTTAAAATTTGTGAATAAGTCCTGGTAACTTAACATTGTGTCATTACCTCATCGTTATTAAATTTGATGAGAGCAAGTCAATTTATTATTTTTATGATTGTTTCTGTAATGTCAATAGTACATGCAACCTCTGGACTCACATAACATGCTTGGATGACTTCAGTTCTACTCGCTCATGTAGTCATGTGTTTTGCAGAAGTCCATTTCTCTTATCCACTGAGATCTGATGTGGAGATTTTAAATGGCCTTGACCTTACAGTTGAGTGTGGAAAAGTCACAGCACTTGTCGGGCCTAGTGGTGCGGGGAAAAGCACAGTGGTGCAACTTATAGCACGCTATTATGAGGTACTATATCCTATATATAGGGATACTAATATGTTTTTCATTGTAGCAACATTTTTTAGTGTTCTCTATTTTTGCAGCCAACTCAAGGTTCCATCACTGTCGCAGGAGAAGACATCCGTGTATATGACAAAAGAGAATGGTCTCGAGTAGTATCTCTAGTGAATCAGGTACATCATTGCAATTTCCACACCATTTATTTTGCTGCTATAACTATACATATTTTGAGGATATGAACTTCTTTTTTCACTAGCTGTTACAAGATTGACATAGGGTTGAACATGTTAGTCCATATCTGTACGTAAAAGAATCTGAGTAGCTAAAGCAATCAGACATTCAGCAGATTGACATAGGGCCTTTGGAGGTAGTTGCCACTCAAACTGGGTTGATTATGGCCTGATGGGCCCTTTTTAGCTGACCTAATTGCCGCACCTGTGAGTTCTTTCATTTTCTGTACACATTGAATATGGTGAGCTGCTCTTTGTTCAGTTTGAAGATTCATAGAGTGAAGAGTCTCAATACTTCAACTGCAGTTCAGTAATGCTTGCGTTTAGGTTATTTCCAGAAAATTTTGCCAATAGAAGCCACTCTTTATTTTGTTCAAGGAGATTCTGGCATGGAAAGCTTATGCGGGTGGGTGTGTTTGGTGTTGTACGGGCTCTCGCCCTTTTTTATTCTTACTATAAAGATACGCAGCTCTCCTGCGTGTTCGATAAAAAAAAAGATTCTGGCATGGAGCATCCCACACCAGACAAAGGGGCCAGTTTCTTTTGTCCTGTTGATCCACTAGGTTTGGCTTTGGCTACTATGATTTGAGCAATATTTTTTTTGTCTGCAAGGATTCAAATATTGAGAATGAGAGCACAGAAAAAGTTTCAATGTACCATCAGTGTACGCAAAAGATTGTTTGGAGCAGGTTATCAATGTTTTTTTACTAATGATATGTGAAAATATATCCTGATTGACTGTGAAACTGTCATTTGGGGGGGGTCACTTCTTGACATTTCATGTCAGCCTGGAACTTTGTGGACAGGAGGGAACTCAAGACAATATAATAAAATAACTGAGTTAGGATATAACTGTTTTTTGCTTGCTATGCTGTGGCTCCATGTGGTTAATTGTTCATATCCACCCCTGACCCTATTGTTTTAGTGTGGACCCACCATAACAAAAAATAAAACCAATTCGTTTGTTATGAACTACGCAACCTACATTTATCATAGACATTAGTAGACATAGTTATGTCGCATTGACCATGCCATGTTTGGAACATGTTTTAATATGTAGCAGAAGTAGCTATTTATTTTAAGTAGCTAGTGTTATGAAAAAATATATTTTTCTTTCACGAAGGATCCGGTCCTATTCTCTGTGTCTGTTGGAGAAAATATTGCTTATGGTCTCCCAGATGATGTTGTCTCCAAGGATGAGATAATAAAAGCTGCTAAAGCTGCCAATGCTCATGAATTCATCATCTCTCTTCCACAAGTACGGAAATCTTTATCATTGGCTTTAGCCCACCATTGATTGGCACTAGTTATCTTCAAGTCATTTACTAATATCCTTGTTTGGTATTTTAGGGGTATGACACTCTTGTTGGAGAGCGAGGTAGTCTCCTAAGTGGGGGACAAAGGCAGGTAATCTGCTACATTCACGTTTAAAGTTCATAATTATTCCCTAGCAAGGTTCATAATTCTGTTGTGAATGTACACTCTTATTTGTTGCTTTGCAGAGGATTGCAATTGCACGAGCCCTCTTGAAAAATGCTCCTATTCTAATACTTGATGAGGTATGCCATTCTTACAATTCAACTAGCTTTGTTATTCTTTATATTTTCTGAATATTGTATCAAGGATGCTAACTTAATTTCTTGTGGAGAAAAAAAGTAAACATCGGAAGGGAATGTACATGTGATTATGCACTTACTGTATTGTTCAGTTCATAAAATCGATCCATTGATGTGGCATAGGAGATAATAAAGATCAATTATAATTATGACCTGCCATTACCCATGCTAGGGTGGAATATAGTCATTCAATGCATAGAGCTTTAACAAACTGATCTTGAGGGAGATCAGTGTCGAAGGTCATTGACACAAATAAAGGAGGGGGTAGTAATGTGTAATCACTAGGATTAATGGTAGAAATGTATAATTAGCTACCAATAATTACTGTAACTCGGGGAATCTGCAAATGGAGGGATTAATGGTAGAAATGAATAATTAGCTACCAATAATTACTGTAGCCCACTTCACACAAGCTAGATGGTTTGAGTTGACTGTATCAAATCATTGTTAAGTTGGGTCAAACATGTCCGCTGCAGTGGGTTTATTGTGCGAACAGAGGAGAAAGGTAAGTAAATATGTCGACAATGTTAAAGTGTCGGCACATGAATACATTGATCTAGGGCAAAAAAGGACAAAAGCTTACATACTGAAAGTTTCGTAGGTCAAGGTCGCTGGTTATCAAGTATCAACTTGAGAGTTTCTTTGGACGATCTAAAACCAAGTTATCATAGTGTCATCTTTTTAACCTTTTGCAGTACTATAGATGGATGACCGCCAATATTCTATACTAAAGACATGATAGATAGACAAATGTGGTAGATCAGCCTTAATCTTTTAAAAAGTTTCAAGATAATTAATCTATAATAAAATGGCACATATTGGTTGTAGTTCATGCTCCATTGCGAAACCTAAAACATTTTAGTTTTATCCTAAGCCTAACTTTTCTAACGTTAACCTAAATTTATAGAAAAATATTTGACTTGTGGAGTAAATGACGTTTCGTAGCGGATTTACTGAAATTTATCTGTAATATATGTTAATGTATATTCTTAAACCATTTTTTAAACTTGTTTAAAGTTAGAAAAGTTAGCTTGTGACAAAACTAAAAAGACACATTTCAGAATGTGGTATTTCTCGGTCACTGTGAATACATGCCTACCTACGAACTTATGTTATTTGCAGGCTACTAGTGCACTGGACGCGACAAGTGAGCGGCTCGTGCAGGAAGCTCTCAATCACTTGATGAAGGGAAGGACTTCTCTGGTCATTGCCCACAGGCTGAGCACCGTGCAGAATGCACATCGAATTGCTGTTTGCTCAGAGGGCAGGATAACTGAGCTGGGGACGCACAGAGAACTGGTTGCTAAGGGAGGCAGTTATGCATCACTTGTCGGGGCACAAAGACTTGCGTTCGAGTAATAACACGTCAACAACCGAGGCACGGTTCGACTGTACTGTAGGGGATTCTATATTGCTCCATTTTTCTTCAGGGCCCTTTGGATTTCATGCATAGGAATCAATTCCTTTTCACAGGTAAAATATAGAAAAAAGAAAAAATCCACATTCTGAATGTGGCCATGGTTATAGTATTATTCTTCAAAAAAGAAGAAGAGGTAATAGTTTGTTTTTCATCCACAGAAACAGTACATGAATCAGAAAACACATGTATCGAAGTTGATTTACGGGTGCTCTTCATCTATAATCTAGAACTAGGCACAAGTTTGCTAAGCGGTAAGAGCTCCTATCTTGTTTCCTCAGTGCTAAGCGCATCACCGAGTGCAGTCTTGTTTATTCCCAAAAATTCATACATAAAACCGTTTTGTAATGGCTTCATTTCCACTTCCAAGTATTTTTGTTCATCCTTGATCTAAGTCCTCAATAGGTTTGAAGTAATTTTCATTTTCTAGATATTCTTCTGGAGCTTCAAGCCCCTCTAATGTAGTGATAATATCCTCATGATTACTGAAGAATACCATCTTTAATCTACTCTTCAAATACAAGTTGGGGAGGATCCCTGCATCATTTAACACAAAGAACTCGCTACTTATTAGAATCAATTCATTATTTGGCCTTCTAAAGATGCAAAATGTCTTATTTGGCCCTTAACCCTATCTGACGCTACTTTCAGTGCCCAAAATGACATTGTTGATAATTCTAATGGCTAACCATATGCTACACATATATATGTTGTACAGTAAGTAGTGTGCAATATATGTATGTTGCATATATATGTTTTGTGTATCAAAAATTTTGTTTGCTCACAGTGCAGTGCATATATATCCGTCACACTTATTGTATAACTTATTTTGGGCACTATACAATGCATATATATCAGTGTTAAATCCCGTGTATGCGTTTTGTGATTAAAAATATCGTTTGTCCAACTTATTTATTGTACATCATACATATGCAGCGATACAAACATAGGGGTAATATGGTTTTTCTACCTCGTGTTTAACACTGTTGGCCCTCAGAAGTAACGACAATGTCATTTTAGACATTAAACATAGAAGTAGTGTTAGATAGGGAGGTTCCAAGTTTAGAAGGCCATATAAGGCATCTTGTACCTTTAGAGAGCGAAATAAGGAATTATCTCTACTTCTTAGGTCCTGTTTGGTTTTCATAAGTCATGTGACTTATAAGTTAGGTGACTTAAAATCAGTGATTTATAAGTTATGTTTGTTTGGTTTTCAATAACTTATAAGTCATGCAGGAAATGAGTTAGAGTGTGGTTCCCAAATAAAAAAAGGTGTGGTCCTATGTGAAAAGATGTGACTTATAAGTTCATAAGTTGGGGTGGAGCAACTTATGGACTTATAAGTTGGGGTGACTTATAAGTTGGGGTGTTTTATAAAATAAGTCACTTTTTTCACTTTTGGACTTATAAATCACCTGACTTATGGAAACCAAACAGGGCCTTATAAGATAGATCTTCAACCGCAGATAAAATGGAGCCCGCTGAGAGCATCCGCGTGTAACTTGCTAATGCCCACATGTGGCTTTTAAAAAAAGAATAGTTAATGTCCATAAAAATTGTGCGAACCTATATCTTGTCTGTCGGTTTTGCGTGTTCTCGCGGATTGTATGTGTCGAGCAGCACGGTTTCCTACCGCTTTGGAAAAACACAAAAGCCCGTCCGTGCAACACCTTTCTACGTATTCTTCACATGATATCCTCGCCCCTTCCATCACCTTGCCATTGTTGCCCCCACCCGCATCCCGTCCTTCCTCTAGGTTCGTCAGCTCCTCTCTGGTCAAGATGTTAAGAGGTTGTTGAATTGGGCTTATTTAAAATTTCTAAACCAAATATTAGGCAATGCCAATTACCCTCTAGTGCCTACAAGGTGTGTCCTAGCTAGAAAGCAAGTAGCATTTCAAGAAAAGTAAGAACACCCTATGCAATTCTACTCAAGTACTCGAAAGTAAAGCAAAAAATTAATACTTGAATGTAAATTGCAATACGTAAGGAGGGAGAAGAAGGATGTTGATAAGACGATGTTTTCCCGATGTATCGAGGAGTCGACACTCCCCCCGAATCCTTGCTGGAGCACTCACGCAAGGGTATAGCTCCCCCTCGATCCGTGTAAGGACCGAGTGCTCTCCCCGGGCGGATTCTTTGCCTCTCCGGCTCGGTGAATCACCCACAACCGATCACAAGAGGTGGAGGGTCATCCACAAGCTTTGGATGATCACCATCTCTCTGATCGCCACTAAGCCTTCTAGGTGATGTCGATCACCAAGAGTAACAAGCACAAGACCTTCACTTGACCCACTCAAGGATATGAATGTGGATGGATGCACACTTTGTCACTCATTATCACTATAATGAGGATCAAAGGGTTGGAACTCTCAACTCACTTCCTCACTAGCTCTTGGTCTTTCAAGAACTCTCTCAAGGTTTCTTCAGCTGTTCAAATGGCCAAGAGAGCTAGAATGGACGAGTTGGGCAACTATAAATAGTCCCCAACCAACCAACTAGCCGTTACACACAATTTTCCCTGTCTGCGAACCTCCAGACCGGGCCGGTCACGGGGGCTCCGGACCATAACGCATGGTCCGGACCCTCACAAACATTACTATTGCTTTACTCTGTTGAGGACCTCCGGACCCTGAGCATTGGTCTGGAGGCAGGGACCAGACCCAGTCCGGAGTCTTTTTAGCCTCTGTGTACCTCTCTGGAAAACTTCGGACTCAGCTCCGGACTAGAGTTCCAGACTGGTCCGGAGGCTTACTCCAAGCAACCGGACTTTGCTAAAATGGTTCGGACCCCTTTGGACTAGGGTCCGGAGACCTTTACTACGCATACCCTAGAGTCCGGACCCTCACCAATGGTCCAGAGCCTTTTAGAGCTCCCTAATTACCTCGGATCTCGACTCACACTTTGTGGAAGGGACTTGCTCTACTCATCTCAAGGGTTGTTTGTAGACACTCTAGGAGGTTTGAGAAGTGTGCACCACACCTACATCCATAACCTCTCCTAGGTCAAGCTATTAACCTCATACCCCCTTAATAGTACGGCCAAAGGAAAACAAAGTTCCTAGACTACTCTAAGTGTCCTTTTGATTCCATGTGACACTTAGACCTAGCCTAATCTTTAACCTTGACGTCCATCTTTTGAAAACTGAAACGATATACATCTTGGGGGCATGAATACCTTAGAGCCCATTCATCTCCATTACATATGACCTAACTTAACAAGTTTGTCTTTGCAAAATACACGCTAGTCATAGTAATCTTGCATTGTCGTTAATAACCGAAACCATAGGGCCTAGATGCTTTCAGTCTCACTTTCCTTGTGTTGGCTCCTCCTTAACGAGTCGACCGCCACCATGCCGCTCCTGCTTCGGCGGCGACGCGTCCCCTTGCTTCATGCACGCCATGCCTGTGAAGATAAAATCGACAAGGGTTCCGTTGAGTTGGAGCTTTGATCTGAATGGGCCAGTCCAAGAGGAGTGATCTCAGACAAGACCAATGCAACAGATCTGTCGATGGCGGCAGCATTTCCTCTATCTGCATCGTGTCGTGGCCCTCATCGTGGTGGCCTTCACATCCATTCTCCTGGGCTCCTCTAACCAAGGTACTGGCCCTTTTCTCTCTCTAATTTGGCTCGATCTAGCTGTCAAGGTACTGCCCCTTTTCTCTCTCTAATTCGGTATATTTTGGCATGTTTTTTGACATTATTTAGACTTATTTTGTACGCACCATGAGCAAGACAGCTGCATTTCATATATTTTCATGCATTCAATGATTGTTTTTTTTTGGACAATAATATGCATTCAACGATCGTAACTACTACTGTCAAGGTGTGGAAAGCAAGAAAACACGAAGAAAAGAGTGTACCAATCACCGGAAGCGAGGTGCATCTGGACAACCGGAAGAAAATGAACATATCATGGAATGTTAACTGAAGAAAAAAACACGAGAAAATAATGACCCAACTCCCAAGTCCGGTAGGCGCGCGGTGTATCTAGACAACATGTGGCCGGCCCCCGGTGATAGTGACGTGACAAGAAAATTAGCATCCGGCTGCTGCATCCATTCTGTCGCTGATTTCCTTAAACTATGTCTAGCTTATTTCGGTTTTGCTTATTGTCTCACAGAATACTATTCAATTAGGCGAAATTAGTAGGCTTATATGCCAATTCTTACTTGACTTTATTCTGGTCATTTGTTGGAAGTAATAAAAGGAGTTAATTTTATTTGTATATACTGAATCAGTATATGTATTATAGTATAGATAAGGGCTTAGAGTTATTGTTATGGTTCACTAACATGTTAATATAAAGTTATACTGGTCTATCTACGGTGCAGTCGGTGCCTATACAAAAAAAGATAAAGAAAATAAATGAGGAAAAATAAAGTGAAAATAAAAATAGAAATAGAAATAAAACTAAAATTAAAATAAATAAAAATGAAAAATATCACGTCGATAAAAAGTGATGAACAAGTCTATGAGAGCAGGGATTCTTCTAGCGTTGATAGAGTAATCATATACTCCCTCTATCTCAAAGTAGAAGTCATTCTCACATATCGAGAAGTAATTTTTTTTTAAATTTTAACCAATTATATATAAAATAATAATAATAATTATAATAAATAATTAGTATTATTAAATAGATTGTTGAGTATACTTTCATAATAAATTTATTTAGAGATATAAATGTTACATGTTTTATAAATCTAATTAAAGTTGAAAAAATTAATCTACAATATTTTAAAATGTTCATAACGTCATCTAGCCATTTTGGTACAGAGGCAATATTTAGCGACCAATTGACCTCTAACTATATAGTTCAATTTAATTATCCCAGACGCTACGCACATGTGCTGTCTGGTAGCGATGTTTCTGGTACAAATACTTTGTATAGGGAAGCTCGCTCAAGGTGAAGAATCTCGATGGTAGATGCTCCCGAGGTCTGAGAAAACTCTTTGGATGCTTGTAAGTCACGCTGTAAGATTAAGTTGAAATAGATTTAATAGGTGTGGTTTTCATTTGGGATGTGTGGGAATAAATTGATTTACTTAGTGAATTGGATTGGGTTGGGTTTAATAGAAAATTTAATTAAATGGGTTGAGTTTGGATTCTTTTTTAATAAGTTTAAATGAGCTGAACCCATGGGTTTGAATGTGTTGAGTTCGAAAGGATTGAGTTTGACTTATAAATATGTTTAGCTTTTGATGTGGAGCCTGCATGTTGATTTTGCTATAATAAATGACACAAATTAGCTTCATGATATTTTAAACTTTATCCAATAAATCTTAGTCAATTTCAATAAATTTTTAAGGTGTGAACGCGAGTTTTTCTTTTATAGTCCAGTTAATCTGACAGTGCAAATTGACGTGAAGTAGCTATTTGCAACATTAAATCATCTGCAACAAATTTCAATCAATTTTGATAAAATTTTAAGGTGTGAACGTAAACTTTTATTTTTTAGGTCTGATTCGGATGTAGGGCCCACATATTGATCTGACATTGCCAATTGACATGATGTAGCTGCTTGCAATATTAAATCATTTGTAACAAATTTCAATCACTATTGATAATTTTTTAAGGTGTGAATGCGAGCTTTTAAATCCAAAGTCCGACTTTTAATACTTTTAATATGAACACATATGTCTCATGAGCTATATATATATATACACACACACACATATAGATACATGTTGGGGTCATTTGGGTATGGAGTGAGTTTTAACCCATTAGCAGGGTGACTTTTAAGGGATGGGACAAACCAAATTAGTTGTGAGGCTATAATATACTCCCTCTCAAATTATGTAGGGTATTTTAGTTTTTCTAGTAGATATATAGTTTTTATATGCATTTAGATGTATGCTATACCTAGATATATATAGTTAAAATAAAATATTTAGAAAAGCCAAAATATATTATAGATTGAAACAGAGGAGTATATAATAACTGACTGTATTTTGACTGTATTTGTTGAAGAACATGTGTTTATATGGAGGAGTTTTGCTCACAGCAGTGAGGAGATTGTCAATGAGGAGCATGCTAGGGAGAGGAGAAACATGTCATGGAAGACTAATTGGTTTCATATACTCCCTCCGTCTTTGGGAGAATCAATTAATAGAATCCGTGCAAGCCAAACTTTTTTTTAACTTTGACTAACTTTATAGAAAAATATAATAATATTTATTATATAAAATGAGCACCATGTGAAAATTATGTTCTATGATAAATCTAATGATATTAGTTTGATACCATAATTTGTAATATTTTTTCTAGAAATTCGGTCAAACTTAAAATTTGAGTTATGACAACTTCAGAAATCTATTTTTTTTAGGGACGGAGGGAGTAGACCGCAACACGCCATGCCGTAATTCTGGCGAGCCACAGATATCTGCGTATGTGTTTGGTTGATGATTCAATGAAGACAATCATGGGAATCTGTAGTTTAATAAAAAGGTGAAATTCTCGCAAAAGAGTGTGGCAGCCATTTTAAGCATCATAATAGTGGCGTTGCTGCAAAGTGCGGCATGGCTGATGGTGTCCAACAACCAAACATGCTCTTAATGACAGCGCTAGCACGGAGTTTTCCATAGTGGACAATTTGTATTTTGCACCTATGGGATTTCAAAACAGTAGAAGCAACACTACTCAATGAATCTTTTCCGAGTCTGCCAAACCCGGTCTTCGGATCTCTATAACCAGGTATACAATAGGTTAGGCCATAGCAACTTTCATTTACGATAATTTTATACACTAATTTAAGATTAAAATAAATACATATTTCTACATGGAGATATTTACCTTAATATTGTAGTAAATCACATGAGAAGGAGTTACTATAGGGATGATTTTTATCACATATTATCTTTTAGAAGGTAATAGAAGCAGAAGGAAAATATTTTCCAATTAGATCTAATTCCATATCATGTTAGATCTGACTTGCATAATGCACGATGTAAATTGTAATCAACAAACTAATGTTTCTATGTTTGACAACGTGACATATCATACTAAGATGATTTTTAAATATTTTTGTAACATTTGTTTTTTCACATACCTTTGCATGTACGTCACTTGCTAAAATACGTGTATATGCATGCTTAATCTTTTTGCTAACGTAGTTTTAATTGAGTTAGAATAATATACACACCTAAATATTTAACGTGTTAGCAATTTAACACGTAATATGTTTTAGATCGTTAAAGTTCTTGTCTCACTTAATGTGTTCGATGTTGATATTCTTAATAATGTATATGGCATATTTTTTTTAGTTTATGTGAACTAAAAATGAATTTTTTGAATTCATATTTTGATATATGCGTACTTTATTAGGACAAAATAGTTATGCATATATAGTTACGGAATAGAAAAGGAAGGTTGCAAAAAGAAAAGAAAAAGATTGCAGCAACAAGGAAGGGGCCACGTGCGCTTGTATCTCCCGTGATTAATTTAGGGGATTTGAGAATAATTATCCTTTTCTTATTACGTTAATTACTTAACTAATTGCAAAATCTCATAGCAATGTCCGTTATATAATCTCGTAAATTAGTATAGTAACTATCGTAACTCTGTATTGTCCTTATAGGGTGATCTTGTAGTTCCTACGCGGTGGAGACAATGAGGTTAGTCCATGTTTTTTCCTTTATTTTGCCACATTTCGTTCAAAGGATTGAAGGGAAATAGTGCATCAAGCTATTCGCAATGGTCCCAGAGATTCCAGATGATAGACGACTCCAACTATCGTGTATATGTATGATCCATATTAATTAGACTTTGAGCAACTGCCTATACTATCTCCTCTACCTTCTTGACAGATGACAGCCCACATCACGCTGGCGTGTGGCTTTGTGACTTGTGAGGCCATCACGCACATGTGGCGCTCATCGCTATCACACTGGCAATTGCCATTTGGACACACAGATGGAGGACGAAAAAATTGATACCACATCACTTGCGTGGGGAAATATATATAGCAGCCTCATGTGGAAGATAGTTTTTTTCGTGAGACAGTCAATCACGTGTGCCCGCGCTAGGGCTTGCTCTAATAATGATGAGGCACAGTGATGTGTCACTGTGACAGGTGGAAGGACATACCCGCCTCTGATGTGCACGTAGTAACAACAATTAACACATGCTCTAGCAGTTTTTTGCAGCCTGCTAGATCATATGCTTCTGCTAAGAATAATTATATTGTACCAACGCACGCTCACAGAGAACTCAAAGAAAACGGATTGAACTCAATGGGAAAAAATATTCCAACGTGGCTTTTGGATGTACCCTAGCTAAGCTAGCTAATAAGTCCTTGCTGGGACATATAGTCGGATCCAACGCACAAGTAAATTGAGGTGAATTCAACAATACTTGTTTGAATATACATGTATCTTCTTTAAACACATGTGTTAGAGTGAATTAATTAGAGTGGAAGTGTGGAACTTAATTTAATTTCACTCCAATTAATCCACTTTAATACATGTGGGTTGAGGTAAATATATGAACATGCAAATAAACCCTAAGACTTTGTTTGAATGCACATGTATATATCTCTCTCAAACCATATGTATTGGAGTATATTTGAACGAATTTTCACTTTCAATCCACTTCAATCCATATGATTTGTACATGCGCATTCAAACACGACCTAAAGTGGATTTAAACTAATTTACACTCTAATCATTTACATAAAAAGTTCGGTTCCTCATGATATGTGACTATCACATAGGAAGTACATAGAAAATTAAGGAATGCCATGTCTTTTAAACAAGGAAAAAATACCACTAGTTGCGGCCTTTGCTTTTTCCGAAGCACTGCACCGCGTGTTCTTTTTATTGCAACACCTTCATCAGGCAAGCAAATTGATGTTATTTGACAAATAAAACAAAGCGATTGAATTGCGACCGCACCCCGACCGTTTTAAGCAAGTCGTCGTTGACCGTTGATAAAAGAAAGTAGCATCACCATGCATGGTCCCCAGCTCGAAATGCATGGCATGAATTTGACGCAAACGTACGTATAGTAGAAATCTGAAACCCGCATGAAATTAATCTACGAAGGAATCTGCTGATTGACCTCCACAATTTCTTGAATGACCCTGCCCAGGGCAAAATCATCCAAGACAATCGTAGAATGCTGGGCCTTGTTTATCTTGATGGATTTGAACTGCTTCCTCTGTCCTGGCTGCCGACCCATCTCCTTGTCAAACGCCAAGACGCTGTTCAAATTGATCTTGCCATCTCCATCCCCATACGCTACTGCCTCCGGTGACGCATCGAAGTCGTCGTCCCAGAAGGCCAGCTGCAGCGGCGTCCTGTTGCCGACTCCGTTGATGTACGTCATGGGCACCATCGGCGCCACGAAGCTGCTCATCTTCGGGACGGCTCGTCTCCTGAATGGCTCGACGGCCTCCCCGAAGCCGACGGCGGCGAGGAAACGTTCCATGTCGTGCGCGGTGTAGTTCCTCTCCCTGGTGACCACGACGGGCGCCTCGCCCCCGAACACGGCCGGCGACGGGAAGTTCATGATGGCGCTCTCGAAGCTCCTCCACATGGCTCTCGTGGACAGCGGCGTCGTCGTTGGCACGTAGAAGATGTCCGTTCCGGACGCGAAGTTGCTCACCGGCTCCATGAACCCGGTGGAGAGCGTCGGCGCGACCAGGATGAGGTGCTCGATGTACTTGTTACGCCACGCCATCGGAGTGTGCCGGACGAACTCCAGGGCAACCATTCCGCCGAAGCTGTGCCCCAAGATGACGGCTTTCTTCTGTTTCCTCTCGCTTGCGGCCTCGATGAGCTCCATGAACTGCTTGAAGTAGCGGGAGTACACGTCGGATGTCTGGCCGGGGGATGGCGGTGCGTAGCGAAAATCGTAAGGGGCTCCGAACATGGTGTCTCCGTCACGGTATCCCATGTTTTCCAGAGTGGCTCTCATCTTTCCGAGGCACCAGTCTCTGTAGAGAGAGAACACGGAAAGAAACGTACAAGCATGGATGTGGTTAGTTCAAGAAATTTGGAGATTATATATTGATCTAATGATCTCTCTGCAGCAGATTCAATTCGAAGGATGGCGACGACTCACGACTTGAGAGGGTTCTTGTGGCTGAAGGCTCTTGTGGAGCCGAAGTTGGGCACTCGAGTCTCGACGCCGGGCAGGTTCCGGTAGTCGTTGATGGCAGGGTCGTAGACGAGGCGCATCTGCTCCAGGAAGCAATCCACGTATTCATGGGACGCCAGGTCTGAAACGTTGTTCCATAGCCCGAACCATCCCTTCCCCTTCATGGCGCCGCAGTGCGGCGCAGACGGCTGATACGCCTCGGTGAGGCGTGCCTCCAGGTCGCTGCAGCTCACCCCAGCTACCAGAAAGATCGGGTGGAGGTCGTTGACGCCGACATGGTTGTTTCCGGCGGAGAGATGCTCCCGGAGAGGAGAGGGCAGCAGGAGTAGCAGCAGAGACAGCAGCTGCTGAAGTGGAGTACTAGCCATGGATGATCTTTGGTATGATGGATTCACGCGCACAACTTCCCACTGGCGCAACCTCCAGGCACTATTTAGCAGCCTGGGTGCTAAATTATATTCAGCGCCTCCAGCCATGGACAACCGCTGTGTGTTTTTATTTCCACCAGAGCAGCGACAATATAAAAAGTATTTTTTTTGAGAGTATACAGTACAACATAGACGCTCAACACGTACGCACACTCGCCCCTATGAACACACGCACGCAAACCCTACCCCTATGAGCACCTTCGAAGGACTGAGCCGACAAATCTTGAAGTTCACGAAGTCACCACAGACGCCTCGCTGTCGACGAGAACGTCGTCTACCACTTAATGCGTAGCGCCGGAAAATTCTAGAATAAATTCAGAATAAAGTGTCACACCCAAGATTTGAACCCTGTGTGGGAACCCCCCAACCAATGGCCTTTGCCATTGCCATCCTAATTTTCAATCTCGCGAATTCAATAAAAAGAAGTTAAGGCTGCGACATCTACTTTAAGACTACTTCCAAATAAAAGGTTCCACCCTTCTAGTTAGACAACCGATATGCGACATCATACTTAGTATGGGAGTTGCCGCTGATCTGCGACATCAATAGATAAGCATGGTATGCGAATATGTGTTGTTGATCTCTGCATCGCGATGCTACTTTCGTAGGGGAGAGCAGTCAGTCCCCACCAAGGTGGGTCTAAGGGCTTTTTTGGGGGGTAATTTCGCTTCATTCATCTTCAAGTGCCGACAGTTTCTATTCCTGAGTGTGAAAAGCCAGTACTGGATAGACGGTTTAGATACGTCACTGAGTGCCCCATGGGTCATCTTGTTTCCTATTTATTGGAAGCTACATAAAGCATCCCTATATTAAGATGAAGTAAGAAAGCATCAGTCCTCTTTTTTTCTGTTTTCTATAAAAGAATGTAGCTCGCTCTTTCAACCCGGGGCCCCCTCTGGGGAACTGTTTAAGTTTTAGCATTGACCCCATTTCCTTTTGATCGTATTATGCTTGACTCGCTGCAAAACATTTCGCTTTCTGCGCTCGCTCGTACGTGGTTTACACTCCTTGCCTATCATCTGAATTTTCCATCGGGCAATTGTTTGTTTTCAACTGGATTGGATTCAGAACCAAGAAAGATAGGCAACTTTCACTTGAAAGAAAGGAGCTTCAGAACTATTGTATTCCACCGAATAAGAATAAGAGCAGGAAGGGGCTATCTTTGTGAAGGGACCGGCACCAGAAAGTAGATCATATGGCCTTTCTTTCGCCAAAAAAATAAAGTAAAGCCCCGGCCCAAGAAATGCAGCAAAGCAAGTCGTCTTTGGTTTGGAGCGAAATTCCCGGATGTATAGGCTTGATCGAGTGCCTTACCTGAAATCGATGATCTAAAGTGGGTTCTTTAGCTTGCTCCGACAGAGGTCTCCTTCTCCCTTAGCAGCAAGACCAGTCCCTACCTCTTTTCAAGAAATCTTTCATAGATAGGAGGGGCATGCGTACTTACAGCCTGTTCTCACATATAGATAGTGGGACATGCATGCTTAGTTAGAGATAGTCGAAGGTGTAATCTTTCAAAAAGCAGTAAGTAAAAGAATCGCTACTCGCTCTAGATGGATATTTAGGTACCCTCGTCCTATTATTTATTTTTACTAGTGTATGGAAAGAGAATCGTGTGCCCCATACATAGGAAAGATAGAATCATCCTACTGCATTCCTTCTCCGGTCCTTTCATGGCCCATGCTGTTCAAAGGCTAATACAGAAATAGGATTACTTATGAGCTGGGATGGGAAGTCGAGTATAGCCTTGAGTTTCTTAGTAGGAATACAACCTTAATGGAATTCGGAATGGGACTTTAGCATTTCCCTCCAGCAGCACTTTGTTTGGGGATGGTTGATTGCTTTTTTATTCTCTAAAGACCATCACGCTTCTCTTTCTTATTCTTATTTATATAACTGTCACTTTACTGGGCCGGAAAAGTGACACCGTCACGTCTCAGGGTCGTATGCCTGGAAGGGTCGTCGTACAATTTCCATTTTGGCGATTACAAAAAAGTAGGAGGAGAGCTCCCTATCCCTCTTTGTCTTTCCACTTCCGGAACAAACACTTCGTAAAATTCTTTGGAGTCCCGGCCTGGTTTTTCCCCACTAACCAATTACGTTACGACCACTGAACAAACTTGGTTGACGAACATGGTTTATGCGCCGCTAATCTAGCGGCTTGTCGAGCATTTGACAAACTCACACCATCCATTTCAAATGGGATTTGTCCCGTGGACACACGAGCAATCCAACCCGTAGGATTTCCTTTTCCTCTTCCCATTCGAACTTCTGCGGGTTTCCCCGTAATAGGAAGATCTGCGAGAACTCTTACCCATATCTTACAATTTCTTCGGAATTGTCCGCTCATAGCACGATGGAATTGTCCGATTGTAGCCCGACGCGCTGCTTCAATGGCTTGATATGAAAGACGACCAGCTCTACTACTTTTGGTTCCATATCTTCCAAAACCATGTTGTGTACCATCCGGTTCGCGACCCCTACTACATCTGCATTTACTATATTTACTATATTTCGTACGTTTTGGATATAGCACGTCCCTTCTTATTTTGACTATATGAGATCCGCACTTTGACACCTGAAATTCCGTTACGAGTAGATACTTCCGCAGGAGCATAATCAATTTTGATTTTCTGGTTAAATACATTACAAGATGTTTTTCCATACTTTCCGCATTCAGTTCTAGCTATTTCCGCACCCCCTAATCGACCGGAACAACAAATACGTATCCCCTCCACCCCTTTTGGCATTATTAATGGAATATCCTTAACTATTTTACTAAAAATGGAACGAAATGAGATTGGATTGTTCCTCAGTTGAAAAGATATGTCTTGAGCAATCAGAGAAGCACTTTGATAAACTGATTTGATCTTTACCGACTCAATTAAGGTATTAGTGTTTGTTCTATTAGACAAAAAAGATCACATTTTTTGCACTTCATTCAAATAAGAGTTGTACCCGTATGGAATTATCCTCTTTCTCAGTATGATCTCTATCATCATCTCTATTCCCTTTATCAATTTGCCTATCCTACCTAGGTCTATGAATTTCTCTATCAATTCCATTACCTTATCCTTACCCATGAGGTTCCTACATTTGATCCTTAATTGACCTAGGAGTTGTTCCCGGGCATACTCAAAAAATGGGTTATTATACACCCCAACCCCATCCCTTGAAAAAAAAGGTAGCACCGAAGAAAGGAAAGAGCGAGATGGTGGTTTTTGTTGTTCCCGCGAAGCGAAGATCATTCGCTTGGCGAATGAAGTGGATCAACCTCTTTTTGGCTCGGGCCAAACACTTTTTCTCGCTGGTTGAACTTTCTACAAAAAAAGCAATGCGAGAGCGTATTCTCTTATCTAAGCTTCCTCCCTTCGCTCCCCCCATCGTAGATGGTTCAGCCACACCCGGTGCCACGAAATGATTGAGAACTATGACGGGGTCGAAATGCATTTTGTTCTTTGTATTAAAAAAGTATTGCATGACTGAATAATTCAAGGAGGGGCGCACAACGGGGAGGGTCCTTTTTAGTAGATGACTCGTCGGGCCGTCAGAGCGGGACTTCTTTGGTAAAAAAAGAACTTGAATAACTTTGTTTTTATGAAGGAGTCGTCATTTTGGTAAAAAAAGAACTTGAATAACTTTGTTTTTATGAAGGAGTCGTCATTTTCTATCAGGAAGGCTATGTAATTTACAACCCCGGCGTATTTCGGATGCTTGAAGGCCCCGCTCACCCGAAGTGATTTAGAAAAATTCTTCTTTCTCGATGGTGATCGGTCATGGTATCCATAATGTTGCATCTTTTTCGGCCAAATCTTGATTTCGTTTTGCTTCTCCCGGTCGATCGACTCGACTCTTTTCCCTGCCCCCCGGCCTCTCACTTTGTTTCGTTCTTCCTCTGTACCCTCGCTTGAATGAAGACACCCGATCGGCCCGACTTTCCCAAATGCCCACCACCGGCCCTTATCCTTTCCGGGTCTTGATTTGTCACGTCGTTTTAGTCGTAGTGGTTGACGGGGAAGAAAGAAATGAATGAATGTCCTTTTGGGAAAATGTAGAATACTACACCTACTGAGACGAAAGCCAAAGGTGAGTCTCGTAGGTGGACGTATCGAACTGAAATAAGATCTAAGATTGACATCTTGATACAATGATTTACCATAATAATAAATAGAGTCAATGGTGACAGAGCCGTGGGAAAAGCTGCGTCTTTTTTGCGGCGGGGCTTCCATTCGCCAGTGCAGACTACATAAACGTGCTCTCTGAACCGTGCTAGATAGTCACCCATCACACGGCTCTCAAACCCAACCTGTGGTGGATTCCGGGGGACAAAGCAAAGTAAAAGCGCTTGATCCTTTGCCCCATACTTTGAGATCTTCCTCCCCGCCGATCAAGCAGCAACGCTGCTCGTGATAGGCTTAGCTTAAGCCGCTAACGTTCGGTTCGGATAAGTAATAAAGTCCCTTCGGTCGGTTCGCTCAGGTGGTCTTCCCTTATTTTCCCTAACGTTCAGAGTTGTTCTGGTTTGAGAAAGGAGCACCGCCAAGTCCACTAAGGGCGCCCTGAATGAATAAGAAATGGACAGCTGAGGTCAGACTTGCATGAAAAATAGAAGATAATAAGTTAGATGTCGATTACACACCTGAGGTTGGTAAGAACTGAGGGACAATGCCCCCCTCACAGGGCCCATCAGCGAAGCAACTGCTACTTAATCGGGCGGTTTGCTTTCGTGCAAGGCCCCCGCTGCTGGAACAGGCGGTTGTCATTTTCAAGTAAACGCCCCACCCCAGAAGGACGCCCTCGCTCTATTGGCAAAACGCTTCGAAAGAAGAACGTATCGCCAAGGCCCCGACCGGCCGGCCCGGCCCCTTTCTTTGCCCGCCGGCCGCCTAGCTCGTTATTCTTTGAGATCTGGATAGAGTCTCGCTTCGGGGCGGGGGAATCCATGCTGCAAGCAGCAAGCGTAGGCTAAAAAGGCAATAGTCTAATGTTGGGGTAGGGCGCGCCAAAACAACCGAGGCCCCCGAAGGGGTCAGTACAAAAGTACTATATTCTTTCCACTTACTTTCATTGGCTAGCTGCCTTTTGTAGCGCGCGTACTCTGATCCTCTTCTACGAATCTACAACTCTCTTTATTGAGCGAGACTTCATCTATATCCCTAAAAGTGGATTTGGATTCCCATTTTTTCTTTGAATGACGGCTTCAACTAGGCTCCACCTTAGAGAGGGTTTTCATTTTTTTTGAATCAAGATAGGGTCAGGGGCGCGTCGGAACGGTAGCTGCAAGGTCTCTCATCTGAGAGTCCAATCTCTTTGTACTGTGCTTTTATGTCTTTGAATCAAAAAGAAAGAAGGGGTCGATTTAGGCTCCTTCCCTTCCACTGCATAGCAGCGCTATCAGGTACTACGAGCCCTCTGCCCCACGCATCTAACCAGCTCGCGTGGTTCACCGGTTCCACCGAAAACTCTCATTTGTTGAAGCGGAGCATAGTGCGGCGCCGAGCGAAAAAAGGTCTCTTTTTTCGGTTTATTCACTGATCTGAAATGAAACTTAGCACTTGTTTTTTTATTGATTCCTGGGGTTAGGCGTTCGCAGAATCAGTCTATCCGAACTGCAGACGCACTTTTCAGATCAGTGACGGCCTCTCCAGCGGAGCTGGGCGCCGGGGCCCTGGATGCGCTAGCGATCGACATATTAGGGGAGTAGATTACTTGCCCGGGTTTCTCGGCCTGGTATCCTTATCCTCGCGTTCATGATATCTACATTCAACTGTGCCCCGGAGACACGGTCGAAGCACGCCCGCCCTGGGTGCGTCTTTCACGACATGCTCTGGTCCCGGGTTTCTTCCTGTGGTCTTCTAGCGTTAGAAGAAGTCGTGTCCGTCCCGGACATCTGCAACGTCCTCTCATGCCTTTGGGGGTACAAACAAAGATCAGGAAAAGACAGACCGAACCCATTCGGTGACTTTCGCGGTCGCCCTCACTGAACCGACTTGGATCTGAACTACGATTCAGATCAAGTCTTACCGAAATTGGATTTCCTTTTCGTGCCATATGTCGCTTAGACTTTACTTTTGCCCCTTTCTGCCCTTTCCTCTATTTGTTCAATAGGGTCCTCATTCTATTCTAATTCTAAACCCATTGTCGTCCACAGTTTCCTTGTCGACGCGAAGGGGCAAGCAGCCCCCAAACAAAGTCTGAGATCAGAACTCATACCACGGTTGTGGCTTGAAGGCCGCATGCAAGTTCTTAAATATTTAGAGAGTATGTGTTAGTACGAGATCACGCTATCAACTTATTGAATCTTTCTCGATGAAGCAAGAAAACGGATGCGCTAACACGCAACGGCTTTCGCGCTAGTTGCTCAATCCGTTGCTTGTTTGGTTGATTAGGACAAAATTGTATCCCTTAGGAACCGTACATGCACCTTTGTTTGGATGCCGATTGAATATTGTTACAATACGAAATACTTGAAGGCCACATGCAATTGACTCACCTACATTTTATGCTCCCACCTTTTTGTAGACTCAGCTTCTGCCTCTGGGGAAGCACTCACATTATGATCGAATTACAATGCGCAGGTTTTGTGACCACCACTGATGCTTCCTGTGGGCTGGGCAAGTTTGGAGGCCTATTCTATTCATGTGTGTTCTTCCACGGATGGCGTGCTGCGACGCATCGAGCCATGTCTGGTGGGATGAATTCCACCCGACAGATGCTGTGAACCGAATCCTGGCAGATAATGTGTGGTCCGGTGAGCACACCAAGATGTGCTATCCAGTGGACTTGTAGGAGATGGTAAAATTGAAGCAGTAGAGCCAACCTGAATCTCCATTGCAGTTACTTGGTAAACTTCTGTGTTTTTTTTTGACAAAGAATCCATACGAGGCGGCACAGCGAAATGTATATGTGGAGAATTACAAAGTTCTCATACCGATAGACTTGTGGGATTTAGATAGGTCAGGTTACCAGCAAGTACGACATTGTCATGTTTGTTCATACGTAAATGCAACGCAAAGGATCTGTATGGCCAAAGTGGAACAGATGCATAGATACAGAGCATGTTAGGTGACAAAAAGGATTGTTGAATTGTGTACCCGACGTTCCTAAATAGAGTCTGACAAAACTTTGTTCTGTTGTGGTTCCTGCTATTCTGACAAAATTGTTTTGGAAAAATCTTAAATGTTTTCCAAGTTTCACAACTGGACTTTGGTGGCTACATGTTGTTATAAGCTGGTACAACCGATCATCCTTGTTGATGCAAACACTACTTTTACCATATCCTACAACATTAGTTAATAATCAATCACTTTAGTTAATAATCAATCACTTTACATACCAGTTTACAGCCTCAATGACCAAAGGAAAAACAAAGTGAGGAAGGTTCTCCATCATTGTGTACAATCATCCTCTCAAGTGACCACCTGCTTACAACAACCTTATAGTTTGTTTAGATACCGATTTGAACACTGTCCTTCAATGCCGGGGCTCTTTGTTACCAAATACAATACACCTAAGTTCAACCCCAATCCCAGATCTGTATCTGCACCTTGAGGAGGTTGCTGCATGTCTGAGACTTGAGACCTCAGATACTTGTGCTGATGTCTAGCAACCTGAGCTAGCACTGTCCCCATAGTTTGGCCATGCCCATTTATGAGCAATATTAAGAAAGAGCATGGAGTGCATCCAAGGGTGCTACAAGGCTACAACTCTTCATCGCCAACACCAGAGTTCAAAACAAAGCTGGGGAATGCCATGGTTATGTCCCTGAATAGGAAATTAATGTATGAGCACAACACATCATAGTGTGGGATAAACTATTGTGCAAGTAATTGGAATGTAACCCTTAAAGTATTCAGGCAAGCATGTTTATAAACTGCAAAATGTAAATATACTTACTTAAAGTATGGAAGAGTCATGTTCTTCAGCAAAGCTGGGTTTTTACTCGTGAACGCTTTCCATTCATCAGGATCAATCTTCCCGTCACCATTTAAGTCTGCTTGCTGGAATGTCTGTCAAAACTTAAGTTAGCATAAATCCATGTGTCGGCTACCTCATAGTGTGAACGCTTCTTGCGCCACAAGAAGACATGAAACCTGCGACAACTTTTTGTGAAGGAAATGAACTGAAAGCTGCTAGGCACTTTTGGTGTCCCAGCCACAAGTTAGATGTGAAGGCATGTAAGTGCAAACAAATGTGGCACACACCGCACTACAGTCTAGGCATATGTGGACCAAATAAGCTGAAGGAAATAAACAGAAAGTAACATTTCATCTGGATGCGCAGTACCTGATCCACAATTTGTTCAACAGCGTCATCAGAAAGAAACAAATCTGATTCATTCAGAATAGCTGGTCGGATACTAGAATCTACTATCCAAAATCAAATTAGAGGCGAAAGAAAGTACAATCTGAATTACTCGATTATCTCTGTTTCCTCAGCTCTTCCCTACTCGGCTTCCTTGATTGCCTTTAGCTCAGACAATAGACTCTTTCGCCTATAGCTGACGATTTAGGGGGAAGTTTGATAAGAAAGTTGTTCCGCGTACTATGAGTTTACTAGACTAGCTACTGTAAATTGCTATTCTAGCACATGTGCTTCTAATAACAGTAAATTAGAAAGCACTTTCTATAATGATAATTTGATATAAGAATATCATAGTAGCTCTAATAAGATCTTATCATGCTAGGGCTTCTGCTACTGGTTCAAATGCCGGAAGATGTCTAGCGGGTACAGGTACTACAGGAAAAATGACTACCTACCGACCCCTCGACCTATTGAAGTAGCGCTCACTCGCAGCCCAACAGTTCCTTCGCTTACACCCTAATCTTAATAGCCCAGCCTCCAAGAGAAGAAATAGCACCAACCGGTAGCTAGAATCGATACAATGGTAGCTAGTTTCAGTTCAAGTTGCTTCACACTACCGTTGCTAACGGATTCAAGTTGTCTGCAGTCGACACAAGCTTGCCGCTGCTGCCGCAAATCAACTCAAGCTTCTACCCTATGAAACAAGTCAACTTGAGGTTGCCCATCACTACTTAATACGCTACCTCAAATCAACTCCTGCTCCTTGTTCCATCATGAAAGAGTAAAGCCTCAAAATGGGTACAGATCTAAACATGAGAGCAAGCAGACTCTTATATGTGTAACTAAGCCTTCAAAATGGAGGTGTGCATGTAACATAGCCATCATAGAGCGGGTTCGCATGTAAATATGCCCAGACCAGCGCTTGTAAACTAGAAGGTAGTATCAACCAATATCAAATTACTGGAGTTATATTTGAACAGGTTGACGAGATCAAATAACTCAAATGAAGAGATAAGCAGATGAGGAGATACGATGATTCAAAGGAGAAGTACATGATCCGCATGCAGGACGCAAACCAACCTGGGGCCTGAGCGAAAGGATCACGTCTCTGCTATTTTGTTACGAATAGATGTACAAGCAACATGCAGCTTCTAATTCCCTGAGTCCAAGTAGCTCACGTTTCCATATCAGGACCCACACCTCATGGGAGGTTGATATGGTTTACGGCTGCCATCCTAAGCAAGATAATTAACGGATTATGTTCCCTGCAAGCCAGGGAGATTCGGCAGTTAGCATGAGGAGCTAGGTAAGGAGCAATCCACGTCAGGGTCTACATATAGCTAAGCCAAAAGACTTATCAGGCGAGCGTACGGAAGAACAACAGAGAGAGCCTTTGACAAACTCCTTGCAAATCTGTTTTTGCTGGGCACAATAGACATATCTGCTGAGTCACAACATAAGGAACCCCCAATGTTCCTCAAAGCCTACCCGACCTGACAGCTTTAGTTGAATGATCTGATCCCGAAGCTAGCTTTCTACTTAAATTGCTATGACTGGCCAACTAATGATCGGACTACCTATCTTGATGTTTTGAATCTGTATTCAAAGCTTTTTTTCCAACTACCGGGACTACTAATTTCAAGTACAAAGCTCTCCTATGAATATGCTACCACTCTTACTTTCTACCTGAATCCGAGCATTGAAGCAAGCTCTTTATCGCACCATAACTGAGTCTCTCCTTGCAGCTCTGATCAATCCACCCGGCAAATAACTGCTCCTTACTCTTTGATTGTATGTCCATTTTTGCTTGATGTCTGGCTCACACCGGATCTGGTACATGAAAAAGCCATTCCTTTTCGCTTTCCTTCAACCACTCAGTATACTTTTTTACTGGAAGAGTCAAGCGAAAGCAATTAGTTTAGAAGGAAGAGGAAGACCTGGGGGGCTTACGTCCTCATTTCTCTCTTCTTTCTTTTATATGATTTATTATACGACTTTCTATCAAAACTCTATACTCGGATATGTTCTCAAAGCCTTGGAGCACCGCGTAAATCCAATGGAAGCAATCGTTCCTTGTGATAAGTAATCAACTTAGGCTAGGCAAGGAAGCTCTCCTACACGAGAGTACTCGAAAAAGGCAATATACATACGTGCTTTTCACTCACGCTTCTATTTGTAAATAGATAGGTAAATAAGCCAAATAATAGACTAGGGAATAGGCTAAAAGGACGGAACATTGGCATCTATAGGACCTGTTTTTGGTTGGTCATAAGCAGGGTACGAGACTAGTTCATTGACTCAACCCAGAAGGGAAAAAATGCTAATGAGGAAGGCGCCTTTAGAACGATGAAATAACCCTGCCTGGCCCACAGTCAGAGTCAGAAGGAAAGTATGAAGTGTAGGATGTCCAAATCCGCGAGTGATTGAACAAGCCTAGAAAAGAAAATGAAATATGTAATGAACTGAAAGCACGAAGTATAATGGAAATGAAGGAAGGGTCGACTCACACTTGCGAGAAATGTCATCACGGGGACGAGAGAAAAAAGCTTTGGGACGAACATTTCTAGGAAGATGATAACTTTCGTATACACCAAGTGAACCACCACCCCCTATTTGTTTCATGTTACTGCGGAACACCACGCCCCGCTTTTACGAGTGGCAACGTAGATCTTAAAGTAACACCCCAGGCACTCACTTTTTCACATTTCCAGTTCTCCTCCTAAAGAGCACACCATAAAATAATGCAAGAAGACCTAGGAGTAAATAGTAGAGTGGGCCCCGTATTCTTCATGGGGAGAGTCCTAAGTAATCAACGCTTAGCAATAGGATCTTTCTTTGTTAGTGAGGTGTTCCCTTCCTCCCCAAGGGGAAAGTTTGTAGACCAGTCTTCGTACAAGGAGGAGAGGCTTTTTGCGGCTATTCTTGATTTGATCTAGGGCATCCAAGAGCATTAAAAGGCTCTTATTCCCTATGGATCTACAAATAAAATCAAACTGTCGGTAGCGATGAAGGCAGCACTCTCCACCGTCCATACCCATCTTAGTAGGAGGGCAATATTGTGGGTTTGTATGTCAAGTATGCCAGCGTCCCCAAATCTCCTAGGTAAACAAACTTTGTCCCAAGGTAGTAGGCAGTGTCGACCTAAGAAGGTGCCTTGTCCAGGCCAAAAGAAGATTCTTTTAGGCTCTCAATTTGTCGCTATACCCCGTGGGATAATGGTAAGGCTTGCATGAAGTATAGAGGCAGTGCATTGAGTACGGAGTTGACCAAGATAAATATTCCAACTAGTCATAGCAAAGGGCTTTCCTATATCCTTCAAGGTGCATTTGTACTGCGGTTATAAGTTGCAAGAATGAATCTTTGGCGGGTCTTTTTTTGTACAAGAGGGGGATGCCAAGTTAGGTTATTGGGAGCGTCAAAGGTTTGCACTGGCGCCTTTTAGTTATCCCTTACTTATGAATTGCATGCTTCATTCCATTCTGTAGTTAGTCAATGCCGGTGAATAAACATAATGTGAGATGGCCATTTATTAATTGTCCAGGGAATCTTTTCAGTGAAGCTCAATGAAATGAGAATAGACTGAGGCTGAAAGGATAAGGGAACCCTGCAAACCTCTGTGTTCATTAGTGTCGGGTACAAAGATAAGGGGTACCCTAACCCACGATGATCTAACGCCTAAACATCCAAGCGAAACCCAACAGTCGACCGAGCAATGGAGGAAGGCCCAACAGAAGTGCGGCTCCATCTTCAGGTACCCCTCGCACACGGAGGTGAATACCGCCACGTGGGAGACGCCATTCGGGGAGAGGTGTTGGAGCCCCACGCCGTAGTGATGGAGGATCCCCTATAAGAGACGGTTGGGGGGATCCCAGCCCCGCCCGGTGGAAGGCCTTGAAGCTGACCATGTAACCTTCTGGTGGGTTGGGCTCGTGATCCGACTCCGGCGGCTCCATCCACTCCGGTTGGTTCACTGAAGTGATAGGCCGGAGAAGGCCGCTCCCCACCAGCTCTCCCAACCGCTCTGCGGTCACCGTCGAAGGGAGCCAGTCATCGGGGCTGCACAGGGTGTAGTTGGCCATGGCAGCGGGGAAGCGGATGCGCTCGGAGACGGGTGTTGAAGGTGCGTTCCCGATCTTTTCCTCTCCTTACTCGCGCGTGTAGATGCGAAGCTCAGAGGACGACGAAGGCAAAGGCGGGAACGAAGGAGGCGGGGAAGGCAATGGCGAACGTGAGAGAGCCAAAGCTCTGCCCCCGTATAGATATGAATGGAAGCGCAACAGGCAGATCCGTCGAAAAGGCAGGTAAGTCTCTGCATTAAATGCGCCCACCTAACTCCCCTCAGGGATCTATAGGGTAAGGGACACCTGTCGCGTCGTCGGGGTTCTCACCGCCCTCCATACCTGCCGCGCGCAGACGAAGGGACATCTCCTAAAAAGGCGCGCCCCACGACCAACGACAGGGAATGTGGAGCGTTACCATCGGAGGTAAACAACGGACTCGACCCGTCCCTCGAGCTCTTGAGGGAGCGAAGGCCGGCCCTCGAAAGGGTTTCGACAACCGCTCTCGAGCTGTTCCTTCCTAGGGAAGTTAAACGGACTCCGGTCCACCCACAAATCTCTAGGGAGCGAAGGCTGGCCCTCGAACAGGGTTCGACAGCCGCCCTCGAGTACCCTGAGTCAGGGAGGACCCAGGGTTACGGACTCCGGTCCACCCTCAAATCTCGAGGGGGCGAAGGCTGGCCCTCGAATAGGGTTCGACAACCGCCCTCGAGTATCCAAGTCAAGGATGACCCAGGGGGAGCCAATAGAAGGCCCCGCTCGAGAACGAACTCTCGAGACCCCTCGGGACATATCCAAGGCAAAACCTGGGAGTACCGAAGGATCCCCACGACGGGAGGCATCGAGCCACCGACTCCCAGCGAACGGAGTTGACACCTTGGTAACCCATACGGTTTTGCTTAATGAGGGCGCCTCAGGGCTTCTGTCGACCCCTATCGAGCTGGGCACGAGTCCTCACTTGGATCTCCCCGTTACCAGCTCACAGCGGACTTC